>OX336341.1:23266905-24466905 GCA_946902875.1 Nematopogon swammerdamellus | reverse complement strand
ATTGGTCACTTCTAGAGGGCATTGTTTTATGTACGCTACGCTACGCACGCTACGGTGTGGACGAGAGTTGAGTCCGTCCGTTGAGAACGTCCCGCGTCACCGTATCGATTTGCAAATTCTTTAATAATGCACTAATGGCGTAATGCACTGCGGACCGTATGTGATTGCAGCCCGTGTATGTGTAATTACAATTAGACTGTCATTCTCGTTGCGTTAGCGAGTTTTTCTTCGTCCGTGAGCGCGTCGTGCAATATAGACTTGCCCTTGGGAAATTGATTTATCATGCCGCGGTGCTCGACAAAGTATGATATTTTATTTTTTTTTTTTTTTTTTTTATGGAAACTGACACGGTTGGCTACATCACCTACAACATCCGTGATGTCCGCCCATAACACCGGGTGAACTTGGTGCCACGTCAGTGCTTCGCTTCGGTCGTGCCGGCTACACTGAACTGGACGGAAAACACAAACTATTTACATAGCCGTTTCGACCGACCTTTCATTCAGAGCGGTGGTACCAAGCCGAGCGGGTTAAACCCTACCACCTAGTAATATAAGAAGGGAGTCATATCCCTTAGTCGCCTTTTACGACATACACGTGGAGAGATGCAGTGAGGCTATTCTTTTAAAGTACCGGCCCCACACGGTACAAATCAATACTAATAATAATAAATCTGTGTGTGTTAAGACTTCAAAGAGCTGCGCGACGATGTCGCCGTGCAGTCCGGCGGATACGGAGCTCTCCGAGATGGGGGTGGTGGTGGCCTACGTGTCTAGTACCACCACCTATCGCTCGTAGCTTGCCTCGCGTCGTCTCGGAGAGCTCCGTAGCCACGGCCTGCACACGCCGGTGTGCTTGGAGGCCTGCCTCCCGCCGCCGGCGGTATTACCGTTTTTAATTTTTTTATTAATTTTGTGTATTTTTATTACTTTGTATTTTTAATACTTGTATAATATATGTAAAATTAATAGAAAATTTTGAAAATGTGAAATAAAGAAAATAAATCTGTAAGGGATAGTCATGGAGTAAGTTACTTTATTTTATGAGATACTGCAGTTGTAGACTCTAATGTATGATACTACAAGCTTCCTAATAAAAAAAACCGCATCCAAATCGGTCCATCCGTTTGGAACCTACGATGCCACAGACAGACACACACACACACACACGTCAAACTTATAATACCCCTCCGTTTTTTTCGTCGGGGGTTAAAAAGTATATTGACAATTTTTAGAAATATTTTTTGTATGTATGTATGTTCCTCCATAACTATTAAAGCGATCATCCGAATTCGATGAAACTTAGCACATTTAACTATTACGTGACACAGAATAGGCTAAATAAAATTCAGCTCTGGTTACGCTAAGATGTGGCTCTCATACAAACAGAATTGTTCCGCGCGCCGAAATAAAGGTAACAAAGGAACGCAGCTTGGCCTTCTTTCTTACTTACTGAATTTCACGCGAGCGAAGCCGCGGGCAAAAGCTAGTAAGTTATTATAAGAATAACACACAGAAATAACTGATAGCTATAACATATTATAACCCAGTCGGATGTCTCTCTTAAAGATAGTAAATGGGCGACCGAGCTTCGCTCGGCGTCTAACGGTTGGCATTACATGACATATTATGATATTACACATTAATTTCTATTTTCTGTCTATTTTCCATATATATGACAGATTGTTTTATTTGTTCCTAAAGCAATTTAAAATAAATTTGAAATAAAATGATTTTTTTAGTACTTTGCTACAATGTGACACATAAGACATAATACCACTCATTGTACGTACCTACCTACCTACCTGTCAGAGTAGAGTGTAATTAATTACACACATCCTGTCGGCTTAAATAAATGAGGAGCCTGCGAACGAAATCACGTGCGACAGCCGAGGTTCGATCAAGTCAAAACCGACAGTTAAAACTTGACAAAACTATCATTTAGTGCTTGGAACGATGTGGGTACTTGCCTATTAAGAAACACGCCTGCATATACATACACCAAGAACGTTAGAAGAGGCAGGGACGTCGGACTGTCCAATGCTTGTATGAGAACCAGCGTCGCCGAGCTCCACGGGGAGCGGAGGGGACGGCGCGCGCTCTCATTGGGTGGTATCGGGTGGGGGAAGGTTGACGCTATGTGGCCAGCGGGCTACCGACGAATGTTATTGGTACGCTTTTACTAATATCGTGTTACCCTGGCGCGGGGAAGGTCCGACGTCCCTACCTCTTCCAACGTTCTTGACATACACAGCTACAAGACGTTCTGTTCATTTTCAGCCCGCGGGCTGAGTGGGCTGTGGGCTGAGTTGACCAATGATTCCATAGATTTCACTTGAAATTTTCACTTTTTGTATGTCAAGAAATATAGTTTTTTTTGCAGAGGAACCCTGTGGTTTTTACGGTTCCGTACCTAAAAAGAGGAATCAACGGAACCCTTATAGGATCACTCTTGTGTCTGTCTGTCCGTCGCAGTTAATTTTCTCCGAATCTATACTGGATGAAAAAACTTGAAAACTGCGGCATATTGATGAAAAGGACTCGTAATAAAAGCGGCGGGTGGCCGAGTGGTTTGGGCATCGGCTTCTCGTGCGAGAGGGCAGAGGTTCGAATCCGGTCGGCGTATACCAATGAGTTTTTTCTGACGAAACAATTTACGTGCATACCTACACCTGCTGCTTCACCGTTCGGAACCGGTGTAAAACTATAGGTCCCTTCCCTTGCTCCTTACTAGGTGGTAGGCTTAATTATAGCCGAATGGGTTGGTTTGGTACCACCGTACTGGATGTATGATGGCCACATAGCAGCCTCGGTTGTGCTCTCCTCTAGTCCAGTATAGCCAGCAATCCAGGGCAGTCTCCGGTATGGCACCTACCTTCTCGGAGGTGATAGCTGGTCGGAGCATGTGCTTTGGCCCCTCCGACTCAGCCACCTATACCGGAGTACATAAGTAGGTATAAATTATTATACCTACTTATTAAAACTAATATTATACAGAGGTAAAGATTGTAAGTTTGGATGTAGGAGGTAATCTCCGAAACTACTCTTCTGATTGAAACAATTATTTCGCCAATATTTAGATAGATAGATAGATAGATAGAAATACTTTATTGCTCCAAAAAACATTTAACATAAACACACAATAAGAAATTTACATGAGGGGCAAAGGCGGACTTATCCCTTACAGGGATTTCTCCCAGTCAACCTTTGGATGTTTGAGAGTCGTATGTTGCGAGATATAAGTAGGTAGTAGCAAAATACTTGAGTGTGGGAATGTAAAATATAATATAAGGAAAATAACTATAATATACTATAATATACAGTATACACTACATATAAGTACATACTAGTTAATTAAACGTATAAATTACTATTTATAGATTAAATTAAATACATATGAATTACAATTTATATAATACATAATACCTAAATATATACATACATACTTGTCCATTCAGAATTAAAGGATTTTTTAGCTTTTGACTTCACACTGACGGAGATAGTACAACTTTAAGTGTTTTTTGAATAACGGAAGCGACTTGCAGTGCCGTATACAGTGAGGTAGTAGATTCCACAGCCGAGCTGCGTGCACAGAAAAGGAGTTTGTGTAATAGTAGTTTGTGTAGTTTAGAATGGACCTTCACGATTCAGGAATATGCTATGTATTATCCAGTACAAATGAAAGTGCTTTTCGTGGAGTTTATTATCATAGTTGCGTTTAAATCGGATTTTCTATTATACCGAGTCTACCGCGAGCGAAGCCGCGGGCAAAAGCTGTCGACTGTCGATCGGTTCATAAGCACACCTGGACGCGGTCAGTGGATGTATGGGTGACCGGTCGACCGTTGGAGGCTGACCGTGACTCGGATTCCACGTAAAACTGTAGGTCCCTTCCCTTCTTACATTACTAGGTTAGGTAGTTTAACCGGCCCGGGTTGGTACCACCGCACTGAATGAAAGGTCGGTTGAAACGGCTATTTAAATTGTTAGTTTTCCGTCCCAGTTCAGTGTAGCCGGCACGACCGAAGGGAAGCACTGACATAGCACATAGTTCACGAAGGTGTTATGGGCTGACAACACGGTGATGTAGCCAACCGTGTCAGTTTCCATAAAAAAAAATACGAAAAGTTAAATTACTAATTAATTATAATTTCCGTTTGCTTACTTAAAGGAGTCTGAGGACCGCTAAGTAAATACTCACGACACAGATATGAGTTTTTATATTTTTATTTACTTAGACTGGAGCTAAGATGCCACAGACAGGCACACCCTTAGACACATACACCCATACACACACACACGCCGCCGTTAAACTTATAACACCCCTCTTTCTTCGTCGGGGTTTCAAAAGTTCAACAAAATAAAACTCACTCGAAATAGTAAGGGCCGATCTCCTTGACGACCGGCGCGGCCCCCTTCGTGACCTCCTCGGGGTTGGTGTAGTTGAAGATGTACACTTTGAAGTCGAGCGCGAACGGTACGTTGGTCCACATCTCTCGGAGGTCTGTCTTCTTCGACAGCGCCATCTCCTGTTGACAACCAATATATTATGTACGCACACGGCGGCGCCAAGGTGAGAGATGGCTAACCTGCTTGTCCTTATAACTTAGTCGCCTTTTACGACATGCACGGGGAGAGATGCAGTTGGACTATTCTTATTAAGTACCGACCCCAACACAGTACTGAATATTTAATATGAAATATATATAATGAGCATTCAACTTCTGAGAAGTGAAATAGGCTGGTCAGAGCATGCTGTCTAGCTCCTCTGACCTATACAGAATGTTGTAACGGCCAATACATTAAATTTAGGAAATGATTATTGGGATTCAATTGTAACAAAAAAGTCACATAACTTTTTTCTGAACTCCCTTTAAATAAAAAGTGTGAGTTTTCATACAAACTAATTGATATATTTAGTGTAAAAGGATCTAATGTTCCGCACGAACGTGGGAATGAAAGGCACGCGGTGAGTGAGCGAGCAGGCATGAGTGCGCGGAGTGAGGAGATGCGCGGCGGCGCGGCGTGAGTTTTCCACCCCTACCATTTCCGCGCCAGCACCGTTCCCCCGCGCGCGTCAAATTACACTTGACGAAAATGTAAATTTGAAAAATGTATATCTCGAAAACGAGACACCTTAGAGAAAAACTTTATGTACTTTTTTATCTCGAAAAAAACACGAGGAATGCGCTGGCGGAATTAATGTACTGGCCGGTGCAACACCCTGCATTGTTAATTAATACTGATTAAGTTTAATACGGTATTAAACTATCAACTTCACAAACTATCAACAGACTTCACCAAACTATTTACAGAAATAAATTTGTTGTACATACAGACTCAATAAAGTACTTTAAAATGATCCCTGTTTCCCAAAATAGGATTCCCGGAGCTATGAAAAATGGTCTCTCATCCGGTGGTTCAAATTAATTTTGCATGTCAGTTAAAAAATCATACCGAGTTCCTGAGCTGGTAGAGACACGGCTATCGGGAGTGTATCGGTACTTAATAATTATAGTTCAACAAATATTGTTTATTTATTGTTTATTGTATAATTTCATCCATAGGTAGGTAAGCTCTATAAAGCACAAGTAAGACCGGTGATGGAATATTGCAGTCATCTTTGGGAGGGTTCCCCTGAGTACCTTCTTTCAGCCTTGGATTCTATCCAACGACGAGCCATTCGCCTCATTGGTTCGACTCTGTACTCACAAAGGACCTTCAACCTATAAAACACAGACGTATCGTTGGGTCATTGAGCCTGTTTTATCGGTACTACTATGGCCGCTGCTCTGACGAAATTGCTTCCCTTATCCCTCCTCCTCCTGTTCGCCTTCGCCAAACCCGCCATACTCTCGCGGAACACCCCTTTGTAGTAGACAGACGAGTACTTCGAACGGCACGATTCTCTAAATCGTTCTTGTGCCGCACTGCAAAGGTGTGGAACGGGCTTCCGGGGAATATCTTTCCCCACTCCTACAATCCACGGATCTTCAAATCGCGGGTAAATAGCCTTTCCCCAGCGACATTAGTCCACCTCCAAGCCGGACTGGCACCTCCTCGGGGGTGATATTGGCTGCGCCTGAGGCTTCGACCTCGGACACAGCCAGCTAGTTCAGAAACAATAAAAAAAAAAAAAAAAAAGCTACGCTTGGACATGTCGAAAATTCCGCCAGTTCTAAATTCAATGCTAAGAAGAACTGACAAACAAAGTTCGCTAGTCACAATGTTTTCTTATTACCTTATTATAAGTAATTTACAATAATTAACCCATACTACACTCAAGAATCTGACCACTTTGCCTATTTACATTACCTATATCTGGTGTATAGTGCCATCGTTGTGCCATATTGTTCCGTTACGATGTCAGAAATGTATTTACGTGCAAATGTCTTTGCTAGAGAATGTCTTGAATTAACAAGCTGCAGCGAGGTAGTTTCCGAGCCCTCATATCTTATTCATCCGATGTCATACACGAGACGTGAGTCGTACATCAAGTGCAAAAACATGCCCCCGAAGAAGCACCGCCTACGTTTCTAGGGCTCCGTCGCTTATAAAGCACTAGCTTTTGCCAGCGGCTTCGCTCGCGTGAAATTCGCATTTGAAAAGAAAAAGTAAGTAGATGAACCCTCGGATGAGAGACCCTTTTCTCAGCTCAGGGAATCCTATTTTTCTATTTTACAGGGACAAATTTAAAGGACTCTATTATGTACGAGTATGTACAAAAAATGTTTTCCTATAAGAATTATACGACCGAAGGGAAGCACTGACATGGCACCTAGTTCACCCGGTGTTATGGGCTGACATCACGGGTGTTATAGGCGATGTAGCCAACCGTGTCACTTTCCATAAAAAAAAAATAGGCTTCGGCATCGGCTTCTCATGCGAGAGGTCCGAGGTTCGAATCCTGTCGGCGTGTACCTATGAGTTTTTTTCTGTCGAAAAAATTTACGTGCATACCTACACTCAAAGAATGTGTCTAAAGTTGTTTAAATTATAACTTGGAGGTATAAGGTATAACGCAGGCTTGGAATGGGGACCTAACTCAGAAAAAGTGAAATGTCGCGAAAGTACGAACGGAAGTTGCAACGCACCTCATCCATCTATGAGCGAGTCTTTTAAAGTCGAACCATTGTATAAGTTGAAAGCATGTTGAAAGGAATATCGCATAGATGGTGCCATCCCGATCAAAATTATATAAAGCGTAAGAAGCTTCGCTACTGTCGGGTGTTTTTAACCCCCGACGCAAAAAGAGAGGTGTTGTAAATTTGACGCCTCCGTCTGTATGTCTGTGGCATCGTAGCTCCCAAACGGATGGGCCGATTTGAATGCGGTTTTCTTTATTAGAAAGCTGATTTAACCGAGATGATTCTTACGTATGTTTGTAATCAAGTAATAAAGTAATTCTGAAGTAATAAAAAAAATTACGTCTCACGGATGGACAGATTTGAATGCGGTTTTCTTTATTAGAAAGCTGATTTAACCGAGATGATTCTTACGTATGTTTGTAATCAAGTAATAAAGTAATTCTGAAGTAATAAAAAAAATTACGTCTCACGGATGGACAGATTTGAATGCGGTTTTCTTTATTAGAAAGCTGATTTAACCGAGATGATTCTTACGTATGTTTGTAATCAAGTATTAAAGTAATTCTGAAGTAATAAAAAAAATTACGTCTCACGGATGGACAGATTTGAATGCGGTTTTCTTTATTAGAAAGTTGATTTAACCGAGATGATTCTTACGTATGTTTGTAATCAAGTAATAAAGTAATTCTAAAGTAATAAAAAAAATTACGTCTCACGGATGGACAGATTTGAATGCGGTTTTCTTTATTAGAAAGCTGATTTAACCGAGATGATTCTTACGTATGTTTGTAATCAAGTAATAAAGTAATTCTGAAGTAATAAAAAAAATTACGTCTCACGGATGGACAGATTTGAATGCGGTTTTCTTTATTAGAAAGCTGATTTAACCGAGATGATTCTTACGTATGTTTGTAATCAAGTAATAAAGTAATTCTGAAGTAATAAAAAAAATTACGTCTCACGGATGGACAGATTTGAATGCGGTTTTCTTTATTAAAAAGCTGATTTAACCGAGATGATTCTTACGTATGTTTGTAATCAAGTAATAAAGTAATTCTGAAGTAATAAAAAAAATTACGTCTCACGGATGGACAGATTTGAATGCGGTTTTCTTTATTAGAAAGCTGATTTAACCGAGATGATTCTTACGTATGTTTGTAATCAAGTAATAAAGTAATTCTGAAGTAATAAAAAAAATTACGTCTCACGGATGGACAGATTTGAATGCGGTTTTCTTTATTAGAAAGCTGATTTAACCGAGATGATTCTTACGTATGTTTGTAATCAAGTAATAAAGTAATTCTGAAGTAATAAAAAAAACTACGTCTCACGGATGGACAGATTTGAATGCGGTTTTTTTAAAGTGTGATATAGAACTTAAATTTAAAATTTAAAAACTCCGACCCATAAAAAGTCCAAAATAATTTCCGATTAGTTACTTAAAGGAGTCGGGGCTCAGTCAGGAGACCGCTAATTAAATCAATATCAATACTCAATACTAATATGTAAATATGTAAGGGATGGTCATGGAGTAAGTTACTTTGTTTTATGAGATATTTTTAGGCGCTATGAAGGTGTGGATCTAAGCTTACGATGGCTTCACCGAACATATCCGGGCCCATCGGCAGTAGAGGAGGGTATTAATCGAGGCCGGGACTAGCGAGTGGCCACTCTAAGTTTCCCGCGCATGCTTCACGTTTCGGCTCGCGTCAAGCCCTCGTCAGCTAGTCTGCGTTGACTAGGACGCGGGGAAACCACCAGTCCCGCTCTCGACCTCCCTCTCTCTACCTATCCATATTCTGTAGGATGCTTCCAGTGACGTTTTCGAAGCTCTCTCCATATATGAGCTTAGCGTCGATCTTGGGAGCCCTAGATTCTTGAAGAGACTGTAGAGCGACTTCGCTGGTAGTCCTCTTGCTCCGACTTCCACAGCGAAGAGATCAGTCTTGAATCCGTTTCTCACAATCCGGTCTACTAAGTTGCAGTACTTGTTAAGCTTGATGTTGTGGTCCTTCGGTATGTTACTTTCCCATGGAACTGTAAGTTCAACAAGTACTACATGCTTTGTCGCTTTTGAGAATATGAGTATATCCGGCCTTAATGCTGTGGTACAGATTTCCGAAGGCATTTGGTAATGCTTCTCATGTGTGTCCATCAACAATTCCCAATCCTTTGCTGCTCCCAAAATTGAAGAAGGTTTAGTCCTATCTTTGGGCAGCTTATTGGCTCCAGGTTTCACAAAGTTGACCTTCTGGAAGCCGCTACTGGTTTGCCCTTTCCTGGTCCGTGCAATTGACAGGTTGATGGCCTCTCTGATGATTTGGAGGACTTTATCATGACGGTAGGAATACTGGCCTCGCTCAAGTAGTATTTTGCATCCGCATAACAAATGTTTGGCCGTGCCTACGAACTCCTTACATGACGGGCATAGTCTATTTGTAGATTTCCCCCATCTAACTAGGTTACTCGGGTCGGGGAGAGTAAGCTGGAATGCATTTAAGTAGAACTTAAGCAGCTCAGGGGACCAGTTGTATATTATGGATTTCCACTTCAATGCAGGAGGGATGCAGAAGTCACCCACTGTTAGCCAATCATTCTGCATTTCTAGGTTTAAGGCGTGAAGTTTGAAGCCTTGTTCCATGTCCTCCTGAGCAAAACCTTTCAGTATTTCTTTATCAGACTTTGCTGTTTCTATGCCCAATCCAGATCTATTGGTGCGTGTACCAACTTGGAATGATTTGTAGAAGTCGAGTCTCGATTCCAGTTCATCTGATAGTGATGTGTTGGGTAAGGCTTGAATAGCGCTATCATTGGAGTCTTTGAGTATACATCGTTTGGCTATTCTCGCCTTTTGATAAAATATCGACGGTTTCTTAATGTTCAGTCCAAAGTTATTGTGAGATCTGTATAGCGTTGACGAGTCAGCCGGGTGAGCCAGTCCAAACCATGATTTCAGGAATCTGGTCACATACGAGTCTAATTTAGTCAGGTTTTGCTTTGTGAAGTCGTAGACGAGAAATGGCCATGAAAGTTTTGATGTCAGGTAGTTATCGTAAATCCATGCCTTTTGTGTACCCAGGAGGGGAAGATTGTCAGTTTGGCGGAGGCTCTCTTCGAAAAGTTGGACAATATCATCAGTAGGATGCTCCTTTCCTCTGCTGGTGATCCTTTTTCCCAAGAATTTAAAAGGAGCTTCATCAGCCACGGTTGCGATTGGTTTTCCGGCTACTGTCAGACCTGGATTGCTCGAGGTAAACTTTGAACCTTTCCTGGTTAAGCTCAAACAGTAGCACTTCGCTGGTTTTATCTTCATCCCTTTAGTCCATTCACAATAGTCATCTACCACCTTAAGAAGCGCCTGATTTTGTTTTGGATTGCGGGTTAACAGCGTAATATCATCCGCAAATGCCAGGATGGCCGCCATATATGTGTCTCCATATTTGAACCTGTATCCCCATTTGTTTTCTTTTACGACAAGCGTATCAATTAGAATGTTGATAACAATGTTAAATGTAACAGGAGAGAGGCAGCAACCCTGGAAAAGTCCTATGCCGTAACGAATTTCCGGTATCTTCTCCGTTTCGCCTTTTACTTGTATTACAAAGGAAAGTTTTTTGTAGTAGGAGGCTATTATATTACAGATCAGAGGTGGCACATTATACCACTCTAGCGCCTTTAATAGTAACTCATGGCGCACCGAACCGAAGGCGTTTTCAAAGTCTAACCACGTGGCAGTTAATTGTCTCTCATTCTTCCTTGCATCTCTAAGACATTCAGTCAGCAAAGAATTATGTTCGAGACATCCTGCAACTCTTGGGAGAAAACCTTTCTGGTACTTCTTCGGTAAGTAGTCGTTGGTACACATGTGTTTGAGTAGTCTGGCCTGTATAATGGAGAAGAATATTTTCGAAATTGTGTTCGTAAGAGCTATAGGTCTAATATCCTTGGGATCAGTAACTTCTTTCTTTTTTGGTAGAAGAACAAACACGGCTTTACCAAGACAGTCTGGCACTTCTCTGTTCGTCCAAATTCTTTTGTAGATGTTCAACATGTGTTTCCGCACTGATGGACATTTTTTGTATATGATGTATGGTATGCCATCGGGTCCCGGGGCGGAACTATTTGGTTTCCTTTTTATGTGGTATTCCAGCTCTTCCATCGTCGGTGAATCAGCATCAAATGCTAGAGCAGGTTCTTTGGGTTTTGGAGCTGGTGGATCCCTGTAAGTTATATCTGCCTCCGGGGTGGTATATGTGGATTTAAAGTAGTTGAACATCTCGTCCGTACTTAACCTAATTGTACCCTGCTGTTCCTTAAAAGCTTTTTTGGCGAAGTAAAAGGGGTTCTTCTCGAAAGCTGCTATATTCTGAGCCTTTCGAAATTCATTGCCAGCAACCGTAATTTGCTCAGATACTTTCTGGATGAGTTTTAGGATAGATCTCATCGCTCTGGCTAATTGGTGGCATAGATTTCTGTCTCCTGAGGCTTTAGCCTTCCTTAGCTGCTTTATCAACTCTCTCTTCCTTCTCCTAAGCTTTGCTTTGAAAGTGTTTTCTCTTTCCATTGGGTTGTGGTGATAGCGAACAGGGTACAATTCGGAGAAGTAATTGTAAATTGTTCCCTGGAAGTCATACAGCTGATCTTCGGGACTCTGCCTGCAGCCTGGGAGGTCAAGTCTTTCGGCTAGGCATCGATCATGTTGCTTCCAAGTGGTCTCGGATATGCTCGGTAAGCTTAGTCGGTCTCTGGGCGAAAATGCTTCATGGTGAGAGGAAGGTTGCGCAACACTTTGTGACGTGTGAGGTTGTACTCTGTCAATAGTGTCAGGTGGAGAACTTACAGGCGCTTTCTGCCCTGCTTCACTGTCGCTATGTTTCTCCTTCACGTGCTTTTCTAGCCAGATTTTTCGCTTATATTGTTTCCCACACTTCGAGCATTTCAAGTCCATATTCATGCCAAGGTTGTCAGAGATATCGATCGGTGAGCGGTTCATCCTCCCTCCCTCTCGGACCGCTCTGAGGGTATTTACTCTTTTGACTGTCGTAGCTTTTATTTCCTGGCGCGGCTTGCTAGGCCTAACGCCCGTCTGTCTCTCCAGCGTCACCAGTCTTTCCCGGTCGTCAAATGGACTTTCCCATTCGTCAACGGTCTTTCCCGGTCGCCAGCTGTCTTTCCAGCGTCATCCCGTCTCTCCGGGCTGTCTTGTTTCGAAGGTGTGGATCTAAGCTTACGATGGCTTCACCGAACATATCCGGGCCCATCGGCAGTAGAGGAGGGTATTAATCGAGGCCGGGACTAGCGAGTGGCCACTCTAAGTTTCCCGCGCATGCTTCACGTTTCGGCTCGCGTCAAGCCCTCGTCAGCTAGTCTGCGTTGACTAGGACGCGGGGAAACCACCAGTCCCGCTCTCGACCTCCCTCTCTCTACCTATCCATATTCTGTAGGATGCTTCCAGTGACGTTTTCGAAGCTCTCTCCATATATGAGCTTAGCGTCGATCTTGGGAGCCCTAGATTCTTGAAGAGACTGTAGAGCGACTTCGCTGGTAGTCCTCTTGCTCCGACTTCCACAGCGAAGAGATCAGTCTTGAATCCGTTTCTCACAATCCGGTCTACTAAGTTGCAGTACTTGTTAAGCTTGATGTTGTGGTCCTTCGGTATGTTACTTTCCCATGGAACTGTAAGTTCAACAAGTACTACATGCTTTGTCGCTTTTGAGAATATGAGTATATCCGGCCTTAATGCTGTGGTACAGATTTCCGAAGGCATTTGGTAATGCTTCTCATGTGTGTCCATCAACAATTCCCAATCCTTTGCTGCTCCCAAAATTGAAGAAGGTTTAGTCCTATCTTTGGGCAGCTTATTGGCTCCAGGTTTCACAAAGTTGACCTTCTGGAAGCCGCTACTGGTTTGCCCTTTCCTGGTCCGTGCAATTGACAGGTTGATGGCCTCTCTGATGATTTGGAGGACTTTATCATGACGGTAGGAATACTGGCCTCGCTCAAGTAGTATTTTGCATCCGCATAACAAATGTTTGGCCGTGCCTACGAACTCCTTACATGACGGGCATAGTCTATTTGTAGATTTCCCCCATCTAACTAGGTTACTCGGGTCGGGGAGAGTAAGCTGGAATGCATTTAAGTAGAACTTAAGCAGCTCAGGGGACCAGTTGTATATTATGGATTTCCACTTCAATGCAGGAGGGATGCAGAAGTCACCCACTGTTAGCCAATCATTCTGCATTTCTAGGTTTAAGGCGTGAAGTTTGAAGCCTTGTTCCATGTCCTCCTGAGCAAAACCTTTCAGTATTTCTTTATCAGACTTTGCTGTTTCTATGCCCAATCCAGATCTATTGGTGCGTGTACCAACTTGGAATGATTTGTAGAAGTCGAGTCTCGATTCCAGTTCATCTGATAGTGATGTGTTGGGTAAGGCTTGAATAGCGCTATCATTGGAGTCTTTGAGTATACATCGTTTGGCTATTCTCGCCTTTTGATAAAATATCGACGGTTTCTTAATGTTCAGTCCAAAGTTATTGTGAGATCTGTATAGCGTTGACGAGTCAGCCGGGTGAGCCAGTCCAAACCATGATTTCAGGAATCTGGTCACATACGAGTCTAATTTAGTCAGGTTTTGCTTTGTGAAGTCGTAGACGAGAAATGGCCATGAAAGTTTTGATGTCAGGTAGTTATCGTAAATCCATGCCTTTTGTGTACCCAGGAGGGGAAGATTGTCAGTTTGGCGGAGGCTCTCTTCGAAAAGTTGGACAATATCATCAGTAGGATGCTCCTTTCCTCTGCTGGTGATCCTTTTTCCCAAGAATTTAAAAGGAGCTTCATCAGCCACGGTTGCGATTGGTTTTCCGGCTACTGTCAGACCTGGATTGCTCGAGGTAAACTTTGAACCTTTCCTGGTTAAGCTCAAACAGTAGCACTTCGCTGGTTTTATCTTCATCCCTTTAGTCCATTCACAATAGTCATCTACCACCTTAAGAAGCGCCTGATTTTGTTTTGGATTGCGGGTTAACAGCGTAATATCATCCGCAAATGCCAGGATGGCCGCCATATATGTGTCTCCATATTTGAACCTGTATCCCCATTTGTTTTCTTTTACGACAAGCGTATCAATTAGAATGTTGATAACAATGTTAAATGTAACAGGAGAGAGGCAGCAGCCCTGGAAAAGTCCTATGCCGTAACGAATTTCCGGTATCTTCTCCGTTTCGCCTTTTACTTGTATTACAAAGGAAAGTTTTTTGTAGTAGGAGGCTATTATATTACAGATCAGAGGTGGCACATTATACCACTCTAGCGCCTTATATGCCTAGCCTTATATGCCTTATAGCGCCTTATGATACTAAAACTATATTGACGATTTTTAGAAATCTTTTCTGTATGTATGTATGTATGAAATGAAATGAAAATGAAATGAAAATATACTTTTTTGCACAAAAAATGACAAAAGGTGGAATTAAAGCCTAAGGGCATTATCTGCCAGTCATACCTGGGATTGTGAGTAGGGTAGATGGGTAGTGCGGAAAATTAAATGAGATTTTTTTTTTAAGTGTATAAAACTAAACAATAAAACATAGATAATAGTAATAACATACAACTAATTACATTCGTGATTTACATACATTCAAGTTCAAAAGTAAGTATGTATGTTCCTTCATAACTCATAAACCGATCATCAGAATTCGATGAAACTTAGTACACGCACATTTAACTACACGTGCGTGACACAGGATAGGAAAAATAAAATTCAGTTCCGGTTACGCTAAGTAACATGTGGCTGTCATGCAAACCGAATTGTTCCGCGCGCCGAAATAAAGGTACGGTAGCGGGCTTAGTCACTTTCTTCTTTTTAAATACGAATTTCACGCGAGCGCAGCCGAGGGCAGAAGCTAGTAAAATATAAAAATTCAGAGCTGCGCGGGTATTTATGTAGCCCAAAATTTTTGACTTTTTTCATTATTATGAATTTGGTGACACGTCTTGTCTCCCATACTGATAAGGTGATCGCGATACTTCTGCTCGTGTTTTATGTTGTGTGTGCGAAATCACCACTCGTACCTTTCTAAGCTGACTCTTGAGGAGCTTAGGGAAGATGACCCAGCCGAAGAGGATGCCGAATATCATAGTGCAGCCACAGCCGACTGAGATCTTGAGGTGACGCGGTAGCTTCTTCATCTTCTCTTCTCTCTCCGCTCTCAGCAGCACTGGGGGAAAGGAATAACAACACTGTTAACATTTTTAGTTTACTAGTGGTGGGAGGCCTAGCGGTCGCGGCGGCGTTGGCTTCTCTATCTATCTAATTACAAATTTAATTGTAGCTATTGATTGTTAAGCAACGCTGGGCGCGGTCAGTACTTGGATGGGTGACCGCTCGACCGTTGGAGGCTGACCGCGGTTCGGATTCCACGTAAAACTGTAGGTCCCTTCCCTTCTTACCTTACTAAGTGGTAGGGTTTAACCCGCCCGGGTTGGTACCACCGCACTGAATGAAATGTCGTCGCGTCGTCGGTCGAAACGGCTATGTAAATAGTTTGTGTTTTCAGTCCAGTTCAGAGTAGCCGGCACGACCGAAGGGAAGCACTGACATGGCACCTAGTTCACCCGGTGTTATGGGCTGACATCACGGATGTTGTAGGTGATGTAACCAACCGTGCCAGTTTCCATAAAAAAAAAAAAAGAAAAACCCTCGACACGATAAAAAGTCAAAAATAATTTCCGTTTACTTACTTAGAGGAGTCGGAGGACCGCTAAGTAAATACCCGCGCAGCTGTGAGTTTTTACATTTTATTTACTTAGCGGTCCCCCGACTCCTTGTAAGTAAGCGGAAATTACTTTTGACTTTTTAAGGATCGGGGTTTTTTTTTAAATTTGTAATTTAACTTTTATTTCAAGCTTTAAAAAGCCCCAGCTGCACTCCTGGAGTGCCGACAGAAGAGAAAACTTTGTGTATTTCCGAAAATAATTCTTAGGTCGTTATAAAAAAAAATTAAACACCCTAAAAAAATTTAAACACCGTAACATTGCTTAAAAAAGAAAAGAAAAGAAAAAAAACTTTTATATTTCCGAAAATAATTTTTAGGTGGTTATAAAAAAAACTAAACACCCTAAAAAAATAAACAACGCAACATTGATTAAAAAAGAAAACAAAAAAAATTTGAGAGATTCGAACCCATGGTCAAAAAATACAAATCCTACACTCTTACCATTGAGCCACGAAATCACATAAACGACCAAACGAATATCGGATTCCCTTGATTCGCTTTCGGCTTTACTGTAACTGAGAGACGAACAGAATTGATCCCGAGCCGCTCGTAACTTAACCCTTAAATGCAATGACTTAAGGTTAAATTTTAAATAATAAAAATAAATCTGTCGCTTTTCGAGACTGACGATGACGATCTGACGCGAGTTTAACATTTTTTACCCACCTAAAAAAGTGCCAAGCGCCGCTAAAGAAGTTTTCACTTAAAAAAAAAACCGTTTGCAAATCGGTCCACTTTTTAAGGCAATTAATTTTTTTATTATTTTATTACTTCATTACAAACATAGCTAAGAAGCATCCCGATTAAACCAGCTTTCTAATAAAAAAATTCGCATCCAAATCGGTCCATCCGTTTAGGAGCTACGATGCCACAGACAGACACACCCTTACACACACACACACGTTAAACCTATAACACCCCTTTTTTCATCGTGGGTCAAAAAGTATTGGTCCCAATAGAGACCCGTATGCGTCATATTGGTCTGATGACGCGGTGGATTAGGTGCGCGTAGAGTGGGCGCAGATTGCGTCGGCGGCGGCGGCAGCAGCGGCGCATATATCACTATCATCAATACTAATAATAAATCTGTAAGGGGTGGTCATGGAGTAAGTTACTTTGTTTTATGAGATACTGAGTTTGTAGACTATGTACTATTCGTACCGTGTGAGGCCGGTACTTTAAAAGAATAGCCTCACTGCATCTCTCCCCGTGTATGTCGTAAAAGGCGACTAAGGGATATGACTCCCTTCTTATATTACTAGGTGGTAGGGTTTAACCCGCCCGGGTTGGTACCACCGCACTGAATGAAAGGTCGGTCGAAACGGCTATGTAAATAGTTTATGTTTTCCGTCCAGTTCAGTGTAGCCGGCACGACCGAAGGGAAGCACTGACGTGGCACCAAGTCCATCCGGTGTTATGGGCTGACATCACGGATGTTGTAGGTGATGTAGCCAACCGTGTCAGTTTCAATAAAAAAAAAATGTATGTATGTTCCTCCATAACTCTTCAACCGATCATCCGAATTTGATTAAATTTAGTACAAGCACATTTAACTATACGGGACACCGGATAGTCCCGGTTACGCTAAGATGTGGCTCATACAAACCGAATTGTTCCGCGCGCCTAAACAAAGGTACGGTAGCGGACTTACTTACTTTCTTCTTTTTAAATTCGAATTTCACGCGAGCGAAGCCGCCGGCAAAAGCTAGTACTTTAATATGTTATGATATGATCGCCATTATTAAAGAAATTGTGGAGACAGTTTTTATTTCATAAAAATTCAATAGGTCCCTATCCAGTGGCATTTTCCCATCAGAATGGAAGCAGGCAAATGTCATATCGATACCCAAAGGTGGGGATCCTTGCGATATACAAAACTACAGGCCTATTTCATTACTATCCATCTTTTCAAAAATATTTGAGGCAGTGGTCTGTCCTTTTTTAACTCAGCACCTTAAAATAGTCTTGATACCTCAACAACACGGGTTCCGCAGCAATTTGTCGACTTTGTCAAATCTTACATGTTTAGTCAATGACCTTACTGTAGCACTAGATCACTCTGAACAAGTAGACTCTATTTATACTGATCTCAGCAAGGCATTCGACAAAGTTGATCACTGTATCCTACTCCAAAAGCTAAACTGGTATGGAATACATGGGCAATTCTTAAGCTGGTTTTCGTCATATTTGGGTGGCAGGTCACAAAAAGTGGTAACTAGTGGATATGGTTCCCGGTGTTTTGAGGCTACTTCCGGCGTTCCCCAGGGATCTCATTTGGGCCCTATCCTCTTCCTGGCCTTCGTCAATGACATACACACAGTTATCAAACATTGCAAATTTCTAATGTTTGCGGATGACTTAAAAATATACGTTACAATCGACAATGAATCGGACGCTACGAAGCTTCAAGAGGATATCGAGAGCATATCTGTTTGGTGTTCGGTTAACAGACTTTCTTTAAATTTAAGTAAATGTAAACATATTAAATTCACCAAGAAGAATAGACCTATACGCACAAGCTATAGCATACAAGGAGTGCCTCTGGAAGAACTGCAACTAATCAGAGACTTGGGTATTATTTTAGACAGCAAACTCTCATTTAGAAATCATTACGACAACATTATAAATAAATCCTCTAAAATGCTCGGTTTCATATCTAGGAATTCAAAATCTTTTTTGCACACTAAGACCTAAATCACACTCTTCAACTCATTAGTCCGTAGCAATTTGGAGTACTGCTCGGTTGTCTGGAATCCATTTTTCGACATTCACAGTCAACGCATAGAACGTATACAAAAACGTTTCTTATATTATTTAACAGTAAAACACAACAACCGTTCGGTTCTTAAGAACTACAATGATAGGCTTCATTATTACAAACTATTATCATTATCTTCCAGACGAAAAATGGCAGGGCAAATGTTTCTGTATAAAATACTAAATAACTACACAGAATGTGCCGAAATATTGCAATCAATTACCTTTCAGATCCCACGACCATCGACACGGTTGAGAAACTTTAATCCTCTGAGTGTTCGTAGGTACAGAACATCACTCGGTCATTACAGTCCTATAGCTAACATTTCGCGTGAATACAATGAGTTGACTAAGAAACATGATTTAGACATGTTTTCCACCAAAATTCGCAAGTATAAGGAGCATCTCAAAGCAATCTACCAAGCTATGTAAATAGTGAAGGCACGAGGGAGGGTGTGTGTGTGTGTGTGTGAGGGCGTGTGCGTGTGTGTGTGGGCGCGATGGTGTGTTGTATGATAGGAATATAATATTTTGTGCTAATTATGTATATAGTATTTTATAGTTCTCGAGACGAGTTGTTATTTGCTTATTGTGACTTGTTAAATTGTTTAATTCTTGCAGACATACCTATATAATATGTTGAGGATGTGCCTTTATGTATTTTCGAGTTTTTTTTTCTGTATTTACGTAGATATCTGTGAAAGTAACTTATTATTATTATCGTTTAGGTATCTGTTAAAGTTAATCCTTTGAAATAGTTTTTTCGTCATCATAGTGTTTATGGTGTCATATAGCATAGTAGTTATAGATATAATTTTACGATCAGTGCTGATTGCTGAAATGTTAGTGGATGTTGTACCTACATTCATACGGAATGCGTGAGCCGATCGACGACGACGAAACGGACGTAGCGTCGAGATGTGAGTGCAACAGAGTAAACGATACTGCTCTGCTGGATGGGTCGTGCCGTGCTGCGTTGCGTTTCGCCACAGCATCGTTTGGCTCCTATGGGCTCCTGGTACTTTTCATGCGAGCAGTTACAGTCATTTTTAGTTTTTGTTCTATGTGGGTAGAAGAAATTATTTATATTTATAAGCAATGTGATGCCAGCAAATATTGAAGGAGGTGTTTGCCCGTCATTGGGTCCACACTATAGCTATAAATATGTTGTACTTATACATACTCGTACTTGAATGTAAATGTGTCCGACCTGTTGGTGAACCTTAAATAAATAAATAAATAAATAAAAACTAACTAGATTTTTTCAAGGCACAGATACAACATATTTCTTTCTTTTGAGTGTAGGTAGGTAACTTATAAAATAACTCAAGTCAACACAGGTAACAAGACACTACCAATTTGATGTAAGCTCCGCCCCCTCACCACCCCCCTCCCCGCCCCCTCGCCGCCCCCGCGTTGCCGCGCCCCTCGCCGTTTGGGCATTTTCAACTAGCTTTTAATTATAGAATGCGACTTACTAAAGTAGCACTTAACGTGACTTAACCACAGGTCACACGATCAACTCAGTATGTGAATCATAATATCATAACAGTCTAGACAATTTATAAGGATTTCGTGCGAAATTTATAAGGTTTTCGCCCTTGTGCGAAAAAACTAAACATTTTGAAAACTAAATGTCGTCGGCTCTACAGTGATGATAAGTCGACATACTACCTACCAAGGTAGTTCACATTGCTAAGAAAATTAGCAAGGTGAAGTGGCAGTGGGCTGGGCACATTAGCCTCGGACCCGATAACCGCTGGGATAGACGGGTGCTCAGACAGACAGATAGACGGTGTAGGCTTAGTAATAGGCTTACGTAAACCTCAAAAAGATAGCTGTGTGGGAGAGAATGAACAAGAAGAGCGGAAGACCGCGTGACCGGAGAGGGATATTTCTATACAGGATGTTGTAACTGCCAGTACATTAATTCCGCCAGCGCAATCCTGATGTTTCTCCGAGACAAAAAAAGTAAATAAAGTTTTTCAAGATATAATTTTTGAAATTTTTTCGTCACGGGGTCGAAAAACTCACGCCGCGCCGCTCCGCCGCGCATCTCCTCGCTTCGCGCACTCGTCCTTGCTCGCTCGCTCACCGCGCGCCTTTCATTCCCACGTTTGTGCGGAACATTAGATCCTTTTTACACTAAATTCTTCAATTAGTTTGTAACTTTTTATTAAAAGGGAATTCAGAAAAAAGTTACTTGACTTTTTTCTTATTATTGATCCCAATAATCTCTATGCCAATAATCATTTCCTAAATTTAATTAAGTGGCCGTTACAAAAGCCTGTAAACGCATTTGCAAAAAACTACCTACCTACCTTCTAGTCTAGTGCTAGTACATATAGGCGAGACGAGTTGCATGTTTTAGACATTTTAATGAAAAACGTTAGACAAAAAGAAAAATAAAAGAAATTTAATCAGATCTCAGAGCCAGCTCTGGGGAAATTTAAACTATTGAACAAACAGACGGGGCGTTTTATTATTCTGAGACAATTTAAAAGAAAGGAAAACGCCCTGAACAGTTTTGTTGAACACTTTTAAGTGAAAGAACTATCTCGAAACCCTTAATTTCTTGTCATCATAAATATTTCCCTTCAAATGTAGGCCGACACTGCAGGAGACCAATTATTAAAATAATTTTATGTTTTACGGAACAAGCATTATATTTGTTTTTATTTTTAGAAAAGTTCAGTTTTATGGAAATACTCATCGATTAATCGCACGCAAATATTTTTCTTCTTCTAATTTAATTTCATTTTCATTATC
The DNA here is from genome assembly GCA_946902875.1 of Nematopogon swammerdamellus. Classification (NCBI taxonomy): domain Eukaryota; kingdom Metazoa; phylum Arthropoda; class Insecta; order Lepidoptera; family Adelidae; genus Nematopogon; species Nematopogon swammerdamellus. Next base: position 24,445,518 of record OX336341.1, on the reverse strand, counting down.
GTATCATTTTCGTTTTCATTTCTATTTCAAAGATTTTGGGTAGAGATACTCAAGATTAGAGAAACGGAGATCACTTACGTAATTAAAATATAAGTACCTGGGCGACAGAGCTTCGCTCGCTTTAATCAATATACTAATAATAAATCTGTAAGGGCTGGTCATGGAGTAAGTTACTTTGTTTTAGGAAATATTGAGTTTGTAGCCTCTATGTATGATACTAAAGCTAAATTGACGATTTTTAGAAATCTTTTCTGTATGTATGTATGTATGTTCCGCCATAACTCTTAAACCGATCATCCGAATTCGATGAAACTTTGTACAAGCACATTTAACTATTTAGGACACAGGATAGGCTACATAAAATTCTGTTCCGGTTACGCTAAGATGTGGCTCCCATACAAACCGATATGTTCAATCCGCGCGCCTTAGTACTATTAGGTATTTACCGAGCGAGCGGCAGTTGGCGGCGCGGCGGCGGCGCGGGGGAGGCGCGGCCTATAAACTCAACAGCGAACCGAGCAGCCGCACCATATTCCTCTTACCCGCAAAAACTACTGAACAGATTTTGATGAGCCTTTACAGTACTATACCTTATACATCAAAAAGGCTATAATTTGTGTAAACATTGTGTGTAACATTGTGTAAATTTGCCCAAATATCGATAAATGTCAAGTAAGTCGGATAAAATCCTGCCTTCTGAGAGCTATCTCGGCGTGCGCTGCATACACCTTTAGAGTTACACGAAGATAGTGTATAGTGAGGTTGTTTCTCTAAAATAGTTCTAAAAAAAAGTCCGCGACAGCATATATCTATCTTTTATGTGGAAGCCACTATAGCCAAAATAGTGAACCAAAAATACATTTAAATTGGATATTGTATTTACAATGCACTTTTTATAGTTTTGAATTAATTCTTATCAAAATACATACTTTTATCGCTTCTGGTATTTAAAGTAGATAAACTTTGGCAGTTACACTAAGTAATTTGGACAAATAGTTTAAAAAGTTACGACGATGAGAATGTCTTGAGAGAAGCGCTGCGCTTCTCTCAGCGGGGGGCAGCGGGGCGAGGCGAATATGTTTGTATGAATTTCCTCCATAGAATTTAAGGCGATCATCTAAATTCGATTAAAATTACTACACGCACATTTAGCTATACGAGACACAGGATAGGCTATATAAAATTCAGTTCTGGTTATGCTAATATGTGGAGTATTTTACTTATTTAGGTAGGTATCTAGAGTATTTGATTTATTTTAATTGAATTTTCTTATTTTAATATCGATAGCTTTTTCCCGCGGATTCGCTCGCGTGAATTTCCTATTTCAAAATAAGTAACTAAGTAACTTAAGCCGGGACCGGAGGGCGAACTGGATTCAGATAAAAACAATAAACATTCTCAAAGAAAGTAAGTAACATACTAAAGGCGAGGCCGAAGGCCGAGCTGCGTTCAGGAAGAGGTTAAACCTATTCGAAGAAAATAAGCAACAAAGGGCGAGGCCGAAGGCCGAGCTGCGTTCAGGAAGACCTTCAACCTTCTCGAACAAGTTCTCGAAGAAAGTAAGTAACTGAGGGCGAGGCCTAAGGTCGAGCTGCGTTCAGGAAGACTATAATCCTTCTCGAAGAAAGTAAGTAACTAAGGGCATGGCCGAAGGCCAAGTTGTATTCTGGAAGACACTAAACCTTCTTGATGACAGTAAGTAACTATGGGCGGTAGTTACTTACTTTCTTCAAGACGGTTTATAGTCTTCCTGAACGAAGCTCGGCCTTCGTCTCGCCCTCAATTACTTAATTTCTTCGAGAAGGTTTATGGTCTTCCTGAACGCAGCTCGGCCTTCGGCCTCGCCCTCAGTTAGGTACTTACTTTCATCAAGAAAGGTTATAGTCTTCCTGAACGCAGCTCGGCCTTCGGACTTGGCCACGATTACTTAATTTATTCGAGAAGGTTTATAGTCTTCCTGAACGCAGCTCGGCCTTCGGCCTCGCCCTTAGTTACTTACTTTCTTCGAGAAGGTTTATGGTCTTCCTGAACGCGGCTCAGCCTTCGGCCTCGCCCTCTGTTACTTACTTATTCGAAAAGGTTATCGTCTTCCTGAACGCAGCTCGGCCTTCGGCCTCGCCCTCAGTGACTTACTTTCTTTAAGAAGGTTTATAGTCGTGCTGTACGCAGCTCGGCCTTCGGCCTCGCTCTCAATTACTTACTTTCTTTGAGTAGGTTTATCGTCTTCCTGAAGGCAGCTCGGCCTTCGGCCTCGCCCTCAATTACTTAATTTCCTCGAGAAGGTTTATAGTCTTCCTGAACGCAGCTCGGCCTTCGGCCTCGCCCTCTGTTACTTACTTCTTCGAAAAGGTTATCGTCTTCCTGAACGCAGCTCGGCCCTCGGCCTCGCCCTCAGTGACTTACTTTCTTCAAGAAGGTTTATAGTCTTGCTGTACGCAGCTCGGCCTTCGGCCTCGCTCTCAATTACTTACTTTCTTTGAGTGGGTTTATCGCCTTCCTGAACGCAGCTCGGCCTTCGGCCTCGCCCTTAGTTACTTTCTTTCTTCGAGAAGGTTTATTGTCTTCCAGAATGCAGCTCAGCCTGAAGCCTCGCCGTTAGTTACTTACTTTAGTTGAGAAGGTTTATCGTTTAACTTACTTAACGCAGATCGGCCTTAGTTACTTACTTGCTTTCTTTGAAATACGAATTTCACGCGAGCGAAGCCGCGGGCAAAAGCTAGTAAATAAATAAAAACTTTTACGGGAAATCCCCGAAGACGCCACACCACACGAGCACCTCGCTGTTGGGAAGGTGCCTTTTGGCCGAATTCCTCCTCACAAGTGCAAGTACAAGGCCTATTTTTAGGGTTCCGTATCCGGTGCGGGACCCTATTACTAAGCCTATGCCGTCTGTCTGTCTGTCTGTCCGATCGTCCGTCTGTCCGAGGGCTGTATCTCTTGATGAACCGCAATAAGTAGATCTTTGAAATTTTCACAGAATATGTGTTATTATTATGGCCGATATAACAACAAATTCACCAAGTTCACCCGGTGTTATGGCCTGACATCACGGACGTTGTAGGTGATGTAGCCAACCGTGTCAGTTTCCATAAAAAAAAAATTTGTTATATTGGCCATAATAACACATATTCTGTGAAAATTTCAACGGGCTACCTATTACGGTTTAAGAGATACAGCCCTCGGACAGACGGACAAACAGACAGACAGATAGACGGCGTAGGATTAGTAATAGGGTCCCGCACCGGATACGGAACCCTAAAAAGTTTCGGGGGTGTTGGGTGGTTTGAACCCTCCCCCCTATCGGCACGCCTATGCTAAACATTTTGCCTCGGCATACCAGGGTACCATTGTTTCCACTGCAAAAGCGTTAAATGCACACTCTATGTATATTATTAATTTTATTTGTCACCCGGTTTAACCTTCGGCCTTGCGTCGTTGACTGCATAACGATGGGAGTTTCGTGATTGGTTCGATCGCGACCTACTCAGCTATTCCTCGATGCATTTCTTGCAAAGGCCAAGAGAACCCCGGCATCTGTTGCGCCTACATTACGTATTTAGAATGGTTTGCCCTAGAACTGGCTTTACATACTTACACCATGTGTGTGGATCTACATGCGAGTACGTATGAGTATGCATTACATTATTTCATAATTTTTTCGCAATGTTACAAAGGGTTTATTTTCTATGGGAATCGAGGGGTGCGCTGTAGTATAAGGCCTGCTAATTAGAAAATTGCTGGTAGCTATGGGACTGGTAGGTGAGGGTCTAAGGAACTATTACCAAAAATAATGTTATGCCGGAAATGCATAGTTTCGGAGAAAAACATTTTGAAAAAAATATTTTTCATACAAATTAAATTTTTAGATTTTTCATACAAAATAAAAATTTTCGAGAATCAAAAATTTATTTTGTATGAAATATATTTTTTTTAAATTTTTTTTCTCCCAAACTACGCATTTCCGGCAAAAAAAATCTTTTTGGTAATAGTTCCTTAGACCCTCACCTACCAGTTCCAGCTACCAGCAATTTTCTAATTAGCAGACCTTATACTACAGCGCTACCGAATCGAGCTGCTAGGCACGTGCTATCAGCCTATTGGGTCCTGAACTTAGACGGGGACCTAATGAGCTGCTAACACTGATTTCCGCCGACGTAATTGATGTCTTTCTACCTGGTGTTTGATAAACATGTACTATAATGGGCGCTGCTCTGAGGAACTTATTCCCTTATTGCCATCCGTTTTACCTTCGCAACACTCATCAAAGAGTAGCTCAGCATACTCAAAATAATATATTTAAAATTTATTAAAATTTTAAAAATATTCGTTATATACATAACAGGTTCAAAGGTCATAGCTACATATCTTCTCTACTTCTTATAAAAGGGATCGTGTATGTATGTATGTTTGAGGTAAATTCCGGAACAGCTGAACATATTTTGTTGCAGTTTACACCAATGGAAAGAGTAGTAAGAAAGAAGCTCACTGTAGGCTACATACAATCTCGCTAAACATCCTCAGGGCTGAGCAGTATCAAAGAAAGTATAGTATGGTCGGGAGGGAGAGAGGGATATGAGAGAAGGGATTATTTGCGTTTAAATTGGATTTGCTAAAACCGAGTTTACCGCCAGCGAAGCCGCGGGCAAAAGCTAGTGGTGATTTGGAAAGTTGAAAGTGGACCGTAGGATGATGTGTGGATTAGTTCCTTACCTTACCTTAGTTCCATGGGCGTGATTCCGTCGGTATTTCCTGCTTACGGTTCTCGGTGGTATCCAGGGTCGACCCTTTCTTGAATGGAATGTCCTTTTAATGTTCTTGCTCCGATAAAGACGATGAACCTTCGTTTTGTCACCGGTTGGTTGTTGGAAGTCAGGGAGAACGAATGCAAATGATATGGAGGTAGGTTAGGAAAGGAATTTTTAATTTTACTCATGAAGTTTTCGAACTACCTACGTTAATCTCCTTGCCATATAAAATGTAGGTATGCCAATGAAATATATTGAAAATTTCTAAAATGTGAAGAATAACCAGCTGATATACATAAGCAAATATATACATAGACAGATAATGCAGTTTCTATACCTATGATACACACATGGAGACATTACGAGTTTACTTGTCTTTTACTGTGCTAAAGTGTATGTCAGGGTTTGAACCTGTGGTTATCTGGTGAGCTCATGTGGAACAGTTTATTTACACACTTCCGTATAACGTGCGCTGTCATAAACGGCGTTTATACTTTGTGCGTACTTCGATGTACTTCACTGGTTGTTTCACGACTCAACTTACAAATGGCTACACTGAACTAGACGGAAACAACATTTACATAGCTGTTTCGACCGAAGACGACATTTCTTTCAGTGCTTCACCGCTGCTTCACCGTTCGGAATCGGTGTAAAACTGTAGGTCCCTTCCCTTGGCCCTTACTAGGTGGTAGGCTCAAATTGTAGCCGACTGGGTTGGTACCACCGTACTGGATGTAAGATGGCCGCAAGCAACCTCGGTTGTTTTCTCCTCTAGTCCAGTATAGCCAGCAATCCAGGGAAGTCTCCGGTATGGCACCTACCTTCTCGGAGGTGATATTGGCTGGTTAGAGCATGTGCTTTGGCCCCTCCGACTCAGCCACCCATACCGGATTACATAAAAAAAAAAAAAAAAAGTGCGGTGGTACCAACCAACCCGGGCGGGATAAACCCTACCATCTAGTAAGGTCAGAAGGGAAGGGACCTTCTACAGTTTAACGTGGAATCCGAACCGCGGTCAGCCTCCTACGGTCGAGCGGTCACCCAACCAAGAACGGACCGCGCCCAGAGTTGCTTAAAACAGTCGATACCCCGCACCACTGAGCTACCGAGACTGACGGCTTCGCTCGTATATCCTATGTCCATCCTGAAGGTCCATTCCAAATATTGGTCAAATAATTGTTTAAAGTCGGATGAGTATTTTCGTAGATTACCTCCTACATCCAAACTTACAAACTTTACCCCTTTATAATATTAGTATGGGAGAGCCTAGAACGATAAAAAAGGTATGGACCCCGAACCCTATCCTCGCCAGCGTAACACGATAAAAGCATACGTCTTGTTTCATTGGACGGTCGCGCGCTGGCCCGTCAGTCTGTCATCGGCTGCGTTCGCAAAAAACTGTTTAAAATGCCCGCATTCTCTGTGTTTACGTGTAAAAACACTACAGCCAAGTTGAGTGTGCACAATAGTGCAATATCTTATCATCGGTAAGTACACTCCGCTCCCCGCAACTCGGCGACGCTAGTTCTCATACAAGCATTTGACAGTCCGGCGTCCACCTTTTTTATCGTTTTAGGGGAGAGCCATGATATGGAACGCGACGTGTGTAGACACTTTACCCCCAAGCCACTTGGAAGGGTCTTCTAGAGCAGCCGAGTATGCTGCAGCAAAGGCGGACCTTGTAAAACATAATAAATACAGTTTAGTTAAAGCAAATTACGAGTTTGTCCCTTTGCTGTGGAGACTCTTGGAGTTTGGAGCCCAGCCGCCAAAACGCTTGAGCTTGGTAAGCTGCTCACGGAGGCGTCTGGGGACATCCGAGCCAAGCTACCTTAGGCAGAAGATCAGCCTAGCCATTGAGAGGGGGAACGCTGCCTCCGTCATCGGCACAATGCCAATTTCGACGGCGATGGAGCAATATTTTTATTTATTTAATTCAATAAATAGTTTAAATAATTTAATATTAGTATAGGGCCCACGATCTGGAATAGGCTGAGTCAATCTATTCGAAATGCTCCTTCGGACGGTATCTTCTCATCTAAGCTCAAGGAGTTTCTGGTCACCAAAGCATACTACTCCGCAGAGGAGTTCTTAGACCGTGATGATTTCTCAATTGGATAAAAAATAAATGTGCAATGATTATGACATTATGTACATTGTTGACTTGTAATATGCAACATTATTATAAATAAAAAATCTGAATCTGTACCGTGTGGGGCCGGTACTTTAAAAGAATAGCCCCACTGCATCTCTCCCCGTGTATGTCGTAAAAGGCGACTAAGGGATATGACTCCCTTCTTATAGTACTAGGTGGTAGGGTTTAACCCGCCCGGGTTGGTACCACCGCACTGAATGAAAGGTCGGTCGTAACGGCTATGTAAATAGTTTGTGTTTTCCGTCCAGTTCAGTGTAGCCGGCACGATCGAAGGGAAGCACTGACGTGGCACCAAGTTCACCCGGTGTTATGGGCTGACATCACCGATGTTGTAGGTGATGTAGCCAACCGTGTCAGTTACCATTAAAAAAAATTAAAAAAAATATGAATCATATATATCTTTTCCGTCATAACCCCTGCCTATAAGCAGGTAGGTATTGTGTAACCCACTAGTCGCACGGCTCGACGCTGGATCGAGTCTAGCTAGAGGCGCAAGGGGGTATGGTATAGGCGCATCCCACAGGTGCGAGCATTTCGAGATGTCGTGTATCTCGGTGTTGCCAACATCCAAAGCTTGACAGGAAGAAATCTCTTTAATAATTCCGCCTTTCCACTGCATCGTATTGTTAACACTGTCTGCTATTTTAGTAAAATATTATGTATGTATAATGCATAATTCTTATGTATCTATTATCTATTTTTTTTATGTAGTCCGGTATGGGTGGCTGAGTCGGAGGGACCAAAGCACATGCTCTGACCAGCCAACATCACCTCCGAGAAGGTAGGTGCCATACCGGAGACCTCCGTGGATTGCTGGCTATGCTATACTGGACTAGAGAAGAACACAACCGAGGCTGCTATGCGGCCATCTTACATCCAGTACGGTGGTATCAACCCAGTCGGCAACAATTTGAGCCTACCACCTAGCAAGGGGCGAGGGAAGGGACCTACAGTTTTACACCGGTTCTGAACGGTGAAGCAGCAGGTGTAGGTGTGCACGTATTTTTTTTTGTCAGAAAAAACTCATTGGTACACGCCGACCGGATTCGAAACTCGAAACTCTCGCATGAGAAGCCGATGTCCAAACCACTCGGCCACCCGCCGCTTATCTAAGAGTATACTTGGATGCTGGAGTTGCTGGAGCCTCATGATCATTCATATTGTTTTAGGGCCGAGAACACAAATTGAATTAAGGCCGACTTGCACCAACACGAGTTTAAAGTTAAGTAGCGAGTTATGGATTTAAACCATATTTAAACCGGTTCCCACAGCCAGCGGGTGCTAGCTTAACGAGTTAAACTGGTTTATATATTAAATTTGTGTTGGTGCAAGTGGGACTAAGTGTTCGTTTATTTGCTTTAACTTTAACGATTTTGAAACGCGTGTAAACTTTTTTAGGCTCAATCCACACTGAGACGGCAGCGGCGCGACGCGGCGCGGCGCGCACTTTCGATGTCAAATAATTTTAAACTTTATCTACATGCTTAAAAAGACCAATATCGCTTGAAAAGTTCGAAAAGATCGAGCGGACGCGCGCGGCGCCGCGCGTCCGCGCGCTCCCCGCTCTCCCCGCTCTACTCGCCTACTCGACTCTAGCATAGGCACGCGGGCGGCCACGCGCGGCGACGCGCGGAAGCGCGCGGCGACGCGAGCCTGCCGCGCCGGCCGCCGCCGGCCGCTACCGGCCGCTGCCGGCCGCTCCGCGCCGCTGGTGGCTGCCGTCCCAGTGTGGATTGAGCCGCTCTTTATTATGAGTCGTTACTTATTCATTTTTGTTTGGAATTAACTTTGATTTTCTAAGAAAATTATTTGAAATTCAGTTCTTTGAGTGCGTAAATTTTGCATATCTAAATATAAAACAACCCTTCATTAAATGTTTTAACTTCGCGAAGATATCAGATTTAATTCGAGAATTAATAAATTAAATAATCTAGTGTGCAGAACAACCAAAAACGTCGGATAAAATCATAATCTTTACATAGCAATGCTCTAATGTAATAGTTTTTTTTAATTAAAATATTTAATTGCATTTCACACATAAATCCAATAATAAATATGTATAATTTTATGGAGTGACTTATAAGTAATGTTTGAGAATAGTTAGTAAGAATTATTTATTTTTTTTAACATTAATTAATTTAATATTTCTCAGATTTAAAATAATTTAAAGCTGAAAAATTATAAAAAGTAAACATTATATGTATATAAAAAGTATAAGTACCGACTTATGTAGTTTAATAAAAAACATCACTTTTATCTTTTCTACAAGAAACAAAAATTTAAACTACTAAGCGCGTCTTGCACCAACACGAGTTTAGAGTTAAATAGCGAGTTATGGATTTAAACGCGGTTCAAACGCGGTTCCCACATACAACGGGTGCTAGTTTAACGAGTTAAACTGGTTTATAGTTAAATTCGTGTTGGTGCAAGTGGGCCTAAGTAAAACAAAACTATTTATGAAGAGTTTAAAAAAAAATAAAAAATTTAACCCCCGACACAAAAATAGGGCTGTTATAAGTTTAACGCGTGTGTGTATGTGAGTATGTGTGTATGGGCTTGTCTGCTGTGGCATCGTAGCTCCCAAACTGATGGATCGATTTGGATGCGGTTTTTTTTAAATTAGAAACTGATTTAATCGGGATGGTTCTTAGCTATGCTTGTAATCAAGAAATAAAATAGGTAATTATGAAATTAAAAAAAATTACGTCTTACGGATGGGCCGATTTGAATAAGGCTTTTCTAAAAAAGCTTGAACTAAAATTTAAATTACAAATTAAAAAAAACCCCGACCATTAAAAAGTCAAAAATAATTTCAGTTTACTTATTTAAAGGAGTCGGAGGCCTGCTAAGTAAATAACATAAAAACTCAGAGCCGCGCTGCTGCGGCTCCCCCACTCCTTTAAGTAAATAATTGGAAATTATTTTCGACTTTTTAATGATCGGGGCTTTTTTAAATTTGTAATTTAACTTTTTTTCTATATTTATCGGGTTTGTCTATCAAATAGCAACTCGCATAAATAACGAATCTTAAAAAAATACATACCCCAAAAATACCAAAATATATTTCTCCCAATATCCTCCGGTAACAGTCAAATGGTTAGCCACTCAGACAGGCCGCTGCAGGATATGAACCCACTGCCCTCCAGCTCGCGGGCCGTCTGCTTACCGACTGAGCGGCGTGAGTGCCGCTACTTGCCAACGTCGCGTCCTCGGCACTATGGGCTGTACTAGTAGAAGAACTGGCGAGTCAACTCAGCTCGGCGGCGCGGACGTGCAGCAGCTGTGTGAAACCATCGCGTTGGAACATGGAGCGATGAATTCGAGTGGAGACTACCAGAGATGAAGTTAATTATTGAGTCAAATTTTTGCTTGTGTCAAAATTTGTGTTGATACCACCGCACTGAATTAAAGGTCGGCTGAAAAGGTTACGTATATGAAAGTTTGTTTTTTCCGTTCAGTTCAGTGTAGCCGACATGAAATGAAAGGAAGCACTGACATGGCACCTAGTTCATCGAGGTGCTATAGGCTGACATCACGGATGTTGTAGGTGTATATATAAATACTTGAGTGAACGATTTGAATTTCTTTCTTCTCACGGCCTGGCTTTAAGATCTGCTGACAACTTACTCTTGGCAATACCGGCTCACTCAAGCTCGTTCTACACGGACTCTTTCACAGTACAAACAGCTCGCCTCTGGAATAATCTGCCCGTGAGTTTACGCTCCTCTACGTCTATGAATGTATTTAAGATAAATTTAAACAAACTACTTCTTTCCTTACCGAAGTAAATGCAGTCTATAATATTAGATACATATCTTTACTCCCCTTCTCTTACTCTCCTGTCATTCAGTTGATTGTATTGTATTGTATTAATGTACATATAATATGTAAGTTTATTATATACATATTATGCTTATTTAAAGTATTTATGTAGTATTCGTACGTAGTTTATCATACATATTTCTTTAATCTAACACATTGTCACAAACTATTCTTGTTCGCCTGCATGTACTTCTCCCACATCCCAAAGGTTAGTTAGAATAGAATGCCTCGCGGCATTAAGCTCGCCTGTTTTACCTAATTTTGATAAATTGGTGTTCAATAAAGAATATATACATACATACATGTGGTCAACCGTGTCAGTTTCCATAAAAAAAATATACTGTAGGTATGAACGACCGACATTACAACCCACACACAGGAAAATTCAATTATAATTAAAATGTTCTAAGTTTTGGAAAAGACGTATCATATGATGCTGTATGCTGACGAATGTTTATTTGAACACCAGTTCGGAACACCGAGGATTTTTCGATGCTGGAGTGAATCGTGATTCGGTGACAGTCACAGTAACACTGCCATTTGGAAGTGATATTTACACGTGAGTCCTGACACTCTGTAGTGTAGTCTGTTTTTCCGTCTGTCACAGCTTATGTGAACGAAACAAATTTGGTACATACATTGATGGATGACCCAATCAATTTCAATTTTGGGGGACAATTTAGAAAGTTCAAAGATGTGATTTTTTTTCAAGTGCATGATGCACTTGATAAAAATGTGACATATCAATGGAAAGGACTCATTATAAGATCTCATAAAAAAGAGCTTCCTCGTGTTGTCGCCACTTATAATGCTTAAAATTTACAAGACTTACGTTCGACCGCTTTTGGAATACGGATTCCAGATATGGCAACCATACTTTGTTAAAGACATCCACCAATTGGAACAAGTTCAAAGAAGATTCACAAAAATTCCCTACGAGCTAAAAAGCTTGAGCTACGAAGTAAGATTAAAACTACTTGAACTGACCACATTAGAAGAACGCCGCGACAGAGGAGATCTCATTGAAGTCTACAAAATACTCACCTCAAAGTATGATTGCCCAGACTTAATTGAAATGTTTGACATGAACCAGAACTATCACCTTCGTGGTCAAAGCAAAAAACTTAACCAGACAGCTTCTAACACAAACATCCGAAAGCACTTCATAACAAATCGAGTGGTGAACGCCTGGAATAAACTGCCACAGGATGTGATTGACTCCCCAAACACAAACACCTTCAAAAACCGATTAGATAAATACATAAAAAGTACATCAACAAACAAATAGCAACAGTGCCCAAGTACGAAAACTAAAAAAAAAAACATAATCATTCATTATAAAAAAAAAAGACTGATATGAACACATCAGCTAGAGCTGCTTGTTCATTAAAAATAAATAAATAAATCTTATTTTTCAAATGCACCTTTTATATATTAAAGAAAATATACGAAATTCGAACAATCTTCTCCCCCCTTATCCCAGAAACGAGAGCGTCCAAGATTTTGAAAAAAACAAAACATTGCGAATATAGGGCCTCTTTTATAGTTTACAGGAAAACCTAAACGAAAATCCTAAGTCTTAAGTTCTTGCGGAAAACGAAATGGTACGGAACACTCTCCAGACGAGGTCGAGTCGCACTAGACCGCGTTTGACAGTCGGGGTTAGCAGAGTAATATATGTTGTGCTGTAAATGCTCTGGTAAATTTCATCAAAACACCGACCACCACGTTTAGCAAAGTATTAGGACAAGATAACTATAAAGCAGTAAGTAAACACGAAGCCCCACCAGCAGCATATTCGGTGGATGATGAAGATGAGAGGTGGCTAACATTTAGCCATTTAGCACGGCATCTCGTCCTAATATCCCTTAGTCGCCATCTAATAAAATATTTTGTTTATTTTGAAAACTAAAAAATCATTTCTACATATTCATAACTCTGGGTGCACCGGTGACGGTGGTGGTACAGTCGCCAGTGAAAGTGGATGCTTTCCGATCGATGGTGCACCTCCAACTATTCAGGAGCGTAGAAGCGGCATCAGCTCTTCGAGAACGTGAAAAGACATTGTACCTAAATGATGTGCATAATTGCGAATGCTAACATAATTTCTACGAGAATCTCCGTCACACCTTGTCAACTCGCGTATTTATCTATAAATCCTATCCTTGCCCTGGACGTAGGCTCAAATTGTTTTCGACTGACTTAATGCGGTGGTACAGTAGTAGGTACTGAACGAAAGATGCGTAGCAATATTGGCTGTGTTCTCCTCAAGTCCAGTAATATTTAAAACATTCAATTTATTTTTAATAAAGAAACCCTGGTATAACTCGTGGCAGATGAGAAGGCACCAGAAACTTACCTCTGTCAAACTAACGTCAAATGGATGTGAAGACGTAGCCCTGTCCCAAATGGAATCGAAGAGCGAGAGAGCAATAATTACTCTCTCGCTCTTTGCTTATATTTTCAATTATTGACAGTTTTTGACAAGTGAGTCTGGTGCCTTCTGATTCTCCACGATTTTTTATTAAATAGCTTTTGCCTACGCCTTAGCTTCACGACGGGCACCCGTCTCTCATATTGTGTGCATTGATGGACTACGCTGCGGACGAAGCAATTTGTATGCAATACACTACGGTGACAGGTCTATAGTTCGGAACTCTTTGGTGCACTTCTTTGCTTCTTCTTCACTTGCGATTGCAAGTAGGCAGGTACCCACTTGTTCGGTTCGATGTTTCACTCCAGTTCTTGCCGTCACATCATCGACGAGTTAATTAGGTGAGTAGGTACCGTACCGACATATTACGTATTAAGTTCACAGAACTTAGATATTCTGCAAGATCCCTGTTTTAATTAAAAGGCTTTTCAAAAGTTGAAATGAATTTAATAATAGAAATTATTTTATAATCTTACATGAGGCTATATTATAATCTTATGACTAGCAACTTCACAGTAACTATAGTATTAAAATCATTTAAGTAAACAATTTCAAGTGTTATTATTTTTGTTTATGTTTATTAATATGGTATGAGGTTCTGAGTCAGAGGGGCCAAAGTACACGCTCAAACCAGTCAATATCACCTCCGACAAGGTAGGTGTCATACCGGAGACTTCCCTAGATAGTTGCTGACGATTGATCAAAATGATGCTGGACTAGACGAGAACACTGCCGAGGCTGCTGTGCGATCATCTAACATCCAGTACGGTGGTACCAACCCAGTCGGCTAGTAAGAGAAAAGGGAGGATTATGCGAGGACTCGAAATTACTTCATCATTATGATTATCCTCCGCCATTCAACATCCGTGATGTCAGCCCACAGAGCATAGAACTGCGCGCGCATTACTCAGTAGTATTTCATGCTCTGTGTGTCAGCCCATAACACCGGGTGAACTAGGTGCCACGCCAGTGCTTCCCTTCATTACATGTCTGACCGTGTAAGATATGAAATGAAGTACCGTGTGGGCCCGATACTTTAAAAGAATAGCCCCACTGCATCTCTCCCCTTGTATGTCGTAAAAGGCGGCTAAGGGATATGACTCCCTTCTTATATAACTAGGTGGTAGGGTTTAACCCGCCCGGGTTGGTACCACCGCACTGAATGAAAGGTCGGTCGAAACGGCTACGTAAATAGTTTGTGTTTTCCGTCCAGTTCAGTGTAGCCGGCACGACCGAAGGGAAGCACTGACGTGGCACCAAGTTCACCCGGTGTTGTGGGCTGACATCACAGATGTTGTAGGTGATGTAGCCAACCGTGTCAGTTTCCATAAAAAAAAAATGTCGGCTATACTTGTGCATTAACCGACACGCCAGCGGTAGGTTAACGTGCGACTTTGAGCGAGTGACGAAGGCCTGGCTATACACTGAACCGGACGGAAACACGAACTATTTACATAGCCGTTTCGACCGACGTTTCGTTCAGTGCGGTGGTACCAGCCCGGCCGGGATAAACCCTACCACCAAGTAAGGTAAGAAGGGATGGGGCGTTTTGTGCGTCCCTCCTCCTCCCTCCTCCTCATACCCGCGTGACGTATTACATGAATAATTCCTAATTAAATACCTACACATGTTTCATACTAAACTTTCTCCCCACATTCAAACTACATGTATCAACATTTAATAAGTTAATTTAATTGCCACTACCACTTGATCTAGTATTTCCGAAGGTCGACCATCGTATCATATCATCTGGTAGAGGGCGGTACCGTATCGTATCGCTTGCTGAATATTAATGTGGGACTATTAGCACCCACGATAATTAAATCTAGTATATTTCGGAATTCACTAATTAATATAGTATACTTGTATAATTGTTTTAATTGCAAGTAGTGTTATAAATTAATGTCATATTACAAAGAAGTTGTATTTGTGATACAATTTTGAAATTAAAATGTTAAGGTATAAGAATATTACTGTAACGTGGCGAGTGGTTCATTGCAAAAATTAAAAACGGCAGAATGTAAGTATAAGGAAACTGACTTTTTACGCCCTTTTTGAAAAACCCCAGTCTGTACTTGGGAGGAAATAGATGGGCAGTGAGTGCGTTCCACATTTTACCCGTTCTGTGAATAAAATACCTACAGAACCGGTTGTAATACTGAAATTAGGTTAAATTATTATTTACTTACATGTGAATAAATAATGTGTGACACATGTATGTCAGCAGAGCAGTGTTCGTCGGCCGTAGATAGATAGAAAATGCTTTATTGCTCCAGTAAACATTAAACAGTAACAAATACATTAGAAAATTTACAGAAGGTGCAAAGGCGGACTTATACCTTACAGAGATTTATCACTGTCAAAAGTACTTAATCTACTGATATTTAGACCGCTAAAGCTTCCTCATTTAAACAATACTAATTATAGGTAGGATTACTAATTATATACTAATTATAGGTAGGATTACTAATTATACTAATTATAGGTAGGATTACTTAACATGTCAACTAAAACATTTTTTTAAACTGTGTAATAATAAATTTGAAAATGAATAAGGTATAAGTAAAATTAGTACTTATGAATAAATTATCTATAAAACCAAGTCAGTAAGTCAGTCAGCGTGTAAGCGTCCACAGCTTGAAAATACGCCTCTCCAATTTTCCTCCAGGCCGGGAGGCCTCCAGCGGTACGAAACCACTGCTTTCCGCCAACGTACAGACCTACTTGATGATATTCTGAAGGCGAGGTTTTGCCCGTTTTTGTCTCGCCGCGCTAATGTTATCATGGGCGGGTAAAAAATAACTCTTCACATTACTGGGTAAATTTACCTCATCATGGTGAGTATTCGCGGTCTTTTTTGCCAACGTTTCGGACTGGCGCGTAGGTGCGTAGGTGCAGTCCATCTTTGTCGAAACGTCGGTCAAAAAAATACCGCTAATACCTACTAGAGCTGAGTTAAGTACTATAAGCTGAGTTAAGTACTATAAGCTGAGTTAAGTACTATAAGCTGAGTTAAGTACTATAAGCTGAGTTAAGTACTATAAGCTGAGTTAAGTACTATAAGCTGAGTTAAGTACTATAAGCTGAGTTAAGTACTATAAGCTGAGTTAAGTACTATAAGCTGAGTTAAGTACTATAAGCTGAGTTAAGTACTATAAGCTGAGTTAAGTACTATAAGCTGAGTTAAGTACTATAAGCTGAGTTAAGTACTATAAGCTGAGTTAAGTGCTATAAGCTGAGTTAAGTGCTATAAGCTGAGTTAAGTGCTATAAGCTGAGTTAAGTGCTATAAGCTGAGTTAAGTACTATAAGCTGAGTTAAGTACTATAAGCTGAGTTAAGTACTATAAGCTGAGTTAAGTACTATAAGCTGAGTTAAGTACTATAAGCTGAGTTAAGTACTATAAGCTGAGTTAAGTACTATAAGCTGAGTTAAGTACTATAAGCTGAGTTAAGTACTATAAGCTGAGTTAAGTACTATAAGCTGAGTTAAGTACTATAAGCTGAGTTAAGTACTATAAGCTGAGTTAAGTACTATAAGCTGAGTTAAGTACTATAAGCTGAGTTAAGTACTATAAGCTGAGTTAAGTACTATAAGCTGAGTTAAGTACTATAAGCTGAGTTAAGTACTATAAGCTGAGTTAAGTACTATAAGCTGAGTTAAGTGCTATAAGCTGAGTTAAGTGCTATAAGCTGAGTTAAGTGCTATAAGCTGAGTTAAGTACTATAAGCTGAGTTAAGTACTATAAGCTGAGTTAAGTACTATAAGCTGAGTTAGGTACTATAAGCTGAGTTAGGTACTATAAGCTGAGTTAAGTACTATAAGCTGAGTTAAGTACTATAAGCTGAGTTAGGTACTATAAGCTGAGTTAAGTACTATAAGCTGAGGCGACCACAGCACGGGCACAAATAGATTTCACAAATTCCCTTTTCTAAAATAGTCATTTTACTAGCCGTCTGTTTGTCTGTCCGTCCGTCAGTTCGATGGCTGTATTTTTGGAACCGTAAGCTAGCCGGATGGAATTGTGTCACAGAACATGTGTTATTATGGCGTAAAAAGTAAAAAAAAAACCGGCCAAGTGCGAGTCGGACTCGCGCACAGAGGTTTCCGCACCACAAAAAAAAAACATTGAAAAAAACACGTTTATTGCATGGGAACCCCCGTTAATTTTTTACTTTAATTTTTTTTTATTATTTGTTGTTATATCCGCCATAACAACACATATTCTGTGAAAATTTCAGCCGGCTACCTATTACGGTTCCAAAGATACAGCAGTAGGACAGACAGACATACGGCGTAGGCTTAGTAATAGTCTTGCGTACGGGATACGGAAACCTAATTAAGGAGAGTTCTCATACAAGAAACAAAGAATCTATTAGTACATATTCACGCTACTAAATAAGATATGGCGCTACAGGTACTTTGCGTATGGCAGACATACAGACGGATGTGGGTTTTTTGACGTTGAGTGTTGCAGAGTTTATGGGTTCTGTAGGTTTTTTTTTTTTTATGGAAACTTGACACGGTTGGCTACATCACCTACAACATCCGTGATGTCAGCCCATAACACCGTATGAATTAGGTGCCATTTCAGTCCTTCCCTTCATTTCATGTCGGCTACACTGAACTGGACGGAAAACACGAACTATTTACATGGCCGTTTCGACCGACGTTTCGCTCAGTGCGGTGGTACCAACCCGGCCGGGATAAACCCTACCACCTAGTAAGGTAAGAAAGGAAGGGACCTACAGTTTAACGTGGTATCCGAACCACGGTCAGCCTCCAACAGTCGGGCGGTCATCCATCCAATAACTGACCGCACCATTAAGCTGCCGAGGCTGACGATCCCTTAGTCGACTTTTACGACATGCGACGGGGAGAGATGCAGTGGGGCTATTCTTTTTAAGTACCGACCCCACACGGTACAAAGAGAGAGAGAGAGAGGAAGGCACAGTGTCAAATATGAACTTAAAATCGGACACGTTCTTTTTATTCCAGAAATTAATAGATTTAGTTATTTAAAATGCTAGAGTAAAACTCCCCCGCCTCTGCGACTTTTGGTTTAGGAGAAATCATTTTTTGAAAATTACACTTTTTTAGGTTCGGAAAAACGAAAAATAATTCTATAATTAAAACTAAGCTACTTATTTAAATTTCACTCAGCCTTATCAAAGACCCTTTCGAATATCCACATTTGAAAAGTTATTCGAGGCTGTGAAAGTTTACAGAAATCGAATTATATTTATTTTTTATTTTTTTTATTTTATTTTTTTTCTCCTAGATCCCATAGTAGTAGGCGGAGATATTTATACCGAAAATAGTTCACTGTTTCCTCTGTCCGTTAAAAAAAAATCGACGCCTAATTCCATGGGATTAAGAAGTTACAGGAGTTATTCGCTATGGGCTAGGGTTGTTACTAGAATGAATGCAAATTTTCCCATTTTTTATTTATTTATTTTTGACATTTGATTAATTTTATTGTATTGTTTCGTGATTTCTTTTAATAATAATTAGCTTGTTTTGGTTTTTGTTTTTGTTTTTTTTTTGTTTTTTTTTTTATGGAAACTGACACGGCTCGCTAAATCACCTACACTACAGCATCCGTGATGTCAGCCCATAACACCGGGAGAACTAGGTATGCATGCCATGTCAGTGTTTCCCTTCATTTCATGTCGGCTACTATGTTTAAAATTGGGGAGGCGTATGTCCAGCACTGAACACATACACACTGACTGACTGACTGACCAGTCCATATACATCCTCTGCTGGGACCATATCATTATTTTGCGGAAAAATAAAAGATTTTGTAAAGTGCCAACCCTATTGCCCGAAACTTGATAATTGCACTAAAATGAGCATAACTTCTTAAACCCATGGAATTAGGCGTCGGTTTTTTTTTAACGGACAGAGGAAATAGTGAACTATTTTCGGTATAAATATTTCCGCCTACTACTACGGGATCTAGGAGAAAAAAAATAAAATAAAAAAAATGAAAAAAATATATAATTCGATTTCTGTAAACTTTCACAGCCTCGAATAACTTTTCAAATGTGGATATTCAAAAGGGTCTTTGATAAGGCTGAGTGAAATTTAAATAAGTAGCTTAGTTTTAATTGTAGAATTATTTTTCGTTTTTTCGAAACTAAAAAAGTGTAATTTTCAATAATTTATTTCTCCTAAACTAAAAGTCGCAAAGGCGGGGGAGTTTTACTCTAGCATTTTAAATAACTAAATCTATAAATTTCTGGAATAAAAAGGACGTGTCCGATTTTATGGTCATATTTGACACTGTGGAAGGTAGAGATGATTGATGAGATAATACGTTAACATTTAATATAATACATATAAATAAATATTCTGATGACATATCCTTTCTTTCCTTAGTAGATGGTATACATGGACACGTCGCACGTGTTGTGTATATGCTAATCCTACCTACCCCTAACATTGTTAATTTTACCGTCGCGCCGCGCCGGCACAGGCGCCGGTGCTATTTTATTTTTTTTTTATGGAAACTGACACGTTTGGCTACATCACCTACAACATCCGTGATGTCAGCCCATAACACCGGGTGAACTTGGTGCCAAGTCAGTGCTTCCCTTTGGTCGTGCCGGCTACACTGAACTGGACGGAAAACACAAACTATTTACATAGCCGTTTCGACCGACCTTTCATTCAGTGCGGTGGTACCAACCCGGGCGGGTTAAACCCTACCACCTAGTGATATAAGAAGGGAGTCATATCCCTTAGTCGCCTTTTACGACATACACGGGGAGAGATGCAGTGGGGCTATTCTTTTAAAGTACCGGCCCCACACGGTACACGTTGTGTGCTTTCTGCACACAACGTGTAGCGCTGCAGATTCAGAGAGGCAATAAATTGTGCAAGTGTCCTGGGTACCGCAGGGGAGTTATCAGAACTGGAGGAGATTTAACTCCTTTCATAGCGCTCCCACCGCACCCCCCACGCTCAACCGGTGCAATCCTCCTTTTTTTCATTTGTTCAATTGTAATAGTAGCATTTAATTTATAGTTTATTTTATTATAATAATCTTTTAAGATAGTTTAGTTTTAATATAAATTCTTCTTTTGTCTAATATTAATAATGTAATTAAATAAATTAGTTTTACGCACAGAGCATGAAATACCTACCGGGCGCGCCCCCTACTAGAGACACCCTAAGCGATATTTGAAACCCAAAAACTACACGCAGTGCTGCTAGCGCTTCGTATGTGTGTGTGTGTGTGCTAGTATCGACACTACACACAAAGAGGAGCAAGTTAGGCACATGCACAAAACAAATGCACACGCACAACACACATATGTAAGTCATAGGCCACGCCCACAGGCTTCAACGGCGTTGTAGAGAAATCACGCTCAGGGCGCCTCTAGGAGGGGCGCGCGCATTTGATGCTCTGTGGTTTTACGTGTCCAAGTGTAATGTATTATAATAAATGAATTGAACTGTCACGAGCGACAAATTGGAGATACATATTCGTTGGGTTTTCTGAATTGATGTGTCTGTATTGTGTATGATGTATAGTGGATGTGATGATGTTTTAGCTAGATGGTCTGGGGGCCGAAGGCTTGCCCGCGCTCGATACAGATCGTTCTTCAGGCAGTGGCTCAACCTTGCTCGTGGCGGCTGACGATGTCTGCCTGACGCGCAAATCTGTTGGCGGAACAGTTCACTTCAGTATAAACATTAGGGCGTTTCAACATTTTAATACAAGTTTCGAACGACCAACGTAGATCAGTTCAAGAGGCATGTCAATAAATTAGACGACGACCTTTTACATTCACATATTATAGCGTCACGCCTGTTTCCCGGTGGTGTAGGCAGTAGGCAGAGACAACGGATCTCCACGTGCCACGATCCTGACACACCTCTGCCGCCTCTTCAACTTTCATAATATTCTTCATCCAAGCTCGTAGGTTACGGGTGCTACGCATTTGACCGCTTTTTGTGCACATGCCCGATCTTCCCTTGCCCCTTACTAGGTGGTAGGCTCAAATTGTAGCCGACTGGGTTGGTACCACCGTACTGGATGTAAGATGGCCGCATAGCAGCCTCGGCTGTGTTCTCCTCTATTCCAGTATAGCCAGCAATCCAGGGAAGTCTCCGGTATGGCACCTACCTTCTCGGAGGTGATATTGGCTGGTCGGAGCATGCGCTTTGGCCCCTCCGACTCAGCCACCCATACCAGATTACATAAAAAAAAAGTGCCCGATCTGGTCCAGGCACGTGCGTCCAGGGCGACCCTTCCCGACTATTCCACTCACATTCGCTCCATACATTTATTTCGTTAATCATCCATTCTTCCAACACGACCGAACCACCGAAGCATTCCTTTCTCAATCCTTGTCACTATATCTTCTTTCAGACCACAGCGCTCTCGCACTACACTATTTCTCAATCAATATCTTTCATTGCAACTCCACACATACTCCTCAACGCGTGCATTTACACAGGATTTATCCTGCTTCATGCTTCGTCTGCCATGCCCAACTTTCACTCCCGTACATCAGTGTAGGGGCCAGCACTCCCCCATGGACAGCCAAACGCGCCCTAGCGGACACACTTTGGCTGCTCATAATAGCGTGCACGCCCTATTTACACAACGACCTTTTTGCTATCTTACAGCTGGCATGGCGCCTCACTGAGCGTGGTTTCCAGAGGAGTGGTGTTATTGGCTGTGTCTGATCTTGCGTCCAACTTCTGGGCACTGCTACCCGTGCCTACTGGGTGATTATAAAAAAAAAAACGAGGCAGTCTGCATGTACACATGCAGCCGTCAAATGTAGTTCGTGAATTTGATGTTTGCGAAGTTGGAAACAATTTTTTGTAAGAAAAATTTTCAACTTTGGTAGCCCATATTGCCCCACATAGGCTTCATACAAGGTTTTGTTTGAAGTATCGAATAAAGTTAAAACCTTTGTCTGTTCGTTAGAGTTTGTCTCGATTATGCAGCGTTAACGACTAAAGCGTGTGAGGTATTTGAAGTTTGCGTGTTTTCGCATTTTTCAAAACATGCCAACTTGAAGGGCTGATTTGGGCCAGAAGGGATGGAATGACAAATAAAAATGTATTACGTATTTGAAGTCGTCAGATGGATCTTTCATCCGACATATTTATAATTTTTGTAGTCTGTATGCTGAGTACTAAGCGTCGCAAAGTACAAAAAAAGTATTTATTTTTTAAAAGGAAAAGGAAGTATAAAGTATAAACACGATGTATAAAGTAAATATTGACAGTTACCTGCCCCCTATAATACGGCTTGCGCTAGTTTAGAGGGCAGGGGTTGCTCCATGTACAACTTAACTTCACTATCTTAAAAATTATGCTGTAATCATGTTTATTATGTTAAAGTTTCTCATATGTGTATAAATAAATAAATTGAAATTGAAATTGAAAAATAAATTTTTAGTCGTACCCCCTTACCCGAGTCCAAAGACGTTTCATCAAATTCACGTCAAAACTCCCGAATTCTATTTAGCAACAACCCCCACCGGCTGTGATTGCTTCACGCCATCTCTACTTCTTATAAAAGGGAACGTCTGTCTATCCATGTATGTTTGATGTAAACTCCGGAACCACTGAACGGATTTTGATGCGGTTGGCATCAATGTAAAGAGTATTTCTTGAGGATCACTATAGGCTATATATCATCACGCTAAAAGCCTTAGGGCTGAGCAGTATCAAAGATAGTATAGTATGAACGAAATTTGGTGTCGAATGGTAGTAATAGATGGCGTTAGCAGTTCTGTTGCGTTGCGTCGCAGTATTGAGTTAACCGCGAGAGAACTTTGTCAGCCTCGATAGCTCAGTGGTGCAGACAGTCAACTGTCGCTATTGAATGTTAAGCAACGCTAGGTGCGGTCAGTACTTGGATGGGTGACCGCTGACCGTTGGAGGCTGACCGAGGTTCGGATTCCTCGTAAAACTGTAGGTCCCTTCCCTCCTAATCTTACTTGGTGGTAGGGTTTAACCCACCCGGGTTGGTACCACCGCACTGAATGAAACGTCGGTCAAAACGGCTATGTAAATAGTTTGTGTTTTCCGACCAGTTCAGTGTAGCCGGCACGATCAAAGGGGGAAGCACTGACATGGCACCTAGTTCACCCGGTGTTATGGGCTGACATCACGGACGTTGTAGGTGATGTAGCCAACCGTGTCAGTTTCCATAAAAAAAAAAAAAGAAGCCGCGACCAAAAGCCCTTACTTACTCTGCTGAGCCTCCCCGCTCGTGTTTTATATTTGCGTACATTTGCTATGTGTCCAAGAAGAAAATGGCTACGGAAACATCTCTGTGTGAACAACGTTCGCACTTAACATTCTTGAATTATTTATCACACCACTCTTTCAAGCACATCTCAGTGCGACAAGAGCGTTGCTTATTCATGCAGGAGGGTGACACAGGCAGAGCATACCGTGTCGTCGTTAGGATTGCGTCGCGCGCGGATACAGTGCTCTACAGATCAGCTTATAGCCCACAGATCAGTAAAATCGTGGCCGGATGGACGACCAAGCTCCGTGTCGACGCATTACGCGGGGAGTCACCGCTTAGTGCAGGCAGAGGATGTCGAAACTTTCTCCACTCTTCCTGGTAACTTTTGTGATCCAAAACGATGTCTCCTGTCTGTCTCTCGATTATTTATTTCTAGTAAATATTTATGTAACTAATAGTTCAATTTATTTTTAATTTTTAATACAATACAATACACTTTTGCGCTCAAACTAAGACCAAGTGTCTTGGTCTTACTTTGCGCGTTCTCGTTGGCTGTAGATGTCAACATGAGATCTCTGGGTGACCGCAAGGAACTGTGTGTTCAATAGTGTGCGTGCATTGCCTTAAGTTGATTGGTATGGATTTTGCCGACAACGTGCAGATACAGATAATACATTCAGCCATTTCAGCCCAGTGCCACTGGGCTGGGCACATCTGTCGCAGTCCCGACAACCGCTCTGGGGGCAAACGTAGCGCGGCACGCCTTCCCCGGCTAGGTGGACAGACGACCTAAAAAAGGTAGCCGGAAGTGGATGGTGGTGGTGGTGCCTTGGGAGAGTGTAATATAGTGTTTACTTCTTTACATCACAAAATATGATTTTATTTCAGGTATTGCGACGCGGTTTGTGAAGCAGACAAGGTACCTTGTAATAATTTAATGATACGCAAACACGATTTAGGCAGAGACCAGCGATTCCCGCGGCTTCGCTTCGGGACAAAATATTCTATAAACAACGCTAGATGTGCCAGAAAACGAGAGTGTAAATCCCATGTGAATTGACCGAGTAGTTCTCGACTTATAAGCGAACATAGGCCTGGTCCACAAATTTAAAGTCGCTCAGCGAGCTATGGAAAGAGCATTTCTTTGACCGATAAAATCCGTAACGACGTGATACGTCAAAGGACTAAGGTAGTCGACATTTATAAGAAAATAAGCAAGCTGAAGTGGCAGTGGGCTGGGCACATCTGTCGTTGACCCGTCAACCGATGGGGTAGACGGGTGCTCGAATGGAGGCCACGTACAAGCAAACGTAGCGTGGGACGCCCCCCACCTAGGTGGACAGATGACCTAAAAAAGGTAGCCGGGAGTGGATGGATGCGAAGAGCGGAAGACCGCGTGTGGTGGCGTGCCTTGGGAGAGGCCTATGTCCAGCAGTGGGCCGATACAGACTGATGATGAAGCGAACATAGAATCGACATAACGGCGCGGCGGAGGCGCGCGCGCTAGTTCGTTACATTATATATTTTGCGCTCCATGAGTTAGGATAACTCAACGATGAGAAAATCCAGATCAGAGGCAGATAAGTTCCCTATTTCTTAACATTTTCGGCGACCCCGACCCTCAGCCACTTAGCCATCTTCGCTACCTGCTGCATGGCGAGACAGCCTTCCTTTCCCTATGTTATGCTATGTTATATTCCCTTCCTTTCATGTGCCTACCTTTAGGTTTCTCGGAGATAGTGAGGTGATAGGCGACAGCGCAGAGGGCGCCGAGCAGTCCGCCCAGCACCATCAGCCACTTGACGATCTTCACTATCTTCATGGGATTGAACAGTTGGCTTTTCAGCATACCTACGAATGTGTCGTTCAGCGCCAGCACCTGAATACACAGATTTTAGGTAACATTTGTTCAATATCGATGCACTTAAGGAAACTTTGAGAGGCGCGTGTCTAGCAGTGAACGCATACACGATGACTGACTAACTGATGTACCTAAGTCGTGGAACAGTTCACATTTCAAACGGCTTCTCAGGAATCGATTTATGACACCATTTTCGGTGCTCTAGGCGAAATTAACTGTATTTTCTTTAATAATCGAGTAAAATCAATCACTGCTAATGCTAGAATGCCAAAAGGATAGCGGCAGTCTGCATTATGGTGCGACTGAGCTACCTCCTCCACCCAGAACAGCGGCGCGATGGTGTCGTTGAGCTCCGAAAACAGCGGTACGGACGGGATCTTCATCAGCTGCACCGAGAACATGATGCGCTGCTTCGCTAGCATCGGCGTTCCTGATATCTGGTGAAGAAACATAATATATTTTTATGGTTGTATTGTACGGCTCGGTCTATAGTTTTTTTATAGAAAGCGTGAAATCTAGCGCCGAGTCCTTGAGCGTCTAACATCGCTCATGAACACTCGATCGCATGCGGGGGTTGCGAATGCCATGCCGGCCTGACAGGTGCCTATTCACGCCTCTCTTGAAGGACCCGAGACTATACTTGGGGGGAAATATGTGGGCAGGGAGAGCGTTCCAGAGTTTACCAGTTCTGTGGAGGAAAGATCTGCAGAACCGATTTGTACGCATCCACGGTAAGTTCAAAGTGTAGGGATGCAAACCCTGCCTAGTAAGCGTGATGTGGAGGTAGAAAGGGGACTGTGGGATCGCGTCAAACAGCTCCTCCGAGCAATCCCCATGGAATAAGAGATATATATCACACTTAGGGTGCCGACATCCCTAACAAGTTGCAGTGGTTCCTGATCGCGCGACACCTCGGTAGGTATTCCTGTAAGAACCTCACATGTGGCTACATCAGGTGCCGTTGCAGTGCTTTTCTTGGGTTGTGCCAGTTATACTAAACCGGACAGAAAACACCATCTATTTTATAGTCGCATCGAACGACCTTATCCGGTGTGGTGATAACAATCCGGGCGGATTAAACCAGAACAGCAATAGGCGGACGTCCTTCCCCAGCCGGCTACCATACCACCTTATAAGGTAATTAAGGGAAAGAACCTGCAGTTTTACCATGGCCAGCCTCAACGATCGGACGGATTGCCAGTCATCAAATAAAAATATTCCTTATTGCATAATAAAAAAATGGAACACAAAAGTGCGTTTCGGTCGCAGTAAAGATTTGCTATTCAACGGCGTTCGATCATCGAAGTTAAGCACACCGGATGCGGTCGAACTTCGTATGGGGGATTCAAAACTTACGGGTTCAAAATCCAAATACAGTCCGTGCTTTTCCCAATCGGGGTCCAATCCCTCCACGTCTTCTAACAGGCTCGGATCGGAGTCCAGGTAGTGTGGCAAGGAGACGTAGAGCGGTCCCATGCCGGTGTTGAAGATGTCCATGAGTCCTTTCTTAGGGCACGTGTCGTCCGCGGGACACAGGCAGGTGAGCTCGGGGTCTGAAGAGAGGTCGCCTATTCCGGAAACGTAGCGGTGTGTCTTGATCGTCTTGTACTTGCTCTTGCCGTGGAACGTCGGCTTGAATGATCTGGAATTTTTTTTTATAGATGAAAAAGAAGATGATGATGAGATATAGATGAAAGCGTGATATGTTGCGTCAAGCCACCCATAAAGTGTCTAACGACGCCCATGGACATTCGGTCGTACGTGGGGGTTGCGAATGCCATGCCGGCCTAACAGGTGCCAATTCACGTCTCTCTTGAAGGACCCGATACTATAATTGGGGGGAAAATATATGGGCAGGGAGAGCATTCCAAAGTTTACCAGTTCGGTGGTGGAAAGCTCTTCAGAACCGATTGGTACGCATCCGTGGTAAGTCGAGCGTCTAGGGATGCAATCCCTGCCCAGTTCGTGTTGTGCGGAGGTAGAAAGAGAACGGCGGGATCGCGTTAAACAGCTCCTCCGAGCGTTCCCCATGGAATAAGCGATAGAATACACTTAGGGCGCCGACATCCCTACGGAGTTGCAGAGGTTCTAGATCACGGAACACGTCGGAGTCACCCTCGCACGGCTCGGCGCTGGATCAAATCTAAAGGCGCAAGCTGGTATTTAGCTTAGCCATTCCGCAAGTGCGAGCACAACTCCAAGCAGGACCTAATCAGCGATTTATACGAAAGCAGCCTTTGGCCCGGCGTGAAGCACCGTCGTTGATGGAGCGATGGCGTTATTGGTAGAAGAACGACAGATGAAGGATGTCTTCACAGAGCGAATGCATGTGGAAGTGCGCCCTAGACGTACGTACCTGGACCAGATCGGGCATGGCGCTCAAAAGGGTCTAGTGCGTAGTATCCGTAATCGACGATGAGCAATATGTGTGGAAGAGACGTCAGGGGTTTGTGGAGGTATCAGGATCTTGGCATATGGACATAATATATTGTCATTGACTACACAATTGGGAAATAGGCGCGCCGTTATCATATGTGTATGTCTTGCGAGTATTCGGAATACTATGGATTAGTCAAATATGAAATTTGGTAGTTCATTTTTGTTGAGAATTGACCTACGTTTCATTAGCGTGAAAAGAAAAGGGATCCGTCAGCTACGTCCTATGTAGGTATTAGGGCTATTCTCTATTAGCAATTGATCGCTACTAACAATTTCTCGTGATCCGTCTCACTCGCTCTCCAACGAGCTTCTCAGTGCATCTAGTAAGACAGAGCTGCGTCAACCGTTATTTTTGCGATAATCGCTACTCCGATAATAGTCGGGCTGGAGTACCGGAGGTTTAAATGAAATAAGATTAAGAATGAATTGCGCCCTGCTTTGAAACAAAGAGTATAAAAGACCAGTTTTTTTTATTGCTTCCGAATTGGGTGGCTCTGCCCGAGATCGAAGCCTCAGGCGCAGCCAATTACACCGCCGAGGAGGTGCCAGTCCGGCTTGGAGGTGAAGATCCGTGGATTGTAAGAGTGGGGAAAGATATTCTCTGGGAGCCCGTCCCACACCTTTGCAGTGCGGCACCAGGACGATTTAGAGAATCGTGCAGTTCGAAGAACTATTCTGTCGACTACAATGGGGTATTCCGCGAGAGTATGGCGGGTTTGGCGAAGGCGAACAGTAGGAGAAGGGATAAGGGAAGCAAGTTCGTCAGAGCAGCGGCCATAGTAGTACCGATAAAACAGGTTCAATGATCTAACGATACTTCTGTGCTTTAGGGGTTGAAGTTCCTTTGTGAGTACAGAGTACAGAGTTTTGTAACTATTTGGCCATCAGAATGCTCTTGCGATATGTCACCTTCTCGTAGATGATATTGAATAGTCGGAGTATGTACTCCGGCTCCTCTGACCCAGCCACTCATACAGAATTTGTACAAAAGATGGACGAGCGAAAAAAATATTTATCCAATAAATACACAAGTTTGCGCGTTCAGTGCGAAGAGAGCGGCGTTCACACCGGCTCCTTCATTCCAAGGCACGTCGCTTAAATTAACCGAACACCTCGGGGTCCTCGGAGTCGAACTGTCGCACGACCTGAACTTTCGTCGCCATATCGAGGGGAAGGCCAAGCTGGCTTCTAAAAAGCTGGGCGTACTCAATAAGGTGCGACGGTACTTCACGCCGGACCAAAAGCTGCTTCTGTATAAATCGCAGATCAGGTCCTGCTTGGAGTACTGTTCGCACCTGTGGGATGGCTCTGCCAAATACCAGCTTGCGCCTCTGGACTCAATCCAGCGTCGAGCCGTGCGACTAGTGGGTGACCCCGAAGTGTCCTGCGATCTAGAACCACTGCAACACCGTAGGGATGTCGGCTCCCTAAGTGTGTTCTATCGCTTATTCCATGGGGAGTGCTCGGAGGAGCTATTTAATGCGATCCCGCCGTCCCCTTTCCACCTTTGCACCACGCGCACTGGGCAGAGATTGCATCCCTACACGCTGGACTTACCGCGGATGCGTACCAATCGATTCTGCAGATCTTTCCTCTACAGAACCGGTAAACTCTGGAACGCTCTCCCTGCCCATATATTTCCCCCGAAGTACAGTCTCGGGTCCTTCAAGAGGGGCGTGAATGGGCACCTGTCAGGCCGGCATGGCATTAGCAACCCCCGCATACGACCGAATGTCAATGGGCGTCGTTAGACACCTTATGGGTGGCTCGGCGCCATATGTCGCGCTGTCAATAAAAAAAAAGACACACGATTGATTTCAAACAAATATCGACAAACCTATAGAGGTCGGTGCTGTATGTCTCGATCCTGTCGTCCTTTGTGAGGAAGGGCGGGAAGACGGTGCCGTCGGTGCCCTCGAGGAGATTGCAGTGGTCGCGCCACAAGTTCAGTTTGCTCAGTCCATCCAGCTGCACCACCTTGCCTACGTCCATTATGTTCTTCGTGCCGCGAAGCACGGTCACTACCTTGGCGTCTGGAGTCGCGTTACGCTGCAACATACGAGGCATCTGCATCATCAGGTATCTCTATGGGGTAGGCGACGCCACCGCATGACACACCTCTTGAGGTGTCTGCGCTGCAACACTTTTGGACATACCCGAGAATCAATGATAATTTGGAAAGTCGAAATTGAAGTGAGCGATCAGACATATTTTAGAAGTGTATTTATTTATCTATTTCCCGGCAAGGAGTGTATGCTCAATAATTTGATACAGCCACCAAACTAGGCATAGCTTGTTCTAGAGTAAGCGGAAGGATATTATATGCTATACAATAAAAACAAGTATGAGAACAGACGCTTAATTACTAACCAAACAAAGCATGAGACCATGCATTAAAGTCCGCATTTTTCGACTTCTTTCTTATACTTTTAAAATTTTGAACGTGAAGAAGAATATTTTCATTTCAAAACTCACCAGTCCGAACAGAGAGAAATGAACCTGATCGCCGTCCAAAAACTTGACGCTGGGTTCCAACTTGAGTTTAGTGCAGACCGCTTTAGGTGCAAAGGCCTTCTGTGCACAGTTGAAGATGGTTCCATGGAACATGATATCCATGGCCTTCACCTTCGCGAATATGGTCTCCGGATCACCGAAGATAGGCGGAAGACCTTTGGCGGCCGTCTTCAAGAGGCTCGGCTTATCGCGTAGGACAGTTTGAGGTATTGCCTGTAACGAAAATGTAATACCACGTTTCTACTAGTATTTAAAATTCATAAGGGTAGAGGGTGGAGGGTGGAGGGCAGAGGATAGACAGCGGAAGGTACAGGCTAGAGTCATCAAGGAAGTAAAAAGAGATGTAGCCAACCATCTTTATGATAGGCAAATTCTGGGTTTGACAAATTCCTACAAAATATTTTTAATTTTCGAAAAACATTTGCCAAAGTTATTCAGTAGTAAATTACTTATAGTTAGGCTGTCAAGTGAGCTTCACTAAGAGGGATCTCATAGGCCAGTTTTGATTTCGGCACGAGAGCGAGAGAGATAGCTATATCTCGAAGAGACGTTGGCCAAGTAAGGAAAACAGTTTATGTAGTTCTATCCTGATCTAACTAAGCAATTGAAGGGAGACGAAATTAAAAGATTACCTTTTTTTTATTATTTAATCCGGTATGGGTGGCTGAGTCAGAGGGGCCAAAGCACATGCTCTGACTAGCCAATATCACCTCCGAGAAGGTAGGCGCCATACCGGAGACTTCCCTGGATTGCTGGCTATACTGGACTAGAGGAGAACACAACCAAGGCTGCTATCTTACATCAAGTACGGTGGTAGCAATCCAGTCGGCTATAATTTGAGCCGACCACCTAGTAAGGAGCAAGGGAGGGGGACCTACAGTTTTACACCGGCTCCGAACGGTGAAGCAGCAGGTGTAGGTATGCACGTAAATTTTTTCGTCAGAAAAACTCATTGATACACGCCGACCGGATTCGAACCTCGGACCTCTCGCATGAGAAAGCCGATGCCCAAACCACTCGGCCACCCGCCGCTTCGGTTATCGTGCGGATTTTTATAACATCGTTTTAGAATAGAATTGCGACAGGCAAAGATAATCTATACGTATCGGCTCCCTAAGTGTTTTCTATCGCTTATTCCATGGGGAGTGCTCAGAGGAGCTGTTTAACGCAATCCCGCCGTCCCCTTTCCACCTCCGCACCACGCGCACTGGGCAGGGATTGCATTTGCATCCCTATACGCTGGACTCACCGCGCATGCGTACCAATCGATTCTGCAGATCTTTCCTTTACAGAACCGGTAAACTCTGGAACGCTCTCCCTGCTCATATATTTCCCCCAAGTACAGTCTCGGGTCCTTCAAGAGGGGCGTGAATGGGCACCTGTCAGGCCGGCATGGCATTCGCAACACCCGAATACGACCGAATGTCCATGGGCGCCGTTTGACACCTCATGGGTGCCTCGACGCCATATGTCGAGCTTACAATAAAAAAAAACCTATGCAACGTACCATCAGTATAATATTTGGCATGAAGATGAGCTCATCCCCCGTGAGGCCGGCGCCGGAGCGCAGGCGGTCGAAGAGGAACAGGTCGAGCCTCCTGTACGTGATGGTATCGTTCTCCTCGATGTCATTGATATCCACCTTGGACTTCCACTCTCTGTTCATTCAATAACAATATTACTTCATGGATTCAATATCAACACTTCAACAATCACAATTTTTTTGAAGTGAAAACTTCTTTAGCGGCGCTTGGCACTTTTTTATATGGGTAAAAAATGTTATGTTCGCGTCAGATAACAATATATCGTTGCTATGACAACGCTCAATACATGACATCTCAAAGTTTTGCAAAATGAATGTCGGGTTCCGTAACAAATGCATGTCTGTTCGTTCGACAAAATTTAACATTTATTTCAAAATGAATGTAGGGTTCCGTAACAAATGCATGTCTGTCCGTTCTACTAAATTTATTTATTTTTTAATTTTTCTAATTATTTTTTGTTTTTTTTTCTTTTGTTTTCTTTTTTAAGCAATGTTACGGTGTTTAAATTTTTTTAGGGTGTTTAGTTTCTTTTATAACCACCTAAGAATTATTTTTGGAAATACAAAAAGTTTTCATTTCTGCCGGCACTCCCGGAGTGCAACTGTGGCTTTTTATGGAAACTGACACGGTTGGCTACATCACCTACAACATCCGTGATAACACCGGGTGAAATTGCCCATAACACCGGGTGAAATTGGTGCCACGTCGAACTGGACGGAAAACACAAACAATTTACATAGCCGTTTCGACCGACCTTTCATTCAGTGCGGTGGTACCAACCTGGGCGGATTACACCCTACCACCTAGTAATATAAGAAGGGAATCATATCCCTTAGTCGCCTTTTACGACATACACGGGGAGAAATGCAGTGGGGCTATTCTTTTAAAGTACCGGCCCCACACGGTATAATTCTTTATGCACGTTATGCAATAAATTTTAAATCTTCTTTCTTTAGGGGAGTAAACTCAGAAAAAAAAAATCGAGGCAGTCTGCATGTACACATGCAGCCGTCAAACTTTGTTCGTGAATTTGATGTTTGCGCAGTTTGAAACAATTTTTTTGTAAGAAAAATTTTCAACTTTGGTAGCCCATATTACCCCACCTAGGCTTCATACAAGGTTTTGTTTGAAGTATCGAATAAAGTTAAAATCTTTGTCTGTTCGTTAGAGTTTGTCTCGAATGTGCAGCGTTAACGACTAAAGCGTGAGAGGTGTTTCAAGCCTGCGTGTTTTCGCATTTTTCAAAACATGCCAATTTGAAGGGCCGATTTGGGGCTGAAGGGATGGAATGACAAAATAAAAATGTATTACGTATTTGAACTCGTCAGATGGATCTTTCATCCGACATATTAAGAATTGTTATACGTAGTATGGTTGATTAGTACTAAGCGTCGCAAAGTACAAAAAAAGGTCTTAATATTTTTTTAGTCGCACACCATCAAATTCACGTCAAAAACGTCACGTCACCGTCATCGCCACCGCATAAAAATTATTTGTATGTAGGTGTTTTGCGGTGCTGCCTTTAAGGGGGTCGAGGGGTCCAGGTGTCGAGAGGGAGATAGGGGGCCAAAGAAATATAACTTCTAACGCACATAAGTACACGCACCCATTATTTATTCAATTCAGTCCCGCCACAACACATGTTTTTATGGAATCTGATATGGTTGCCTACATCACCTACATACCCGTGAATCGCGCCTCGGTGCACTAGGTGCCATGGCAGTGCTTCTGGCCGTGCGGGCTATATTTTACTGGGCGGGAAAAACGAACTATTTTCATAGCCGCTTCGATCGAGCTTCAAACGGTGCGGTGGCACCAGCCCCGACGGGATACTACGTTGTAAGATAAAGAAAGGGACCTACAGATTTATGTTCGATTGAACCACGGTCAGCCTCAATGGACGGTCGGTCACATTATGTACATTTGTAGAAGCACTGGCATGGCACCTAGTTCACCAAGGTGTTATGGGCTGACATCGCGGATGTAGTAGGTGATGTAGCCAACCGTGTTAGTTTCCATAACAAAAGGATATATTTTGTGTCCTATTTTTGATTGGGCCCTGCGAATTCTGGAGTACTATCTCTTATAAACTTATAACTACAATAGACTTAAGTGCAATTTTAAAAAGCAAAATTACTCAAAAAAGTAAGGTCCGACTTCCTCCACGATCGGCTTGGCTCCCTTCTGTACGTCCTCGTAATTGGTGTAGTTGAACAGCCAGACCTTAAAATCTAGAGGGAACGGGATATGTTCCCACATTGCTCGCACGTCCGTCTTCGGTGATAGCGCCATCTCCTGTGAATTCAAAATATCGTTATTTTGAAATACGACAACCAGAGGGAACTACTGACAATCTGACATGGCAATACACCTCTCCTTGCCCGGTTACCTACCTAAGGACAGCATTATATACATAATGCTGCCCGTAGGTGGGTAACCGGGCAAGGAGAGGTGTAGAAGTAAGTTTTTTTTTTTATTGAAAACGCGACATGTGGTGCCGAGCCGCCCATAAGGTGTCTAGCGACGCCCATGAACATTCGGTCGTACGCGGGGGTTGCGAATGCCATGCCGGCCTGACAGATGCACGTTCACGCCTCCCTTCGAAAGACCCGAGAGTATACTTGATAGGGGGGAAATATGTGGGCAGGGAGAGCGTTCCAGAGTTTATTAGTTCTGTGGAGGAAAGATAGATAGAAACTGCTTTAATGCTCCAGTAAACATTAAACAGTAACAAACCTACATTAGAAACTTTACATAAGGTGGACTTATCCATTAGAGAGATTTCTTACAGTCAAATTTTGGATGTTTGAGATTCGATAATATAGTGGAATGTAAGTAGGTAATAGCAAAAGAGTTGAGCGTGAGAATTAACGATAAAATAATAATAAGAATACTTATTAACAATTACATATTATGAGTACATGCTAGTTAAATACAAGCCATACATGTGTTAAATACATATAAATTACAAAATATATAGAATATTATGTACACATAAATAGACATACATACCTACATACTTGTCCATCCAGGTATGAAACAAAAGTAGTTTTTTGGTTTTTTAGGTTTTTACTTCACATTGACGGAGATAATACAGTTTTAGGTGTTTTTTGAATAAGGGAAGCGATTTAGAATGTCGGATAAGGTGATAAAAGATCTGTAGAACTTATTGGTACGCATCCGTGGTATACCTTCTTGAGCTGCCCCTTGAGTAGCTGAGGGAAGATGACCCAACCGAAGAGTATTCCGAACACCAACGTTCCGCTGCAGCCAGCACCCACCAGCATATGTCTCTGCATCATGGTTCAACACCTCGACGCTAATGGAGTCTGTCATTCAATTTAACTGCGCAAAGATCCGCAACACGAGTTCTTTTCTGGAATTCAGTTACAGAGTGCATTTTTTTTAAATGGAAACTTGCACTGTTGGCTATATCACCTACAACATCCGTGATGTCAGCCCATAATACCGGGTGAACAAGACGCCATGTCAGTGCTTCCCTTCATTTCATGTCGGCTACACTGAACTGGACGGAAAACACGAACTATTTGGATAGCCGTTTCGACCGACGTCTCATTCAGTGCGGTGGTATCAACCCGGGCGGGATAAACTTTACCACCTAGTAAGGTAAGAAGGGAAAGGACCTACAGTTTTACGTGGAATCTGAACGACGGTCAGCCTCCAACAGTCGCGCGGTCACCCATCCATTGATGGTACCATAGAACCAACTGCAGTAACAAATTGTGCGTACGATTCTTTTGTACAACCAGAAGTGGTTGTTCCGGTGAAATGAATCTCCCACTACAGTTTAGAATCCCCAGTCTGTGATGTGATTTTGTCTTGCTATAGGAGATATAGTTCTAATCATCGGACTGGCTCGGTCAGTCCTCCAAAAACTATAACAAAGCCTTTGACTCAATATAATGCTGAAACCCTTTAAGACTTTGAAAATGTTGAAGCCCAGTTAGGTCTAGGGACGGCACTGCCTTGGAAATTGCAAGGTATGGAAAGGAACGACCCGAAAAGGGATGTATGTAAAAAGGACTTTAATTAACGGCTATGAAACAGTTTGTGTTTTTCCGTCCAGTTCAGTGTAGCCGACATGAAATGAAGGGTAGCAACTGACATGGCACCTAGTTCACCCGGTGTTATGGGCTGACATCACGGACGTTGTAGGTGATGTAGCCAACCGTGTCAGCTTCGGCTTTTTGGTAGCCTTCGGCGACCAGCCTCAGCCACTACGGCTCACACGGGCGCCTGCGTTTTGTTACGATGGACGGGGGTCGCACTTCCTCCGCGCCTCCGGCTTATAAAAACACTCTAGGGAATAGCCACACTAACAGGTTATGTTGGGGCGGTGGATTTAGTTTTTCC
Organism: Nematopogon swammerdamellus; assembly: GCA_946902875.1. Lineage (NCBI taxonomy): Eukaryota > Metazoa > Arthropoda > Insecta > Lepidoptera > Adelidae > Nematopogon > Nematopogon swammerdamellus. The sequence goes on along the minus strand of OX336341.1, from coordinate 24,409,403 downwards.
CCATTGTCCTTTCAAATGTGTGTCAATATGGCAACACACACCTTATCTATACCATTCTGTACGAAACACACTTCAAACTATTATATTAATTACTCTACAAGTCCCGGGTGGTACCTTGTCACATTAAGTAGTAGTAAGTAAGCGTATGTGTACAGCAAGCGATTGAGTGTGACAAAGTCGCAGATACGGAAAAGAGTTTCTTTAATAATTTTTTTCTCCGAAACTACTAATTTCCGCAGAATTAAAATTACATCTTTATAATCGTAAAAACCTAAACTACACGCCTATCATACCAGCTAGTTGAAAGAAAGGTGTACGTATTGGAAACCCCAGCCTTACTTGCGTTCTGCATTATTTATTGCGACATAATAATAAATCAATATAAACTTCAACGCAGCCCCACAGTGCATTCATTTAATCACACACTTTAGACACTTTTCCATACTTAGAGAATACGGGAAATATAATATGAACTCACAGAAAGAGCTCAGCGTCGCGCGTGGTGGTGGACGGCGGCAGAATGCCAGCCTAGTGTCTTATGGGGCCAACTGCAGTGAAGCTGAAAGTGCACTCACACTGAGCTCTATTATATTAGTACGCCGGAATGGCTACACCTACAAAATCAGCCACACAAAAGCCCGTGGAACGGACTCCCAGGGAGTGTCTTTCCCCACTCCTACAATCCACGGACTATCCCCAGCGAATAGTCCACCTCCAAGCCGGACTGGCACCTCCTCGGCGTTGAAATTGGCTGCGCCTGAGTCTTCGACCTCGGGCAGAGCCATCCAGTTCGGGAGCAATAAAAAAATAAATATTTAAAGCTGTTTTTGTGCCGATTCAATTGCCGTCATTTGTGCGCCGATGTTGACTAGTGAGTGTCCCGAGAACTAAATTTGACATACATTAATCATGCACGATTTAAAATGATTAATCGAATTATTTTATTAACTACCTACCTTAACTACCTACATAACATATCTATATAACGGAAAAAAAAACACAAGGACTTAATACAATTATTTTTACTATGTATTCTTTGTCTATCAGCAGGCTGCGACTGGAAATCTGCGTCAGCTGGGAGTAATCCTGGCTGGACAAATGTTGAGCCGCTGCCTATTTACACATTCGCGTATTAATAAATATTATAGTGTAAAAAACAGAATTGCACGGTGACGAGACGTTTTTCTGAGTTTACTCCCCAATTTTCATAACGGGTATAAAAAAGTTCAATTTATTTCATAACGTTCGTAAAGAAGTGTAAATTCGAAATGCCGAAACTAACGTTAGTTACCTACGTGGATGCTCACTTCTACATAAATGCTTACGTGTGTTGGGACCAGCGGAAGATCAGCGCTGCGGCGCTCTCATCGCAAGGGAGCCGCAGCATACAAGCTGAGCTGGCTCCCTTTTCCTCCTAGCCCATGTTATATAATGTACTGTATTATTGATGTGAAGAGGAAATAAACGCTATTCCATTCTAAACGCTATTCCATTCTATTCTACAATCCGCGCTAAAATGGCGCCAATGTCTGCTTGCTCACTAGCTAGACGATAACGGCACGGAAACGGCCGGTTAAGACCACGTCACGGCAGTCATCTAGCGCGCAAACATCCAATCAAATGCGTACAAAAAATTTACGTAATTTTCTAATAGCCATTCCAGCGTACTAGTATATTAGAGTTCAGTGATTGCAGCGGAATAATGTTCATAGTGGAGCGAGGCGGTGGCTTCGTAAGTGCCGGCACACCTGCTCCTTACCCACAGCACCACAGCACAGTGCATAGAGACCTAAGTACAGTCACGCGTGTTTACCTTCCCGTGCGTATCATTAAAGATTTCATATCATTTTGTACAGACAGAGTCGTATTTAAAGAATAATAAATTCGATTTAAAATGAGAAATAATTTCTAATCAATTGATGATACTTCAATGTTTTTTGGAATTGTTTATTCTTTATTCATCATTCGTATGGTAGTACACTACGCTTGAATTTGTCCTGTTTAGTTTTTACAATCCGGTCCGATTACACCACAGGATTACACCCATAAAGAAGAGCCGGCAAGAAACTCCGCAGGGTTTTTTTTTTCAACGTCTTCGATTACATACAATACATTGTGTGTGACTAGCTAAACAATAGACACAGCTTAGAGTTTTTTTTTATGGAAACTGACACGGTTGGCTACATCACCTACAACGTCCGTGATGTCAGCCCATAACACCGGGTGAACTAGGTGCCATGTCAGTGCTTCCCCCTTTGATCGTGCCGGCTACACTGAACTGGTCGGAAAACACAAACTATTTACATAGCCGTTTAGACCGACGTTTCATTCAGTGCGGTGGTACCAACCCGGGCGGGTTAAACCCTAGCACCAAGTAAGATTAGGAGGGAAGGGACCTACAGTTTTACGAGGAATCCGAACCTCGGTCAGCCTCCAACGGTCAGCGGTCACCCATCCAAGTACTGATCGCACCCAGCGTTGCTTAACAATAGCGACAGTTGACTGTCTGCACCACTGAGCTATCGAGGTTGACACAGTTGATACAGTTGTTAGTTGATAATTCTGACCACATAAAATAAAAAGTAATTAAGTAAAAGTATAAATAAAATAGGGTGTTAAAAAGCCTTTCTCAGAAATTGTTGATACATATTGCATCAAGTCATATCAATAATCTACACTAATATTATACAGAGGTAAAGTTTGTAAGTTTGGATGTAGGAGGTAATCTCGGAAAATACTCATCCGATTATAACAATTATTTGACAAATATTTAGAATGTACCATCAGGATGGACATAGGCTACGCGAGCGAAGCCGCGGCCAAAAGATAGTAAAACATAAGCAAAGTAATTATTTAATATTAAAATATTCAAATATGTCATCGCATTTTCGGCGGAGACTATGACGCATTGTCCGGCTCACAAATGCATACATAAATATGTAATATAAGTAATAATATTTCCTCCCAAGTACAGTCCCCGGTCCTTCAAGAGGGGCGTGAGTGGGCAACTGTCAGGTCGGCATGGCATTCGCATACGATCGAATGTACATGGGCGTCCTTATCACCTTATGGGGTGGCCTGGTGCGACATGTAGCAAATTCTATAAAAAAAAATTATACTCTGTTCGGCGAGTGTTGACAGGACTGATAACAAATAATGAGCGTTTGCATAGAGGCGAATTCGCTGAACCGGTGCGAACAGAATGAACTTTTATTGTTAGAGTTAATCTCTAATCTGGCATACATGATCGCTGTACTCGCAAGAGTGCAGGTTGTAAACGTCTGGATTTTGTGACCGGAAGGTTGGTATCTCTGGACGTCTATAAACAAAGCGTAAATCAATAAATGATAGTAAAAGGTGTTAGAGTTAATCCTTTTGAAAAATAAATATGCAATAAAGTTTGTCAAGAAATCATGTGGAAATAAATTAAATTCCTCAAATTTTAATAAGATTTAAAAAAAACTTACTGAGATTGGTATTATTCTGGGAATTTTTCGAGGCGCGCTCGCGCTAACCTGTGACCGAATAGAGTATAGAATGAAAAAAAAAATATTTAAAAGCAAGCAGTAATTCTACATACATACACATCACAATACCGCAGACGTCTCAAGTGGCTTCCAATCCGTCTCCGCAGAAATTCCCACATTCTTGGCCTTCTTTATTCTTGTATCAACAACCCTTCTGCTCCCGAGTACCTATCTTCGCGTTTTCAGTACTTACATATCTTCCCACGGTGTAACGCTTCGGTCAAGTGATGATATTATCTTAGCCATTTCCACTCATAAAACTGGATATTACACAAACTCCTTTTCTGTACACGCAGCTCGGCTGTGGAATCTACTACCTCACTGTATACGGCACTGCAAGTCGCTTCCGTTATTCAAAAAACACTTAAAGTTGTACTATCTCCGTCAGTGTGAAGTCAAAAGCTAAAAAATCCTTTAATTCTGAATGGACAAGTATGTATATATTTAGGTATTATGTATTATATAAATTGTAATTCATATGTATTTAATTTAATCTATAAATAGTAATTTATACGTTTAATTAACTAGTATGTACTTATATGTAGTGTATATTATAGTATATTATAGTTATTTTCCTTATATTATATTTTACATTCCCACACTCAAGTCTTTTGCTACTACCTACTTATATCTCGCAACATACGACTCTCAAACATTCAAAGGTTGACTGGGAGAAATCCCTGTAAGGGATAAGTCCGCCTTTGCCCCTCATGTAAATTTCTTATTGTGTGTTTATGTTAAATGTTTTTTTGGAGCAATAAAGTATTTCTATCTATCTATCTATCTACATATCACACACGCTGAATCCCGACAATCGAGGTAAGCAGAGTAATCGGTGTTGAGCTGCAAGAACTCTGGTAAATTACAGCACAACACCGACCACCACGTTTCGCAAAGTATTCGAACAAGATTCAATCGATCAAGCAGCAAGTAAGGCACGAAGACCCACCTGCTGCATGACTCGGTGGAAGTACCATGCCAAGGTGAGAGGTGGCGAGCCCGTCGCCCTTTAGCACGGCATCTTGTCCTTATCCCTTAGTCGCCTTTTACGACATGCACGGGGAGAGATGCAGTGGGGCTATTCTTTTTAAGTACCGGGCCCACGCGGTACTTCTAAAACTATAAAAATACTGTGGAGGAGGTATCAGGATCGTGGCACGTGGAAATCCGTCTCTCTCAATAGTCCCACCTATAGTCCCGCCCTATAACAGGCAAGTTTGAACATTATTCGCACGCAGAGGGTTCAGTAGCTATTTCATCGCCATTCCCACACGTACGAGTAAGTTGCAGGCATGGTGAAGTACAGAGTTAGGTACTACAGTTGAAATAACATTCTTGGACCCCGTCTTTTCGTACATTTGTAGCGCCCTGGGAAGAGCTCCAAGCTCCAGATACGCCTCTGACTGATCGATGGTAAGAACCCTGGCCTGAACCACGACCTTCGATATATTGCCCGGTCCACATCTATAGTAGACCGCTTTCTCTGAAGTCTTTACCTTTTTATTAGGGTTCCGGATCTATGCGATTGAGTTAGCGTTTTTGAAGAATTCGTGTGCTTTCGTGACTATAACTATTATCAAAACAAACCTGCAGCTCGCACAACAAAATTTTATGGCTTAGTGAACGGACATTCCCTTTACTAAGCCATAAAACTTTATTATGCGAACTGCACGTTTGTTTTGATTTGAGAATAGTTATTTCGACGTCTTTTTAATTAGGTTTCCGTACCCCGTACGGAATCAACAAAAAGCAGGTGGGCACTGATAAATCGACGTGTCGTGTTCGATCTACTAAAAACGACTAAAACACCTGGTGTAAATTTGAAGAAAAATATTAAAATAATATAGCTACACTTTAGCCTAACGTCAAATCAATCAAGCTTTAATGAACAAACTATAGCATTCAACTTGTACCGTGTGGGGCCGGTACTTTAAAAGAATATCCCCACTGCATCTCTCCCCGTGTATGTCGTAAAAGGCGACTAAGGGATATAACTCCCTTCTTATGTTACTAGGTGGTAGGGTTTAGCCCGCCCGGGTTGGTACCACCGCACTGAATGAAAGGTCGGTCGAAACGGCTATGTAAATAGTTTGTGTTTTCCGTCCAGTTCAGTGTAGCCGGCACGACCGAAGGGAAGCACTCACGTGGCACCAAGTTCACCCGGTGTTATGGGTTGACATCACGGGTGTTGTAGGTGATGTAGCAAACCGTGTCAGTTTCCATAAAAAAAAAAATAATAAAAAAAACTTTACCATATTATATTAATTACAGAGAGGAGAGTGGTTGTTGTACGAGTAGTATTGTTGATATAACAGAGGATTATGCGAGGCAATGTGAGGTCTTATTTAATGCAGTTGTTCCCAATTATATTTTAATCTGTACCCCTTAGCGAATTTTCTGAAACCGAATAAAACAATTATCATATGGTTGTTATTTTTACATAGGTAGTTGTTTATTAATTTGTAGTCATTTGTTTGATTCTATACTAAGAAATAGGTCCCAATCAACCATTGATAATTAAGTGGGGATAATTTTCACTAATGAGATAAGTGGGCCCCTTCTCTTGAGCCTACGTACACCTAGGGCCTAGGGGCCTAGCAGCGTTTCGCCCCTTGCCTTTAGCCCCGCCCCCTAAAATACCTGTTAACTACTCTCGATTCGCCCCTTAACTAATACAAATGCGTGCTTTACACGAAAAATGTACAGTTGATGACAATTGAAACAATGGACTTCTCGAGATGCAAAAAAAACCTACCTAATCCTGGCGTCAGCTCTAATCCCTTTCACCAAAATACTTTGATGCATCTATCTACATACATACATATACATATCACACACGCTGAATCCCGACAATCGGGGTGAGCAGAGTAATCGGTGTTGTGCTGCAAGAACTCTGGTAAATTGCAGCACAACGCCGACCACCACGTTTCGCAAAGTATTCAAACAAGATTAAATCGATCAAGCAGCAAGTAAGGCACGAAGACCCACCTGCTGCATGACTCGGTGGAAGCATCTATCTACCTATATATTTTTATATAAATATAATATGCAGAGCTAAACTGGCCAGAGGCAATATGACAAAAATCTAGGATTAAATAAAAATTTATGCATTATGAACCTAGTGTGGTAAATGTAAGTTTTGTTATCCCATGACTGCATTTGAACTTCACTAGTCCACTATTTGAGAACCACTGATTTAATGTAAACAGCTTTGCTTGCCCAAAGCAAAGCATCCCAACGCCAGGGCCTGCAGGGCGGCGCGGCGCCTGCAGTTTCGTCAACCGCCAACGACGGACAAACAAACGTTTTATTTAACTGTATTTTTGGAGAGAAATTTGATATGTCGGTTTAAAAGTTTCCTCGAAAGTTTCAATATTTTCGTATATAGTTTGTTTTTACCCGACTACGGCGAAGCTAACAGGAGGGTAATGTGTTTTTAGTAAAGCTAACTGCATCTGCCGCTAGTTCGTTTTGTTGCAAAGTTTAGTTTTTAAAATAAACAGAGCTGCTTGCAGCGTCCAATGAGTATTCATCATTACAAATGTATCGCGAACCGATAGTCCTACTAAGTCCGTCGGGTCTGGGCACGTCGAGGCCCGGCTGTGCGTCGTCGTCCGTTCCGATCCAATCCGATCCGATCCCATAGGACATCAGCGGAATCTGCTCTTCAAATGAAATGAAATGAAGTGAGGAATAGAGAAATAGACACATTATTATTAATTCACATTTTTTTTTAAAACCTATTATGTGTACATTATAATATAAAATATAAAAACATATACAAAACTAAATTGATTTTCCACCACCGGAGGCGGGGCAAACCCAGGCTACCGAGATGGTCGGGTACCAAAGAGAGGAACCTCCGAACGATGCGCGCAGTGTCGAGCAGGGCTGCCTTCTGGATCTGGCCCTTGACCCAACCACTCAGCGAGAGCCTCTCAAGGTGGTCGTCGAGGCTCTTCGCTATCAGCCCATGCGCCAATTAAAATTATTTTTTTATTATCCATTGATTCACACATCTATTTACAATAATTTTACATACAAGTATAGCTAAAATAATGAAAAAAATAATTTATTATTACTTTTATTTATTTCAGTTGACATGTACTATTTTCGAAAGAAAAATCCATACTTATTTATATTCCGAATTTAAATTTTCTACGATTTCTGGTTTAAATGTTAAGGCAACCTGACAGGACGACAGACAGACAGACAGACGGCGTAGGCTTAGTAATAGGTTTCCGTATGGAAACAGATCCTTAAAAAAAACCGGCCAAGTGCGAGTCGAACTCGCGCACCGAGGGTTCCGTATCGCCATGTCATGGTCAGCGCCACTTACACCATCTATGGCGTGTTTTATGAAATGCTTCATATTAGTTAAAATTTATGATTAAGTTAAAATGCATACTGTTTTCGGTAGATGGCGCGCATAAACTTTTTAGTTTTTAGCATACACTTCTTGTATGGGTACCCCCGTGATTTTTTTACATTTTATTATTTTTTTTATTTGTTGTTATATCGGCCATAATATTCTGTGAACATTTCAACGGGCTACCTATTACGGTTCAAGAGATACAGCCAGCCCTCGCGCCGAAAAAGAGAGATACAGTCCTCTCTTTTTCGGCGCGTTCGAACTTTACCGCCGCCACCGCGCCGCCGCGGCCGCCGTTCGTATGTGTATGGAAATGTCGCAACCCTTTTACCACAATTCAAATCGTGGCCTGTTCTAGCCAACTAGCCTCTGTGTGGGCTGACACAGTTCATCCCCGCCCAATTACAAATCCGGCTACGCACCTGCCTCGGACAGACAGACGGACAGACAGACGGCGTAGGCTTTTTTTTTATTTTTTTTTATGGAAACTGACACGGTTGGCTACATCACCTACAACGTCCGTGATGTCAGCCCATAACACCGGGTGAACTAGGTGCCATGTCAGTGCTTCCCCCTTTGATCGTGCCGGCTACACTGAACTGGTCGGAAAACACAAACTATTTACATAGAAGTTTAGACCGACGTTTCATTCAGTGCGGTGGTACCAACCCGGGCGGGTTAAACCCTACCACCAAGTAAGATTAGGAGGGAAGGGATTAGGGAGGCTTAGTAATAGGGTCCCGTACGACGGATACGGAACCCTTAAAAGCCGAAGAACTCAGATTGAACCTTCTATGTATTTTTCAGTTATATCTAGCAATTGCCCGCGGCTTCGCTCGCGGTAGACTCGGTTTAATAGCAAATTCGATTTGAACGTAAAATATTATAACCAACGATCGCTTCTATTATATTCTCTCTCTATCTCTCTCCTATCCACACTACTTTCCTTGATACTGCTCAGCCCTAAGGCTATTTAGCGTGATGGTATATAGTGAGCCACAAGAATTACTCTTTCCATTGGTGCAAACCGCATCAAAATCTGTTGAGTGGTGCCGGAGTTTACTTCAAACATACATACATACAAACAGACGTTGCATTTTTAACCGACTTCAAAAAAGGAGGAGGTTCTATGTTCGGCTGTATGTATTTTTTTTATGTATATTCAGCAATATCTTTCCCAATAATTGTGAACCGATTTCGATGATTCTTTTTGTGTTCTGTTCAGTCTAGATTCAAGGTGGTCCCATTTTTTTTTTGGTCAAGATCGGATTGGAAAGCGAGGCGGAATCGCGAGGCCGAAGGCCGAGCGATTCCGCCGAGTACATTAATAGCAAATAAAAATTACTAAAAAAACTGTGAAATAAAAAACTATTTAAAAAATATAAAAACCGCCTTCAAAAATGTATGAAATAAAAAAATAAAAATCGAACCTTTGAGTTGAAGGCGGTGGTGCTAAAGCAAGCAAAAATAACCGACCGCCTTCAACTCTAGGGTTCGATATTTATTTTTTTATTTCATAAATTTTTGAAGGCGGTTTTTATAAATTTTTATATAGTTTTTTTATGATATAGAGATAGAGATAAAACATATTTTAAACTTATTTGAATTCAGTTTTACATAATAATTAGTCAGCCTCCTCGGTAGCTCAGTGGTTCGGTCGGTCGAATGTTGTTAAGCAACCCTGAGCGCGGTCAGTACTTGGATGGGTGACCGTTGGAGGCTGACCGTGGTTCGGATTCCACGTAAAACTGTAGGTCCCTTCCCTTCTTACCTTACTAGGTGGTAGGGTATTCTCGCCCGGGTTGATTGTATTGTATTGTATTGTTTATTGATCATTCATTGATACCACCGCACTGAATGAAACGTCGTCGTCGGTCGAAAAGACATTGTAAATGTCGAAACCTTCCCTTATCTAAGGCTTCCCTTATATCAGGGGCGGGGTTAAATCCGTCTGGATTGATACCACTGCACTGAAGGAAGGTCAGTTGAAAAATTAATGAGTGAAATCGGCTTAAAACAGTTCACGTTTTCCGTCCAGTTTAGTGTATGTATAGCCCACACGTGTGTGATGAAAAGTGTGTGGAACTGTATAAAATAGGGCTTTAGTAAGGTGGAAAAAAAGGAAAGAAAAAGCCAGGTCTTTTTTCAGTTACTCGTGTAATGACAGTGACAGTTAAAAATTACATACACACAAAAAATATAAACTAAAATTCAGCCAGTTCATAACATCGTCCCCTTTTTTAAGAACAGAAAACGTAAAAAATAATTCTATCATTTAAATCAAATAATAATCGGCAAAACAAAATAGCAAACAAGTTTCAGATAGAAGTAGTTTAAACAGGTAAAATAATAAGTTTCTTAACAGGCCTACGTAAAACCCCCGCTACGGTTTCAACCTCTGCTACACGAACAACGTTATCTCGTCCTGGGTATACCTCACGAACTCTACCCCTGGGCCATGTGCCGCGGGGCAGATTGCCATCTACAACTAACACTAAATCTCCTACAGCTATGTTTCTGGTGGTAGTTGGTGTTCTTCTTCGGGTTTGTAGGATCGGGAGATATTCCAGCAACCACCTTCGCCAAAAGTGGTCAGCGAGCCTTAGCGCCTTTCGGTAGTCGCTACGTCGGACTAAATCATTGTCGTCTACCTTGATTGGAATAGGGGCTCCTGATGAGGCTCCAATCAAGAAGTGGAAAGGAGTGAGCGCCTCCTGGTCCGCTGGGTCGACCGACACGTGGGTAAGTGGTCTGGAGTTTACTAGTGCTTCGGCTTCGGCCAATAAGGTAACGAAGACTTCTTCTTTTGGATTCCTTTCTTTGAGTGTCACCGATAAGGCTGTCTTCACACTTCTCACGAGGCGCTCCCAGGAACCACCCATAAAAGGAGCAGCTGGGGGAATGAACTTCCATTGGATACCTTTATTGGCAGCGAAATTCGATACAGCTTCCGTGTATATTTTTGTAAGTTCGCGGTTCGCACCCACGAAACACGTTCCGTTATCTGAGAGTATCCTCGTCGGCGTACCTCTTCTAGCGATGAAGCGACGAAGGCTCATTATGGCAGAGTCCGTCGATAAACTGCTTACAACTTCGAGATGTATGGCGCGCGTTGTAAGGCATGTGTACAAAGCGACATAGCGCTTCTCGCGTCTGCGACCAACAGCGACGATTAGAGGGCCCATGTAGTCAAGACCCACACAAGTGAACGGTCTGAAATTGTGGGACAACCGTTCTACCGGGAGGTTACCCATCGGAGGCTCAAGTGGTGTCGCCTTTCGTAGTTTACAATATTGACAATTAAAGGTGACCTTTCTTACATTGCTTCTCAGTTTCGTTATCCAAAAGCGTTGTCTGACTTCATTGATGACTGTCTCGGTATTGGCGTGAGCCGCTGATCTGTGATAGTGAAGGATTAAGAGCTGGGAAGTGAGATGGGTACCTTGAAGGATAATAGGATGCTTCACATGGTCGGTGACGCCAGGAGCTGCATTGATTCGACCCTTCAGTTTTAGAAGACCATCTTCTGCAATTACAGGGGATAGCGTAAATAAGTTGCTTCGATGAGGTATGGGCTGTTCAGCACGTAGACATGATATCTCGGCACTGAATGTATCTTCTTGGCTCCTACGCAGTATATGAACTTCAACTACCACCAGAAACATAGCTGTAGGAGATTTAGTGTTAGTTGTAGATGGCAATCTGCCCCGCGGCACATGGCCCAGGGGTAGAGTTCGTGAGGTATACCCAGGACGAGATAACGTTGTTCGTGTAGCAGAGGTTGAAACGGTAGCGGGTACTAGTGGAAGAAGTGGCTAGATTACGTCTAGCTAAGGTATTTTGCACACGAGTGCGTAAAGGGCAAGCTAACACTTGGTTCCTTGCATTAGAATTTAGGTCCAAACTCGATTTATGAAAATCGAGTTTATCGTTTCCTGGCTCCTCTTGTGAAGAAGTTACTACTCTAGATGATTCAAGAGGAGCAAAGGAACATATTTGACCCGGTTTCAGATGACCTATGTCTACTCCCTTCTTTTTCAAAACGTTAAGTTTGAGAATTCTAATGAATTGATGTGAACGTGCCGTAGCACGAACCATTCGCAGCCAATCGCTAAAGCGTTCTGGATTGGCAGCGAGTGGTATGCAATGCGATTCTTTAGATGATTGGTAATGAACGACTACAGTGGAACTCGATTTTAACTCATCTTTGGTCATGTCCTTGTTACCAGTGGTTGGCTCCTCGGGCCAGCTGTTTTGAGAACCGAGCAAAAATTCTGGTCCAGAGAGCCACCTGGATTTGGGTTCCAAGGTACCAGGTGTGATACGCGTGGCGTCGTCGGCTACATTTAAACTGCTAGGAATCCACCGCCATTCCCGAATGTTTGTTATTTCAATGATTTCTCCAATTCTATGCGACACAAATGGCTTAAACATTCGAGCATCGCTGCGGATCCATCCCAGTACGGTCATCGAATCACACCAATACAGTTTCCTGTTGGGCTTGATTCGATGGCTCTCACAGATAGTCGTTGCTAGACGAGCCGCTATCAATGCACCCTGGAGTTCTAATCGTGGTATGGATATGGGTTTTAATGGAGACACTCTTGTTTTACTACCAATCAAAGCTACATGTACACTACTATCTGAGTACAAAAAACGCCAATATGCGACGCACGCGTACGCCAACTCACTGGCGTCACAGAACACGTGCAGTTCACATTCTACGGGGTTGGGCTTACACAGGTACCAGCGTGGAATTTGAAGGCTAGCTATCGAATTTAAATCTCTGAGCCACTCTCGCCATTTGTCCGAATCACCCTGTGGAAGCTCTTTATCCCAGTCTACGCCACTGCGCCACGCCTGCTGGAACATAATGCGCCCTCTCACGACAATTGGAGCTAATAATCCTAATGGGTCGAAAACTTTCATAACGAGAGAGAGCGCAATACGTTTAGTGAGTGTGTTCGGCAATGCATTCATAGCAGAATTATTAAAACTTATCACATCTATGCCTGGCTGCCACACTACACCAAGCAAGCGTACCGAGAGCGCAGAATTTCCAACATTCACTTCTATGTTTGGTTTCGGTTCCAAGAGTAGTTCTGGTGGAACTAGAGATAGCGACGATGGCTCATTCGAAATCCATCCTCGCATCTCAAACCCACCTTTCTTATGCACAGTGACTATATCGGCGGCAAGTTCCGCAGCTTTCTGGCTGCAGTCCATACTACCGATAAAATCATCCATGTAATGGTCTTCAATGATGGACGCGGCCGCCTTTGGGAACTGTTCTTGATGTTCAAGAGCATTCTTGTTTTTAACATATAAAGCGGTACACGGGCTCGAAGCAGCACCGAACATCATCGAAGTCATTCTGTAGGTTACGAGGGGAAGTCTCGATCGGCTTCTCTAATTTTCACTTGAGGAAACATCTCACGGATGTCGGCTGAGAGCGCAACTTTACCTTCACGAAAACGGAAAAGAATTCCTAACAATGGCTGAAGTAAATCAGGCCCGGGCAGCAGCAAAGAATTGAGGCTTACTCCCTCAGACTTAGCGGCTGCGTCGTGAACCACACGTAGCTTGTCTGGTTTGTGCAAGTGAGTCACCCCAAAGTGGGGTAAATACCACTGAACACGAGATGCGGGTATTTTCACGTCACATTTTTCTGCGTAACCCTTACTGATCATCATGTGAATACTATTCTTATACCGTTGCGCGAATTCCTCGTCTTTCGCCATTTTTCTTTCGAGCGTTTTGAAGCGAGACATGGCCAGATTGAAACTTTTAGGGACTACCTGGTTATCTGCTTTCCATAGAAGTCCGGCTTCAAAACGCTCCTGTGAGGGCAAGCGACGGACAGTCTCTTCGAGAATTTTAAGAGCTTGATCATCACTTGTACTCCGAGCTACCTTTTTCTCTATACCTATTGATTCAAGCTTGTACTGTTCTTTTATAAGACTCTCTAAAGAATCCTGATGATATTCGTCCGCGAAAGGAGCATCGTAGATAGATGCGTGATTGACGAAGTCGACTCGCTTGTTCTTGCTGCATCCGAAACCATACACAACCCAACCGAGCGGGGTAAACGCTGCTACGGGTTCGGATCTGGTTCCTCTGCGTGTAGCTAATGTGAGAGAGATGTGCCAGTTATCACTACCGATGATGATCATCGGTTTCGCATTTTCATAACACAAAAAACCGCTTATGTCGGTCAGATGCGTGTACTGTTTAATATCTTGGACACTGACAGATTGGTGATGCATACCTAGTTCCGAAATGGATCGAGCACTATGTACAGTATGTTTTGTGTTAGAGTGTTTTCCTTTAATATCAAAGTCCACATACATTACATTCGCTTGCGTAGACAGACCGCGCACGCAACTCACGTGCATAACGCTCTCGGGCCCCTCCACTCCTATTTGTTTGCTGATTTCAGAATCTATTAGTGTGGCGGTGCAGCCGTCATCTAAGAGGGCGTATGTATCGACGCTGCCGGCTGGGCCGCTCACTGTAACTTCTATGACTTTTAAAAAACACTGAAGTGAAGGAAAATCAGTATTGTGAGTTTGCGGAGTAGTGGTGTGAGTAATCTTCTCTAAAGCGGGCTCGTTATTCGCAGACGTGACGTTTTCATTTTGTGCTACGGACTTAGTGTCGTCGACATCTACATGAACAGTGACTTCCTGCCTAACCGACGTTCTGTGCAACAATTTGTGATGGCGACCCCTGCAACTCTGGTTGCGACAAATTTGCTTTGATTTACAATTATTGTAGCGATGCGAGCCTTTAACTAAACATTTATGACAAGCCTTCCGTTCAATCAACCAACGCCACCTATCGTCAATGTCCAGCAAAAGAAAATTTTCACAATGTTCTGTCTGATGTGACTTTTGACAGTAAAGACAGGTGGGTTTCTTAGTGACGTCGACAGATGTGACATTTACCCTTTCTGTGTCTCGTTTACACTCACTCGTTACTTGCGAATCGAAGATCAAGCCGAATTTGACCTGAAGATTTGCTTCGCGTTCCAAGAAGTCTGCGAGTAGTTCCAGCTTGGTCGTCGATTCGGAGCGTTCTACGGCATAATCAGCCCAACGAGATCGTAAAAGAGGCGTCAACTTGCCCATCAAAGCGTTCAATAATTCGGGTGAATGTAAATACGCCGTTTGATTTAACAGGCGTACTGTCTGAACCAAAGACATTAAACTCACCCTCTTCCATATAGACCGGACAACAAGAACAAAATCGTAATCTACTACTTAGATCCTAGTGGTACAAAGTCGTTCAGTCTAGCGCCAGCAGTCCGCATGTGAGGTCGTATTCGTGTGCTAGAGAAAGAAGAAAATCTAAGAAAATATGCCGAGTTGCGCATTGCGGTATTGCAAATCTCGATATAAAAATACGACTGAACATGTAATCAGTTTATTTTCATAAGTATTGTGTATATTTATTCAATATTTGAATATAATACATAATTTCCATAGATTATTCTAGAACAACGATCAACTAGGCCATATTGAAAAAATAAAAAGCGCCCTCTGTTATACAGTAGCTTTACTACTATTATAGTACGAGATCCCACAACCAATATTTTTGTCTCAAAGTATTTCGTTCAATTGTCCTCAACCCGATACTAAATGTTTTTCGTGTAGCGTCTCCTGACAGTATTTTTTAAAAATGGCAACCAATTTGACCGAACCCTGTCATGGTATTCCGTTTGATTTTCGGAATGTTGCTGAATTACCGATCTAAGATAACCAGAACATGTTTTTCAGACGTCAGTAGCGGTGCGCGTACCAACCTTTACAAAAATGCCAAATGAGGCAAAACAAATATTAGGTCCTTGCCTATGAAATTGCCGTTTTAACTATATAGAAAAAATAAAATTTTTTTTTTTATGAAAAATATATATTTGTTTAATCGAAGTATTGGCCATTATTATCAATGCACTTTTGCCATTTTACTGGAAGTTCATTGATGCCTCTACTATAGAAATCCTGGGGATGGGAATCGATGAACTCTTTAAAGGCGTTTTTCACTGCCTCGTCGGATTTGTTTTGACGTGATGATGTCACGTCTTATAAATTGATGAACACCGGCTGCACGCACGAAGAAGTGTAACGTTCCATCTAAACCTGTGTGTGCAAGCGAGAGCGCGATAGAGACCTGTGTGTGCAAGCGAGAGCGCGATAGAGAGGCATATACAATAGTTGAAAATACAAAATATATTTCTCCGTCTTTTGCGAGCCTCGAACCCGCGGTCCCTGCCACCATCACTGACCAGACGTGCAAGAAGCTGTAATGAATAATCCCGGCACAGGTCCACCATACACTGACAAGCAACTTCTTTTGACTCAATTTGCGTTTGGGACATGGTTTGGCTGCCTCCCCTGTGTCCAACCAGTGTGAGGGACGTTTTCGATTGTCATACAGGATCCACTTTTTATCACAAGTGACAATCCGATTCAGAATCCCCCCATTTCTGTGCTTATTCAAAAAGTTAAGACAAGCTTCGACGCGATTTTGTTGTTGTTTTTCAGTGAGTTCATACAGTAACCAATTTCCGAGCTTTTTTATCTTTTCAATTTGACGTAAATGAATCAGTATCGTTTTATAACTTACATTGAAGGCTGCTGCTAATTCCGACGTGGTTTGTGATTAATCTGCTTCAACTATGGCTTTAAATTCATTGTTATCGACTCTCGTCTCCGGTCGGCCACGGGGCTCATCATTGAGATGAAAATTTCCAGAACGGAAGCGATCAAACCAAAAACGCACAGTCAGTACGTTCACTTGTCTGGTCCATACACGTCGATGATATTGCATGCCGTCTGTGCTGCGTTGGTGCTGCGACGGGATTCATATTCGAAAATAACGCGCAATTTAGATTTTTCCATGGTCACAGAACCAGCGATGTAAAAAAACCCGAACGGTGGGAAAACAAATGAACAACTGATTTGGAAAAAAGAATAATTTGCCTTTATAACAGAAAATATTTGAAATTGGAATTCCTACGCAAAAAAAAGGTAGCCACTTTCAAAGTTTTATTTTTATTTTTATTTTTTTTATGGAAACTGACACGGTTGGCTACATCACCTACAACGTCCGTGATGTCAGCCCATAGCACCGGGTGAACTAGGTGCCATGTCAGTGCTTCCCCCTTTGATCGTGCCGGCTACACTGAACTGGTCGGAGAACACAAACTATTTACATAGCCGTTTTGACCGAAGTTTCATTCAGTGCGGTGGTACCAACCCGGGCGGATTAAACCCTACCACCAAGTAAGATTAGGAGGGAAGGGACCTACAGTTTTACGAGGAATCCGAACCTCGGTCAGCCTCCAACGGTCAGCGGTCACCCATCCAAGTACTGACCGCACCCAGCGTTGCTTAACATTCAATAGCGACAGTTGACTGTCTGCACCACTGAGCTATCGAGGCTGACATACAAGTGGTCAGTTTGTAGAAACGGCAATTTCATTTTCAATTTCAGCACCTAATATTATAGCTCAAACAGTCTCAAAATCATTTTTACAAGTGAATTTGGGTCAATTGATCAAAACGGAATAGTAAATTAAATTTAACGATTTTATCGCTCATATAAAATCAACTATCATTTTGGTCGTTGGCTCTCGTCCTATTAGACTATTGGCTTCATCTATCGACCGATAGATGAAATGTGTTCTAATTATGTGTTCTATATTACATGATGTTTTTGCTATTCAAAGCTAGATGGCGTATTATAATCTTGAGCTCAAAAAGTTTGTAAGGAAATATTCGCAATGTCCTCTCTATAGCCCCTTTTAATCTCTTTGGTCTGAACGCAATTTCGAACACGGCAGGCAAAAGTATTGAGATCTTTACCTTCTCCTGTGAGCTTGGGCAAGGCGCGCGCAGCGGCTACTTCGCGCACCACGATAACCTCGGGGCGCGCGAACCGCATCTCGAGCGCGCTCATCACCTGCTCCGGTTCCGCGGCAGACACCAGCACCATGCTGACGGCCTCTCGGGCCGCGCCACGAAGCGCGCTACTGAGGCGCGTTAAATTTTCTGTTGCAGTGTATGTCGCTCTCGTATCATCGAACGCACGCTTGAACGGCAACCAGTCTTTCGGATTTCTTCCGTCGAAGAATGGAAGTTTAATGTTCAAAGACTTGTGTGATCGCGATTGATTGCCAGACAAGTTTGCGATCGCTTGAGCGAGCTGAGCGATAGGAGAGTCTACCGAATTATTATTATTGGCAGAGTTATGATTCGAGGAAGGGCTATTCCTTATATCATTTTTATTAGCTACAAACTGGTTTGCTACATCGCCGCACATATTGACGGAGTGCGGTTCGACTGCGCCCATCGGACACGCAGAAAAGCCTCCCACATTGTTGTAGGGCGGCATAACAGCGGCGGTCGGAGCGAGGGCGCCATAGGAGGCGGTACAGAACCGCGCACCGTGCGCCGAATGTAGGCTTGTGTCTGCATGGCCGCTCTCTCCGTGCTGCGCAGCGTTGCACGTTGACTTCGCGACGTTCTGCTGAGTGAGCGAGCCGCACAAGCGCTTAGTAGGGTCGTCAAATGCAACCTCCGTAGTCTGTACTGCTTGCAGCTTCAAAGGTGCACATAGGGTCTGGGGCACAGAAATTGGTATATCATTATTTTCAGTATACAATTTATTATTTTTTAGCCATGCGTTTACTACATTAGTGCTTTTAGATAGATCACTATGATGACCAGTAGATCGCCGGGAGCGTTGCGATCCTTCCCTGGCTTCAATGGCAGCTATCTCGGCGCGTAGTTCCAATTCGGCAACCGCGCGCTCGCTTTCAAGCTCAGCGGCGGCAGCTGCAGCTTGAATGCGTTGCTGTTCTTTTTGAAGGTCGGCTATGCGACGCGCGTGCTGAGCTTCAGCAGCGAGTTTTAATGCAGCGATAGTCGCTGAAGAGCCAGTAGTGACTGAACTATAATGAACAGAACTATCGGGGTTTATACTTACCTGTGCAATCTCCGTACATTGGGACGGATGACCTTCTGTATATAGCGGGGGCGGCAAAGGTGCTCCCGGTCCGGCGACGGCTGCAGGAGGCAGGCCGTGGCTGGGAGAAGGCTGAGTATCTGTCGCACTGGTTTGTTGTACCGACTGTGTTGCACGTTCGCGAGTACCAGACCTGGTCTCTACCACCATGGTTACGGTGAGAGGACCAAAAATATGTGTGGAACTGTATAAAATAGGGCTTTAGTAAGGTGGAAAAAAAGGAAAGAAAAAGCCAGGTCTTTTTTCAGTTACTCGTGTAATGACAGTGACAGTTAAAAATTACATACACACAAAAAATATAAACTAAAATTCAGCCAGTTCATAACAAAAAGTATTCTTATTTTCACATTGAAAATGTCTTTACCATCGCTTCAGCATAGTCCCCGATTTCCAGCGAGAGTGCGAATTCGCCCTGGTGTCGTGAGTTTTAAGGCTACATAAATATTTACAGTGTCAAATGACGCGTATCGACGAGGGCTACTAGATTGTAAAAAAATAATTAAAAATGTGTTTTCGATCGCTTCAGGCTTCAGTATAGTCCCCCATATTCACTGAGAGTGTGAAATCGTCCTGGTGTCGCGAGTTTTGGGGCTACGTGAGTGGTTGAGGGTTCAAAAGACGCGTATCGGCTAGGGCTACAAGATGGTGAATCGAAAAAGTAAAAAATGTTTGAAAAATTATATTGTTTTTTTTTTCGAACTAATCTCTTATCAAAAATTAATGTGATACTTATCGAAAAATAAAAAAAAACCTGTTTAGATTTGGTCTATGGGCTACATTAAAAAAAAAGCATTCGGCTATCGATAATGGTTTGTGCTGTGTAGGTGGTCCCTCAAATTTTTCCCATTTTCGCTGAGAGTGTGAAATCGACTTTTGGAAGTGCAACAGCGTAGAGAGCGAGGAGGAATATCCCAATGTATGAAATAAATTGTGAAAAATCAAATCACGGCTCTGTAGATCCTCGGGTGACTTTGTTAGTTTGTTATTTGGGTTCTGATGATGGAGCCGGAAGGAAGCCATAGGAACTCCTACCCTACACATGATACGTCCATCGTGTTTGGGCTCGTTGGATTTGTCTTCGCAAGTACTCTAGTCATATATGATGTCTAGGGTCTTGATGATGGAGCCGGAACGAAGCCATAGGAACTCCTACACTACACATGATACGTCCATCGTGTTTGGGCTCGTTGGATTTGTCTTCGCAAGTACTCTTGTCATATATGATGTCTAGGGTCTTGATGATGGAGCCGGAACGAAGCCATAGGAACTCCTACACTACACATGATACGTCCATCGTGTTTGGGCTCGTTGGATTTGTCTTCGCAAGTACTCTTGTCATATATGATGTCTACGGTCTTGATGATGGAGCCGGAAGGAAACCATAGGAACTCCTACACTACACATGATACGTCCATCGTGTTTGGGCTCGTCGGATTTGTCTTCGCAAGTACTCTTGTCATATATGATGTCTAGGGTCTTGATGATGGAGCCAGAACGAAGCCATAGGAACTCCTACACTACACATGATACGTCCATCGTGTTTGGGCTCGTCGGATTTGTCTTCTCAAGTACTCTTGTCATATATGATGTCTAGGGTCTTGATGATGGAGCCAGAACGAAGCCATAGGAACTCCTACACTGTCATATATGATGTCTAGGGTCCTGATGATGGAGCCGGAAGGAAGCCATAGGAACTCCTACACTACACATGATACGTCCATCGTGTTTGGGCTCGTTGGTTTATCTTCGCAAGTACTCTTGTCATATATGGCAGCTGGAATGAAGCCATAGGAACTCCTAAACCACACATGATAAATCCACAGTGTTTGGGCTCGTTGGATTTGTCTTCGCAAGTACTCTTGTCATATATGATGTCTAGGGTCTTGATGATGGAGCCGGAACGAAGCTATAGGAACTCCTAAACTGCACATGATAAATCTACCACGTTTGGGCTCGTCGGATTTGTCTTCGCAAGTACTCTAGTCATATATGATTTCCAGGGTCCTGATGATGGAGCCGGAAGGAAGCCATAGGTACCCCTACACTACACATGATACGTCCATCGTGTTTGGGCTCGTTGGTTTTATCTTCGCAACTACTCTTGTCATATATGATGTCTAGGGTCCTGATGATGGAGCCGGAAGGAAGCCATAGGAACTCCTACACTACACATGATACGTCCATCGTGTTTGGGCTCGTTGGTTTTATCTTCGCAGGTACTCTTGTCATATATGATGTCTAGGGTCCTGTTGGTGGAGCTGGAATTAAGCCATAGGAACTTCTAAACCACACATGATAAATCCACCGTGTTTGGGCTCCTTGGATTTGTCTTCGCAAATACTCTAGTCATATGTTATTTTCAGGGTCCTGATTGATAGCGCCACTGACCTTCGACAGCTTTCTGCAGCGCTTCTTTCTACGAAATCGTCGCATCCGTCAGCAGCCTCCTCGTCAGCTCCAGACTCCAGGGGCAGGAACCACGGGCGAAGACCGGCTCAGTTCACTCGCGTGCGGGAGAGTTCGTTACTCACTTTCATTCGCGGTTTTTGTAGTTGTGAGAGGCGCCTCTATGTTCAACTCGCGGACTCGAACGAGGGCGATATAACAAAGCGGTTAGTGCACATCCAAGAGCAAAAGCGGTAGCGTGGTAGCGGAGCGGTAATGTAGCGGGTATAGTTCGTTTAAAGGTCGCGACTCAACTTCAGTTTTTAAAAACTGTCAGTTGCCGCTGCTTTATCCGTAGAAATTGGCGGTATTCTCTGTGGATAGAGGAAGATGCGAGGGAGGGGATGGATTAAAGGTTAGGTGTGTTCAAGCGCGTATAACGGCACGGTTAAACGTAAATTGGCGGCGTAACCATCCCCCCGGCCTTGGAGGATTCCCTTTGTTAAGGGATCCTTCAATGAGGTAGAGCGGTGAACAAAATTGCGGTAAAAAAAAAAATATTAAAATATTTGCGGTAAAACAAGTTGAAAGAATATGCGGTAAAAGGTAAAAAAAAAAAAATTAAGTAAAAGTTAAACAATTGTAGAGAAAAAGCGGAAGGATTTATTGAGTTGGTAGAGGACATATGCGTACTACAGGGCGTCTGTAGCTGCCTGTTTTGGTTTTCACTTGAACGACCCTAACTATCCCATCTCTACCGAGGAAAACGTCTTCAATGATACCCATAGGCCAGTGGAGCGGAGGAGCATTGTCCTCTTTAATAAGGACCAATATTCCCTTATTAATAGGTTTGGAGGGTGTGTTCCATTTCTCCCGAGTTTGAAGAGAAGAAAGGTACTCTACTCGCCACCGTTTCCAATACGATTGGAGCAGGTGGTCGAGAAGCGCGTATCTGTTAAGGTGGTTTGGTTGGCTATCCAAATCCTTACACGGCAGATACTGAAGAGGTGCACAATTGAGGAAATGAGCAGGTGTGAGCGCAGCGGGCTCGGAGGGATCCGAGCTGAGGGCACAGAGCGGCCGGCTGTTTAGCAGCGCCTCTATCTGAACCAGCACAGTAGTAAGCTCCTCATAGGTAAGTATTTGAGTGCCTACGACCTTGAAAAGGTGAGTCTTCGCTGACTTTATATTGCTCTCCCAAATGCCACCCATGTGAGGAGATAGAGGGGGATTTATTTTAAATTCTATTCTCCTATTTATGAGTTCACGACTTATTTCGTCAATGTGCGATTTACTGTAAAGTAGGGTGTAAAGCTCATCTAGGTATCGTTTTGCACCTATAAAGTTCGAGCCTCCGTCAGAGTAAATGACGGAGACCGGTCCTCTTCTGGAGATGAAACGCTTAAAAGCGGCGAGAAACATTTCAGTTGTAAGATCTGAAACGAGTTCTAAGTGAACAGCTTTAGTCACGAGGCACACGACCAGGCATAAATATGCCTTTTGGCTCTTCACTCCACGCCGGCGCGTCAATGTGATGTGGAAAGGCCCGGCGTAGTCGACGCCGGTGTGACTAAAGCTCTTCGCTTCGTTCACTCTGCACTCTGGCAAGTTACCCATGAGTGGAAAGGTAGGCTTAGGCCGGTTGCGGAAACATAGGTTACATTTTTGTACTAATTTGCGGACTAAATTACGTCCACCTAGTATCCAAAATGTTTGTCGTAGGATCGAGAGTAATAAATGCGGACCAGTGTGAAAATTATTTTCATGAGCGTGTGTGATCAGTAGTTCCACTATTCTATCTTTCGCTGGTAAAACAACAGGGTGCTTCTGTTCAAAGTCCAGAGACGAGTTGCTAAGTCGCCCTCCCACTCTAATGATATCATCAGAGAGGAAGGGGTTGAGTTTCACCAGCGAAGACGGTTTATTATTTTTTATTAATTTTAATTCTTGCAGGAAGTGAACCGATTGAACACATTTTATTAATTTTGATTCAGCCATTTCAAGATCTTGAATCGTGATTTTACCTTTGGATACTAGGCGGCGTGAGAAGCGTAAAATATAAACAGTAGCGTGAAGTAATTTTGTCCATGATGAAACCCTATTTGCAAGTACTTGCAGCGGATGTTCTTCTGGGATCGACACGGGAAGAGTGAAAATCTTTGCCTCCGGAATCACATCTGAAACCGAAGGGCTAAAGGGTTGAACTGGCCACTGCGAGCGTGGCAATTTGGCCCAAGATGGGCCGCGAAACCAAGTGTCGAAATCGACCTTGCTTGGTGTAGCGGGGCGAGACACTATGTCACTGGGGTTCTGTTCCCCAGGCACGTGAAACCAATGCGGAGCGGGTAATATTTCTTGAATAGATGCGGTTCTATTGGCGACAAATGTCTGCCATCTATGCGGAGAGGAACAAATCCATGCTAGTGCAACTTGAGAATCACAAAAAGCGAGTGTTTCACTGACAGTGCAGCGGGCGGTAATATTTTCTAAAACTACTTGCACTAGTTTAGAGAGTAAATGCGCTGCACACAACTCGAGGCGTGCGAGGGATATTTTCTTGAGCGGTGCTATTTTCGATTTTGCACATAATAATGCAACTTCACCTTCGGCGTGGGCATTGGGAGCAGTTCGTACGTATATATTTGCCCCATAGCATTTTTCACTTGCGTCCGAAAAACACAATAGCGTTATGTGCGCGGTGCGAGTAATACCTACATGGCGCGGTATTTTAATTTCGGACAGAAAATCTATCTCAGTAATAAATTGTGTCCATAACTTACTCAGCGAGTTGGGTACATCTTGGTCCCAGCCTAGGTTCAGCTTCCAGCACTCCTGGACTAGCAGCTTCATGAAGGCAACGACCATGGCGATTAGTCCGAGAGGGTCGTACAAACGCGCGGCGGTCGAGAGTATGTTACGTTTTGTGCACCTTATCTCATCTGAGCGAACCTTGAAAAAGAAATAATCTTCCAGTGGCTTCCACTGTAGGCCTACTATTTTTGTTTCGGAATCCTCGTCAAAACCGATTACTTGAGAGATGCGGTGTGATGGGGGAAGGAATTCCATCATTTGAGTTGAATTCGAGATCCATTTTGTTAGGTTGAACCCCCCGGCCGTGAATATGTGTACCAGTTGGCTGTTTAATTCTTTGGCTTCTGCGAGTGAGTCGACACTGGTCACTAAGTCGTTCATGTATAATGACTGAGGAATTACAGCGGGAACTAACGGGTATTTGTGCCCTTCTTCCGCAACCAGTTGTCTAATCACTCGCATAGCCAAGAACGGTGAACATTTTATTCCGAACGGAACGCGGGAGAATTCGTAGGTATCTACGGGCCTGTCGGGATCGAACCGAAACAAAATGCGTTGAAAAGCGCGATGTTCAGGGCGTACGATTACTTGAAAATACATTTTTTCAATGTCGGCGGATAATGCGATGGAAAATAACCTTAAATTTATCAGCAAGTTGAAAATACTTGTTTGAAGATTGGGGCCTGCGTGTAAAATATCGTTAAGAGATTTACCTGAGCTAGTTTTGCAACTGGCATCCAATACAATCCTTATTTTCGAACTCACTTTATCCGGCCTATAAATCGCGTGATGAGGAATAACATAATGGCTATGCGGATCTAGCGGTACATTTATCTTTGAAAGAAAACCTCGATCGATGTAGTCCTGAATAGTTGCATGATAGCCAACCTTCAGGCTCGAGTTCGCATTCAGTTTTCTTTCAAGAGCAAGGAATCGTTTCATGGCAACAGCGGCCGAATTACCTAAGGCGGACGGGTCAGTGTTGAATGGCAGCGCTACTGTGAAGCGACCGGTTTTATCGCGATAGGTTTGTTCGTTAAAGTGGCTTTCACACTGTGCCTCCTCGGGACTTATATGAATTTTATTTTCAACACTTTCAAGTTCCCAGAATTTATGTATTAGCGTTTCAATAGTGGGCTCAATAGTCGAAAAAAATGAATTTTCCGGAACTTGAAAGGTTTGAGTGCAGGCGGCTTTTCCCATGACAATATAACCAAGAGTGGTTTCTATAGCGACAGCGGAAGACGACGGGTTCATGATCTTGTCTGACCCAAGAATGTAGGGGAAGAGTTCTACGCCCAGAAGTCCATCAATTTCTGAGGGTGAACTGTAATTTTCATCTGCTAGCTAAGGGCAAACCTTGCAGATGTTGCAGATGTTGCAAATCTACAAATGCGGTCGGTAGTTGGTCAGTGATTTTATCAATGACCAGTGCTTTGATTTTGTATTGATTTTTAGTATTCACTCTAGAGGTGAAGGTTAGCTGTGTGTGACCTTTGACCGGGCGTTCGGATAGGCCTATTCCTCGTACGGAAGCGGGAGCGCGGGCAATATTTAGCCCGATGCGTTTACAACAAGATTCTGTTATAAAATTACATTGTGAGCCGTTGTCAATCAACATTCTCATTTTTGTTTGTTTTCCGTAACTATCAATTACGTAAACAACAGCGGTGGATAATAACATAGTCGACGACTGATTGTTATTAGTTGCGGTATTAGCGGTAATTAAACTTAAATCGTTCGATTTTGCGGAGAGCGAGTGTGAACACTCATTAATAGTGGGTTTACAGTTGAGCGAAGTCAGCGGTGAGTCGTGCCGCTGCTCGTTCTCGCTAGAGGGCGGTAGGAGTCGGCCCCGCTGCGTATGAGCGCAAACCGAGTGAGATGCTGGCGCATGCGCGCAGGGCGTGCGAGGCAGCGGGGCGGTCTGCGCCTGCGTACAGAGCGAACTAGATGGAGCGGTCTGCGCATGCGCGAGTTTTGTCACCAGTGCGGAGTGAAGTTGTTTATTGTCATTACGAGCGCGCACAAAGTTTTCAAGATGGAGATCAGAGTGGTGTTTACGATTCAGTTTGCCTTCCTTTTGGCACTTAAAACATGAATGGATTGATTTACAGTACTTAGTTGGATGAAAACCTAGACAGTTCTTGCACAGTGAATGTTTTTCAACTAACTTAATCTTGTCTAGCGTTGACAGTTTTCCAAATTCGTGACACCTAAACAATGGATGCCTCTCTTCACCACCACAAACGCAGCAACCCGATTGTTTTTGTTCATTAACAACGAACGAGTGGGTGTTTTGTTTTGTTGCGGTAGTCGTGGGTTTTGCTGCATAGTTTGTGTTGGATCTGGAGAGTATTTTCGATTGTTCTTTCACGAACTGTTCGAGTGCAGCGAACTTTGGAATATCTTCACTCCTACTATATTGCTCGAACGAAATAACAGTTTCTTTGTCCAATTTCGACAGTGCGAGATGAGTGACAATAAAGTCCGTGAGATCTTTGAGACCTAGTTGCTTTAGAGCAGCAAATGAGGTGCATAACTTGTCAGTAAATGCATCTAGGGCAGCGGGACTTGCAGTGGAAATGGCCTTGAAATTAAGAATTTGTTTTAGGTAGTCTGTGGCGAGGCTACGCTTGTCGTTGTACTTCGACACGAGCGCTTCCCATATTATGGTGTAGTTCATACCTATAGGAGGTATTCCAGCACATACTGTAAGGGCACGACCTGTCAGTTTTCCTACTAGAAATTGCACCTTTTCAGTATCCGACAGACTATCATTTTCGTGAATCAAACTCCTAAAGTTCTCGTAGAACACATTCCACTGACTATAGGTACCATCGAAGGATTTTAATTCTAACGCAGGTATTTTCAGTTTATGAAGGCCGGCTGAAACTTTAGTTTCAGTGGCCTGGGGTCGCTCAAGTGATTTACATTTCTGTTCAACTGACTTAATAAAACAATATAGTTCGTCAAACGCTTCTACACATTTGAAGTCAGGTTTACACTTCGGATTTGCGGTTAATTTTGCGACATTTAAATCTTCTACCACCTGAATAAACTCCGAGCGAGTCTTCTCTAGAGACTGTAAGCGAACAAGAAAAGTATCTTGCTCCGCTTTGGAGGTTGTAGCGTTAAGACTGTGGTTGTAAATTTTATCAACAATTGAGAATAAACTTTTTCTTTTCTCTTCAAGCATAAGAACCTGAGCTGAGGGCTCCATGGTTAGCGATATGAGTGAAGTTAGTCACTGAACAGAATCAGCCGACAGTTTGACAGCCTGTTTGACAATTTGACAGGTTGACAATCGGCAATCACTTGAAGTGCGTGCGTATGAGCGAGGGGGAGTGACGTTTCAGTGACGTCAAAGGCGGTTAACGGTTTATTTTACTTTGCAGTAAAATTTGCGGGTAAAGCGGTAATAAATTGCCGTTTGATATACGGTTTGATTGATTGCGATAATTTTTATACGATGAACTACAGGTTCTATGAACGTGTATAAGCGCGGCAAGGATGGTTAACGACACTTTACGATAGTAAGTTCGCGAATGAATGAAAATGAGTTTTGCGAATGAATGAAAATGAGTTTTGCGAATGAACTGTAGCAAACGAAATGCAATGAATGAGGGCGAGCGGTGCGGGAAGAGGTTGGTATCCAGGAACGAAGGACCAGAGAATGATAGCGCCACTGACCTTCGACAGCTTTCTGCAGCGCTTCTTTCTACGAAATCGTCGCATCCGTCAGCAGCCTCCTCGTCAGCTCCAGACTCCAGGGGCAGGAACCACGGGCGAAGACCGGCTCAGTTCACTCGCGTGCGGGAGAGTTCGTTACTCACTTTCATTCGCGGTTGTTTGTAATTGTGAGAGGCGCCTCTATGTTCAACTCGCGGACTCGAACGAGGGCGATATAACAAAGCGGTTAGTGCACATCCAAGAGCAAAAGCGGTAGCGTGGTAGCGGAGCGGTAATGTAGCGGGTATAGTTCGTTTGAAGGTCGCGACTCAACTTCAGTTTTTAAAAACTGTCAGTTGCCGCTGCTTTATCCGTAGAAATTGGCGGTATTCTCTGTGGATAGAGGAAGATGCGAGGGAGGGGATGGATTAAAGGTTAGGTGTGTTCAAGCGCGTATAACGGCACGGTTAAACGTAAATTGGCGGCGTAACCACTGATGATGGAGCCGGAAGGAAGCTATAGGAACTCCTAAACTGCACATGATAAATCTACCACGTTTGGGCTCGTTGGATTTGTCTTCGCAAGTACTCTAGTCACTAGTCATATATAAAGTGTAAAAATATGTAAATGTAAGTAATACTTTTTTTTATTTTGTTGAGTTCATTTTCAATGTACCTCGAAGGTCGTGTAATGCACGAGATCTGTGAATTTTTTTCATGCATTTTGTCACGCCATTATTAACCTCAATGTTTTTTTTTTTATGGCACCTGACACGGTTGGCTACATCACCTACAACATCCGTGATGTCAGCCCATAACACAGGGTGAACTAGGTGCCATGTCAGTGCTTCCCTTCATTTCATGTCGGCTACACTAAACTGGACGGAAAACACGAACTATTTACATAGCCGTTTCGACCGACGTTTCGTTCAGTGCGGTGGTACCAACCCGGCCGGGATAAACCCTACCACCTAGTAAGGTAAGAAGGGAAGGGACCTACAGTTTAACGTGGAATCCGAACCACGGTCAGCCTCCAACGGTCGAGCGGTCACCCATCCAATCACTGACCGTGCTCAGCGTTGCTTAATAACAGTTGACTAACCAACCGCGCTACTGAGCTACCGAGGCTGACGAATTTTCTTATCCCTTAGTCGACTTTTACGACATGCGACGGGGAGAGATGCAGTGGGGCTATTCTTTTTACGTACCGACCCCACACGGTACAAAATGTGTTCATGTGTCACTACTATTGACCTAACCCGCTCACTGGAATGTTAAGTGCCACTCTAAAACAGTTTTCCGTAAGGTCCCGAGTTTTGTTTTACTTTAAAATTGCACCGACAAAGTAAATATCAAGAGTTTGAATCCTGACATTAAGTTAAGGCAATGCATACAGAGCGCTTCGCGGCCACTCAGCTCTGCAATCGGATGTCGACATCTATAGGTATTTATCTACAGTCAATGATGGTATGAAATGAAATGAAATGTGTTTTATTTCTTCTACTAGCTTTTGCCCGCGGCTTCGCTCGAGTGAAATTCGTATTTAAAAAGGAAAAAGTAAGTAAGCCCGGTACAGCACCTTTATTTCGGCGCGCGGAACAATTCGGTTTGTACGAGAGCCACATCTTAGCGTAACCGGAACTGAATTTTATTTAGCCTATCCTGTGTCCCGTATTATGTGTTAGTACTAAGTTTCATCGAATTCGGATGATCGGTTTAAGAGTTATGGAGGAAAATACATAATGCACTGGTAGTTGACCATTGCAAGATTTTATACTTTTATCATAGAGTCTATCTATCATATTTGATTTTTGAAAGGTACTCGTTGAGTGTTTCGAATGCGATCGTCGTTTGTCCTGTCGTGGGAGTTAGAAAAAAAACAGTTTTGTTTTGGACTGGAACTTCTAAAATTGTTTGTTGTTGTGCGATTATTTCCGTCTTGGAATACATTTTCTACTTGGCATCGTAAAAAAGTGTTTTATTGTGTTTTATAACCAGAACCATCAGAACTGTTACGAAGCAACCGACAAGTGGTGCAATTGGTGGAGTGACAAGTGGTGCAATTGGTGGAGTGACAAGTGGTGCAATTGGTGGAGTGACAAGTGGTGCAATTGGTGGAGTGACAAGTGGTGCAATTGGTGGATTGACAAGTGGTGCAATTGGTGGGGTGACAAGTGGTGCAATTGGTGGAGTGACAAGTGGTGTAATTGGTGGAGGGGCCGGGTAATTCTGCCTAAACAGAAAATATTTATATCCTTTTTTTAGTTTTATATCCTACATAGAGTCTACAAATGCAGTATCTCATAAAAAAACAAT
The DNA here is from genome assembly GCA_946902875.1 of Nematopogon swammerdamellus. Lineage (NCBI taxonomy): Eukaryota > Metazoa > Arthropoda > Insecta > Lepidoptera > Adelidae > Nematopogon > Nematopogon swammerdamellus. Next base: position 24,379,293 of record OX336341.1, on the reverse strand, counting down.
GACGCTTTGTAAAAAAGTAACTTACTCATGGGGCATCCCTTACAGATTTATAATTAGTATTGATGATGATATTGATAACAGTGGCCACCCGCCAGGGTGGCGATTTGGACATCGGCTTCTCATGCGAGAGGTCCGAGGTTCGAATCCAGTCGGCGTGTACCAATGAGATTTTTCTGACGAAAAAATTTACGTGCATACCTACACCTGCTGCTTCACCGTTCGGACCCGGTGTAAAACTGTAGGTCCCTTCCATTGCTCCCTTACTAGGTGGTAGGCTCAAATTACAGCCGACTGGGTTGATACCACCGTACTGGATGTTTGGATGTAAGATGGCCGCATAGCAACCTTGGTTGTGTTCTCCTCTAGTCCAGTATAGTCAGCAATCCAGGGAAGTCTCCGGTATGGCACCTACCTTTTCGGAGGTGATATTGGCTGGTCGGAGCATGTGCTTTGGCCCCTCCGACTCAGCCACCCATACCGGATTAAATAAAAAAATATTATCATTGTGTAACGCGGCAACAGATACATATAAACGGAGAAAAGCTGGTCAAGTGCGAGTCGCACTCGCGCACCGAGGGTTCCGTATCTACTACTAAAAAAATTGTCGGTTTTCATTATTTGTTCTCAACTACTTTAGAGCTTGCACTATAATCACACCAAGTTTGACGCTTATATGTAGTACCGTTTTTACGACAGATCAACAATAAAAACAACTTTGAAAAAAAAAACACGTTTCTCGTATGTTTCCTCAATTTTTACTCAAAGTCAAAGTCAAAATCGTTTATTTCCCGTTGAGTGGGTTTATAGTATACAATTTTATATAAATAAAATTGTTCCTCTATGGGACACGTCAAAGATTTAAAAAAATTTTTAAAAAATAATCTAAAATTAAAATATCATTACAATAATAAAATAAAAGCAATATCGCACATAATTAATTAGTGGTAGATTCCAAATTTACACATCTTCAGTAGAACAAAGTCAAATTCTCAATCACACATACATAGACATCCTCACACACACAGACACGCACACATAAATTAAATTATAATGGTAAATTGAATTAGAAATATTTAAATGAAATATAATTTAAAAATGTATGCTATAAAATTCATTAATGTTGTAAAGTGGATTAAAAGTTAAAATGCTTTTAATGTAGTTTTTAAATATGTTAGGCGATAGTTGCCGTGTGTTCCAATTTATATGATTAAATAATTAAATTTTTTCATAGTCACCGCGACGCTTGGTGCGTTCCAATCGACAGAGAGCCGGTCGTAGTTGTTTAAATATTTGTTAGGATATCCTCCATAATAATAACACATTCATATTCTGTGAGAATTTAAAACGGCTAACTTTTATGGTTCAAAAGATACAGCCCTCGGACAGACAGACAGACGGACAGGCAGACAGACTACGTAGGCTTAGTAATAGAAAGAAAGAAAGAAAGAAAGAAAGATTTTTATTTTCTAATTCTTAAAAATAACAAACGGTACAAGAAAACCTAAAAGAGAAAAATGGAAAGGCGCAGCATTTGCCGCTACACACACACTCGTCTCCGAGCTGGGAGTGTGCGGCGCTAAGCGTGCCCCACACACTCAATACATTTTTGAGCGTGAACTCAGCCTAAATGAACAATAACTTAGCCTAAAATGTTAGTTTTATAACAATAATTATGTTAGTTTACAATAAGATTAAAATAAATAAGGTATACAGGTAATTACACACTTATAAAAAAAAAGCGAGTGGGCTGTGTCGGGTCACGGCCGCAGATTCGTGAATATATAATAGGCTTCCGTACGCATTCAAAATTGGATTGAGATGTTACCAGGGCAACGGCAACGCCACTAGGAAACAGGAAATACGGAAGGGGAACAGGAAAACGTGACCACTTTTCCATCGAGTATCCTTAAAAATATTCAAGTCGTACATAGTGACTATATCTTTCTCAATATTGCGATACTTCACGAGAAAGGAATGCTTCGGTGGTTCGGTTTAGTGTTGTAACGAACGCCTATTTTTATTGCACATTTGTGAATACGAATGCGAATACGAATATTCAGAAAAGTATTCGTGAATACCAATACGAATATTGAAAAAAAAACTTATGTGAAATTTTATATCATTCCTTCCTTACCTATAATAAAATCCAACGTCTGCTTTCTGTCTGAGTGTCTGTCTGTCCGCTTATAACTCGAGAACCACTGAACCGATTTTAATAAAATAAAATTCTACGGATAGCTTGATTCTTCCCATCAACTATAGGCTACTTACTATCACGCTAAATAGCTTATAAGGTTAGCAGTGAAGTGAAATATGAGAGCGGGCGGAGCCGCGGGCACAGCTTGTACTTACTAATGAAAAAAAAAACACTTAAATTTTCTATTATAGAATAGACGTAGGTCTACCGAACAAGAGTCCTAAATTGAATCGCTGATTGTTAAAAGGGGGCTATGATACACTTTTGGCCGAATTGACTTTTTTATCTATTCGGGCTCTTGAACGGCAGCTCCATCGATGAGTGTAAGAAGGGAACGAATTCATACACAGGAAGTCATTTATTTGACAGCTTGAAAAATACGTTGATTGTTAAAAGGGAGCTATGTTGTATAGAAAATTAATGGATATAAAAAAACATTATAACATAAAATAATCACTAAACACACTAACTTTGATATGAACAAATACATTTTTAATATATGTGACCACAGATTATGTGACTATATTAGAAATAAAATAGCTTTTTTTAATATCTCGGAAAGTTGAAAATTTAACATGACCCCCCTTTTAACAATCAGCGATTCAATTTATATGAAGACAAACTTATTTGTATTTCTCTGAGTATTTTTGGCAGTGAATTTTACGAAACAATAAAATAAAACAAAATTAATGGTTACAAAAGATTTTTAATTGTATTTAATAATCAAACTTCAGTAGTGGAAAATTATAAGAAATAACAGCTTAGCAGCTTTATACCGTTCAATTCGACTCGAAAAAACACGCAAAATAAAAAAAAAACTGCACAAAACACTCTTTTCAACTTCCGTCCCCGCGCGTTGTTTTGTTTTGAAAAATTCTAACTTAACAAAATCATAACAATTTCAAATCACGTCTCTTAAAAAGCTCGAAATAAAATTTCAGTTACAAATTTAAAAAAAACCCCGACACATCAACCACTTTAACCACAACCGTTAATTAAAGGTTTCAGGGGAGCGCTAAGTAAAAAAACTATTTAAAAAAATATAAAAACCGCCTTCAAAAATGTATGAAATAAAAAAAATCTAACCCTAGAGTTGAAGGCGGTGCTAAAGAAGGCTACACAAATCACAAAGGTTATCATCCATGCTCATGTTTTCTTTCATGCATAATTTTTTTTTTCATAAATTTTTGAAGGAGGTTTTTTTATTTTTTAAATAGTTTTTTATTTCAGTTTTTTTTAGTAATTTTTTGCTATTAATGTACTCGGCGGAATCGCTCGGCCTTTTCGGCCTCGCGATTCTGCCTCTTTTTCCAATCCGATCTTGACCAACTTGAAATGGGACCACACGGGAAGCACCAGCTTTCAAATAAAAAAAAAATCATCAAAATCGGTTCACCCAGTCAAAATTTCTGACGTAACAAACATAAAAAAAATACAGTCGAATTGAGAACCTCCTCCTTTTTTTGAAGTCGGTTAATAAAAAAATTAAGTCGGTCGCCCGAAGCCTTTAATTACGTGGAAATGATTTTTTACTTTTTAAGGTTTGCACATCACGTGACACGGTTGACACATCATGTGTCAGGGGTTTTTTTAATTTGTAATTTAAACTTTTTTATTATTATGTTGATAACTTTTCGTTATCCTAGCTGTTGTTTCCAAATAAATTAGTACAGTGCGGGGCCGGTCCTTAAAAATAATAGCCCCACTGCATCTCTCCCCGTGCATGTCGTAAAAGGCGACTAAGGGATAAGGACAAGGTGCCGTGCTAAAGGGCGACAGGTTAGCCACCTTGGCACGGTCCTTCCACCGAGTCGGGCAGCAGGTGGGTCTTCGTGCCTTGCTTGCTGCTTTATAGTTATCTTGTCCGAATACTTGGTGGTGGTGGTGGTGGCTAAACGTGGTGATCTGCGTTATGCTGTAATTTAAACGAGTACTTGCAGCCACAACACCGATTACTCTGCTTACCCCGATTGTCTCTGGATACAGCCTGTGGTGTGAACGCATGTATAAAGGGTTTTATTAAATCGAAAACGTGAGGATTATCGTTTGTCACGGTCGATATTCATCCCCTGGCGTGTCCTCGAACTTAATTGACTGAAGGTTTTATTTAGCCCAATTTGCACGAGGCTGCAGAGTTCGCAAATCGGATTTGAAAAAGTTATAGAGTGTCCGGAATTAAAACGAATAATTGGCTTAATGATGGTAAGCTGACAGGAACTAAAATAATCTTGTTTTATATTTTTTGTTAACTTTTTTGTGTTACTTAGCGCTCCCCTGAATATATATATATTTTTTTAAATTTGTGATTTAACTTTTATTTCAAGCTTTTAAAAAAACCGCATGCTTTGTCAACTTTTTAATTCAAGATAATTAATTGTTTTTATTACTTAATTACTTCATTACTTGAATACAAACATAGCTAAGAACCATCCCGATTAAACCAGCTTTCTAATAAAAAAAAAACCGCATCTAAATCGGTCCATCCGTTTGTGACCTACGATGCCACAGACAATACACACACACGTACACATATTATATACACACGCACGGTGAAGTATAAATAGTGTTAGTTTTTATTTTGTATTTTGGTTTTGCTCTTTCATGTATGTATTGTGTTTTTAATTATTAGTCAAACATTAATTAATTTTAAAGGAATTTTAAAATGTTACATTATTATTATTAAATAATTAGACTTGTACCTTGTAACTTGTTTCTTGTGAATTAGTGAAGGGTTAAGCCTGTTCCACCCATGCCACAGAATGTCTAGTTTTATGCGCTCAAAATAGAGACGGCTATGGCTCAACGGGTGGGGAGCGTCGCGAGACAAAGCGGGCGCGAGGCAGTTTTCTCTTTACTAGAGTGGGATGGAATTCGCCACAAGGCGCTTATGATAAAACAAAGCGAAGGCGAATAACGCGCAAATCTTCTTTATTTTAATAAGTATGAAACATTTTAGCTTTGTGACTTTTTTAAATTGCAGTTCACTAAAGAATATAAAATTGTATTTGGAGAAAAATTATAAAAAATGTACATTAATTAATTATATTTTTACAATAGAAATTGCTGTAAAAATAGAGGAATATTCGGATTTTTTTTTTATCGAGCGAAGTTAAAAAACTTGCTGTTTCAACCTTATGATTCACTAAAGATAATTCTGTAGATTGAAAACCCAGAACATCCCCTATACTTATTTATAACTTTTCACAGGTGTGCATCAATTCTAAAACACAGATGATCCGGGTTGGTGTTCTGTGTCCCGGGGAGTAGCCTCTTAAGCAGAAATTGGTACATTGGTTGAGGTAGATAGTAGATTTTCGTACACTATAAACGATGTTATGTTAATTAAGACCAGTCTTGTAGTTCAACTCGCTAATGGACATAACTAAAGAACCTTGTAAAGAACATAACAAGCCTATTAAGACGAGACGGATGCTAACTTTCTCCATACAAAATCGTCTTTCGGCATTTATGTTTTCTAGCTCCTTAATTAAACCTTATCCGATTTTTACAATTTTTTTTTATTGTGTCCAATCTACGTTCTTGCTTTTTTAATTTTTAAATATCTGAAGTAATGACTCAATAAAGCTGACACCTACCTATGTATTGTTTCTGAATTACAATGAATACAATTTTATAAATGACACTGTATTGGGCGTAATTAAAATAAAAGCTATTCTTTATTTCTTTATGTATCTATGTTCATTACATCATTTATATGCATTTGCTACCATTGGGGTCCTCGCTGAAGACGACACCACCCAAAAAATGTTAGACGCCACATGAAAATTTTTTTGTTTGATAATTCATCCGTCATGAAAAATCTAAGGTACTTCCAGCAGACCTACAAACTTGAAATTTTGGATTCAGATAATGTTTATCCCACAACGAAAGGAAAAACTGAAACATCCTTAAATTGAGGCCCCCTTTTTTTGTCGGGTAAACTTACCTTTCCATACAAAATCTATGACAAATAATTTTGTCAGTTGCATAAGTACACATACACATACACACCACACGCCGTATCCCGACAATCGGGGTAAGCAGAGTAATCGGTGTTGTGCTACAAGTATTCTGGTAAATTACAGCACAACAACGACCACCACGTTTATATCAAAGTGACTTACTGGTCTTCGAGAAGGTTTATCGAAAATATGTAGCTGACGTGCAAGAACTAATACCAGAAAGGAAAAAAAGGAAGGCTACCTACAAAAAGAAATGAGATCCCACCAAAAACATAATTAGAATAATAAAAAGATGCCAAGTCTCGCACGCAACCTTTCCACCGTAAAAAGTTGTAAGATCCCATGCAGAGCCAAGTCTTTTGAAATGAAATGAAAATATACTTTATTGCACAAAAAGTGACAAAAGGCGGACTTAAAGCCTAAGGGCATTATCTGCCAGTCATACCTGGGATTGTGAGTAGGGTAGATGGGTAGTGCGGAAAATTAAATGAGATTTTTTTTTAAGGTTACAAAACTAAACAATAAAACATAGATAATAGTAATAACATACAACTAAATACATTCGTGATTTACATACATACAAGTTCAAAAGTACATATACATATACGCAATATAAACAAATACATACATACATACCTAATGCAGTTTCTGAACAAGCGATAACACACATGGAAACATTAAGGGTTTGAAAACATATGTTCCCTCAAACGGGATTTGAAAATATTGTGGGAAGCGGAAGTACGGAGAGTGGCAGGGAGTTGGTTCCAGAGACGAGCTGATTCAACAGCAAAAGAATGGGTATAGAATGAACTGGAATGAATCGGGATACAAAGAAGGTTTCCATCCATGGACCTCAAAGAAGCACCATGACTCGAAAGAAATTGGAATTTCGAACGGAGATATTCTGGAGCACGGGGATCGAACAAAACGGAATATAGAAGGGAAAGAATGTGAGTTTTCCTACGCGCTCGTACTGTAGGCCACTTCAACTTGGTGCGGTATTCAGTTATGTGGTCATTTCATATCATTGAAGCTCGAATTCAACAATGTTGCCATAAATTTATATTTTCTACTTAATAATAATCAATATTTAGTTACTCCTCTTATATTTAACATCTTCATTTCTATATAAAAAAATTGGTTGTCTGTAAAGTCGGTTTACGGACGATAGTTTTACGTGATAACGTCATAAAGTGGTAAGACTACTGGGAACGGTTCTAAAGTACCAGGGCAGAAGAGATTGAGGCAATGCGACTTCGGAATGAATCTACGTCAGACAGTCAGTCAGTCAAATTAATAAGCAGTCGAATAAATCACAAAATTCATTACAAAACGTCTATAAAAGTGAAAATAAACGTGATAAACATAATGCCTGTTATTAGAACAGTAAGTGAAAGTGTTATTTCAAAGTAATACGAACTAAAATAAAAACTATAAGCAAAATAATATAAAGTGCGAAGTCAGATACAAAATCAGTTTATAATACTTTATCGCGCTTAGAAGTTTTATTCTTAAATCGCAAATGTGAGTACTTCAAAAACTAATAATAATTATTAATTATCAATATAAACTTTAAATTTGTAAATTTCTACATAACACATAATTAAATCTACCTACTTTATCAATAATCCTACATAACGCCATCTACCTACATATCAAAGCGCATACTACAACGTTACAACACCTACCTAACTACGAGTCAAGTAAACTAGCGATGAAGTATTTAATTTACTATTGACGCTAGATGTCGCTCCAAAAGACTCAACGCCATGAAATCTTCACCTACTGTTGACCGAATTCGCTTCGCTAGTACATGATCGATTTAGCCGGGTGGTTAAGACGTCTGTTCGGTCACACAATATTGGTGGCAGGGACCGCGGGTTCGAGGCTCGCAAAAGACGGACAAATATATTTTGTATTTCCTACTCTCCTTATATGCCTCTCTATCGCTTGTTACGCGCTCTCGCTTGCACACACAGGTTCAGATGGAACGTGACACTTTTTCGTGCGTGCAGCCGGTGTTCATCAATTTATAAGACGTGACGTTATCACGTCAAAAACATCTTGACTTGGCAAACGGACAGCTAAAATATTATAACAATAATATGAACAAACCTAATACCAGTTTCTTGTAAACTGAAAGAAAAGGAATCTTTACGAAGCGATCTGTTTGTGCTGTCCGATTGCCAAGTCAAGGTGTTTTTTTATATAGAAATGAAGATGTAAAATATAAGAGGAGTAACTAAATATTGATTATTATTAAGTAGAAAATAAAAATGTATGGCAACATTGTTGAATTCGGGCTTCAATGATATGAGAAGGCTTGGCTCTGCATGGGATCTTACAACTTGTTACGGTGGAAAGGTTGCGTGCGAGACTTGGCATCTTTTAATATTTATGTTTTTGGTGGGATCTTATTTTCCGGAAGATATTGCATTTTATATAGAAAGCACGACATGTGGCGCCGAGCCACCTAGAAGGTATCTAACAACGCCCATGGACATACGGTCGTACGCGGGAGTTGCAAATGCCATGGCGGCCGGACAGGTGCCTATTCACGCCTCTCATGAAGGACCTGAGACTATACTTGGGGGGAAATATGTGGGCAGGGAGAGCGTTATAGAACTTATATATCTGAACGCGGTTAGTACTTGGATGGGTGACCCCTCGACTTTTGGAGGCTGACGGAGGTTCGCATTCCACGTAAACTGTAGGTCCCTTCCCTTCTTACCTTACTAGGTGGTAGGGTTTATCCCGCCCAGGTTGGTACCACCGCACTGAATGAAAAGTCGGTCGAAACGGCTATGTAAATAAAAGTTCGCGTTTTCCGTCCAGTTCCGTGTACCCGACATGAAATGAAGGGAAGCACTGACATGGCACCTAGTTCACTCGGTGTTATGGACTGAAATCAGGATAATATAGGTGAAATAGCCAACCGAGTCAGGTTCCATCATAAAAAATAAAAATATCTTTCTATATCTGGACCACCCGAGCCAAGTATTCCTGTTTAGTAACCAGCAAAAAAATGTCAAACGAAATTGATTATGTTTGCACAATTCATCAAGACATTGTGCCTGACGAAATGAAGAAGGTAGCTCTTCAAGAGGACAAAGGAGTTCATTAAGCCCGGCTTACTGAAGCTCGCCTTAAGTGTGTCGCGGATCAGCCTCACAACGATTAAGATTTAATAAAGAATGAAGCCGATATAAGAGCTTGAAACATAGGACGAAATATATCTAATTCTGTCATAGAAAACCATAGATGAGACGGATAACAGCTAGATATGGGACGTCCTGATCGGTCTTTTTGGCATCACGAGAGGTGTCGCCAAAATTCCTATAAGTGGGTATATCTAAGCGGCGGGTGGCCGAGTGGTTTCGGCATCGGCTTCTCATGCAAGAGGTCCGAGGTTCCAATCCGGTCGGCGTGTATGAATGAATTTTTTCTGACGAAAAAAAAAACGTGCATACCTACACCTGCTGATTCACCGTTCGGAACCGGTGTAAAACTGTAGGTCCCTTCCCTTGCCCCTTACTAGGTGGTAGGCTCAAATATTAGCCGACTGGGTCGGTACCACCGTACTGGATGTAAAATGGCCGCATAGCAGCCTCGATTGTGTTCTCCTCTAGTCCAGTATAGCCAGCAATCCAGGGAAGTCTCCGGTATGGCACCTACCTTCTCGGATGTGATATCGGCTGGTCGGAGCATGTGCATTGGCCCCTCCGACTTATCTACCCATACCGGATGACATAAAAAAATGTCATTGTATGCATTTGTCAGCCTCGGTAGCTCAGTGGTGCAGTCGGTCGACTGTCGGTCGGATTATAGCACACCTGGGCGCGGTCAGTGGATGGATGGCTGACCGCTCGACCGTTGCGCGTTGGAGGCTGACCGCGGTTCTGATTCCATATAAAACTGTAGGTGACCTTCTTACCTTACTTTAGGGTTTATCCCTCCCGCGGTGGCACCACCACCGCACTGAATGAAGCGTCGGTCGAAACGGCTATGTAAATAGTTTGTGTGTTTCCGTCCAGTTCAGTGTACCCGGCACGACCGAAGGGACGCACTGACATGGCACCTAGTTCACACGGTGTTATGGGCTGACATCACGGATGTTGTAGGTGATGTAGCCAACCGTGACAGTTTCCATAAAAAAAATATAAGTACTATTTATATTTACTAGTTGTGCCCGTGAGATGGCGTCGTGATAAGTCCACGCGCGGACTAAGTCACGGGCCGTGACTTAGTCCGCGCGTGGACTTATCAAGACGCCATCTACCGGGTTCAATAGCGTGGACCCACTCAAATATACACACACAATTTCAAGTACCGTGTGGGGCCGGTACTTAAAAAGAATAGCCCCACTGCATCTCTACCCGTGCATGTCGTAAGAGGCGACTAAGGGATAAGGACAAGATACTGCGCTAAAGGGCGACAGGCTAGCCACTTCTCACCTTGGCGCAGTCCTTCCACCTAGTCATGCAGCAGGTGGGTTCTTCGTGTCTTACTTGCTGCTTGATAGTTGTCTTGTCCGTATACTGTGCTAAACGTGGTGGTCGGTGTTGTGCTGTAATTTACCAGAGTCCTTATAGCACAACACCGATTACTCTGCTTACCCTGATTGTCGGGATACGGCGTGTGTTATGTATGTATGTATGTATGTAATTTCATCCAAATCGGTCCAGCCGTTTAGGCGGAGTTAGGTGACAGACACACGTACAGAAGAATTATTATATATGGATATCTTCGTATACTCGCATATAATATCGTATACATTCATACAATTTTTTTCCAAATTATCATTGGAAAACATTCGCAATATTTTCTTCCAGCCCTGCTGCCAATCAAGGCTCCAACTGTACTCATAGGCCACTACCGCACACAGCCTCCGCATCAAGCATCTCATCCTAACTTAATTACTGAACATGAATATTGTATCCGAACAGTCAACAAGTGTCAGAGTCGGTCGCTAACCGAATCCAACACAGCCGCTCCCATCGGAAGCTGTGTATATAAAGTGAGATGGGCGCCGGAGAACGAGCAGTTACGAACAGACGCGCCCGTGGGAAGGGCGTTGTCGGCGGTTTCAGACTGCCGCCCTAGGCGCGATCTCGCGATATGCGCGAGTTTTGAAAATTTTGCCAGTTTCAACCTGTGAACATTTGAATGTGAACTGTCAAATTTGAAGTGGAAACTGTAAACATCAGGTTAGTAACTGTGGCGGCTGCATCGCTAGTTTAATTTTTCTATTTTTTAGGGTTCCGTATCCGTCGTACGCCCAACTGTCTGTCTGTCTGTCCGTCTTTCCAAGGGATGTATCTCTTGAACCGTAATAGGTAGCCGTAATTTTTTTTTTTTTTTTTTTTTATCGAAACTGACACGGTTGGCTACATCACCTACAACGTCCGTGATGTCAGCCCATAACACCGGGTGAACTAGGTGCCATGTCAGTGCTTCCCCCTTTGATCGTGCCGGCTACACTGAACTGGTCGGAAAACACAAACTATTTACATAGCCGTTTAGACCGACGTTTCATTCAGTGCGGTGGTACCAACCCGGGCGGGTTAAACCCTACCACCAAGTAAGATTAGGAGGGAAGGGACCTACAGTTTTACGAGGAATCCGAACCTCGGTCAGCCTCCAACGGTCAGCGGTCACCCATCCAAATACTGACCGCACCCAGCGTTGCTTAACATTCAATAGCGACAGTTGGCTGTCTGCACCACTGAGCTATCGAGGCTGACAAATAGTAGTATAATAGATAGTAGTAAAAATAAGAAAAAGTAAAAACTTCACGGGGGTCCTCATAGAAGAAAATAAAAAGTGTATGCGCGCCATCTACCGAACAGAGTATGAAAACTAATACATAGATGGCGAGAGTGGCGCTGACCTTGACATGGCGATACGGAACCCTCGGTGCGCGAGTTCGACTCGCACTTGGCCGGTTTTTTTTTTTATTTAGATTTTCATTTACGTACGGAGGCCTAAGCCTACGCCGTATGTCTGTCTGTCTATCTGTCTGTCTGTCTGTCTGTCCGAGGGAGGGCTGTATCTTTTGAACCGTAACTCCCTATTCTTACCTTACTAGTTAGTAGGGTTCATCCCGCCCGGGTTGATACCACCACACTGAATGAACGGATATGTAAATAGTTCGTGCTTTCCATCCAACTCTGTGTAGCCCGTACGATCAAAGGGAAGCATTGACATGGCACCGATTTCACGAAGGTGTTATGGGCTGACATCACGGATGTTGTAGGTGATGTAGCCAACCGTGTCAGTCAGAAAAAAAGTTCAGCGTGTTTTGTTAATCCTGGAGTTCAAATAAAACATATCTGTGCTTCTAAACAAGTGAATGGTCACTTTTTCACATAGTTTTGTAGGTAATTTCATTGGCTTTATATGCCAATAGAGTTTATTAATCTTTATTGTAACACCAAATTTAATTAAACAACATAAAATAAACTTACAAACCTACCTATATATACTTAAATATAACCTATAAATAATTATGTAACATAAACTTAGACAAATTAGAACATGGTACGTAGATGTAAATAAAATAAATGCTAAAGGCGACAGGTAAATAAAATAAACGCTAAAGGGCGACATGATCGCCACCTCTCACATTGGCACGGTTCTTCCACCGAGTCATGCAGAAGGTGGGTCTTCGTGCTTGATCGATTGAATCTTGTTCGAATACTTTGCTAAACGTCGTGGTCGGTATTGTGCTCTAATTTACCAGAATTCTTGCAGCACAACACCGATTACTATGCTTACTTCGATTGTCGGGATTCAGCGTGTGTGATATTGATATGTATGTACATATAAGGTCTTTCAAAATTAGTTAATAGTATGCTAAGGGGGGTTCTGTATCACATAGCGAGTAAAACCTACTTATATAATTTTTTTTGGACCTTGGGCTTTTTTTATGTAAAATGTTTTTTATGTACCTATTGAAATAAAAAAAATAGGTGGTTGATTTTTATAGCCTAATCGATTCAGTATCATAACAGTAACAAAAAAGTCTTCATTACCATTATGATGTAACACGTGTAAGTTGGTAAAAAAAATCTAATTATTTCTATTCCATACTAATAAAACTAAAATTGTGGTTTTTCACAATTTCTGAAAGAAATACGAGTGTTGGAAGACTTTTTTGTTCCTGGCATGAAACTGAAACGATTAAGAAAAACTCTTTGTTCTTCAAAAGTGATCTATTACCGATACAGAACCCCCCCTTAGCGTACTATGAACTAATTTTGAAAGACCTTATATAATTCTTCTTTGTCTTTGCGTATATTCCTCTTCCTCTTTGCGTATATAATTCCTCTTTGAGTATATGTCGTCCAGTTCCACCGACGACGCCGCCGCGCCGCCCCAGCTGTGCCCAGCACACAGGCTACTACGTTGCCTCTCTGAATCTCGAGGCTAATTAGCCGCACGACACGAGCCTTATTGCTATTTATGAAACTCTGACCTCGTTATTTTATGAAATATTTGAGTTTTTTTCAAGGTCGGCGCTCAAGGTCGCGGCGCGACGAAAACACCTGGAACTCGAGCGAGTTAAGCATTATTATAACCGTGGAAGCCGAATAAATGTACCTAACCAGTGTCGTGGCAACTTGTTTACGTTTCGGAAGACCTACTTAGTTATAAGTTAAGTGCTTATTGGTTCGCTGAACTGTGAATTCTTTCAAGGCCTTGATATAGACTCGAGTAAGCTATACGTGCGATTTTGTAACACCCCTCTTTTCGGATCGGGGTTAATAAATACGGTAATATAGTCATTTATATCTTTTTCACAGAAATAAAAATAAATATGAGGTAATAAGAATAAAACTATATTAAAAAAAAAAACAAAATTAAATATAAAACTATCATAGAATATTGTGTGAATTTGGCGAATTGCCCATTTGCAAAATTTAACGGGAGAAGCATTTTTAATTTTTGACATTACTTTATTTCTGAAAAAAAATCAGAATTTAATTTTAAGGAAATATGACGGGTGATTTTTATGATTAGTCTAGTTAGTCTATCCTAGTTTGATTAACCCATTGAAAACTTTATACTTTAGGTATCTTAACATTTTTATATTTCTAATTTATTTATTTTTTGACAATTATTAAAGTTTATTGTTTATTTTCATCCATAGGTAGGTAACCTACGCTTGGACATGTCGAAAATTCCGCCAGTTCTAAATTCAATGCGAAGAAGAACTGACAAACAAACTTCGCAAGTCACAATGTTTTGTTAGTACCTTATATATAACTATTATATTTAAAGTAATTTACAATAATTAACCCCTAATACCGCTCACAAAAACATTAATATTCACAGTGTAAACCAACATGAATACTGAAGAATCTGACCACTATGCCTATTTACATTACTTACCAATATCTGGTGAGTTTGAAAAGGCTCTTTACACCTGATACACCTAATTTATAGGTGTCAGTAGTCAGAACTTTCAGTAATATTATTATGTGGATATTCACTAATTTTAAATATCAGCAATACACTTGTCTATAAAAAATTCACAGATCTCGGGCCTCACACGACTATCGAGCACATTGGAAATGAATCTAGGGAATTCGAAAAAAATGTTGTTCTGACTTTTTGACTTTTTTCAAAAAGGTTAGGCTACAGGGAAAACCCTTAACCCGATCGTCTTTATTTTAGGCTCAATTTTAGCTGACTAAATTGTCGAGAGGAGTTTTTCTAAATTTTTTTATATCTCGATATTTTGGAAACGAAGAAACGTTTCCAAAATATCGAGCGCCAAAATAAAAAAAAAGGAAAAAATTGTTTTTTTTTAACTATATTATTTCGGTCATAACTTTTTCTATATTATATAATAAAGAGATCTATATGTGTTGGAAGACTTTTTTGTTCCTGGCATGAAACTGAAACGATTAAAACATATTTTTTTTACATTTTACATTAAAATTGTTTTTTTTAACTATTTCGGCCACAACTTTTTTCCTTTTTTACTTTTTCGAATAATTCTTTTTGCAACTTACAGCTCTCATCAATACGCGTCTTTAGAGCTTTTTTTGAATGGCATATCTTCACAACTCTTCTCCGAAAAAGTGCGATAATGGGATCGCACTTTTTTCACCGGGAAATCGGAGCCTACACTGGAGCGAACGAAAAGACATTTCCAATGTCAAAACCAACGACATTCTACTTTCTGGGCCCTCGTCATACATTTTACCGGTAGAAATGTGCGATTGGAGTACTTCTATATATTGCCAATATATAAAACAGCGTAAGTGCGCGAGCGCCTCATACATCACGTTACGTTTCCGCTCTGTGAACGTCGATAGAGTAAGACGGTTAAATGGCAATTTGATACGTATAAAGGAGAAACAACGATTGGAGAGGGTGCTGAATGCTCACCAATAGCGCGCCTCAATTCGGTGCGTTGTATACCACTTCCCGATAATTTAATTCGTTGGTCAAAACTGTTGAATTGGCCGCTAGCGCAAGCTAGCCACGCAATAAAGAAGCAAGTCTTAGTGAGCGAGAAACGCGCCTCGACAAATTTTCAGAGCAATCTTGCGGAGATTATGACGTCATTGATTATTAATATTATTCATTGAAACGCATATTTTGATATTGCCACCGGGCGGATCTTTGAGGTAATAAGTATTATGTTTCTATCTGCTATAGTTGAGTGAGCCGTTCGAAAACGACGAAAGTACATAATTTTCGTCAGATGATTTTTCCAAATCATCATCATCATCATCAGCCTGTATCGGTCCACTGCTGGACATAGGCCTCTCCCAAGGCACGCCACCACACGCGGTCTTCCGCTCTTCTCATCCATCCACTCCCGCCTACCTTTTTTAGGTCATCTGTCCACCTAGCCGGGGGACCAAATTTCCAAATGACCCACCCAAAACGTGAGACATTCATCGTATTCAGGTCAAAAAAATACCCTCCGAAGTTTTCTGTCGGTTCTTCTTCGTGGGACTTATCGAACCGGATAGAACACATTGTGACAAGTTCGAGCGCAGTCTAACTGCCGTATGATCAATAAATAATACAATAGAATAAGCAACCGTGTAGTGTTAGCATTCAAATAATAATTTTGCTTTACTGAGAAAAGAGAAATAAATGAAAATGTAGATTGCCTGTTATTTTTTCTTCGATTTAGGCATTTGTGTAACAATATTTATTAAAGGGGGAACCCCCTTTAATAAATATTAGTACTTATTCCTAAAATTTATATAATTGAAATATATATTTTTTTTTGATAGAAAAAGTACTTTATTGAAAACATTATGGCAACACTGTAAATCTAAACTATCTTAAAAAATAATTCTAATAAAATAAACCTTACATTAAATATAACTATAACAAATAATTTAAATATTTTCAGGTTTATAAATGAAAAATACTTCTTTTTTTAATTACAATTAAAAAAGCATTTGCACAAGTGGCATTCGAAGCCAAGACCGTCCCATCAAAGTTTTATACATTTTACCCCTAGGCTAATGGCGCTTATGGACTTTGAGACGAACATCTGATTCAGTTAGGTACTTCTCGATATAAATGCATACTACTATCTGTGGCGCCGCGCTGTCATTTAGTAGCGTGACTAAACGATTCTTAGCACATTTATTGTATGGGGACCCCAAATATTTTACTTTTTTGCTTTTATTATTTGTTGGTATATTCGTCACAATAACACATATATTCTGTGAAAATTTCAACCGGCTCGCTATTGCGGTTTACCAGATACAGCACTTAGACGGACGGACAGACATACAGACAGACAGACGGACAGACAGGCAGACCACACGTAGACTTAGTAATAGGCTTCCGTATGTACGTATATGGAAGCCTAAAAACGAAATGTTTCTAAGTGAACGGTTGAGCGTATGTGAAGATTGTTCATTATAGAAAGTGGTCCGATGGATGAACCCATTTCAATCTGGTAGATTATGAAAATGCTTCTAAGTATATCCAGGGAGTATTAAATAATGTTGATGGGATTGGTTCTGTTTTGGGTAAATAAGAAGGCTCGCTTTTATATATGTCCGTACAGTAAGGTATAAAAGTAAGGACACGTGTTTGAGGGTTCCGTATCCGTCATACGTGACCCTATTACTAAGCTTACGCCGTCTGTCTGTCTGTCCGTCTATCTGTCCGAGGGCTGTATCTCTTGAACCGTAATAGATATTTTGAAATTTTCACAGAAGGGAAGCACTGATATGGCACCTAGTTCACCCGGTGTTATGGGCTGATATCACGGATGTTGTAGGTGATGTAGCCAACCGTGTCAGTTTCCATAAAAAAAATAATTTGTTTGAGTGTTTGGGTCATTCTAGCGCCTAAAGGACTCGTCAGATTTTGATAATTCTAGTCATTCGGTTTATCTCAATTACACGGGTACCACATTTTTGACGTGAATTTGATGAAACCTCTTTGGGCTCGGGTGGGGTGCGACTAAAAAAAATTAAGACTTATTTTGTACTTTGCGACGCTTAGTACTCATCAACCAGACTACGTACAACAATTCTAAATATGTCGGATGAAAGATCCATCTGACGACTTCAAATACGTGATACATTTTTATTTTGTCATTCCATCCCTTCTGGCCCAAATCAGCCCTTCAAGTTGGCATGTTTTGAAAAATGCGAAAACACGCAAACTTCAAACACCTCACGCACTTAGACAAACTCTAACGAACAGACAATTTTTTTTTCTATGTCAATCACACGTACAAATTACCCACTCGGTTAGTCAAATATGGTTGCGTGCTGGAAACAGCGTATCTTTTTCGGACTTTTTATTGCTGTCGTAAACAGACAATAGGCACTGCGAGGCGAGGTCGCATCCGTATACGAACGTCGAGTAGGAAAGTACTTCTGAATTCAAATTCAAATTCTTTATTTAACTTTTTGGTCACACAAAGATAGCATAGTAAACATGTGAATCAAAATTACAAGTTTTTTTTTTTAAATAAAGCATTAATCAAAAAAATTAAAAATTAAGTACATTAAAAATTAAAGGGAGAAGTCAGAGTTATAAAATCACACAATATATAAAATTAGAAATTAAGAAGAAAAACAAAATATTATGTACATACATAATAATATCATCTATCATCATCATTCAACTCATAAGTTAATTAAATTTATCAACATTAAAATATATTTTGAAATTATTATAAAATTATTAAAACACTATCATTATAAAATAATTATAAGAAATTCGATTTTATTAGAGACACGAGTGTAATTATCAATCACCCGTGCAGGAATGACAATGATGATTGATTCGGGAATGTTCACGTTGTTCGGGAATTGTACAAACATTCCGGAATATAAAATCCATAAAGCCGTTTAGGCTACAGCGCGTTCCCAAAAACCGGCCAAGTGCGAGTCGAACTCGCGCACCGTGGTTTCCGTATCGCCATGTCATGGTTAGCGCCACTCACGCCATCTACGACCAAATCGTCAGTGTTTTTTTTATGTAATCCGGTAGAGTCTTCCCTGGATTGCCGGCTATTACTGGACAAGAGGAGAACACAACCGAGGCTGCTATGCGGCCATCTTACATCCAGTACGGTGGTACCAACCCAGTCGGCTATTTTACACCGGTTCCGAACGGTGAAGCAGCAGGTGTAGGTATGCACGTAAATTTTTTCGTCAGAAAAAAGCCATTGGTACACGCCGACCGGATTCGAACCTTGGACCTCTCGCATGAGAAGCCGATGCCCAAACCACTCGGCCACCCGCCGCTTTAACTCTCGGCGGGGTTGTGTCCGGAGTCCGGAGTCCGGGTGCGCGCACTCAAGCCAGATAAATCACTCCATAGAAAAATAGTTCCATACCTACGGCTTTAATAGCCTAATGTTTCACGTCGCCAATCGTTGCGTGCGAAAATGTACCTAAACGATCGAGTGTTAAGTGATTATTGCTTTGCAGCTGCGCGCAGTTGCGTGGGCGCGCGTGTAGGTATGCTTCGCGCGGCTGACGAATAACCACTGAATTATGGCTCGTCGGGAGGTAGGTAGTTAGCGCGCGCAAATACATAGAGTCCGTGAGGCCTGACTCAAGTTTCATACCCCACAGGACGTCCATAAAATATTAACAAGTTTAATAATTTTATAACTTTAATATAAGATTCTGAGAAAATTTTGGCAGATTTTCCTTTTTTTTTTTTTATGGAAACTGACACGGTTGGCAACATCACCTACAACATCCGTGATGTCAGCCCATAACACTGGGTGAACAAGGTGCCATGTCAGTGCTTCCCTTCATTTATTCATGTCAGCTACACTGAACTGGACGGAAAACACGAACTATTTACATTTCCATTTAGACCGACGACGTTTCATTCAGTGCGGTGGTGCCAACCCGGGCGGGATGCACTCTACCACTTAGTAAATGAAGACCTTCCATTCTTACGCAGTTTTACGTGGAATCCGAACCATGGTCAGTCTCCAACGGTCGAGCGGTCACCCATCCGTGTACCTACTGACCGCGCCCAGGTGTGCTTAACAACAGTCGACCGACCGCACCACTGAGCTACCGGGGATGACAGACTGCTGTCAATATTACCTAATATACTAAATATGCTAAATATATTTTTTTACTGGAATAATATATGTTTTATTCCAGTAAAAAATATGTTTAGTTTTACTTTTTAATCTGTATTTATATTGCTTGTTGCTCGTTAGAGTATGAATATTCTCTTTGATAAAAATGAGCTCTCGAAATGAGAACTGAGAAATAAATGCATAAATAAATAAATAAGCATATACATAAGAAAATATACACTGCAACACCGTATGTCGGCTCCCTAAGTGTGTTCTATAGCTTATTCCATGGGGAGTGCTCGGAGGAGCTGTTTAATGCGATCCCAGCGTCCCCTTTCCACCTTCGCACCACGCGCACTAGGCAGGGATTGCATCCCTACACGCTGGACTTACCGCGTCGGTAAGCTCTGGAACGCTCTCCCTGCCCATATATTTCCCCCCCCAAGTACAGTCTCGGGTCCTTCAAGAGGGGCGTGAGTGGGCACCTGTCAGGCCGGCATGGCATTCGCAACCCCCGCATACGACCGAATGTCCATGGGCGTCGTTAGACACCTTATGGGTGGCTCGGCGCAATATGTCGCGCTGTAAATAAAAAAAAAAAGTTTAATGGGCGCGCTGACTGAAGGCAAGCGTTCATGAGCTCAAGAGAGACAGTGCAGGGCGTGAGAATATCATCATCAGCCTGTATCGGTCCACTGCTGGACATAGGCCTCTCCCAAGGCACGCCACCACAAGCGGTATTCCGCTCTTCTCATCCATCCACTCCCGGCTACCTTTTTTAGGTCATCTGTCCACCTAGCCGGGGGGCGTCCCACTCTACGTTTGCTTGTACGTGGCCTCCATTCGAGCACCCGTCTACCCCATCGGTTGTCGGGTCTGCGACATATGTGCCCAGCCCACTGCCACTTCAGCTTGCTTATTTTCTTAGCAATGTCGACTACCTTAGTTCTTTGACGTACCTATCACGTCGTTACGGATTTTATCGGTCAATGAAATGCCGAGCATTGCTCTTTCCATAGCTCGCTGAGCGACTTTAAATTCGTGGACCAGGCCCATTGTCTATGTCTCGAATATATATACATTATAGTTTTTTTTTTTTTATGGAAACTGACAGGTTGGCTACATCACCTACAACGTCCGTGATGTCAGCCCATAACACCGGGTAAACTAGGTGCCATGTCAGTGCTTCCCCCTTTGATCGTGCCGGCTACACTGAACTGGTCGGAAAACACAGACTAAATATAGCCGTTTGGACCGACGTTTCATTCAGTGCGGTGGTACCAACCCGGGCGGGTAAACCCTACCACCGAGTAAGATTAGGACGGAAGGGACCTACAGTTTTACGAGGAATCCGAACCTCGGTCAGCCTCCAACGGTCAGCGGTCACCCATACCATCACTGACCGCGAGTTGACTGTCTGCACCACTGAGCTATCAAGGCTGACTAAAAGTATATAGTATAATACTATAATGTATTATACATATCACACACGCTGAATCCCGACAATCGGGGTAAGCAGAGTAATCGGTGTTATGCTGCAAGAACTCTGGTAAATTACAGCACAACACCGACCACCACGTTTCGCAAAGTATTCGAACAAGATTCAATCGATCAAGCAGCAAGTAAGGCACGAAGACCCACCTGCTGCATGACTCGGTGGAATTACCGCGCTAAGGTGAGAGGTGGCGAGCCCGTCGCCCTTTAGCACGGCATCTTGTCCTTATCCCTTAGTCGCCTTTTACGACATGCACGGGGAGAGATGCAGTGGGGCTATTCTTTTTAAGTACCGGCCCCAAAATGTATTATAATATAATATAAAGTAATGAAATGTATTGTAATATAACATCATCATCATCATCATCAGCCTGTATCGGTCCACTGCTGGACATAGGCCTCTCCCAAGGCACGCCGCCACACGCGGTCTTCCGCTCTTCTTAAATTCTTCGTCCGTTTTTTGTAGACTCTCAGCACATGCTTGCACTGGGTTGTCATCAGTCCCCCCGCCCAAGTGCATCTCGGGAGAGGGGATAGATGTGTGGTGATATGCTTCTTCTTAATTAATTACTTCATTATAATTTTCGAGTTCTTCCAAATAACCAGTCATGACTTTTGTTAAAATTTTCGTAGTCTGTATTGCAGCTTGCTGTTGTAAGACTTGTATTTGTATATCTGCATCCAAAAATATTATATACCCTGGTAAAGTTTTTGCAATAATTCCGGTTGTTCCAATTATTATAGGTATGATTCTGGCATTTGTTTTCCATAACCTTTGTATTTCAATTTTGAGGGCGTAATATTTAGTCAATTTTTAAGTTTCTTTTTTGTGATATTATTGTCTAAAGGAGCGCTGAAATCAATGAGGTATGTTTTATTGTTGATTTTATCTGTATATATTATGTCCGGTCTATTGTTTGGTAGCGGGTAATCGGTGATAACTGGCAATTCCCATATAATTTTGGCTTCTTCATTTTCAATTACATGCGGTTCGCTAAGTGGACATTTCCACCATATTTCTGTATTTTCGAATTTGTGTTTCTTCTTTAGGCACCAGTAAACATATTTAACAAGATGATTATGTCTTTTTAAAATATAAAGGTTGAACCAAAATCTTGCAGCCAGAAATTACATGTGCAACCGTTTCATCTTTTTCTTTGCACAGTCTGCATTTTCCATCTACATTTTTCTTCATTATATCTCGTTCAAATTGTTTGGTTTTTACAGCCTGGTCTTGGATTGCAAATATTTGTGATTCTAGTTGCGGTGTAGTAGTTAACTTTTTTAGCCATTTAAATGATTCAACATAGTCTGTAGTTTGTTTATCTAATATGTCATTTAGTAGCTGGCCATGTAGTTGTTTATTTTTCCATTTTTCTTTATTTTGTTTTATTTTTATTTTGATTATTTGTTTCATAATTTTATTTTCATCATCATTAGTTTCATCCAGATTGATTTCTCTTCTAAATTTCCTGCTTTCAGTTTGTACACTGTGTATTGTTTTATTAGTGTCATGCAATTTAATTGTTTCCGTAATAATGTCTTGTTAGTTTTCTATAATATAATATAATATAATATAATATAATATAATATAATATAATATAATATAATATAATATAATATAATATAATATAATATAATATAATATAATATAATATAATATAATATAATATAATATAATATAATATAATATACCATAATTGTGGCAACGCTACCACCAGTACCGTGTGGGTTTGGTACTTAAAAAGAATAGCCCCACTGCATCTCTCCCCATGCATGTCGTAAAAGGCGACTAAGGGATAAGGACAAGATGCCGTGTTAAAGGGCGACAGGCTCGCCACCTCTCACCTTGGCACGGTACTTACACCGAGTCATGCAGCAGGTGGGTCTTCGTGCCTTACTTGCTGCTTGATCGATTGAATCTTGTTCGAATACTTTGCGAAACGTGGTGGTCGGTGTTGTGCTATAATTTACCAGAGTTTTTGCAGCACAACACCGATTACTCTGCTTACCCCGATTGTCGGGATTCAGCGTGTGTGATATGTATGTATATGCTACCACAATATCCGCACAGCCTCCTTTCGCCTCTCTCCTCCAAGCCACCTAGGCTAGTGTGTGCACATGCGCACGACGCCCTGCACTGTAACGGACACCAGCAGCGTCTTCTCAGCGCGTTTCTGACGCGGCGACCGCAGCCTTGAATCTCGGCCGCAGTGCGGTTACACACAGGCGAGCTTCGAGCGCGCGAGTGTTGACTTGCGCGACTTTGTGAGCGATACGCGCCGGTGCAGTGTCGCCGATGACACCTGCAAAAAGCAGGTGTCTCGATACCTGAGAGAGTCTATACCTGGCCGGCTATCGTTTTATGTTTTATATACGTTTTATCAGCCTCGGTAGCTCAGTGGTGCGGTCGGTCGACTGTTAAGCACACCTGGACGCGGTCAGTACATGGATGGATGACCGCTCGACCGTTGGAGGCTGACCGTGGTTCGGATTCCACGTAAAACTGTAGGTCCCTTCCCTTCCCTTCTTACCTTACTAGATGGTAGTGTTCATCCCGCCCGGATTGGTACCACCGCACTGAATGAAACGTCGGTTGAAACTGCTATGTAAATAGTTCGTGTGTTCCGTCCAGTTCAGTGTAGCCGACATGAAATGAAGGGAAGCACTGACATGGTACCTATTTCACCCGGGCTGACATCACGGATGTTGTAGGTGATGTAGCCAACCGTGTTAGTTTCCATGGAAACTGACACGAACTTTCCATAAAAAAGCCCCAGTTGCACTCCGGGAGTGCCGGCAGAAGTGAAAACTTTTTGTATTTCCGAAAATAATTCTTAGGTGGTTATAAAAAAGACTAAACACCCTAAAAAAAATTAAACACCGTAACATTGCTCAAAAAAGAAAACAAAAGAAAAAAAAAACCAAAAAAATTTTGAGGGATTCGAACCTTGTAGCGTTTCAAAAATTTGTATTTCATCTTTTATTTCAAGATTTAAAAAAAATCGTGTATACGGGTAAATCGGTCCATATTTTAAGATAATATTTTTTTTGATTAATTAATTACTTGTTTACAAACATAGCTAAGAACCATCCCGATTAAACCAGCTTTCTAATAAAAAAAAATCGCATCAAAATCGGTCGATCCGTTTGGGAGCTACGATGCCACAGCAGACACACCCTTACACACATACAGACACACACACGTTGATAACACCCCTCTGCTTGCGTCTGGGGTTAAAAATATAATGCTATGCTCTCGAATAAGTATTCTACTTTTTTCTGTAAGTCTGACATTTAATTAATGTTTTCTTCTTTTCAGGAAAATGTAGCAGTCGATCTGGAACAAACAAATCGAAACAGCTGCTGGCGACTTCTATTGCGAGAGATAGTTAGTTTTGTCGCGGTAATTCGAGAATATATCTATATTTCCTGGCATTTAAATTCAATGAAATATTAGAACCCATTTAAATATGTTTGCGTATCGAATGCATACAGAAATGTTTTTTTTTAATTCCACCTTTGTTGATATAATAGTGCGTTAAACTTTATTTTACAATATTTTAATATCATACATTTTAATGGCAGAAGCATAAATCACGAAAATGCCAAATAAGTACAAAAACACTAAAATGTATAAGCGCACGATTCGCACCGCGCAGACGTCCGCTCTGTTCGACGGTCTCCGGCCGACTCCCCTAGTTCGCGTGAGCTGGCACCGGTAGCTCGGCGCGGCGCGAGCATGTACACCGACAGCGGAGGTGGCAACATGTCCGCGTACGGGGTGCGCGCGTACGAGGAGTACCCGCAGCTGATGCCGCGCTGGGGTTACGTCGCGGCCGCCTTCGCTCTGTTCCTCATTGGATTCTTTGGATTCTTTCTTAATCTTCTCGTCATCCTGCTCATGTTTAAAGACAGGCAGGTGAGTTTATTCATATTAATTACTATATATTTCTGAAATCGACCGTGCGGTCGCTATGCTTAAAAACCTATTCAGAAAAATGTAAAATCCGCCTTCAAAAATGTATGAAATAAAAAAAATCGAACCCTAGAGTTGAAGGCGGTGCTAAAGAAGTCACAAAGGATATCACCGCTTTCAACTCTAGGGTTAGATTTTTTTATTTCATACATTTTGAAGGCCGTTTTTAAATTTTTAAAATAGTTTTTTATTTCACAGTTTTTTTTTGGTATTTTTTTTGCTATTAATGAACTCGGCGGATTCGCCGAATTCCGCCTCGCTTTCTAATCCGATCTTGACCAAATTAAAATGGGACCACACGGGAAGCACCAGCTTTCAAATAAAAAATGAATTTTCAAAATCGCTTCACCCAGTCGAAAGTTCTGAGGTAACAAATATAAAAAAAAAAAAAAAAAATACAGTCGAATTGAGAACCTTCTCCTTTTTTTGAAGTCGGTTAAAAAATAATAGTCCCACTGCATATCTCCCCCTTCATTTTGTAAATGACGACAGATAAACGCTAAATGCCGTCTTACCGATTGCATTGTGTGTGGTATATGTACGTAATTTTTTGAAATTTACGATTGTAAGCATCATGTGCTTACATCCCATTTCTCAATTTCTTGTGAAGCACACTGAAAGTTTTGACGTAAGTAAGGTTAATAAAGAGCTTTGAGATGTAATAATAATTGGCTATGGATGTAAGAGTTTTCCTGTAAGTCAGTCAGTCAGCGTGTAAGCGTCCACTGCTGGACATACGCCTCTCCAATTTTCCTCCAATCCTCCCGGCCTGCAGCGATACGGAACCACTGGTTTCCGCCGGCGTACTTGATGTCGTCGTCCCACCTGGCGGGTGGTCTTCCCACACTCAGTTTTCCTGTTAACGGCCGCCAGTGTAGGACACGGTTACTCCAGCGGTCATCGTCTCTTTGGCTAACGTGCCCAGCCCACTGCCACTTGAGTTTAGCCACCCGGTGTCCAATATCGACTACTTTGGTGCGTCGGCGGATTGCCTCGTTACGCACCATATCACGTAGCGATATTCCCAGCATGGCTCGCTCCATTGTTCGCTGGGCAACTTTCAACCTTTGGACAACAGCGACCGTCAGAGTCCATGTTTCACACCCGTACGTCATAACCGGGAGGACACACTGGTCATATATACGGGTCTTTAAATTTTGCGGAAGGTCAGACTTCAGGACGAATTTTAGTTTTCCGAAGGCAGCCCAACCCAGTTGAATTCGTCTCTCCACCTCCTTAAGCAGACCTTGTCTACCAAGCCGCAGAATTTGACCGAGTTATACGTACTCTTCAACCTGTTCGATCACTTCTCCGCCAATAACAATTTGTCCTCCCGTCATAACCTCGGTCGCCATGACCTTGGTTTTGTCCCGGTTCATCTTCAGACCAACCTTCATCGACGCTGTATAAAGGTCTTCCAGCATGATCTGAAGCTGATCTCGGGAATTTGACAGATTTCCTGTAAATACGCAGAAAATTATATTACTAAAAGATATTTATTTTGCAAGCTGAATATACATTTTAATTTCTACCCATATACTTACATACTTTTCAATATTACATAATTTAATGGAGTATATTATTAAATTCTATATTGTAGTTATTAAATAACGGCTATGTAAATAGTTGGTATTTTCCGTCAAATTCAGTGTAGCCAGCACGACCAAACGGAATCACCGTTATGGCAACTTATTCACTAAGGTGTTATGGACTGACATCACGGATGTTGTACGTGATGTAGCCAACTGTGTCAGTTTCCATAAAAAAAAATCTGCAAAATGTTTTTGGAGCAATGAAGTATTTTTTTTTCTTTCTTCTCTGTTAATTTTATTTTTCCCTAAATGAATATTCAAATCAAATTATTTTCATACTTGTGTGCGCAAGCAAACGATAAACAGATTGGTACCTAATTAATCAAACTATAATAAATAACATTCGTATACTATATGCCCGCGGCTCCGCCCGCTCTCATATTTCACTTCACTGCTAACCTCATAAGCTATTTAGCGTGATAGTAAGTAGCCTATAGTTGATGGGAAGAATCAAGCTATCCGTAGAATTTTGTTTTATTAAAATCGGTCCAGCGGTTCTCGAGGTATAAGCGGACAGACAGACACTCAGACAGACAGAAACAGACGTTGGATTTTATTATAGGTAAGGAAGAATATCAAGTCATTTTCAAATGAAAAATAATTACATTTCTATCATGGAAATTAATTCGGAATTAATTAAAGATTTTTATTTCCATTTCAGTATTCTTTCATTTTCATACGTACGTGTCTAACGAATTCAATTAAAGAGGGAGAGAGTAAGGCTTTAATGTAATGAACAACGGTCTCTACCCGAGCAATTTCGAAATGTGACCCTACGAATTCAGACTCATCATGAAAATATGTACCCAGAACCGGCATTCATTTTTTGTTTCAGTATCCGGTACGGGACCCTATTACTAAGCTTAGGCCGTCTGTCTGTCTGTTTGTCCGAGGGTTATATCTCTTGAATCATATTAGTTAGCCCGTTGACATTTTCACAGAATATGTTTTATTATGGCCGATATGCACGCAAGTGTATAGTAGTCGAACGACGCGTGTGAGTGAGCCCAATAGGCGACGAGCGTCGTCGACTGACGCTGACTGACGAACCGATCGCGTGAAGTGTCGCCACCGTCGAGGTCACATCCCGTCAAACGGACCAATGAAAAGTGTGCTCATGACTCGTGAAAGCAACTGCACAGTTGGCACTTTTCTTTACTCTGGAAATCACGACGACTAGTCCAGGAAACGAGGAAATTCCTTGTATGGGCTCTTCGGACTAATTCCTCTGTCGCTGAAACTTTGCAGTGTGATAGAGTAGGGTTTAAAATATACGTTTGACAAATTATCTAGGATATTTGATGTTTGGAAGTTAGGTATTAAAATGAATGAATGCCTAAAAATGAAAATCGCTTATAACTGCTGATGAAAAATTGCTCCGTCCGAAATTCCTTCGGTATATGATATTATATATTAATAAGAGTATATATTAACATTATCTAGGAAAATTTCGATTTCGAATAGGCAGAAATTTAAAAATATCTATTTTGTATCACAACTTCTTCAGAAAAATTGCTCTGTCAATTTTAATTTTTTTATATGTCTTAATTTATTTAAATATATCGGTTTTGACAATTATCTAGGAAATTTTCCATATCGATCACACCTTTACAGATTTTCGGCAATAATTCGCTGTGAAAAATTGCTCCGTCCGAAATTCTTTCGGAATATGATATTATATATTAATAAGAGTATACATACAACATTATCTAGGAAAATTTCGATTTCGAATAGGCAGAAATTGAAAATACCTATTTTGTATCACAAATTCTTCAGAAAAATTGACCATATAAATGCCAAAAGGCACCAACCCACAAATTGGTTAAAAATGAGTTAAATATACCAATCGAGAGCTAATCACCCCTCTATTTTTTGCAGAAAAGACCCAGGCAGGCTACTTGGTATGATACTAATAGGTTTCTACACATTCGTCTAAGAACCATCCTCCAAATTGAGGTATATCGCAACACCAGAAAAGACTCATGCTACTTGATACTAGCTAACTGGTCAGATTTTTTTTGCGTAAAAGATCCAAGCGAGATGGACTTTTTTGTTTTTAATGAAGTACGCTAAAAGTATTTATCAAAACAGAGCCAAGATATCTGGTTCTTTTTGGCATTATATAATAAAAACAAACTGTATATCGCAAAGTGGAACCAATTTATGTGGTTCTTTTTGGCATTTATAATAAAAACAAACGGTATATTGCAAAAATGGAATCAATTTATGTGGTTGGTTTGCCTTTGGGGACCTATAGTGAGTCTTATTTCATTGGAAATAAGAGTTCTTTTTCTAAAAATAAAATCAAACATGTCTACGTTCTATGAAACAGAACGCCTAATAATAAATAAGTTCAGTTCAGTTCACTACCGCGACGAATGTGTCAGTTCACGACCGCGAAGTAAAGTAAATTGCTGTTTTCGACGTGGTTCAATGTACCTACTACGTAGTGATCGCGACATATCGTCAGAGTGTAGTTCGACGTCGTCGTCCAAGCAGGTGCCTACGCCGCGCCGCCTAACGTAACCATTGAAGATAGAATAGAATAGAATAGAATATTTATTTGTATAACATATACAAGTCACAAACTAACATTCACACATTTTAAAATGTTTCTATTTAGAATAGAAAATAATATGAAACATAATAAATGAATTCTATTAAAATTAAAATTATTAATAATAGAAATCCAATATAAAAGTCACACGTGCCTCCTCGGTGGTGCCAAATGAACAGCAATCAGCGTGTGGGAGATCTTCGGATCGGCTGGGTTCGCCACCACACCCCGGGAGAAACAATTACACCGGCATAACAGTTCGCTGTGTTCCGGTGTACTTCCCGGGGACCCAGTAGCAGGTGGGGTTGGCTGTGGTGAGGAGTAGGCCAGTGATCCCGACGCGGATTCGCTGTTCAGAGGTGACGCATCGACACGGTTGACAGGGAGACCCGGTTAAACGGTTATTCCGCTGGCCGCCCGCCGGGTAGTACAGGAGCCCAATCGCGTCTAACCAACGCGAGAGGCTGCCCCGGTCAACCGGCGCATAATCCCGGAGTGGTCCGTCGTGCCGGTTGGTGACCGGAGTAGGGGTTCCGGCGGCCACTTCCGGGGGGGACCGGGAGCCTTTCCGTCTTCCGTGTCGGCGCAACACTAACCTGAGTAGTAAGCGATGAAGCTAGGGTCCACGCTTTGCCCGTGAATCACCACAGCCACCCTTTCATGCTCTTTCCCTCCCTCTTACAAAAATCATGGCAGCGAAAAAAAGGTTCAATCAGCGGTGCACACCCTTACACCACTATTTAGCGTTGACTCGACCAACGTGCGGGGGTTGCATACCAATTTGAATGCCGTCCATCACCACCTGGAGACGAAGAAGCCGGCCTTGCTTTTCCTGACGGAATCACAAATATATCGACCTGCACTACCCCGACTATACCCTGGAAGAAGCCTTCCGGTCGCGAGCCGGGGTTTGCTTGTTTGTCAGGGCAGATATTTGCTGTCGTCGCCTGCGCTGCCTTGAGGACTCCGAGCTATCAGTACTTTGGGTCCACGAGGATCTGGGAACGGTCTCGCGGGTGTACGCCTGTCTGTACAGGTCGCACTCTGGTGATGCAGAGACAGCTCGGTTATTTGAGTACCTGAGTGGAGCGGCAGACAAAGTCCAAGAGCGGTTCCCTACCGCGGATTTGGTTCTTCTTGGAGACTTCAATGCCCATCACGAGGCATGGCTGGGTGTACTGAACAAGGTGCGACGGTACTTCACGCCGCCGGGCCAAAAACTGACGTTGTACAAAACACAGGTTAGGTCCTGCTTGGAGTACTGCTCGCACTTGTGGGATGGCTCAGCTAAATACCAGCTTGCGCCGCTAGACTCAATCCAGCGTCGTGCCGTGCGACTGGTGGGTGACCCCGTGGTGTCCCGCGACTTAGAACCACTGCAACTCCGTAGGGACGTCGGCTCCCTGAGTGTGTTCTATCGTTTATTTCATGGGGAGTGTTCGGAGGAGCTGTTTAACGCGATTCCGTCGTCCCCATTCCACCTCCGCACTACGCGTACTGGGCAGGGGATGCACCCCTATTCAATCGACCTACCACGCATGCGCACCAACAGGTTCTGTAGGTCTTTTATTCACAGAACCGGGAAAATGTGGAACGCACTCCCTGCCCATCTATTTCCTCCCAAGTACAGCCTAGGGTTTTTCAAAAGGGGCGTGAAAAGGCTCCTGTCAGGCCGGCATGACATTCGCAATCCCCGTGCATCACAGAATGTCCATGGGCATAGTTAGACACCTACTTGTAGGTGTAACGATGCCACAAGTCGCGCTATCGATAATAAAAAAATGTCTAGGCTCCAGGAGAACTGACTTTGCGGGGAGAGCCGCCTACGACTTCGCTCTGACGCATGACCTGTCTCATCTGGTAGACCAGCCCACCAGGCTGCCAGAGATAGACGGTCATGAACCCTCTCTGCTGGATCTTCTGCTGACAACGAACCCCACTGGATATAAGGTCGCAGTAAGAGCCCCGCTGGGTTCCTCTGATCATTGTTTAGTGGGATCCACGGTGCCATCTTCGCCTCCTCAGTCCCGTAATGGAGGAACGCGTCGAATTTTGCACTACGCGTCAGCAGATTGGGATGGGATGCGAGAACACTTCGCATCCTACCCTTGGAGAGAGATCTGCTTCAGTTCGGGCGATCTCTCTTTGCGGGGAACTCCAACCTGGACGATGGGGGTGCCACTCCCCCATCCATACCTAGGTGCGAGAACTCCATGCCGGAAGTGCAGTTTCGACAACGGACTGTACGGGCGGAGCTTCTCTCCCTAGACGTCAGGAAGGCGAGTGGGCCGGATAGGATTCCTGCATTAGTGTTGAAAAGATGTGCTCCCGAGCTGGTCCCAGTGCTGACGCGCCTATTCCGTCTCTCCTACTCCAATGGCCGTGCGCCGGCGGCCTGGAAATCTGCGTTTGTGCAAGCGGTCCCTAAAAAGGGTGACCGCTCAAACCCGTCAAACTACCGACCTATAGCGATTACCTCCCTTCTCTGTAAGGTGATGGAGCGCATTATCAATACGCAGCTCATGAAGTACCTGGAGACGAATGACCTCATCAGCGATCGGCAATACGGCTTCCGGCCAAAACGATTTTTTTTTATGGAAACTGACACGATTGGCTACATCACCCACAACGTCCGTGATGTCAGCCCATAACACCGGGTGAACTAGGTGCCATGTCAGTGCTTCCCCCTTTGATCGTGCCGGCTACACTGAACTGGTCGGAAAACACAAACTATTTACATAGCCGTTTTGACCGACGTTTCATTCAGTGCGGTGGTACCAACCCGGGCGGGTTAAACCTTACCACCAAGTAAGATTAGGAGGAAAGGGACCTACAGTTTTACGAGGAATCCGAACCTCGGTCAGCCTCCTACGGTCAGCGGTCACCCATCCAAGTACTGACCGCGCCCAGCGTTGCTTAACATTCAATAGCGAATCTGCTGGTGATCTCCTAGCGTACGTCACTCACCTTTGGGGGGAATCGCTTGAAGGTCATGGTGAATCCTTGGCAATTGGCCTTGATATTGCCAAGGCATTTGATCGGGTTTGGCACAAGTCGCTCTTGGGCAAATTGCCGGCTTACGGACTTCCTTCTGGCCTCTGTGACTGGGTCGCCGACTTCCTACATGGGCGTAGCATTCAGGTCCTAGTGGACGGTTGCTCGTCGGACGCCATGTCAGTGAACGCCGGCGTACCACAAGGATCTGTGTTGTCACCCACGCTGTTTCTTCTACATATCAATGATATGCTGTCTCTGGGCAACATACATTGTTATGCGGATGACAGTACGGCACACGGATCCTACACCAGTCACCCTTCAGCCAGTCGGGATATTGTGGATGAGAAGAGGCGAAGACTTGTGTCTGAGCTCGAACACACACTCGGCTCTATTTCCGAATGGGGCCGTAGTAATTTGGTCGAGTTCAACGCTTCCAAGACACAAGTTTGCGCGTTCAGTGTGAAGAGAGCGGCGTTCACACCGGCTCCTTCATTCCAAGGCACGTCGCTTAAATTAAGCGAACACCTCGGGGTCCTCGGAGTCGAACTGTCGCACGACTTGAACTTTCGTCGCCATATCGAGGGGAAGGCCAAGCTGGCTTCTAAAAAGCTGGGCGTACTCAATAAGGTGCGACGGTACTTCACGCCGGACCAAAGGCTGCTTTTGTATAAATCGTAGATCAGGTCCTGCTTGGAGTACTGCTCGCACCTGTGGGATGGCTCTGCCAAATACCAGCTTGCGCCTCTGGACTCGATCCAGCGTCGAGCCGTGCGACTAGTGGGTGACCCCGAAGTGTCCCGCGATCTAGAACCACTGCAACACCGTAGGGATGTCGGCTCCCTAAGTGTGTTCTATCGCTTATTCCATGGGGAGTACTCGGAGGAGCTGTTTAACGCAATCCCGCCGTCCCCTTTCCATCTCCGCACCACACGCACTGGGCAGGGATTGCATCCCTATACGCTGGACTTACCGCGAATGCGTACTAATCGATTCTGCAGATCATTCCTCTACAGAACCGGTAAACTCTGGAAAGCTCTCCCTGCTCATATATTTCCCCCCAAGTACAGTCTCGGGTCCTTCAAGAGGGGCGTGAATGGGCACCTGTCAGGCCGGCATGGCATTCGCAACCCCCGCATACGACCGAATGTCCATGGGCGTCGTGAGACACCTTATGGGTGGCTCGGCGCCATATGTCGCGCTTTCAATAAAAAAAAAACGTGCCTCCATTCTCTTCGCCTCAAGACTCTACCTGCAGCGGTCTTCATGCAACAAGCATACAGCGCCTCCTGGCGGAAAGGAGAAGAGTCCGGTTGCCTAGGCGACGGGCTGTTGTGATCTGACACGTCCGAAAATACAAGCGGGAGCGGGCGGTTTTGTTCAAACATTTTGCTCTGGAAAAGATAAAATCCACCCTGATCGAGCGCGGCGCGGGTTCTGAGGGCTTGTTGCGACCTAATACGGTATAAGTATAGTGAGTGTAGTTCCCGAAGTGTGTGCGTAGCTGGGCCCAGCAGATCCTCGGACAACGGGACGTTTCCGTGCCGATCGACGACCACCACCTGAAGGACTGAGCTATCGAAGGTGCGGCTGCGGGCGGTGACATCAACATCCAGGTAGGAGGCACCACACCACCACACACTTTGCGCTACACCTCGAAGCTAGTCCGACGAATCCCGACGCTGCTCAGAAGGAGTCCGACACTGCCCTGCGTTCTCCCTGACGCCACCCAGACGCAGTCCGACATCTAAGCGAGCTCCGAAACCAGTCCGACGAATCCCGACGCTGCTCAGAAGGAGTCCGACACTGCCCTGCGTTCACCCGACGCCATCCAGACGCGGTCTGACATCTAAGCGAGCCTCGAAGCCAGTCCGACGAATCCCGACGCAGCTCGGAAGGAGCCCGACACTGCCCTACGTCCCCCGACGCCATCCTGACAGAGCCCGATACTGCCCTGCGTTCCCCGACGCCATCCAGACGGAGCCCGACACCTAAGCGAATTTCCGAAGTCAGCCAGACGGATCCAGACGCTACGCCAAACTAATCCTATCACGAAGCGCAAAATAAGAACTGAACTGACTGATAGATAACAGTAGAGAACACCCGTCGCCGCCGCGTAAATCAGCCTCGGGGAAACTTGTAAAAGTCCCAATCGTCTCTTATTTACCCTATTTCACCCCTTATGAAACTATCAAACCCAGAATATAAGTACCGCTGCGGTGACGGCGTGATATTGCACATGCACAGTCGCACCCCCACCCAACTACAGTCCACCCACTAACACCACGGGGTGAGAACGACTGTCGCGTACAGCGGCCGCATTTTGAGTTTGTTTGAGATCAGACACAAGTCTTCGCCTCTTCATCCACAACATCCCGTCTGACTGAAGGGTCACTGGTATAGGATCCATGTGCTGTACTGTCATCCGTATAACAATTTAAGTTGCCGAGTGGCAGCATGTCATTGATATGCAGAAGAAACAGTGTTGGTGACAAGACAACACAGATCCTTGCGGTACGCCGGCATTCACTGACATGGCGTCCGACGAGCAACCGTCCACTAGGACCTGAATGCTACGCCCATGTAGGAAGTCGGCGACCCAGTCGCAGAGGCCAGAAGGAAGTCCGTACGACGGAAGCTTGCCCAGAAACGATTTGTGCCAAACCCTGTCGAATGCCTTGGCAATATCGAGACCAATTACCAAGAATTCACCATGTCCTTCAAGCGATTCCTCCCAAAGGTGAGTGACGTACGCTAGGAGATCACCTGCGGATCATTTTGGCCGGAAGCCATATTGCCGATCGCTGATGTTATTTGTCTCTAGGGTACGCCATGAGCTGGGCATTGATAATGCGCTCCATCACCTTGCAGAGTACGGAGGTAATCGCTATAGGTCGGTAGTTCGAACGGTTTGAGCGGTCAACCTTTTTGGGGACCGCTTGGACAAATGCAGATTTCCAGGCAGCCGGCAGACGGTAAGTGAAATTAGAGAGGCGGAAAAGGCGCGTTAGCACTGGAGCTAGCTCGGGAGCACACCGTTTCAGCACCAATGCAGGAATCCTATCCGGCCCATCGCCTTCCTGGTGTCTAGGGAGATAAGCTCAGCCCGCACAGTTCGTTGTCGGAACTGTACTTCCGGCATGGAGTTCTCACACCTAGTTATGGATGGGGGGATGGCACCCCCATCGTCTAGGTTGGAGTTCTCTGCAAAGAGAGACACCAATAAGTCGGCTTTCTCCTTTGCGGAGTGGGCAAGTGAGCCCCCAGGACACTGTAGAGGTGGAAGGGAGGAGCGGTAGAAATTCGATACGACAGATTTGGCGAGAGACCAAAACTCACGGCTCCCAGTTGGGTGCTGGTTCAGCCTATCACCAACTCTGCCGATATGCTCGAATTTGGCCCTGGCGATAGCCCTCTTGCAGGATCTGGAGAGGCGGTTGTATTATTTCTTCAGTTCGGATACATTAGGATCGCGTCTGTCACGAGCGCACGACCATGCACGATAAGCTGCGCCATTAGCTGCGACAGCTTCAGCACAGTCGCGGCTGTACCAGGCCTGGCTTTTACCACCGAGGCGCACGAGGGCGCTGGGAATGAACATCTCCATTCCCCCCCAGAACCACCTCGGCTACGGCATTGGCGCATTCCGGCGGATCATCCGAACTGAAGCATAGCTCTCTCCATGGGTAGGATGTGATGTATTCTCGCATCCCGTCCCAATCCGCTGACACGTAGTGCCAAATTGGACGCATTCCTCCAGTACGAGACTGAGGAGGCAAAAATGGCACCGTGGACCCCACTAAACAGTGGTCAGAAAAGCCAAGAGGAGTGCTCATTGTGACTTTGTATCCAGCAGGGTTCGTTGTCAGCAGAAGATCCAGCACAGAGGGTGCATGACCGTCCATGTCTGGCACTTTGGTAGGTTGGTCTACCAGTTGAGGCAGTTCATTCGTCAGGGCGAAGTCGTAGGCGGCTCTACCCTCGAAGTCAGTTCTCCCGGAGCCCAGCCACTTCTCGTGATGGGCATTAAAATCCCCAAGCAGAACCATATCCGCGGATATATATATATATAGGGAAACTACATGCACTTCATCTGCCGCTCTACTCAAGTGCTCGAATAATCGAGCTGTCCCCGCGTCGCACAGTGGTCTGGGAATCGAGCTCCATAGACATAGAACCTTAATGTCAGGAATAAAAATGAAAACAAATTTAATGTCTCTGGTATACCTCCCTTTATTTCATATTATAGTATGAAGGGTATAAGTAGCTCCACGAGTGAGAAAAAAAAAGTTTTGTTTTTTTTGTATGGATGAAAACACTTAAAGTAATTTTTTTTTTAACTGAATGAAACTGAAGGGTTGGTGCTCACATCTTCTATTGCACCTTACACGGCGATCAAGATGACATACAATTCCTTCACCTTTGGGTGCCTATTTGCGCGTAGCAAACGTTTGAAATTTGGAATTTTCGATAAATTATTTTTCAAACCTTAGTCGTAATTTAATGAAGTTGCCTATCGCTTTGAATATGAAAATACTTTCATGTTCTTATTGTACTGAGTAGTACTGACAGTACAGTAATTAACCATATTTTATAGTAAACACAGCGTAGCACTGTTAAAATAATAACAATAACATACAACACACACAAGCGAGCGACAACTAATTAACGAGTTAGCGAAAACCGGTTTTTTCCACTCGCAGCGCGTACTAATCCTCAACACATAACCAGTCCCATGCCTTCTTAGTTTCAGCGATATTCTTTCAGTAGCTTTTAGCACTTGTGCGCGCTAACAACTATACTTATTACGTTCTATTTGTTTTCGTGCTATGATGGAAGGTTTTGATACCAATTTGGACATTTTCGTGTTTGTGGCAAACAACAGTTGTTTCCCACAGCCCAGTGCGTTGTTTGAAGTTTTTAGGAGTGCCCCTGATCTGTCAGAAAGTGAAAAGAAAGAACTGAAACAATTCTGTCAGACTTATGTGTGTTCGTTGAGGAACAAATGGATCTCGTGTAATCGCACGAGACATGCATTCACGAAGAAGTACGAGACGTGGCTACAAGAAAACATAAAATGGCCTGAGTTCATGAGGGAAAAGATGACACCTTCTTTAGTGTCAGTAGAGCGGCAACCATGTTCCAGTGACTTCGATGTAAATGAGGGTGCATCAACGTCCTCAAAACCAGAGACGTGCACTGTTGGAATATCACCAAGAGTTGTGAGTGAAAGGAAACCGTTCTCGGAACTAAGCCCTAAACAGAAGAGAAGGAGAGTGGAAGAGCTCCTAACGCATAGCACTGAAAGCCTCGCTCATGCAACTGTTTTAAGTGTGAACAACAAGGATGTGGCAGAAATAATAAAATTGGTCACAGAGCATCCCGAAGAGGCTACAAAGATAAAACAATTGTTGAAGCCCAAGAAAGCTGTGCCCGTATATTCCGTTGATAAAGCTTTAGGTATTTTGACGCAGAGACGTAGAGGCACAAAGGAGCACATAAAAATACTGGAATCATCTTTGTCCGCCATACTTTGCTTGTACAAACTTTGCCCTGAAGCACCATCAAAGCCCCACTTGGATATTAGTTTTAGTTCTTTGCCATCCAGCGAACATCCCAAACGTAGGAACTTTCCTAGCCTAGCAACAGTTTTGTCCAAAATTGCTTGAAGCTTTACTCTTACCGATCTTTCCGTGATTTCTATTGTATCTTTTGGTGGGTAACACTCCTTCTTTGCCTCTAAGATGGCAGTATACGAAGGATAGAGTTGTACTCCTTCTTGTTTTGCACAAGCTCTTAATGTTGTATACTGCCACTTCGAAAGCTTCAACGACGTCAAAATACCTAAAGCTTTATCAACGGAATATACGGACACAGCTTTCTTGGGCTTCAACAATTGTTTTATCTTTGTAGCCTCTTCGGGATGCTCTGTGACCAATTTTATAATTTCTGCCACATCCTTGTTGTTCACACTTAAAACAGTTGCATGAGCGAGGCTTTCAGTGCTATGCGTTAGGAGCTCTTCCACTCCCCTTATCTTCTGTTTAGGGCTTAGTTCCGAGAACGGTTTCCTTTCACTCACAACTCTTGGTGATATTCCAACAGTGCACGTCTCTGGTTTTGAGGACGTTGAGGCTCATTTACACCGAAGTCACTGGAACATGGTTGCCGCTCTACTGACACTAAAGAAGGTGTCATCTTTTCCCTCATGAACTCAGGCCATTTTATGTTTTCTTGCAGCCACGTCTCGTACTTCTTCGTGAATGCATGTCTCGTGCGATTACACGAGATCCATTTGTTCCTCAAGGAACACACATAAGTCTGACAGAATTGTTTCAGTTCTTTCTTTCCACTTTCTGACAGATCAAGGGCACTTCTAAAAACTTCAAACAACGCCCTGGGCTGTGAGAAACAACTATTATTTGCCACAAACACGAAAATTTCCAAATTAGTACCAAAACCTTCCATCATAGCACGAAAACAAATAGAACGTAATAAGTATAGTTGTTAGCGCACAAGTGCTAAAAGCTACTGAAAGAATTTCGCTGAAACTAAGAAGGCATGGGACTGGTTATTTGTTGGGGATTAGTACGCGATGCGAGTGGAAAAAACCGGTTTTCACTAACTCGTTAATTAGTTGTCGCTCGCTTGTGTGTGTTGTATGTTATTCTTATAATTTTAACAGTGCTACGCTGTGTTTACTATAAAATATGGTTAGTTACTGTACTGTCAGTACTACTCAGTACAAAAACAACATGAGAAAAGTATTTTCATATTCAAAGCGATAGGCAACTTCATTAAATTACGATTAAGGTTTAAAAAATAATTTATCGAAAATTCCAAATTTCAAACGTTTGCTACGCGCAAATAGGCACCCAAAGGTGAAGGAATTGTATGTCATCTTGATCGCTGTGTAAGGTGCAATAGAAGATGTGAGCACCAGCCCTTCAGTTTCATTCAGTTAAAAAAAAAATTACTTTAAGTGTTTTCTTCCATACAAAAAAAAACTAAACTTTTTTTTTCTCACTCGTGGAGCTACTTATACCCTTCACACTATAATATGAAATAAAGGGAGGTATACCAGAGACATTAAATTTGTTTTCATTTTTATTCCTGACATTAAGGTTCTATGTCTATGGAGCTCGATTCCCAGACCACTGTGCGTCGCCTGAGTGCGACCTGTAGATACTTACAGGCGGACACACGCGACTCCGTCCCCAAGTGAACCGATTTTGATGATTCTTTTTTTATTTGAAAGCTGGTGCTTCCCGTGTGGTCCCATTTCAATTTCGTCAAGATCGGATTGAAAAGCGAGGCGGAATCGCGAGGCCAAAGGCCGAGCGATTCCGCCGAGTACATTAATAGCAAAAAATTACTAAAAAAACTGAAATAAAAAAATATTAAAAAAAATATAAAAACCGCCTTCAAAAATGTATGAAATAAAAAAAATCGAACCCTAGAGTTGAAGGCGGTGCTAAAGCAAGCAAAAATAACCGACCGCCTTCAACTCTAGGGCTCGATTTTTTTTATTTCATACATTTTTGAAGGCGGTTTTTAATTTTTAAATAGTTTTTTTACAAAAATGTATACACTTTATTTACATACAGACTGTACGTGTATGAAATATGTTTAATAAGTTGTTTCGACATACTGTCATACAAATTAAATTACAGAACGAAAGT
Organism: Nematopogon swammerdamellus; assembly: GCA_946902875.1. NCBI lineage: Eukaryota > Metazoa > Arthropoda > Insecta > Lepidoptera > Adelidae > Nematopogon > Nematopogon swammerdamellus. The sequence goes on along the minus strand of OX336341.1, from coordinate 24,339,284 downwards.
TAAATTTTAAAAGTTCCTAATACTATATATATAGGCCCTACATTTTCGTTCCATAGGCGGCAGGACGGCGCGGCGGAACGGCGTTGTAGTGGGACGACAGAGGTGGCGGGCGGAATAGCGAGCCGCGAGCATCGACGACGCTCGCGTGTCGTCTCGTCGGTCGCGGTGCGGGACGATGAGCTGCTGGCGCGCGGGCGGGCGCGCTTATTCTTCCCCACTCCCCGCAGCCCCCCGCACCTTGCGTTCAGTGTAATGCGAGCGCGCGCTTTTTAAACGTTGTTTTATTATATTGCGATACTCGAAACTACTCGAAAGTTTATGTTTAAGGGAGAAATTTTATTGGATAATATACAATTATATTATATTTTGATGTTCTGTGTCTAATAAGTTAATAAAAACAGACGAAGCAATTTTTCACAGTGCTTGGTTTATTGCCAAAAATATGTAAAGGTGTGATCGATAAGGAAAATTTCCTAGATAATTGTGAAAAGCGATATATTTAAAGAAATTAGGAGATACAAAAAAAAAAAATATTGACAGAGTAATTTTTATAGGTATTTTCAAATTTCTGCCTGTTCGAAATCGAAATTTTCCTAGATAATGTTATATATATACTCTTATTAATACATAATATCATATTCCGAAGGAATTTTGGACGGAGCAATTTTTCACAGCGAATTATTGCCGAAAATCTGTAAAGGTGTGATCGATAAGGAAAATTTCCTAGATAATTGTCAAAAGCGATATATTTAAATAAATTAAGACATATAATAAAATAAAAATTGACAGAGCAATTTTTCTGAAGAAGTTGTGATACAAAATAGGTATTTTCAAATTTCTGCCTATTCTAAATCGAAATTTTCATAGATAATGTTATATATATAATCTTATTAATATATAATATCATATACCGAAGAAATTTCGGGCGGAGCAATTTTTCACCAGCAGTTATAAGCGATTTTCATGTTTAGGTATAAATACCTAACTTCCAAATATAAAAAATCCTAGATAATTTGTCAAACGTGTATTTTAAACCCTACGTTATCACACTGCAAAGTTTCAGCGACAGAGGAATTACGTCGAGTGGAAATGCTTCATTGATTGGAGTAGACGACGTAAGGTTAGGCACCCGTATAGCTTTTTACTTGTGTCCAAGGAAATGTATAAAGAAAGAAAGAAAGAAAGAAAGAGAGAAAGAAAGAAAGAAAGAAAGAAAGAAAGAAAGAAAGAAAGAAAGAAAGAAAGAAAGAAAGAAAAAACGTTTATTGAGCTAAAACTATAACTATAAAATAACAAAACAAGACTATAAAAATGTAAAAAATCATTTTTTAGCTGAAAGGGAGCAGACACAGCACGATCCAAAACCTAACAAGTAGGTAATTGCGGCTGGTTTTAGGTCTGCCCCCTTCTACTCCTGTTCTACAAAACACAGATTAGGCCGGTGATGGAGTACTGCAGTCACATCTGGGAGGGTAGTCCCCATTATCTACTTGCGTCCTTGGACTCGATACAGCGCCGAGCCATCCGTCTTGTTGGTGACCCGAAACTTACAGATGGTCTGGAGTCTCTGAGTCACAGACGATTTGTGGGTTCGCTTAGTCTGTTTTACAGATACTATCACGGACGCTTCTCTGTGGAACTAGCATCCCTTATTCCCTGCCACCCGTCCTATCTCCGCATGACTCGTTGCAGAGAGACTCAGCACCCTTTTGTTGTTGACATTGGGCTTTTGAGAACCCATCGGTTATCTAAATCGTTTCTTTGTCGCACCGCTAGAGTGTGAAACTGTCTTCCGGCGAGTGTATTTCCTGAATCCTTTAACCTGGGTGTCTTCAAGCGTCGTATTAACGGGCTAGACAGCCTAGCAATAGTCCGCAAATCTGCTGGCATGGCACCTAACTGAGCGTGGTTTCGCGAGGAGAGGTGATTTTGGCTCTGTCGACTGCACCATTGGTCTCTCGGCACAGCTACACATGCTGGTTTACATAAAAAAACAATCACATTTCTGGGTATTCATTTGAATGAGACTCACATAATGAAGCTTAGTTGCGGCTCGCATACGTCCTTGAAGCTAGACAGGTAGGTACTATAGAATGCTTCGTTTGTCGATGGCTGTCCGCAGTAAGATGTCAGCCTCGATGGCTCAGTGGTGCAGACAGTCGACTGTCGCTATTGAATGTTAAGCAACGCTGGGCGCGGTCAGTACTTGGATGGGTGACCGCTCGACCGTTGGAGGCTGAACGTGGTTCGGATTCCACGTTAAACTGTAGGTCCCTTTTTTTCTTACCTTACTCGGTGGTAGGGTTCAACCCGCCCGGGTTGGTACCACCGCACTGAATGAAACGTCGTCGGTCGAAACGGATATGTAAATAGTTTGTGTTTTCCGTCCAGTTCAGTGTAGCCGGTACGATCGAAGGGAAGCACTGTCATAGCACCTAGTTCACCCGGTGTTATGAGCTGACATCACAGATGTTGTAGGTGATGTAGCCAACCGTGCCAGTATCCATAAAAAAAAGATATGAAATAAGTACTGAAAGGGTTGATTGTGTACGTGAAACTGAATAAGTTTTGCTTTACTATTTTTTATTTTGAATATCAATGTCAGTCAGTCAACATGTAAGCGTCCACTGCTGGACATACGCCTCTCCAATTTTCCTCCAGTCCTGCCGGCCTTCAGCGGTACGGAACCACTGTTTTCCGCCGACGTACTTGATGTCTTCGTCCCACCTGGCGGGTGGTCTTCCCACACCCCGTTTTCCTGTCCACGGCAGCTAGTGTAGGACACGGTTACTCCAACGGTCGTCGTATCTTCGGCTGACGCGCCCAGCCCACTGCCACTTGATCTTAGCCACCCGGTATCCAATATCGACTACTTTGGTGCGTCGGTGGATTGCCTCGTTACGCGCCATATCACGTAGCGATATTCCCAGCATGGCTCGCTCCATTGCTCGCTGGGCAACTTTCAACCAACAGCGAGCGTCAGAGTCCACGTTTCACACCCGTATGTCATACATAACCGACAGACATATTTTCTTCTATTCTCCATTCTCATTCTCCACACTTGGAGTTTGGGGCTAGCCAAGCAACCTGACCCAACTGGACGCAACTGAACAAAACCTAACGAAACTCAACCAACACAGCAGCACGATCGAACGCAACCCCGCCGTCAGCAACTCAACCCGACCCAACGAAACCTAACCTAACCCGACTGAACCTAACTTGAAACTCATTTCAAACATGGATAACTCCAAATCTAAACCCAAACATGCCCACCTCTAAATCTAAACCCAAACTAAACTAAAATCAATAAATAGTGACAATGTGTTCCGGAGTCAGCTGAAAATATTTCTCTTAGACAATCAATTTTATAAGTTAGGTGAATTTTTTTCTTACTGTAAATACAAATTCTGCTAACTTTGATAATTCAAATCGTTTATATGCATAAACTCAAATTTTTTTAATAACTTGACTGAACCCTATGTTCTTTGTTTTGTTTTTATTATTATCTTGTTTTATGGGTATATCTTGACTTAATATTTTTATTTTTTTTGCTTAAATATAGTATGTTATATTTAACATAACGAAAACTTAGTATGTAAGTTATATCTTTTAAAAAAAACTCTATAAGGTTTCTTACCCTGTTCTTCCTTATAGATTGCATTGCTAAACGGGACATAACAAAAAAACATTATAACAAACCATACTGAATATGCATATGTCTCAATGAAATATTGTTATTGCTGTGTGTTCTTTATGGCGAAATAAATATCTGAATCTGAAATATGCCCAACTTCAAATATAACCCAAACATGCCCAACTAAATCTGTACATTGTACGCAGCTGTGGACGCCGCTGAACATGATCCTGTTCAACCTGGTGTGCTCGGACTTCTCCGTGTCGGTGCTGGGGAACCCCTTCACACTCATCTCGGCGCTCTTCCACCGCTGGGTCTTCGGTCACAACATGTGCGTCCTCTACGGATTCTTCATGGCTCTGCTCGGTGAGTCTACGTTTTAACTTAGTGTCGAGGAATCCTCCGTGTCGGTGCTGGGGAGCCCCTTCACACTCAGCTCGGCGCTCTTCCACCGCTGGGTCTTCAGCCACAACATGTGCGTCCTCAAAGGATTCTTCATGGGTCTGCTCGGTGAGTCTACGTTTTAACTTAGTGTCGAGGAATCCTCCATGTCGGTGCTGGGGAACTCCTTCACACTCAGCTCGGCGCTCTTCCACCGCTGGGTCTTCAGCCACAACATGTGCGTCCTCAAAGGATTCTTCATGGTCTGCTCGGTGAGTCTACGTTTTAACTTATTGTCGAGGAATCCTCCGTGTCGGTGCCGGGGAACCCCTTCACACTCATCTCGGCGCTCTTCCACCGCTGGGTCTTCGGCCACAACATGTGCGTCCTCAACGGATTCTTCATGGTCTGCTCGGTGAGTCTACGTTTTAACTTAGTGTCGAGGAATCCTCCGTGTCGGTGCTGGGGAACCCCTTCACACTCAGCTCGGCGCTCTTCCACCGCTGGGTCTTCGGTCACAACATGTGCGTCCTCTACGGATTCTTCATGGGTCTGCTCGGTGAGTCTACGTTTTAACTTAGTGTCGAGGAATCCTCCGTGTCGGTGCGGGGAACCGTTCACACTCATCTCGGCGCTCTTCCACCGCTGGGTCTTCGGTCACAACATGTGCGTCCACTACGGCTTCTTCATGGCTCTGCTCGGTGGTTCTAACTTAGTGTCGAGGAGTTCTTCGTGTCGGTACGGGGAACCCCTTCGCCCTCATTTTGGCGCTATTCCACCGTTAGTTACCTTCTTAGAGTAGTGAATAACTCTAAGAAGGAATATTAATCTGAACATTAGTAGAAAATGCATAATTTAGCGCAGAGCGCTATATTATATATTTATGGAAACTGACACGGTTGGCTAAATCAGATACAACATCTGTGATGTCAGCCCATAAAGCCGGGTGAACTAGGCGCCATGTCAGTGCTTCCCTTCATTTCATGTCGGCTACACTGAATTGGACAAAAATTAAAATTAAATTAAATTAAAATTAATATTAATAAATAAAATTAATTAAATTAAAATACACTGACTTCATTATAATATTTTTGTGCGGAGTAGGTAGTAAAATTTTTTAACGAGGTTTTTTTTATTCATCCCTTAATTCCCCCATCTCCCAGTTTCACGTATCACGTATTATATACAGCTTTACACTTTGGAAGATGAAGCTTTTTGACATGTTGGCTAGTCGTGACCACTGGCGGCTGGTCCTAAAGTGCGCTCGTGCGCCGCACTACCATACCACGGGAAGTCTTCACTTCACTCAAAATAAATAATACCTTACAACATAGTACATTAAAACCATAAAGATCGTACTCCAAATAAATACGAATGTGAATTCGACCTTATTTTATAGATGCCAAGGCACGTTTTTGCGAGTAAACGCGCGCGCCGTGCGGAATATAAATCCCACGCGGGTCTCCCATACTGAATGTATGGGGATCGGCAAAACACCGCTGGCGCGTGAGACAGAAGATACTTCCTAGAAACAGTATGGGCCGAAAGGAGTTCTGCGTGCGGCGCACGAGCGCCAAACAAGGACACTATATCGTGAATGCCCGCGCGTGCGACACGTCACGTCGCGAGCGATTCGTTTTGCATGAGTCCGTCTTACAAACTCTTTGCCGTCTACCTCGAAGCGAGTCAGCGCGCTCGCGCTGTCATGTGATGTGATAATGTCACATACCCGTTAGCGCGCGAATATTTAAAATGGGATATGGTTAGGTTTTGTGCTTTCTGTCACGTGATACTGTGAATTAAGTGATGCCGATATTTGCCTAAGTGTTGGTTAAAGGTAAGGCTTTACAATCAGGTGATCCCGGGTTCAATTCCTACTTTTCAAATGCTTTTTTTTTAATTTTTTTTTGAAGCATTTTTGGGATATTACTACTGTTTTCTTTTTGAAAGCTGCAGTAGTGTTGTGGTCTATGGGTGTATTCATAAAGGTATTAAAAATAAGTTAAAAAACTTGTTTGGATTTTTTTTTTTGCAACTCATTGAGGGTCTTGAGAATATTCATACAAGGTACGTACATAATAAAACGCAGGCGTTTAAAAAAATTGGAAGTCCCGATCTTAAAATAACATGACGGGAATGTGTTGGGAAATTTGGTATTTAAGTAGGTAGGTACTTAGCGCACTACCGGTCACTGAAGTCACCAGCCGCCACTGGTCGTGACGTTTCGGGTCTGAGTTTCTGTCTCTGCCTTGTGTTATAACTATGTAAATCGCCATTAAAAGGAGTGTCTTGTATTGTATTGTTGTATTGTTTATTGATGATTCATATGGCAGTTAGACTGCACTCGAACTTGTCCCAATTTGTTCTATCCGGTTCTAATCGAACCGGATAGAACAAATTGAAGAACACCCACGAAGAAGATCCGGCAAGAAACTTCGCAGGGTATTTTTTTTATACATAAATTATTACAAGTTAATTTAGTGACTAGTCACATAATAACACCGCTTACAGTTTATCGAAAACACAGCGTTAATCTTGCTGAGAGTTCTGAGTCTGACTACAAAGACTTATTAATTAAGTGTATCAGGTGTAAAGAGCCTTTGTTAAACTTTGATGCGTAATTTGTATCAACATAATTTATGTTAGTATACATGGCTCAGGCAGGAGGCACATATAACTTCTATATGGAATAATTTCACTGATCATGCTGGGACTGTACTCTTTTTGCATGGGACGTGCTGGGACGATCATAATAAGACATAGAAAAACGCTGGGACGTACGAAAAAATATTTGAAAAAACTATTTAAAAAAATATAAAAACCGCCTTCAAAAATGTATGACATAAAAAAAAATCGAACCCTCGAGTTGAAGGCGGTGCTAAAGAAGGCTACACAAATCACAAAGGATATCATCCACTCGTTTTCTTTCATGCATCATTTTTGCTTGCTTTAGCACCGCCTTCAACTCTAGGGTTCGTTTTTTTTATTTCATAAATTTTTGAAGGCGGTTTTTATATTTTCTTAAAAAGTTTTTATTTTACAGTTTTTTTTAGTAATTTTTTGCTATTAATGTACTCGGCGCGTTCTCGCCTCGCCTTCCAATCCGATCTTGACCAAATTGAAATGGGACCACACGGAAAGCACCAGCTTTCAAATAAAAAAAAAATCATCAAAATCGGTTCTCCCAGTCGAAAGTTCTGAGGTAACAAACTTAAAAAAAAATACAGTCGAATTGAGAACGTCCTCCTTTTTTGAAGTCAGTTAAAAATGCATTATTTTGGAAAAAAGTATGTTGGACTTGCCGGGCCATCTTGCTTTTTTGTATGGGACAGGGAACGTGTACATACTACAATGTAGTACCTATATAATTAATTGTCAAAAATAATAAAAAACAATTATTTTAAAATTTTTATTTTACGACTTTGTCGGCGTTATTCATATGTATAGCTATACAAACTTACAACTTTCTAGTACTAATGGTCTCTGAGCTAAGCCGCGGACAGACAGACGGACGGACAGACGGACAGACGGACGGACATGGCGAAACTATAAGGGTTCCTTGTTGACTACGGAACCCTAAAAAATTGTGGATATTAATATTATCCACAGAGAACGTTTTGCCTAATATATTCAGTGGTGTCCCAATTCACGAATGGCGCGTTTACGAGTTTATAATAAAATAACGTTTACTTATGAGACTGTAGCCTTATAAGTAAACATCCGTTACTCTTGGCCTCGCAGTAAACACATCTGCAATCCCATTTTGATGAAAAATCAAATGTATTGTACCTAATATATTGCGCTTCCCCGATTCCAGCGAACGGCTGCTGTGATCAATTTCGTTAATACGAGTTGGGCGAATAGCGAACGGACGGATAGACAGTCGGACAGGCTGACAGACGGATACGACCTTTTATGTAATTGCTCTCTTGGATAATATTTGCAATGTTCAATCCACATTATTTACCTATTATATATTTATAATAGGTATAAATATCTTAGCAGTTACTCTGTTGTGGAGTAACGCATTATGTATGTATTTTCTGTTATTTTTATTATTATATACTGTATCTATGTACTGATATTTTTTTTTTATGGAAACTGACACGGTTGGCTACATCACCTACAACATCCGTGATGTCAGCCCATAACACCGGGTGAGCTTGGTGCCACGTCAGCCTTCCCTTCGTTCGTGCCGGCTACACTGAACTGGACCGAAAACACAAACTATTTACATAGTCGTTTCGACCGACCTTTCATTCAGTGCGGTGGTACCAATCCGGGCGGGTTAAACCCTACCACCTAGTAATCTATACATATCTATACATATAATAATAAAATCGTAAAGGTAAGAAAGTCTGTACATTGAATGTATTCGGAAAAAAACTAACCAGGGTGGCTTAAAATGAGATACTGAACATATTAGAATAGTTTTTAAAATTTTTGTTTGTTTGTTTGTTTGTTTGTCTGTACGCGCATCACGCAAAAACCACTGAATGGAATTAGACGAAACTTTGTATAGTGGCAGTTTATATGTGCGGGTTAACATAATACGTAAAAAAAATATAAAAAAAAAAAAAAAATTAACAATTTATAAACATTATTGTGCGTTTAAAATCACGTAGTCCAAAGTACATAATTATATCTTGAGAATTGGCAGCAAATACAATTTGAATAAAATATTCATTCGAAATTTAAAAATAAGTAGATACAACGAAAATGACAGTTCTTCTTTTTTATAACTTGAACACAATAGTCTATACATATCTATTCTTTCTATACATATAATAAAATAGTAAATGCAAAATTGTCTATTTGACATAGACGCGCATCTCGCAAAAACCACTGAACGGAATTTGACGTAACTTTTTATAGCGACAGTGTATATCCCGGATTAACATAATAATTAAAAAAATATAATAAAAATCACGTAATCCAAAGTAAAGGTATTTTAAATGTCATGTTGAGAACGGAGAACTGTCATCTCGACGTGAGCTGGCCGGTGACAAATTGTTTGATAAATAAAAAAAATTATTGAAAGTCGAAGTTATGTCGCTGGCATTGGTGCAATATAAAATTTATATATCTGTTGCCAGCGGCTTCGCTCGCGTGAAATTCGTATTTAAAAAAAAAAGTAAGTAACTAAAGGCGGGCCCGAAGGCGGATCTGCGCTCACGTAAACGATATTCTTTCTCGATGATTCTAAGGGCGAGGCGGAAGGCGGAGCTGAGTTCAGGAAGAAGAAAAACATTCTTGAAGAAAGTAAGTAACTAAGGGCGAGGCCGAAGGCCGCGCTCTATTCTGGAAGACCATAAACCTTCTCGAAGAAAGTAAGTAACTATGGGCGAGGCCGCAGGCCAAGCTGCGTTCAGGAAGAAGCTAAACCATCTTGAAGAATGTAAGTAACTAAGGGCGAGGCCGAAGGCCGAGCTGCGTTCAGGTAATCGATAAACCTTCTCAAAGAAAGTAACTAACTAAGGGCGAGGCCGAAGGCCGAGCTGCTTTCAGCAAGAAGCTAAACCATCTTGAAGAAAGTAAGTAACTAAGGCGAGGCCGAAGGCCGAGCTACGTTCTGATAATTGAAAAACCATCTCGAAGAAAGCAAGTAACTAAGGGCGAGGCCGAAGGCCGAGCTGTTTTCAGGAAGAAGCTAAACCATCTTGAAGAAAGTAAGTAACTAATGGCGAGGCCGAATGCCGTGCTCTATTCGGAAAGGCCATAAACCATCTCGAAGAAAGCAAGTAATTAAGGGCGAGGCCGTAGGCCGAGCTGCGTTCAGGAAGAAGGTAAAATTTTTGAAGAAAGTAAGTAACTAAGGCGAGGCCGAAGGCCGAGCTACGTTCTGACAAATGATAAACCATCTCGAAGAAAGCAAGCAACTAAGGGCGAGGCCGAAGGCCGAGCTGCGTTCAGGAAGAAGCTAAACCATCTCTAATAAAGTTAATTAATATTAAAATTGAGTTAATTTAATTTAAATTTTATTATAAAGTCCACGCTTCTGACGGCAAATATACCGTAAATATAGCTCGGCCTACGGCCTCGCCCTTAGTTACTTGCTTTCTTCGAGATGGTTTATGCCCTTTCCGAATAGAGCACGGCCTTCGGCCTCGCCCTTAGTTACTTTCTTTCTTCAAGATGGTTTAGCTTCTTCCTGAACGCAGCTCGGCCTTCGGCCTCGCCCTTAGTTACTTGCTTTCTTCGAGATGGTTTTTCAATTATCAGAACGTAGCTCGGCCTTCGGCCTCGCCTTAGTTACTTACTTTCTTCAAGATGGTTTAGCTTCTTGCTGAAAGTAGCTCGGCCTTCGGCCTCGCCCTTAGTTAGTTACTTTCTTCGAGAAGGTTTATTGATTACCTGAACGCAGCTCGGCCTTCGGCCTCGCCCTTAGTTACTTACATTCTTCTTTGGAATACGAATTTCACGCGAGCGAAGCCGCGGGCAACAGCTAGTAAAAAAATATAAGAAGGGAGTCATATCCCTTAGTCGCCTTTTACGACACACACGGGGAGAGATGCAGTGGGGCTATTATTTTAAAGTACCGGCCCCACACGGTACGAAAATATTTATATTTATATAAGCATGTATTTATGTGTTTATGTATATTTGTGTAAATATGTATTTTATATATATTACTTTCCTATCCAAATGTTTGCACTACCCTTGCCATATTTCTTCTTCACTTACTCTCATTACCCAAAGGTTGACTGGAAGAAATCACTTAAAGTGATAAGTCCGCCTTTGCACGCTACTTTTCTCTTGTTCTGTGTAAGTATTGTAAATTTCTATTGCTCTTCTGTAGGTTATCTTCTGTCTTTTTTTTTTTTAATTTAGTTTATTTTTAGGGCTATCTTCTGTCTTGTGTATCTCTGTGTTTTGTGTGCAATAAAGCATTTCTATTCTATTCTATTTAACTTGACCTATGTCTCATAATAATTTCCATCCATTTACTACAATGTTGTACTACTTAGATAAATACGAGAGTATATTTATAATTTGTAGGTTTTCATATATACGTACACATACATGATGTCTAGTTTCATGTGAGATTTAAAGCAGAATTTTCGATTACGCTCGCGGACCTCTCAAAGGATCTAATACGGGAATCGGAAGTAGCGAAAATAACAAAGAGTAAAGAGAGGCGCCTTTGACGTGACGCTTCACTTCGTGACTTTTACCCAAAGAGGGGTTTAATGTCTTTGCTTTTACCCAAAGAGATTTAAAAGTGGGCATTGGGAACATTTTTGTACAATAAAAACAGATTTGATCTCGAACATCAATAACACCACCTAATGTGAATGAATTCCGCATAAAATCCTGAAAATATTTAAAACTGAAGTCGGATCAAAAATATTTTTGTATCTGTAGTTATTACGAGTATGCGGTAAGGATTTTTTTATGGAAACTGACACGGTTGGCTACATCACCCTACCTACAACATCCGTGGGTGCCCATAACACTGGGTGAACTAGGCGCCATGTTAGTGTTTCCCTTCATTTCGTGTCGGCTACACTGAACTGGACGGAAAACAAGAACTATTTACATTCGCCGTTACAACTATTTACGTAGCCGTCTCGACCGACGTTTCATTCCGTGCGGTGGTATCAACACGGGTGGGATAGAAGGGAATGGACCTACAGTGAAATCCGAACCACGGTCAGCCTCCAACGGTCGAGTGTTCACCCATCCAAATACTGACCGCGCCCAGGTGTGCTTAACAACAGTCGATCGACCGCACCACTGAGCTACCGAGGCTATGGAATCGCGTGATGGTTATGTGGTCGATATGGACCATACTGCATATTGAAACATACTACGATGCTCGTATTAGGTTAAAGTAAAGCGCAAGTTCGCCCGGTGATTGAGTATTGCAGTCATCTGTGGGAAGATCCCCCCTTTACCTGTTGGCCTCCTTTTGAATCATTGCAACACAGGCGAACAATTGGTTCCCTTAGCCTGTTTTATAGGTACTACCATTGCCGATGTTCCGAAGAACTGGCTTCCCTCAACCCTCCTGCCCCGATCCGTATTCGTCACACCCGCCGGACTCGCTCGGAACATCCATATGTTGTTGACACACAACTTCTGAGAACGCATCGCTTTTCGAAATCGTTCCTGTGTCGAAAATATGGAACGGTCTTCCGGCGAGTGTGTTCCCCACCACATAACCTGGGAATCTTCAAAAGGCGTGTTAATAAAATAATTAGACAACGACCTCTTTGTCCGCCTTGTAGCTGGCATGGCGCCTCACTGAGCGTGGTTTCGCGAGGAGTGGTGTTATTGGCTGTGGCTTAATCGTCCTTTGAACTTTTGGGCACAGCCGCCCGTGCCGGTCGTCTATATATAAAAAAAGCTACCCTAAGACATGTATGCGAGCATTGAAAATAAAAATAGCATTGACTTAAAAAAGGTTTATTTGATTTAGGTTATTTCTATGAAAAATATACATTTTTTTTATGGAAACTGACACGGTTGACTACATCACCTACAACATCCGTGATGTCAGCCCATAACGCCGGGTGAACTTGGTGCCACTTCAGTGCTTCCCTTCGGTCGTGCCGGCTACACTGAACTGGACGGAAAACACAAACTATTTACATATCCGTTTCGACCGACCTTTCATTCAGTGCGGTGGTAGCAACCCGGGCGGGTTAAACCCTACCACCTAGTAATATAAGAAGGGAGTCATATCCCTTACTTTACTTTTGTAAATATTTAATTGTGTCCGGGTGATGTGAGTGAGGCCGGTCCGCGTCCTCTAGCGCCGCGTGGGAGGAATAATAACATTTTGCAATAATATCGCTTCAAGGGTTTCCTAACCCAGCGCGGTAGGCGGTGACAATAGTCTCTTGTAAGGGGCGAGGGTGGTCCGCTAAGGCTAAGGGCAACAGGTTGACCGCCCTTGGCCGGTGCTCATTGTGAAAGCGGGCAGGCAGCTCGTAAATAAATACACAAATAAAAAGTCGCCAAGCGAGCCGACCTCTCGTGGAGAGGATTCTTAAGACTTTTCCTTTAAATTTTCCTGTAAACTATAAGACAGGGATGGCCAAAGCGTCGACCGCGAAGGCTTTTCAGGTAGCCCGCCCGCAGAATATACAAAACTTACGCCTCACACACTTTTTTCATTCATTGGGTTCGAAATTGGAAAACACGGGCGACTAAATTGTGGTCTACAATGGTAGAATCTACAACAGAAATACAGTTTACTTACTTATAGTGACAGTTAGTGACAGCATTTTCTACAATGAAAGCGATAAAAACTAAGCATAGATCCCGATTGACGGATGAACACTTGACGTCATGTTTGCGCATAAGTATCTATAAGTTCATACGAACCTCAGTTTGAAAAACTCGTAGGAAATTTGCAATGCCACGTATCAAATAAATTGTAAGTTAACTTATGATTAGTAAGACAAGATTCTCACAAAAGATTTTACATTTTAATTACAATTTATTGATTCATAAATAATGTGTTTTTTTTATATTCTTCAGTAGACCGCTCACGAATTTTAATTTGTTGGGGAGATCTCGGATGTAAAAAGTTTGGCCACCCCTGAGATCCTGTATTTTGAAATTTTTGTTTTCGAAATTTTAGACTCAGTACTTATGGCTATGGGGGGGGGGGGGGGGGGGGTGTTGTCGAATAAAACTCTTTCATTCATATTTTTTTTTTTTATGGAAACTGACACGGTTGGCTACATCACCTACAACTCCCGTGATGTCAGCCCATAACACCGGGTGATCTTGGTGCCACGTCAGCCTTCCCTTCGGTCGTGCCGGCTACACTGAACTGGACGGAAAACACAAACTATTTACATAGCCGTTTCGACCGACCTTTCATTCAGTGCGGTGGTACCAACCCGGGCGGGTTAAACCCTACCACCTAGTAATATAAGAAGGGAGTCATATCCCTTAGTCGCCTTTTACGACATACACGGGGAGAGATGCAGTGGGGCTATTCTTTTAAAGTACCGGCCCCACACGGTACATGTGTTCATTAGTCTCCTAATAATATCGACATGGAATATCCATATCTCTACTATCATCCTAATACATTTTTAAACTATGCATTTTACAATTATTTTTTTTAAACATGTATTTGTATTACCTATAACCAGCCCTGTCACACGATGAACTTAAAACATTTTTTGTAACTTTCTAATTTGTCCCCCAAAATTGACCCCAAAATCGAAGTTAGTTCATATATGCTATTAGTCCGTGTTTGGGTCATCATCATTCATCAAGCTTTATATCCAAATTTGATCCAAAATGTCCAGTAGATTTAGACAAAATAAGCCGTGACAGACGGACAAGACAGACACATAAGAGTAATTCTATAACAGTTCAGTTTTTTTCCTCTTTTTAGGTACGGAACCCTAAAAATGAAAGCTTGTAAGGAATTGAGATAGATAACATTATTTATTTGACTGTTACCAAAAATACGACCAGAGATAAAACCACCGACTTATAATAATAAGTCGGTGGATAAAACAAATTCTAATAAATTAACGAAATAATATCCAAAATGGTTTCGCAATGCTTGGGACGGGTACATAAAATAAACATGGTTTTGTGGCACGTCCATAGTACAGTTGACGCAGACAAGGCACATTGTATTGTATTGTTTATTGATCATCCATACGGCAGTTAGACTGCACTCGAACTTGTCACAATTTGTTCTATCCGGTTCGATTACACCCACGAAGTAAAACCGACAAGAAACTTCGCAGGGTATTTTTTTTAAACATATAATTACAAGCAACGAATTATAAGTACTTTAGTGACTAGTCACATAATAATATCGCTTACACAGTCTATCAGCTAAAACACAGCTTGAGAGCAAGATTAACAATTTTTCTGAGAATTTTGACTACAAAGACTTATTAATTAACTGTATCGGGTGTAAAAAGCCTTTGTCAAACTTTGATACGTAATTTGTATCAACATAATTATGTTAGTATATTAAACATCACAGAGCATCAAATACCTACCGCCCGCGCCCCCTACTAGAGGCGCCCTAAGCGATAATATTTGAAACCCAATAACCGTACGCTGAGCTGCTAGCGCTTCGTATGTGTATGTGTGTGCTAGTATCGACACTACACACAAAGAGGAGCAAGTTAGGCACACGCACAAAACAAATGCACACGCACAACACACACATGTAAGTCATAGGCCACGCCCACAGTCTTCAACGCCGTTGTAGAGAAATCGCGCTCACGGCGCCTCTAGTAGGGGCGGGCGCGCGCATTTCATGCTCTGTGTTAAACATACTACAATGTAGCATAATTTGTCAACATGAGCTTATATGAATGGTATTACAAAGGTCAATCCATGCTTGCTCTAAATATGGGACAAATTGTTGTCATTGCGGACGTACTTGATGTCGTCGTCCCACCCGGCGGGTGGTTTTTCAACACTCCTGTCCACGGCCGCCAGTGTAGGACGCGGTGACTCCAATGGTCGTCGTCTCTGACTCGAATTTAAAGAAGTATACCGCCAATATTACTTACCTGAATATGTAAAACTTCATCTATCAGCGCAGATCGATAACTTTTTGAAAACACGATTTCATTAATTTCATCAATCAAATAAAGGCTTTGGAAAAAATCTATTTTATTAGTTGAATATAGTATATCTAAATCCGTAGCTTTTTAATTTTTATTTTCGATCCATAGTTTTGGAATAAAAATATAAAAACCAATTTTTTTATTGATTGATTGTGTTTCATCCTACTGCAACCAGCGAAAGCGGCGCCTTGAAAGAGGAGTACGGGTGAATACGGGTTGACAGGGCCATAAACACTCGGTGTACAATATCGACTACTTTAGTGCGTCGGCGGATTGCCTCGTTACGCGCCATATCACGTAGCGATATTGCCAGCGTGGCTCGCTCCATTGTTCTCTGGACGACTTTCAATTTTGGAATAACGGCCGATAATTTTGGAATAACAGCCGACAATCTTGGAATAACAGCCGATAAAGTGTTCCTTACCGCTGAAGGCCGAAGGACTGGACGAAAATTTGAGAAGCCGTGTCTCGCTGACTAACTGACTGACAGACTGGTTGTCATTTACCTATTTAAAACATCTGAATTAATTTGTTATAAATATTTCAGCAGACAGCATACATAATCATTATATGTATTATACTAGATATGTGCACAAGTACCGTGTGAGGTCGATACCTACTTAAAAAGAATAGCCTCACTGCATCTCTCCCCGTGCAGGTCGTAAAATGCGACTAAGGGATAAGGACTAGATGGTGTGCGTAAGGGCGACAGGCTAGGCAACTATCACCTTGGCACGGTCCTTCCATCAAGTCTTGTAGCAGGTGGGTCTTCGTGCCTTACTTGCTGCTTGATTGTTATCATGTCCTAATACTTTGCTAAATGTGGTGGTCGGTGCTGTGCTGTAATTTACAAGAGTACTTGCAGCACAACACCGATTACTCTGCTTACCCCGATTGTCGGGGTAAAGCGTGTGGTATTTATGTATGCACAATAATGAACATATTTAATTCGGCTTCTTGGTCCCCTAGCTCCGATTTGCCCGCGAGTCTTTAAAAGGCGACTCAATAAAATGCAACTGGTTATTCTTCAAATAATTTTAGGGATTCCCAACATTAAATGGCACCACTAAATTTTATATGGCAAGCAAATAATCGTAGGTAGGTCAAAAACTTCACTCATACATAAATTAAAACCTACCTTCATATAATTTTTCATTCGCATTGTTCTCCCTGACTTCTCCAAACGAACCGGTAACAAAAGGATAGTTTCACCAGCTTTATCGGAGCAAGAACTGGTCTTCATTAAAGGACATTCCATAGAAGAAAGGGTCGACCCTGGATACCACCGAAAACCGTAAGCAGGACATACTGACGGGTCCACGCCCATGAAAAACTAAGGTCAGAAATCCACACATACATCCTACAGTCCACTTCAGCTTTCCAAATTCCTGACCATACCAACACCTACAGAGCGAACGCAGCACTTTCTGACCATATCAACACCTACAGAGCGAACGCAACACCATACCAACGCCTACAGAGCGAACGGAGCACTTTCTGACCATACCAACAAACATAGAGCGAACGCAGCACTTTCTGACAATACCAACAAATACAGAGCGAACGCAGCACTTTCTGACCATACCAACAAAATATACAGAGCGAACGCAGCACTTTCTGACCATACCATCACCTACAGAGCGAACGCAGCACTTTCTGACCATACCAGCACCTACAGAGCGAACACAGCACTTTCTGACCATACCAGCACCTACAGAGCTAACGCAGCACTTTCTGACCATACCAACGCATACAGAGCGAACGCAGCACTTTCTGACCCTACCACCACCTGCAGAGCGAACGACTGAATAATCCTCCGTGTGCCCATCTCAACGACTGAACAGTTGTGTTGGAGGAAAATCGGTCGTAGTGGCCGACCCAACTGAACTGTTGTAGTTGGTGATAAAATCGTTCTTGTGCCAGAGCCCTAATCAGATATATAGATAGAAATACTTTATTGCTGAAAAAACATTTCACAAAAACAGTCAATAAGTAATGTACATTTTTTTATTTTTATTGAAACTGACACTGTTGGCTACATCACCTACAACATCCGCGATGTCAGCCCATAACACCGGGTGAACTGGGTGCCACGTTAGTGTATCCCTTCGGTCGTGCCGGCTACACTGAACTGGACGGAAAACACAAACTATTTACATAGCCGTTTCGACCGACGTTTCATTCAGTGCGGTGGTATCAACCGGGCGGGTTAAACCCTACCACCTAGTAATATAAGAAGGGAGTAATATCTCTTAGTCGCCTTTTACGACATACACGGGAAGAGATGCAGTGGGGCTATTCTTTTAAAGTACCGGCCCCACACGGTACAAAGGGGCATGAGGGGCAAAGGTGGACTTATCTTTTAACAGGGATTTCTCCCAGTCAACATTTGCATGTTTGAGAGTCGTATGTTGTGAGATATAAGTAGGTAGTAGCAAAAGACTTGAGTGTGGGAATGTAAATTAAAATATAAGGAAAACAACTATGATAAACTATAATATACACTACATATAAGTACGTACTAGTTAATTAAACATATAAATTAGTATTTATAAATTACATTAAATACATATGAATTACAATTTATATAATACATACTACCTAAATATATAGACTCAGACTCGTCCCTCGTGCATTTGCCCAACCCAACATCGTTATCCGCCCCGGTCCGCACGACCCTTATTTATTTTATAATGTTGAGAGAGATTATCGTGAAATTGTTTCCTGGTCATTATTTTTAAACCCCGACGAAAAAAGAGAGTGTTATATATAAGGTTTAAAGGGTGTGTGTATGTGTGTAAGGGTGTGTTTGCCCACTCCCTAAAACGAGGCGTTTCGTCTTTCCACACTAACGAAACCGAGGCGCCATCAAAAGCGAGACCGCCTCGGATTTGACAGGAAAATTCTAATGGCAGATTTGAAATCAGCGACCCCTGATTGGTCAGAAAACGTATGTTTGACGGACCAATCAGAGCAGATCAAATTTTACGCCTCGTTTTTGGTAGATTTGGCAGGTTGTGTAAGTGTGTATGAAAATGTCTAAAAATACGTAGTTCCAGTGTGTATGCCATAGGTGGCGCTGCAGTCGCAAGTGTGTATCCATCGGACACGAATCCGAGACCGCCTCGCTTTTTTAGTGTGTAATGTGTGTGTAAGTGTGTTTAGTGTGTATCCTAATCTATGCTATAATTACCGAATCTGAGACCTTTTCATTATTATTGTTACCTTGTAAATATGTGTGTGGGGAGCGCACGCGCCACCGACCACGGACCCGCTCCGGTCCCTTCCTTCCTTCCGCGGATTCATTGAATGAGTCAAGCAGTCCGTCAGTCGCCCGGGTGTCGCCCCACAGAGAGGCGGTATTTATTTATGATGAGTAGCTTCAATTAAAATTTTCAAATTCCTTTCTATAAAAAAAATTATACTTTCATAAAAACTTTCATCCCCGATTTCCACCCCTTAAAATCTGAAAATCCAAAAACCCTGAAATACGTTATTATTTGTTTATGAAGAGTAGCTAAAATTAAAATTTTCAAGTACCTGCCTTTAAAAAAATCGATACTCCCATACAAATATTCATCCCCCATTTCCACCCCTTAAAATCTGAAAATTCAAAAACCCTGAAACACGTCATCATTTGTTTATGAAGAGTAGCTACAATTAAAATTTTCAAGTTCCTACCTTTAAAAAAATCTAAACTCCCATGAAAATTTTCATCCCCCATTTCCATCCCTTGAAATCTGAAAATCCAGAAACCCCGAAACACGTCGTTATTTATTTATGATAAGTAGCTATAATTGAAATTTTCAAGTTACTATCTATAAAAAAATTACTTTTCCATAAAAAAATTCATCCCCGATTTCCATCCCTTAAAATCTTAAATCCAAAAACCCTGAAACACGTCATTATTTATTTATGATAAGTAGCTACAATTAAAATTTTCAAGTTCCTATCTATAAAAAAATTTATACTTCCATAAAAAATTTCATCCCCGATTTCCACCCCTTAAAATCTGAAAATCCAAAAACCCTGAAATACGTTGTTATTTGTTTATGAAGAGTAGCTAAAATTAAAATTTTCAAGTTCCTGCCTTTAAAAAAATCGATACTCCTATACAAACTTTCATCCCCCATTTCCACCCCTTAAAATCTGAAAATTCAAAAACCCTGAAACCCGTCATCATTTGTTTATGAAGAGTAGCTACAATTAAAATTTTCAAGTTCCTACCTTTAAAAAAATCGATACTCCCATCAAAATTTTCATCCCCCATTTTCATCCCTTAAAATTGAAATCCAAAAACCCCGAAACACATCATTATTTATTTATGATATGTAACTACAATTAAAATTTTCAAGTTCCTATCTATAAAAAAATTTACACTTCCATAAAAAAATTCATCCCCGATGCCACCCCTTAAAATCTGAAAATCCAAAAACCCTGAAATACGTCATTATTTCTTTATGAAGCGTAGCTACAATTAAAATTTTCAAGTTCCTACCTTTAAAAAAATCAATACTCCCATGAAAATTTTCATCCCCCATTTCCACCGCTTAAAATCTGAAAATTCAAAAACGCTGAAACACGTCATCCTTTGTTTATGAAGAGTAGCTAAAATTAAAATTTTCAAGTTCCTGCCTTTAAAAAAATCGATACTCCTATACACACTTTCATCCCCCATTTCCACCCCTTAAAATCTGAAAATCCAAAAACCCTGAAACACGTCATCATTTGTTTATGAAGAGTAGCTACAATTAAAATTTTCAAGTTCCTACCTTTAAAAAAATCTAAACTCCCATGAAAATTTTCATCCCCCATTTCCATCCCTTGAAATCTGAAAATCCAGAAACCCGAAACACATCATTACTTATTTGTAATAAGTAAACAATTAAAATTTTCAAGTTCCTATCTATAAAAAAATTTATGCTTCCATAAAAAATTTCATCGCCGATTTCCACCCCTTAAAATCTGAAAATTCAAAAACCCTGAAATACGTCATTGTTTGTTTATGAAGAGTAGCTACAATTAAAATTTTCAAGTTCCTACCTTTAAAAAAATCGATACTCCCATAAAAACATTTCATCCCTCATTTCCATCCCTTAAAATCTGAAAATCCAAAAATCCTGAGTTGTAAAATAAACATGTGTTCTAAATTTCAGCTTTCTAGGTCTTGCGGTTTAGGCTGGGCGATGATGATTGAGGCGGGCATATAGTTTTATTAATTTAAAAGATAGATATAAAAGCGAGACCATATCCCAAGAACGACAACAAAACAAAAAAAGTAAACAGATAACTAAAAATAATAATTTCATACACTCCAAATCCGAGGTGGGTAATACACACATGCGATTCAATATACGAAAGTGAGACCGCCTCGGATTCAGGTAAAATAAAATACCGAAAGCGAGGCGTTTTAAAAAAATTCTCATACACACTCTAAATCTGTTGAAAATGACGAAAGCGAGGCTCCAGCCTCGCTTTCGTGCACGCCTCGGATTCGGGTGTGTTAGCACTTTTCTGAAAATTGAAATATCTCATGCAATACGCCATCTATCGAGAAACGGGAAAGATTGTCGTATACCTATATTCAAGTTACATCACATAGAGACACAAAACATTGTGAAATACCGTTGTATCACTAAGGCCTCGTTTTCGTGCTTCTCAACAACTAAACACAGACCGCCTCGCTTTAGGGATTGAGCAAACAAGGGTGTGTGTCTGTCTGTTGGCATCGTAGCTCCCAAACAGATGGACCGATTAAAAAACCCCGACCCTTAAATATAAAAAATAATTTCCGTTTACGTACATTTTTTTTAATTTTTTTTTTATTGTTTGCTCGACATATGGCGCCGAGGCACCCATAAAGTGTCTAACGGCGCCCATGGACATTCGGTCGTATTCGGGGGTTGCGAATGCCATGCCGGCCTGACAGGTGCCCATTCACGCCCCTCTTGAAGGACCCGAGACTGTACTTGGGGGGAAATATATGAGCAGGGAGAGCGTTCCAGAGTTTACCGGTTCTGTAAAGGAAAGATCTGCAGAATCGATTACATAAGTACATAAAGGAGTCGGGGGACCGCTAAGTAAAATAAATATAAAAACTCAGAGCAGCGCGGGAATTTACTTACCGGTCTCCCGACTTCATTAAGTAAGTAAACTGAAACTATTTTTGACTTTTTTAAGGGTTAGGCGTTTTGTAAATTTCTAATTTAACTTGTATTTTCCTAGAATCAGCTTTTTCGTCATATTTGCTTTTTGGCGTTACATATATACACAAGCTGTGCCCGCGGCTCCGCCCGCTCTCATATTTCACTTCACTGCTAACCTCATAAGCTATTTAGCGTGATAGTAAGTAGCCTATAGTTGATGGGAAGAATCAAGCTATCCGTAGAATTTTGTTTTATTAAAATCGGTTCAGTGGTTCTCGAGTTATACGCGGACAGACAGACAGACATACAGACAGAAAGCAGACGTTGGATTTTATTATAGGTAAGGATTTTAACTATGTAGGTAGATGTTTGGCTATGTTCGCGGCATTGTCGGTAAAGCTTATCGCCCACTGGCGCGAATCGCTGGAAACTGTCCACTAGTAAACTTAGGTACGCTCTCCCTGCCCGCATATTTCCCCCCAACTACAGTCCCGGGTGAAATCTGCAGCGCCTAAGGCTTCCACCTCGAGCACAGCCACCCAGTTCGGAAGCAATAAAAAAAACACGGGTGGCTCGACGGAACATGTCTCGCTTTATATAGAAAAAAAAAAATCGGCCAAGTGCGAGTCGAACTCGCGCACCGAGGGTTCCGTATCTTTTAATTTTTTTTTAATGGAAACTGTCACGGTCAGCTGCAGCAACATCCGTGATGTCAGCCCATAACACCGGATGAACTTGGTGCCACGTCAGTGCTTCCCTTCGGTCGTGCCGGCTACACTGAACTGGATGGAAAACACAAACTATTTACATAGCCGTTTCGACCGACCTTTCATTCAGTGCGGTGGTATCAACCCGGGCGGGATAAACCCTACCACCTATTAATATAAGAAGGGAGTCATATCCCTTAGTCGCCTTTTACGACATACACGGGGAGAGATGGAGTGGGGTTATTCTTTTACAGTACCGGCCCTACACGGTACAATCACATACACATGGTATCGCCATGTCATGGTCAGCGCCACTCACGCCATCTATGGCGTGTTTTATGAAATGCTTCATATTAGTTAAAATCCATGATTGGTTAAAATGTTTCATACTGTTTTCTGTAGATGCGCGCATACACTTTTTAGTTTCTTGTATGGGGACCCCCGTCAATTTTTTTTTCTTTTTCTTATTTGTTGTTTTATCGGCCATAATAATAACACATATACATTTTTCACATATTATGTGAAAAATTCAACGGGCTACCTATTACGGTTCAAGAGATACAACCCTCGGACAGACAAACACGGCGTAGGCTTAGTAATAGGGTCCCGTACGACGAATACGGAGCCCTAAAAAAAATTAAATAAGTTACTTTCACGAATGACGTCGACGAGACGGGGAGATTAGGGATCAAAGTGAGGAGACTTTTGCATACGGAAATTACGTTATGATGTGAAATTGCTTTATCTAAATAACTAAATATATTGTCTGATGTATCGTGTTTAAGTCGTGATGACTCTCTCCAAAGAGAGAGATTAAAGTCAAGCTAGACGCAGCAGGTAAGAGAACGTCTACCTGTACCGTATGGGACCGGTACTTTAAAGGAATAGCCCCACTGCATCTCTCCCCGTGTGTGTCGTAAAATGCGACTAAGGGATATGACTCCCTTCTTATATAATACTAGTTTTAGTATTATATAAGAAGGGAGAATACTAGTTTAGGTTAGTTTATTATTAGTCTTTAATTTATTTGTTATTTCATATTCTGCAATAAATATATCTGTATCAATATCATCATCATAATCAATACTAATAATAAATCTGTAAGGGATGGTCACGGAGTAAGTTACTTTGTTTTATGAGATATTGCGTTTGTAGACTCTATGTATGATACTGAAACTAAATTGATGATTATTTGGAAATCTTTTCTGCATATGTCGAGGGCTTACTTCAAGAATGCATTAAGTCAGAAAAAGTAGTTTTGAGATAATCAAGATTTAAAGTTTACAAAATAAAAATAAAAAAATCTACTTATATTTACAATATCAGTATTATGTACCGGGATTTATTATCTATCGAGGTTAAAAATGTTATTAAAGAAAAAAATTATATGTTTACACAATACCACGTTTTATTCAAAAGTGTAGGAGAAGGTACTGACTTAGTGTATTTTGTTTGATGATTAATTTTGCAGTAAAATAAAAATACTGTGTTAAGTCTTATAGTCATTTAATGAAAAAGACAGTTGTTGTTGGTGCTTTGGTTTGGGGTTGGCTCTAGGCCTGCAAATTAGTCCCGCTTGGTTGGGGACCTTGTAAAAAGCCCGCGATCTCCAGCTACCCCAGCCAGGCTATGTCATGGAATGCCTTTCATGGAAGAAAGCCACAATTCGACTTAGGCGTCTGCAGACCGCTGCAACGGAAAATGGAGAACGGAGTACGTCCCTTCGTTGGTTGTCAAACACACTGCACTCCATCAAAACATGCTCGGTCATTTCATTCGTCGCCAAACATCCCCTGCACAGTGGACTAGCCGTACTACCCACGGTGTGTAGATGTTTATTTAGTGAGCAGTGGCCGCTCATAAGACCAGCGGCTATTCTCAGCTTAGCCCGGGCCAGATTGATAAGCTTCAGAGCCAGCCTTCGGTCTGGTATAGGAAGAGCAGCTCTCGACTGTCTGCACTCTACGAGGCCCTTCCATCTGTCCCTGTGTTTCCGTGATGTCGACGCGTCGTGATTATCACGGGTTCCGCTCCTTTGGGTATAGTTCTGGAGCCTCTTCGGGCGACGTCATCAGAACTTTCATTTCTGTCGTCATCGTTGTGGCCTTTTATCCACTGGAGGATGACCTTGTTATTATTACCTGAAACCTTCTCCAGGGCCTCATGACATTGAAGTACCAGGTCTGAGGTACACCTCTTGCTCTTCAGTGACATAAGAGTCGCTGCGCTGTCTGAGAGTATCTCTGTACTCTCTGTACTCGCCGAGCATGTTTTGTTGTAGTGCAGTATGCTTGACATACGCCCATCTCAGTCCCAGCGGTTGCCGCTTGTAGCACCCCGATTACTTCCATTTGGAAAACTGTTGAGTGTGCACCAAGTCGTACTGATTTATTAATGTTCAGCTCCCGTGAGAAAATGCCCGCACCGGTCCAACTGCTTGTCCGTGACCCGTCTGTGAAGATTCTTAGTTCCGTCTCACTAGATGGGCCGGGGGTTGGTCCTTAATAAGGGTAGTTCACTGCTCACCGTGTGCAGGACACTTGTGCTTTACCGGTTCGTCCCCTTTTCATAATCCTAGTGCCTTGAGTCTGAAGCGGACGCCGCTGCCTCCTGTTTGACACATAGGTCCAGCGTTGAGACAGAGTATGGCTTCAGTGATGGCTGTGGGTTTAGCGCATACAATCCGTAATATCCTTGGAGGTAAGCCTCTGCAGCTTCTCTAATTTCATCGTTGATTAAAAGGACAGTTTTACGGGCAGTATTAGAATTTTTCAGTGAATTACAATGATGGTTGCTACTAAACTAGTTGTGTTGATCTTCTTCTATCAATCACGATTACCAGAGTGAAAACTCTTCCTTCATTTTGCTAAAAAAAATACTTTTTTAGCTAGATAACCTCAAATTACAATAGCTCACTAACAAATTCACTCAGCGAATGCTTGAGGTGTCATCCACGATTCAGTATTGCAAGTACACAATTCAAATTTATGTTAATGCATCGGCCAGTGTAGTTGTTAACAACAACCACTTCAAGTAATATCGCCAAGAATACATTAAGTCCGACTTAGTGCTTTTCGCAGTACGTTTTTGACGACGTTTCTAAAAATCGCATCTTCGTAAATGCACTAAGTGACTTAATGTCTTTTTGAAAATGATTTCGTTAAGTCCCAGTAAGCCAAAACCGCAACATGAAATGCATTAAGTCACTTAATGCTTTATTGTAGAATAGTATTCTACCACGAATTATCGAAATTGTATTTTTGAAATAACACTAAGTAGACTTAATGCATTCCAGAAGAATAACTTTTTGCGATTCACATAAAAAACATTTACAGTAAGGCACTAAATTGTACTTAGTGTATTTACGTTGACTATAATATCAACAATAATCAGAATTTAGTGCCATTCTATTCGAATCATGTCAGTTAGTGCTTTTTGCTTGTACAAAGTAGTGATATTATGACTTAATGCTATAGCTATCTTTGGATCTCGTCAGTGTACGACTTAGTGTGTTTTTGAAGAATGTAGCGCAAAAAATTATGAACAAAACTGTATAATTAAGTCAAAATCGAATTTTTTTGACATAGTGCATTCTTGAAGTAAGCCCTCGGTATGTTCCTCCATAACTCTTAAACCCATCATCCGAATTCGATGAAACATAGTACAAACACATTTGATTATACGGGACGTACGGGACACAGGATAGGCTAAATAAAATTAAGTTACGGTTACGCTAAGATGTGTGTGGCTCTCATGCAAACCTAATTGTTGTTGTCTTTACTTATTTTTAAATACGAATTTCGCGCGAGCGAAGCCGCGGGCATAAGCTGGTAAACAATAAACAATAAACATTTTATAAACCTCTATCATTCTCGCTCAGATGGATGCAGAATAGTAATAAGGAAAAACCATCGGTCTGTTGCAATTGGCCACTTGGATTTTCAAGTCTATTTTGTAGAGTAGCCGTAGGTAAGACCGGAATTTTCTCCGCACAATACATTCACATTATCCTCTCATCATTGTGCCCTCGTGGAGTTATTCAAAGCATTTCGAGAGCTCTTCTCTATAAATAGCATACGACCATCGGGAGCCGACCAGTACCCTAATCACGAGATTTAACCTACTACGCTACGCGACGCTACGCCGTGTTCTCCGTATCATTTTGTATGGAGAAACAGAGCAGCGCCTCTAGTGATAGATTTGCGAACTTCGTTTCTTCATACAAAATGATGCCGAGAACACGGCGTAGCGTAGTAGGTAAATATTTTTTTTGTTTTTTTTTTTTAATTTTTTTTATGTAAACTTGACACGGTTGGCTACATCACCTACAACATCTGCGATGTCAGCCCATAACACCGGGCGAACTAGGTGCCATGTCAGTGCTTCCCTTCATTTCGAGCCGGCTACACTGAACTGGACGGAAAACACGAACTATTTACATAGCCGTTTCGACCGACGTTTCGCTCAGTGCGGTGGTACCAACCCGGCCGGGATAAACCCTACCACCTAGTAAGGTAAGAAGGGAAGGGACCTAAAGTTCAACGTGGTATCCGAACCACGGTCAGCCTCCAACAGTCGGGCGGTCATCCATCCAATAACTGACCGCACCATTAAATCTCGTGATTAGGGTATAACCTCGCCGCTACGTAAATTTATTTATTTTTATTTATTTTTAGAACAAATAACAGAAATACGTCAGATGTTAAAATAAAGATTAGAATTTACAGACATAGTTCCTACATGTTTGTACACTTCGTGGTTAATAGGGCAGTAACAAAATAAAAAAAAAATACATACATATCACACACGCTGAATCCCGACAATCGGGGTAAGCAGAGCAATCGGTGCTGTGCTGCAAGAACTCTGGCAAATTGCAGCACAACACCGACCGCCACGTTTCGCAAAGCATTCGAACAAGATTAAATCGATCAAGCAGCAAGTAAGGCACGAAGACCCGCCTGCTGCATGACTCGGCGGAAGTACCGTGCCAAGGTGAGAGGTGGCGAGCCTGTCGCCCTTTCGCACGGCATCTTGTCCTTATCAATTAGTCGCCTTTTACGACATGCACGGGGAGAGATGCAGTGGGGCTATTCTTTTTCAGTACCGAACCCACACGGTACTAAAAAAATATAATAGAACAATAATCAGGACTATAGCAACAGTCGACTGACCGCACGACTGAGCTCTCAGGAAGACCATAAACCTCGAAGAAAGCAAGTAAGAAAGGGCGAGACCGAAGGCCGAGGTGCGTTCAGGAAGACGATACATTCTCGAAGACAGTAAGTAACTATGGGCGGGGCCGAAAGCCGAGATGTGTTCAGGAAGAGGATAAACCTTTTCGAAGAAAGTAAGTAACAAATAAGTTACTTTCTTCGAGAAGATTTATGGTCTTCCTGAACGCAGCTCGGCCTTCAATATCGCCCTCTGTTACTTACATTCTTCGAAAAGGTTATCCTCTTCCTGAACGCAGCTCGGCCTTCGGCCTCGCCCTTTGTATAAAACAATAATCAGGACTATAGCAACAGTCGACTGACCGCACCACTGAGCTACCGAATGCTGACAGCTCATATAGTACGCACTCTTTTTTACTATTTCATATTTATTTAAAACTTCAATACCATTTGTGATGAACAAACTGGCTCCTAGTGGAAATATTTATTTATTATTTACGGCTTTACTCACGGTTTTTGTATCGCGTTGCCGCGACACGTTTCGACTCAAACATTCGAGCCATTGTCAAGCGAGCTCCTGTGTCCGGCGGCGGTCAAACGTCGCGGCAACGCGATACAAAAACCGTGAGTAAAGCCGTAAATAAATATTTCCACTATGAATGTTAACCACGGTAATCTTAAATCACATTGAAACTGGCTCCTTCTACCAGGGATATAGTTGGTGGATATATGTTCAAAAAATCTATTCACCAGTGGCTGTTTCGGCTTGGTCGTGTAAAAACTGCTGAACTGTTGAAAATTGTGTCCTAACGTCCTAATGCGTCCATGTTTGCTGCACAAAGACACTAAGCCACACCACACATGAAAACACTTACCCTCACCTCACTCACAGTAATACACACACATTTATAAGTAAAGTAAGGAGGTGAACATTGACAGTTACCTGCCCCCTATAATACGGCTTGCGCTAGTTTAGGGGGCAGGAGTTCCTCAGTGGATAAAGTCTTCTCACTGTTAATGATTATATACAGCATGTTCGGCACATCGACCGACAATTTTTTTTTTGTAGGTGAGTGGTGTCCGGCTATTTGCAAGGTTTTGATCCATGATACCTTTTGTCAGGTGTTACTTGGTATCGAGATACGATTTTTTTTCTTTAATTTTGAAAATTACCAAAATCCCAGCGTTAAACCCTTGTAACTTTTTTGTTTGTGATTGTATCAGCACGAAATAAAATTTATTGGATTTTAGAACATACCCTTGTTTAGAAAAACATATTATTTGAGTAAGTTACTTAGTTAAGATAAGTTAATGAAAAGGACTTATGCCGAACATCCTGTATCATAATGTGTATTGTATATGTTACATGTTGTTTTGCATGTAAATAAATAAATAGAATTTGAAATTTGAATTGGTTTTTGGACGATGTTTTCATTTGAGTATGTGTTTTCTTGGAAATTGCTTTCACTACAGAAATAGCCCTAACACAATCTGAAAGGTGACGCACCCTAAACTCCTCTACATCCGAAGTAATCCGAAGTAATCTTCCCCAAAATGTTTCGCCATAAAACGCACCTGGAGAGTCGGAACCACAGATCTAGACAATCGCTAGATAGCCAATTATAGAGCGCTCTACGTCCTATGCCGTCTATCAATCAGTTTACTTCGATATGCGAGAATACTCGCGGCCACTCACCGACCGCATGTGATTTATCAGCCTCGGTACCTCAGTTGTGCTGTCATTCGACCTTCGGTTGGATCGTTAGATGGCCGCATAGCAGCCTCGGTTGTGTTCTCCTCTAGTTCAGTATAGCCAGCAATCCACGGAAGCCTCCGGTATGGCACCTACCTTCTCGGAGGTGATATTGGCTGGTCGGAGTATGTGCTTTGGCCCCTCCGACTCAGCCACCCATACCGGAATAATTATATTAAAAAAAAAAAAAACAATTGAGCACCGGTCCGGGGCAAACTTTCTGATGGGCGCGCCACCAGCATATTTAAAAATCTTCGACAGACCATCTAGCCATATTTTCTCTGATCTGTGGTCGGAATGAATTGAGCGGAAGATGCCTCGGAGTGTAGTTTGGTTAGTTTAACTTTCGCAGGCTAAGGTAATTACATATTAAATCTCGGGTGCGCTGGTAGAAAGAGGAGGGTTTAGTAGAAGATCGCTGGTAGCTGGGAATGGTAGGTGAGGGTCTAACTAAAGAATAAGTAGCAAAAATTATTTTTTGCCGGAGACTTATATACTTATGGAGAATTTTTTCCTAAAGATATCCAAATATTAGTGTATTTTTATAATAATTCACATAATGTTAATATGGCTATTTCCATATAACCATAGAGTGTTTTTTTATAAGCCGGAGAAGAGGCAATACTAGGTTTATTTATATTTTCTTTTTTGTGTAGTAAACAGATAAGTACCGAAAAGTGCATAATTATATGGGAGTATTCAGGAGATAATTAATCCCTCCCTCCCCCCTCCCCCCCCCCCCCCCCCCTTTAGCATAGCACCCACTCCTATACCCCGTCTCCCCTCACTGAGTCATATTACGTTTTTGCCTCCCCCACTTACCCCGTTGTTCCCCTTCCGCGGGGGGGGGGGGGGGGGGGGGGGGTATACCCCACCAAACGAACCTCTTTCTACAGCACAGCCTAAATCTCAATTTGTAGCAAATGACACTAAATGTACCTACTTTCCAGGAGATAACCGCTGCAACTACGTAGGGATTGTTGGCTGACACTGACTGACACGGTTGGCTACATCATCTACAACATCCGTGATGTCAGCCCATAACACCGGGTGAACTAGGTGCCATGTCAGTGCTTCCCCCTTTGATCGTGCCGGCTACACTGAACTGGTCGAAAAACACAAACTATTTACATAGCCGTTTAGACCGACGTTTCATTCAGTGCGGTGGTCCCAACCCGGGCGGGTTAAACCCTACCACCAAGTAAGATTAGGAGGGAAGGGACCTACAGTTTTACGAGGATTCCGAACCTCGGTCAGCCTCCAACGGTCAGCGGTCACCCATCCAAGTACTGACCGCACCCAGCGTTGCTTAACATTCAATAGCGACAGTTGACTGTCTGCACCACTGAGCTATCGAGGCTGATGTCAGCCCATATAACACCGGGTGAACTAGGTGCCGTGTCAGTGCTTCCCTTCATTTCATGTCGGCTACACTGAACTGGAGGGAAAACACGAACTATTTACATAGTTCGTAAGAAGGGAGGGGACTTACACAGTTTTACGTGGAATCCGAGCCACGGTCAGTCTCCAACGGTCGAGCGGTCACCTATCCATCCACTGACCGCGCCCTGGTGTGCTTATGTTCCGACCGACAGTCGACCGACCGCACCACTGAGCTACAGAAAGTTTTTTTTTTTATTGAAACTGACGATTGGCTGACTACATCACCTACAAGATCTGCTGAAGCAAGATCACCTACAAACTGACAAATGTTTGTTTACGTGTAAATGTTAACGTGGGCAGGAATAACATCGATCACAACGCTGACGGTGCTGGCGTTCGAGCGCTACATGATGGTGTCGCGACCGTTCAGCGCACGCCACCTCACACCGCGCGGAGCGTGCCTCACCGTACTCTTCATCTGGAGTTACTCCCTCGCTCTCACCACCCCGCCGCTCTTCGGTTGGGGCAACTATGTCAGCGAGGCTGCGAACATCAGGTACGAAAATACATAAATACTATACATACATACATAGCGTCACGCCTGTTTCCCGGTGGGGTAGGCAGAGACAACGGATCTCCACGTGCCACGATCCTGATACACCTCCGCCGCCTCTTCCACTCCCATAATGTTCTTCATGCATGCTCGTCGGTTACGGTCACTACGCATTGACCTTTTTTGAGCACACGCCCGATCTGGTCGAGGTACGTGCGTCTACGTGGAAGAGTCGGGAAGGGTCTCCCCTTCCCGACTCTTCCACTCACATTTGCTTAAACACCACTATTTTAGTATTAAGTAGGATTGAGTGCTTGGAATTCGAGATTGGCGACTCGAGGACAGTCACTATGTACCCTTAGGAGGTACCATTCTGGCGTATAGCCCAATTTTTTCAACTGTGCACTTCGAGCTGTCAAAGTCGTAGGCTCTCGCACTGAATTCATCCCCCACTTGTGCTTCTTCACCTCACCGCCGACGACGCCTAATCAGTACGGAGTGCAGTACTTAAGGCGTCGGCGGAGAGGTGAGGAAATAAGCGGGTAGGGTGCATTCAGTGCTGAGACACTCGACACTTGACAGCTCGAAGTGCATAGTTTAAAAAATTGGGCTATAACGTGTTTTAATAGTCAGATTGATTCGAAGCTCGCTTCTGGAGATTTGAGTACAACCAATTTCACCCTGGAGAGATGCTATAGTCCGGAGATTTGTATAGTAGCCGCCAAAGATTATGGAATGAGAGAAGATATGCGGAGGCAGGACGTGTGTCCGCGTCACGGTAATATGGGCAGATTTGCCCATATGAACGATCGATGTGTGCGTGAGTGCTCGCGGATGCAACGCTTTGGATTGGCCAAAAATCGCTAGTGCGTATGTTTTCGTGTATTTTTGAATTGTGATTGTGTGCGATCGGAAACTGGCGACAGCGGTTCCGATACGAGCGGGCGTCCATGACACATCTTGTCTCCTTCAATAATCTTGTCTCCTTTCTTTAGTAGCCGCTTAGCCGGATTGAGTGGCTAAACTTGGGGCTGGAAACTCGGGCACACCCACTTAGGCTGACATTCATAGTCGTTCCAAAGTTCGAAACTTAGCACTGTCTAAACTAAGTACAGGACTCTTATAGTCGATACTAACGTTTAGAACGAACTATGCTAAGCCAAGTGATAGTCCAAGTTAAACGTCTCTTTTTTTCTTTTTATGGTGGGATTCGCACCATTGCTCATACTGAAATATAGGGTGTTTTTTGTAGAGAGACAGTCAACTTTGATGAAATGGGCATCAAAGTTGACTGTCACACTCACGCACGCTGTCAGTCAAACCGCCGCGCCGCCGCGCCGTCACTGGACACTGGCAGTAGTAAACGAATTTCCTATTCGTTTGGTTCATCATCATCATCATCATCAGCCTGTATCGGTCCACTGCTGGACATAGGCCTCTCCCAAGGTACGCCACCACACGCGGTCTTCCGCTCTTCTCATCCATCCACTCCCGGCTACCTTTTTTAGGTCATCTGTCCACCTAGCCGTTCGTTTGGTTGCCACTATTTAAAAAAAAGAAATAACCTGTCGTGAGGTGACAGGACAGCCAGTGTGTCAATGCTCTGTGTATTCTATTCTGCGCTACTCTCTCATTTGTACTAAAATGAAAGAGACAGAAAACTCGTAAGTTCGCTTTCGAGGCTAAAGTCGTCGTAAGACTAGACTTGGACTTGGCTTAGTTTTCAAACTCAAAGACGGTTGCTTAGCGCGCGCACGGCTTGTCTATGAGAGTGGTAAACGTCAAAGTTTGAACTCAGAGTCGAACTTAGCACGCTCGTTGCGACTATCAATGTCACTCTTACATCCTTCGGAGATACCAATCTTAAAATTGGTTTATGATAATCAGAACTTAGATTGGTTGATTTGATGTAGCTCGCTGCTGGAGATTCCGGCTCAGCCAATTTCGTCCATGATTAGACATACCGGGGGGTCTGATGGAAAATTAGCCTGCCTGCCTACCTACCTACCTCCCTAGCCCCGACCCTTCTTCTTTATTTGCTTTACGATTTTTATAACCGCCATTAACCTAGGGGTAGAATGTATAGAATTTTGATTCGACGCTCATTGGTTCAAATACCACTTGTGAAAATGTTTTTTTTTTTTTGTAAAGTATTGTTAGGGTATTAAAAATAGGTTATATTTGGTTATTTTTAAGCCCCGACGAAAAAAGAGGGGTGTTATAAGTTTAACGTGTTTGTGTATGTGTGTTTGTGTGGATCGGTGTGTCTGTCTGTGGTATCGTAGCTCCCAAACTGATGAACCGATTTGGATGCGGTTTTTTTTATTGGAAAGCTGGTTTAATAGGTATGGTTCGTAGCTATGTTTGTAATCAAGTAATCGAGTATTATCTTAAAAAGTTAACCCATTTGCATGCGTTTTTTTTTTAAGATGAAATTAAAAGTTAAATTACAAATTAAAAAAAAACCCCGACCCTAAAAATCCTAAAATAATTTCGATTTACTTACTTAAACGAGTCGGGGGACCGCTATGTAAATAAAATATAAAAACTCTGAGCTGTGCAGGTATTTACTTAGCGGTCCCCCGACTCCTTTAAGTATGTAAATGGAAATTATTTTAGACTTTTTAAGGGTCGGGGTTTTTTATATTTGTAATTTAACTTTTATTTTTGTTTGGTTTTTGGTCTATCGTAAAAACGGTAATACACACACAAGCATCAAAGGTGGTGTGATTATAGTGAAAACTCTAAAGTAATTCAACGAAATAATAAGATTGAGTCCGATTTCGCAGTTGTACGGAACCCTCGGTGCGCGAGTCCGTCTCGCACTTGGCCGGTTTTTCCGTTTTGAGTTTTATATATTTTTACCAAACTACTCATACAGACACCCATAGACGAGTATGCGACGTTTATGAATACCTACCCTCTATGGTGGATTCTTCTGATATTAGAAAATTGTAAGATAACGTTTTTTCTCACGAATTTCTGATTAAAAGAATGAAAGAATTCTTTTGAAAGTCACCGCCGCGCCGCGGCCGCCCACGTCCAACTTATATAATAATTCGGAAGTTTATCAGTGTTTCTTATCTGCTGGCTGACGCGAGATAAAAATTTTACAAGTTCGGCCTGGATTCTTCGTTCTTAGGTATCCGTGCCGTATTGCTAAGTCTACGCCTTCTGTATGAAAATGTTTGAAAATGAAAATGTTTATTCATAACTAGGTTTTACATAGCTAGGCTTACATAATTTTTGTATAGTATAGAAGTACATTTTACATAATATACATTTTAACATATTAAGTAGGTATATAAGTATTATATAAGTACCGTCTAAATAATATATGTATAAATAGTATATAAGTACCGTGTGGTGCCGGTACTTATAAAGGTACCGTGTGGTGCCGGTACTTATAAAGAATAGCCCCACTGCATCTCTCCCCGTGCATGTCGTAAAAGGCGACTAAGGGATAAGGACAAGATATCGTGCTAAAGGGCGACGGGATCGCCACCTCTCACCTTGGCACGGTACTTCCACCGAGTCATGCAGCAGGTGGGTCTTCGTGCCTTACTTGCTGCTTGATCGATTTAATCTTGTTCGAATACTTTGCGAAACGTGGTGGTCGGTGTTGTGCTGTAATTTACTAGAGTACTTGCAGCACAACACCGATTACTCTGCTTACCCCGATTGTCGGGATTCAGCGTGTGTGATATGTATGTATGTATGTATAAGTATTTTAACTAAATATTTTAATATTTATAATGCATATAAACTAAAAATATAAAAGAAAGTAAAAAGAAAGCGTATGTCAGTCTGTTTGTCCATCTGTCCGTCCGATTGCTGTATCTTTGGAGCCGTAATAGCTAGCCGGTTTGAAATTTTCACAGAATTATATCACAGAAAATTTTCACAAATAATAAAAAATAGAAGAAGTAAGAAATTAGGAGTTGTCCCCAATTCCCCATAATATAGGGAACGTGTTTTTTCGACGTTTTTTTTTTGTGGTGCAGAAACCTCGGCGCGCGATTCCGACTCGCACTTGGACGGTTTTTTATGTTTTCGTAGCCAACGATGCAGGGACGCTTATAAAATGAGTCAGGTGTCCAGGTGTGTATTTAATAAACACAAATACAAATTGTACAAAGATAAATACAACCTTCGATCATAAAGAATATACACTTAAAACTATATTTTCCGTCTACGCATACAACCAATATACATCCTTACATATACATAAATACATATACAACGTGTCCCAAAACTCAACGTCAAGCAGGAACCAGGGAGTAGGCCAGTTTATGACGACCCAGGGAAAAATAAGAAAAAAAAACCTGAGTCATTTATTAAAAAAAAAAAGAACTGATTTTTTTTTTGTTAAAACTACAGGCATTCTGGTTTTATTTGAGATAGTTATAATTATCAGAGTTATTTAGGCTTCCAATATAAAAATTTGAACAATATTATGTATTTGAAAATTTGTAGTCGCAGTAGGTACCTAAAATGTTGTACGAGATGTAAATTTTCAAAGTTTTTCAAAAAATGCTCATATCTTAAAAACAAATGACTCCGATTTTTTTTTTCTTATTTTTCCCTGGGTAGTCATAAACTGGCCTACTCCCTGGTTCCCGCTTGACGTTGAGTTTTGGGACACGTTGTATACAATAAGAAACATATAATAAACCTACATCAACTCTTATATGCTATACATACATACTTATATACATACTTTACATGTATTTCAACTGGATTGAAGGACTTATCAATTTGCAGAGATTTATTCCAGTCAACCTTTAAATGTTTGTGAGTCGACTAATATAGTGAAATGTAAGTAGGTAGTGGCAAAAGCTTATGTAGAGAGCTAAATTTTCCCAATATTTTTCCAACATTTATTATTCGTTACTCCACTTTCAAAAGTCAACGCCTGGAGCATCAGAATCTTAGATCAGAATAATATCAAGTGTTCAAAATCAACATTCATATTTCAAGCTTGACATAGTGACATTGAAAATGTCTTTCGATCGCTTCAGTATAGTCCCCGATTTCCAGCGAGAGGACGAAATCGCTGTGGTGTCGTGAGGGTACGCGTACCGACGAGGGCTACCAGATGGTGAAAATTTAAAAAGTTTGAGAGTTTTTGAGAAAATAGCCGAAAACCCATAAGAATAGCCTTTTATTAAAAAGCGATCTTTTATACATATATCTAAATATATATTTTACATTTTATATTTTTATATTGTAGATTGACTCAATATATGGGGATAATTTTTTTATTTAAAAAAAGAGTGAAAATTTCGGAGTTATGATTTTTTTTTTATTTTCCGTTACGCGAGTTACGTTACGAGTCGTCTTTCTTGCAGAGTAGTAAAATGGTTTTCGTGCATGCATACATGAAAATTAACAATTTAAATTTTTAAATTATATTTTGTTTTTTATTTCTGATAATTCTTGTAAATTTTTAAAAACTTGACAAATTTCGGTATGAAATAATGTATATTTTTCGTTTATTTCAAGATCTTGTCGAGATCTTCATTTCGGATGACAGCTGTCAAAATTAAAACGGCCATGTCTCGGATTGCGCTGGGACAACTGATAGTGATTCCACTTTAGGAACAGCGGCAGGAGTGCGAAGTGATTCCTACCTCCAGATTTTTTTGTATTGATATTACTATTCATAATAGGCGTATAGTATGCCCGACTCCGCGTACTGAAGGCGTAAAAGCCGCTCACTCGCACGCCATTGCGCCAGTGAGCCGCCAGTCAGTATCACTCTCTCTGGCTACCTCAGACTACTACGTTACAATGTAATTACACAATACATATGCTCTTTTTAGCTCACTGACCAGAGGCCGACTAATCGCTTCTTATAGCTCACAGTCAGCACGCTCACAGTCGGCGACTCACTGTACGCTTATATTTTAATACGCCCCTAAATGTCATTTTCAGTGTACCCGAAGGTCATGTAATGAGCTATCCGCTGTCCTTACTTTGGCAAGTTCCTCCTCGATGTGATCATTATCATCAGAGATCTTGTGTGCTCTGTTTACTAGAGAGGTGCTCACTGATCGTAACTGCGCTGGATGGTGATGTGACCTGGCATTGAGATACCTGTTGGTGTGCGTAGGGTTTCTATATAACTTAGAGAAAATAGCATTCTTGAGTGAGGAGTGCGCCGGGGGCCGTCGCCGCGCGTTTTCGCTATGAGTGCAATAAGGGGATGATTACGGAACCCTCTCTATGTGAACAAAGTTCGCACTTTACAGGGTTTTAAATTAATGTTGACGAACCGCCTATGAGGTGGCTATACAACGTCCATCACAGCTGAGCAACGCCCATGTGCTCTCTCTTTCTCTCTCTCTCTCTCTCTCTCTCTCTCTCTCTCTCTCTCTCTCTCTCTCAATCCACAACAATTGGTGCGAACTAATAACTAGGTGCCATGTCAGCGCTTTCCCTTGCTTGTGCCGGCCACACTGAACTCTAGGTGAATTGCATTACATGCGGGTGAATTGTATTGCATACGCACTAGGTTAATTGTATTTAATTGTATTACATAAGGCGAAATTATTGCAAGATGTATATTCTTCTACTGAACCGTGTTAATACATAACGTTTTATCAATCAATCAAGCGCACAGTTTTCCTTTATCGGATCGAATATGATTAAGACTTTGAGTGACAGTATGGTGACAGTTTAATAAATCCGAAAATCACTTTGATCCACACTTGAATTTCTAACCTCTGACTTCCAAGTAACCCGAGACGTCTTTCTCTTTGGGAGCACGCGGGTGTTTCGCATTACACACACACCCTCCCGCTCTCACACACACACACACCCTCCCGCTCTCACACACACACACACCCTCTCACACACAGTTAAAGGCACACATCGGGGGGCAATTCGGCAATTCAATTAACTGGTACGTACTTATCTTAGGGGCGGCGGATGGCCAAGTGGTCTGGGCGTCGGCTTCTCTTGCGAGAGGTTCGAGGTTCGAATCCGGTCGGCATGTACCAATGAGTTTCTTCGGTCTAGCCCTTAGTTACTTACTTTCTTCTTTTGAATACGAGCGAATTTTTCACGCGAGCGAAGCTATATTATATTGAGGTTGTTTCTATAAAATATTTTTGGAGCAATAAAGTATTGAAATCTGTCGATCTATACTTTGCTATGCAGCCGTAGCGATATAGCGATGTAGCACGAACAACGGAAGCCTCGACATAGCACCTACTTCACCGAGCTGTTGTGGGCTGTCCTGACGTC
This sequence comes from Nematopogon swammerdamellus, assembly GCA_946902875.1. Lineage (NCBI taxonomy): Eukaryota > Metazoa > Arthropoda > Insecta > Lepidoptera > Adelidae > Nematopogon > Nematopogon swammerdamellus. Next base: position 24,300,738 of record OX336341.1, on the reverse strand, counting down.
GCGGGTGATCCAGCCAACGTTGTCAGGTTCCATAAGATGATAATATATGATGATACTAAATCAAGACAGTTTCCATATAGTGTTATAATTGCCGTCACACTGTCTTCCTCATCATCAAGAAAATTAATTATTACTTAAAGTAAAAAAAAGTTGATTACATTTTAGACACGTTTCCGCTGTTACTTCCTTTTTAGTATTCAGTAGCAAGCGAAGCCGGCTGCGACCCTTATAAAATCGGTCAAATGTCTATCCGTTCGTCCGTCTGTCTGTCACACGCGCTGAAGCTCAATAAATTAAAAAAAATATACAAATTAATCTTACACAAATTTATAGTTAGATACAAAGCATGAAAACTATTTGTAGGTTATATCTTTTTGTTTTATTTATTTATTTTTTATTTTTATTTTTTTATATACATATATTTTTTATATATATTTTTTTATATATATTTTTATTTATTTATTATACAACCATTATAGCCAAAGCCAAATCGACGTATACAGGATAGAGAAAAAAAACCCGCCCAAGTGCGAGTCGAACTCGCGCACCGAAGGTTCCGTATAGCCATGTCATGGTTAGCGCCACTCACGCCATCTATGGCGTGTTTTATGAAATGCTTCATAATAGTTAAAATTTATGATTAGTTAAAATGCTTCATGCTGTTTTCGGTAGATAGCGTGCATACACTTTTTAATTTGTTGTATGGGGACCCCGTGAATTTTTTACTTTTTCTTATTTTTATTATTTGTTTTTATATCGGCCATAATAACACATGTTCAGTGAAAATTTCAACTGGCTGCCTATTACGGTTCAAGAGATACAGCCCTCAGACAGACAGACAGACACACAGACAGACAGATAGGCTTAGTAAAGTAGGTCCCGTACGACAGATACGGAACCCTAAAAAAAACGAACAAACAACATTGCTACAAACAGTAAAGTAATATGTGTGTACTGAGTCAAATACTTTATTGCAGAATAAAATATTTACAAAACTACAAACTAAACTAATCTAAAACAATAAAAATACTTACAAATAAAAGTATTCCGACATGGGGAACAAGGGCATGGTCCCCATGACGGATGCAGCGTTCCCCCTACACATGTGTGTACACATGTGTGTACTTAAATGTAAGCATAATTTTCGATTCTCAATTTTCTCCTACTGAATAGACCCCCGAAGCAGTATTCCAATAATTTGAGGTCTCGTGAGAAGGCTTTGTAGTAGCATGATGTAGACGATTTTAGCTATTTCTCCGGTTAACCACGACAGATGACACTGGAGATTTTCCGCTTAAATTTCATTGTGTATGTAACAAAAGCTGTAATGAATAATGAAAGGTACTAAATATTACTAAAGGTTGTGCGTGGGATGAATCTTGGAAACTTCAATGTAGAAATCTGTTCGTAAAATATTTTCAGCAATATTTAATCAATATACTATTAATAAATCTTTAAGGGATTTTTGTACCGTGTGGGGTCGGTACTTAAAAAGAATAGCCCCACTCAGTGGCGGCTGGCCCTTAAGTGCACTCGTGCGCCGCACTACCACAAAACAGCGCCTTCACCCGAAAGAAATAAACAAATTAAAATATTAAACATTTCCATGAATATCACCGATCGAAGTAAAAATATCAAACTGAATTCGTTCCTATTTCCTAGACAACAAGGCACGATTTTGCTGTACGTAATACGTACTACATACTACGCATCGCCGCGCCGCCGAGCTCGCCGCCGCCGCCGAGTGCATTAGAAAACACCGCGAACGACTCTTGTATTGATACTATGAGAAAATGTCTAACGCCGCTGCCCCGCCGCGTGAAACAAAACACTCTTCATACGATTATGTGTGGAACAAGGTTGCGTTCTGCGTGTGACACACGACGGAAAAAGAAGGACAGTATATTGTGGATAGACGCGCGTGCGACACGTCGCGACCGAGCCAGCCGACGATGAGCCGAAGTAAGCCGAGATCGTGAACCCGACCGCGGGCACGTGCGGGCGGGAGCGCGCGGGCGCGGCGGGGGCGATCCAAACTCTGGGTCGAAGATACACACAAGCGCTAAGTACCTACATGTATGTATAATGCGCGGGGCGGATCTCGGCGTGTCGCCTCCGCAGCGGTTCGTCAGTGTTCTCCCTCGCACCCGCACCGTACTTGTATAGAGTATTCGTGATCCGAGTATGATGATCCGAGATCCGTCCCGCGCACTATCTATACGCTGTTGCACGACTCGACAGGCAAGTCCATTTTTGGAATATGGGTTGTTTCTTATATATAACAGATCGAGTTTGCAATTGAATATTTGAATTATTCGAATATCGATTTGATACATATTCGAATGGTAATTTATAAAATATTCGAATGTTACGACAAACATTAATGCGTTACGAAAATATTTCGCTATTTTAGTTAAAGTCAAAAAATGGAATCACTCAAAGAGCTAGACAGGCGTTGTTTGGCGCGCCGCGCCTCTCAGTTCGGGGCGAGACCCGTCGTCGCGTGACGCGTCGGTCGAGGGTCGACCGACAATCGCCGCGCCGCCGCCGCGCCGGGATGTTTTGCAAATCCGTTTTTTAGCAGTTTGAACGACTTTTCGTCAGTTAACATGTACATTGTGAAGTTTTCTTCATTGCCCGGCGCGGCAAGGACAAGGACGCGACACCGACGCGACACAAACATTAATATCAGTACCGCACGCTGTCTGGCCGGGCGGGCGCGGGCGACGCCTCGCGCGCGGGTGCGCGGGAGGCGCGGCTCGCTCGTGGCCACTGCGCGCGCAGTGAAGTGTCGCTTTGGTTCTTCGAGCAATTAGGACGCTGGGTGGGTACATAATTTTTGCAAATAAGTCAAGACCGCGGTATCCATTAGATTCACGTTTGGGTATAGTACTAAGTAGCTAGCGCACACCCAGTCCCATAGGTCACCAGCCGCCACTGGCCCCACTGCATCTCTCCCCGTCGCATGTCGTAAAAGTCGACTAAGGGATAAGAAAATTCGTCAGCCTCGGTAGCTCAGTGGCGAGGTTGGTTAGTCAACTGTTTTTAAGCAACGCTGAGCGCGGTCAGTGATTGGATGGGTGACCGCTCGACCGTTGGAGGCTGACCGTGGTTCGGTTTCCACGTTAAACGGTAATACTGTACCCTTCTTACCTTACTAGGTGGTAGGGTTTATCCCGGCCGGGTTGGTACCACCGCACTGAACGAAACGTCGGTCGAAACGGCTATGTAAACAGTTCGTGTTTTCCGTCCAGTTTAGTGTAGCCGACATGAAATGAAGGGAAGCACTGACATGGCACCTAGTTCACCCTGTGTTATGGGCTGACATCACGGATGTTGTAGGTGATGTAGCCAACCGTGTCAGGTTCCATAAAAAAAAAAAAAAAGGGATGGTCATGGAGTTAAGTTACTTTGTTTTACGATATACTGCGTTTGTAGACGCTATTGACGATTTTTCAACTAAATTGAAGGTTTTTTAGAAATATTTTCTGTATGTATGTATGTATGTATGATTCTCCATAACTCTTAAACCGATCATCCGAATACGATGAAACTTAGCACAAGCACATTTTACTATACGGGACACAGGATAGGCTATAATAATAAAATTCAGTTCCGGTTACGCTAAGATGTGGCTCTCATACAAACCGAATTGTTCCGCGCGCCGAAATAAAGGTACGGTAGCGGGCTTACTCACTTTCTTCTTTTTTAGGGTTCTGTATCCGGTACGGGACCCTATTACTAAGCCTACGCCGCCCGTTGAAATTTTCACAGAATATGTGTTAATACGGCCGATATAACAACAAATAATAAAAATAAGAAAAAGTAAACAATTCATGGGGGTTCCCATAGACGAAACCAAAAAGTGTATGCGCGCGCGCCATCTACCGAATAGAGTGTGAAGCATTTTAACTAATCATGAATTTGAACTAATATGAAGCATTTCATAACACGCCATAGATGGCGTGAGTGGCGCTAACCATGACATGGCGATACGGAACCCTCGGTGCGCGAGTACCACTCGCACTTGGCCGATTTTTTAAATACGAATTGCACGCGAACGAAGCCATGACCAAGCGCTAGTTAAAAATAAAGTAATACCTAATCATGCCTTTCCTATGTGTGATTATGGTCAGGCCGCACCGCACACAATGCCCAACCACACGGTAGTGACAACGACTGTGAATTTCATTCACAGACAATACCCGTCCAAATTTTGTCGACAAATTGAACAATTTATTGGTCGCGGTCGTCTGTTGTTGTATTACGATCATTCTGTCCTCGGCTTCCATCCAAATTCTATATAAGGCTTCCAGTGCGACCCTCGAAGCCTCTTTACACGTAGGAGGTAAGTACCGTGTGGGGCCGGTACTTTAAAAGAATAGCCCCACTGCATCTCTTCCCGTGTACGTCGTAAAAGGCGACTAAGGGATATGACTCCCTTCTTTTATTACTAGGTGGTAGGGTTTAATCCGCCCGGGTTGGTACCACCGCACTGAATGAAAGCTCGGTCGAAACGGCTATGTAAATCGTTTGTGTTTTCCGTCCAGTTCAGTGTAGCCGGCACGACCGAAGGAAAGCACTCAAGTGGCACCTAGTTCACCCGGTGTTATGGGCTGACATCACGGATGTTGTAGGTGATGTAGCCAACCGTGTCAGTTTCCATAAAAAAAAGGGGGTTATCGCCGATCTAGGCAAGCCTGGAAGAAATTATAGACAGATATAGCAGGTAACTCTGTTTCCAGGCTAAACAGAAAAAAAGACAATGACCTTGTGCGTCCGTTCATCTATAAAAAAAAACCTTTATGCGTATAGCTCTCTTGCACAAACGTGGCTCGCGAAGCACCATCTCTCTCTTGCGCAGTGCCTGCCGCAAACACAGGAGCGCAAGAGAGAGATTAAGGATCAAAGTTAAATGCCCTTTTTTCCGTGTGATCTGCAAAAAGACCGTTTTTGTCCTCTAGCACTGACTTCGACTGCGAATCATTACTTCTTTAATGTTAGTCAGTAAGTCAGTCAGTCAGTTCGCACACTCCGTTTTCCTGTTTTCCGTTTCCCGCCGCCAATGTAGGACACGGTTACTCCAACGGTCGTCGTTTCTTAGGCTAATGAAAATGAAATGAAAATGAAAACGATGAAATGAAAATGAATAAGTTTTATTTTTCTTGTTTAACACACGCGACAGTTTATATAACACATAGAACAATAAATAGACAAGAAAAATTTGACCTGACACAGCCTTGGTACCTTCCCACCGAGCCCTGGAGCTGGTGAGAGGGACGCTGATTTAAAGTCAGGCCCAGGTACGCAATACACTATACTACTTTAAGAATAAACCCTAACTAACCTATAACTAATAACAGTAAACAGAAGAAAAGGATAATAAGGAAGGTAAGAGCAGTTATAAGCGCAGTTATAAACCGCACACAATGCAACATACACAATACATTCGTCCGTCCGTCTGTCTGTCTGTATGTCAAATTAGCAATTTTAGGGGCATAAGGCCTTAATTTCGAACAACATTTTGTATACATTACATGTCTAACGCTAACGTGTCTAGCCCACTGCCTACTTGATCTTAGCTACCCGGTGTCCAATATACTACTTTGGTGCGTTGGCGGATTGACTCGCACCATATCATGTGCGATATTCCCAGCATGGCTCGCTCTATTGATCGCTGGGCAACTATCAACAGTTTCAACATTTGGACAACATGGACCCTCAGAGTCTACGTTTCACGCCCGTACGTCCGTACCCGTATTAACAATGTGATTAAAATGGTCGTAAATGTTGGTTGTCTGTTGCAGCTGCTCCGTGAACTGGCAGGAGCAAACATTCAACACCCTCACTTATATCCTGTTTCTGTTCGCGATGGGCCAGGCCGTGCCCTGCGCCGTCATCGGTTTCAGCTACTACAACATCGTGAGGACTATGAAGCAGGTATATATATGGGCATTCACAAATGTTTTTGAATAAACTCCTTTCCGGATTGGTATGGCATGAAGGTCGGTTGAATGGATAAAAATCAGCATACTATTCCAATAACGGGAACTAGTTTATAAATTTACGTCCCTTCCCTTCTTATAGCATGGACGACCTAACCTGAGGCGAACACACGTACGCACACAAATGCATTTCAAAAATAATACAAATTCTTGACATTGATTGAACAGACATTGATACATGGCCTGAGCGACACTCTACACTACTACACTCGCAGAATTATATGCTCACCGTCATGCGTGAATGTATTTGTACGCCTCAGGTTAGAACGGACGACCTATACCTTACTAGGTGGTAGAGTTTATCCCGCCCGGGTTAATACCCCCGCACTGAATGAAACGTCCATCGAAACGGCTATAGTGTAAATAGTTCGTGTTTTCCGTCCAGTTCGGTGTGGCCGATATGAAATGAATCGAAGCACTGATACGTCACCTAGTTCACCCGGTGTTGTGGGCTGACATCACGGATGTCGTAGGTGATGTAGCCAACCGTGTCAGTTTCCATAAACAAAGGCGACGACGTCACAAGCAGTTTGCGTGTAGCAAACGTGCAATGGATTTATCAAATGCAATTTATGCAATGCAATTGCATATTCAACAAAGCAACAAAACAAGTAGGGAGACTTCCCTGATTAGTACCAATGATGTTAGAATCGTTAGCTTCGTTGTTCCTGTTCACTTTTTATAAATAAATAAAAGTTAAAACGTGGATTTAACACTACTAATTTTAGTATTTGATCTCAATACAAGCTCCGTCTTTTTGGAGACCCGAAATTCCCCGATGGTCTGGATTCTCTCAGCTACATACGGTTTGTTTTAAAGTTACTACTATGAATGGACTTTGCTCGGAGGAACTTCCATCCATTATTCCTTACCATCCAATCTATCTTCGCAATCACTCCTCGCAGAGAATCTGAACACAATTTTATTGTTGGCATTGGAATTTTGATTACCCATAGCTTCTACTTAATTCACACCTGGTGCTGGAATGAACAGTAGACGTCCACAAATAGTCCGCAATTAATATACTGATAAAATACAATAGAATAGAATATAGTTTATTGCTTCCTAATACAAAATTGTACAAAAGACGAACTTGTTACCTAAGACAATCTCTGCCAATCAACCTGACTTAATTATGAAGCAAACAGAGTAGACACAACGCTGCGCTGGTACAGGATGTCGCTGAGCGCGATTTCACAAGGGGAGATGGAATTGTCTGTGTGAACACCCTCGGTCCCTCGGCACAGCTACGCAGGTTTTCATAAAAAAAATCCGTTTTTCTCAGTTTACTCCCTATTTTCACAACGAGTCCAAAAAATCTTAACTTTTTAAATTGTGTGTATTGTTGTTTATTGTTTATTTATCCACTGGTGGCAGTACACTGCACTCAGATTTTTCATATTTACATTGTAACATTCCGCCAGTTACATTATCACAGCGAAGAAGAACTGACAAGAAAGTTCACTGGAATATAACTAGGTACATATCACAAGTAACTTCAAAGTCACAAGGATTATTTTTGTGTTATGCATTATGTTTCAAGACCTTATCATATCGGTTCATGCAGTGTTTACATGTAGGTAGTAGGTAGTAAATGTCAAATTTGTACGCTGAATAATTTGTCATTTTGTCATACGAGTATCGACTGAGTTTCAAGAGGTCAGGAAAATACTATTAAGTATGTATGGCGCTTCTACAATTCTTCATCAGTGACTACAGCTGAAGTAGAAAACCTAGAGTACCAATAGAAGCCGAGACACAATGCCTGTCTACTCCACGCAAATGGAAATCCTTCAAAGGCCTTAAGCAAATCACCATTACAATAATATCATCTGATACCTATTAACGTATAATCTCGTGGCGTTGAATTTCGCAAAAAAAGGTTTTTTATGGAGACTAACACGGTTGTCTACGTCACCTACAACATCCGTGATGTCAGCCCATAACACCTCTAAGAACTAGGTGCCATGTCAGTGCTACCCTTCGGTCGTGCCGGCTACACTGAACTGGACGGAAAACACGAAATATTTGCATAGCCGTTTCGACCGACCTTTCATTCAGTGCGGTGGCAACGCAGCCAGCGTGCTGGGCACCGCTGAGAAGTCGGTCGAACTGGAGTCGTTCTTTCGTCGTACGTCGCCGTAATCTTACTTATTTTATTTTTAATTTGTATTCGTTTTAAGTTTATCCTTCTTTGTATGTTGAGTGCACTCGATTCTCAGAGACAACGACTTTGAACATAAAATGTACGTAAAATCTAGAAGTTAATTCCGCGAAGGTGTTCGACATGATCGTGACCTTAGTGGTGACCCAGAAGACTTAGAGCCTGCCATATTTTAGCAGTTTTGTGTTGTGTGTGTTCAGAGCGCGCAGCAGCTGCGGGTCGAGTGTACTCACGGAGGCCAAGGCGACAAAATATGTGGTTTTCATAGTGGCCTCGACGCCGTATACCGTGCTGGCCCTAATGGAACAGTTCTTATGCATGTTCAGAACGCGCAGCGGCTGGGACGCGTGAACCGCGTGGAAGCCAAGGTGACGACCATGGTGTTCATCATGATCGTGTCCTTCATGGTGGCCTGGACGCTCTATTCTGTGCTGCCCCTGACGGAACAGTTCTTATGCATGTTCAGAACGCGCAGCGGCTGGGACGCGTGAACCGCGTGGAAGCCAAGGTGACGACCATGGTGTTCATCATGATCGTGTCCTTCATGGTGGCCTGGACGCTCTATTCTGTGCTGCCCCTGACGGAACAGTTCTTATGCATGTTCAGAACGCGCAGCGGCTGGGACGCGTGAACCGCTGCGACGAACTAGCCTCCCACCAAAGTATATTTTGTATTTATACTTCACCCGATAGGTGTTGTCGAATAATTATTCCGAAATTCCACGCTTCCGCGAGTAACCTCTAAAATAAAACATGGCCTGCGTTTAGCATTCAAGTGATCTCTAGGTAAACTCAAGCAATGTATACATACGTATACACTGAATTAAGTGTAGATGGACCCTGTATCTTCCTCTCTTCGAGGAAGCGTTGTGTAACCGTATAACCCAGAGTACTAACTCAATCCCTAGCTTTCTATCCTAACCTTTGTTCTTCGAATAATATTCTAAATACATATGTAATTTTCTGCCTAAGTCCGCCTCTCCTATATCACTGTGTCTCTTCCATCACATTGTAATTGTCTGTATTCTCTCCTCCCAGAAATTGTGTCAACCAGTAATTTTCAAATTATTCAAACAATTTCCCCCCGGAGGGGGAAGTAAGGAGCTCCACGAGTCCGGGTTTCCTCACCCGGGCTCTCCACGCTCCTCACAGTGGCCATCATCCATATAGGGCTGCTTTACTACCAGCAGCTCTATTTTGTATACCTAATGGCCCCCTTTGATTCCTATCCTGTGAAGAAACTGTTTCTCTTAGGAAGAGATTTAAAATGAAACTCGTGGTGTAATGTGGATGATTTAGGGCCCCTACGGACCCCAAATCCTAAAGGCGTGCGTGTGTGTAAGTGTGTGTGTGGTCCCTATCCTAACCTCGTAGTACTTCGTCCGACGGGCTCCGCCTATCGAAAGAAGGCTACCACAGGTTTCCTCCTCAGACGGTCAGCTCAGCTTGCACCGGTCCTTAGAGTACCGCCACCCCTTCGCCAGATAGAATAGGTATCGCTCTAACAGATCATAACAATTTGGACCTCTCCCCCTAGCAGGACTAAGGAGAACCACTGTGGGGTATTTACCTGGCCTTCCTAGTACCTAACCTCAATAAATACTACACACTATGGTACTACTCGTTCTCACGAAGTGAACCCTCTCTCCCTTGCAGAATTCAGGAGAATTAATTCACACAGCTACATGGCTAACCTACCATAAGACTTTAATACTAATAAAATGAAAAGGTCCCCACAGCTACATGGCTAACCTACCAATATGAATTTAGTGTTTGAAGAACCTAACTACCCACGTTATAATTTGATAGTTTAGCCAGAATTCCAGTTGCTCTTCGACCTTATGTTACGTCTTCTTACCACGAGGCATTTTCTCGTGATATCATAGAGAATGAACTGAATCTTGTGCGAACAAGCGTGTATGCTTATTCAGCATAGCTAGCGTTGCCACCCAACATTCCATCGAAAGGAAAAGAACCTCGCATGAGTGCGCGCGTATGCATATTTCAGCAAAACCCGCAACCCACATACAACGTTCCAGGGAAGAACCCTGTGAGATCGTGCGTGTATGCATATTTCAGCAAAACCCGCTTCCCTCACAACATTCCGTGAAAGAACTCTGCGTGAGTGGGCGTGCATGCATATTTCAGCGTACCCGCTCCCTCACCCAGTGCTCCAAAAGGGAAAAAGAGCCCTGTAATAGTATGCATGTATGCATATTTCAGCATAGCTAGCATCCCACACAGTGCTCCAATGATGGTCCATATAAAAATATTTCACATCCCTAATACTAGCAAATAATTTCTGAAAAGCCAGTATTGTTTCCAAAACTAGCCCAGCCACCAAAAGAAGACTTCAAGACAATGCAATTTAATAGAACTGGTCGAATTGCAACTAGAAAACTCCAAAATATCGCGCGGCGTCCGAGACTCACCGAAACGTTGATGCCGAAAAGCAATGGCGCTCGATGCGACTTAGCGATGACCGGGGCTCAGGCAAGTTGTTCCTCCGAGGCTCGCAGCTGCAGAAAAAGTTGCTCCTACCGTGTTACACGCCCTTAAATAGCCTCGCTTTCTTACTCCCACCCTTACCCCCACGACCAATCGGAAATCATCCCCAACATCATTTCCGCGTCTCCCATTGGTCGACCAATCACAATGCCTGAAGCAATTTTCCTTAAAAATGCGTTCCATATTTCCCTAAAACCTTCAGTAACTAATCTCTGAGAAGTGCTACGAATTCACAAAAGTAGATGTAATACAGTCAATTCGTCCTATATCTTACTGCATGCCGACGTATAATACTTATCTATCATCATTTATCGCTTATACGGCGTTGCTAGCTATTCTTGTTCAAAATGTATGCAAGTTGTATTATCTGCGCCTGACTACATGCCACCCGCTACAATTTATAGGCAACGCGGTCTCTTTGCTATACTCACTACCCAGGCGCTAAACTAACTCCTACGCCTTATAACATTTTACCAGCCAGCCTTCATACGTCCTATTGCTAGCTATTTTCATTGAGGTAGGTTGTGATTCGTCACACCGCGTGGAAGCCAAGGTGACGACCATGGTGTTCATCATGATCGTGTCCTTCATGGTGGCCTGGACGCTCTATTCTGTGCTGCCCCTGACGGAACAGTTCTTATGCATGTTCAGAGCGCGCAGCAGCTGCGGGACGCGTGAACCGCGCGGAGGCCAAGGTGACGACCATGGTGTTCATCATGATGTGTCCTTCATGGTGGCCTGGACGCCCTATTCTGTGCTGGCCCTGATGGAACAGTTCTTATGCCTATTCAGAACGCGCAGCGGCTGGGACGCGTGAACTGAGTTGAGGCCAAGGTGACGACCATGGTGTTCATCATGATCGTGTCCTACATAGTAGCCTGGACGCCCTATTTTGTGCTGCCCCTGATGGAACAGTTCTTATGCCTATTCAGAACGCGCAGCGGCTAGGACGCGTGAACTGAGGGGAGGCCAAGGTGACGACCATGGTGTTCATCATGATCCTGTCCTTCATGGTAGCCTGGACGCCCTATTCTGTGCTGGCCCTGATGGAACAGTTCTTATGCCTATTCAGAACGCGCAGCGGCTGGGACGCGTAAACTGAGTTGAGGCCAAGGTGACGACCATGGTGTTCATCATGATCGTGTCCTACATGGTGGCCTGGACGCCCTATTTTGTGCTGCCCCTGATGGAACAGTTCTTATGCCTATTCAGAACGCGCAGCGGCTAGGACGCGTGAACTGAGCGGAGGCCAAGGTGACGACCATGGTGTTCATCATGATACTGTCCTTCATGGTAGCCTGGACGCCCTATTCTGTGCTGCGCCTGATGGAACAGTTCTTATGCATGTTCAAAACGTGCAGCGGCTGGGACGCGTGAACTACGCGGAGGCCAAGGTGACGACCATGGTGTTCATCATGATCGTGTCCTTCATGGTGGCCTGGACGCCCTATTTTGTGCTGCCCCTGATGGAACAGTTCTTATGCCTATTCAGAACGCGCAGCGGCTGGGACGCGTAAACTGAGCGGAGGCCAAGGTGACGACCATGGTGTTCATCATGATCGTGTCTTTCATGGTGGCCTGGACGCCATATTCTGTGCTGCCCCTGACGGAACAGTTCTTATGCATGTTCAGAACGCGCAGCGGCTGGGACGCGTGAACCACGCGGAGGCCAAGGTGACGACCGTGGTGTTCATCATGATCGTGTCCTTCATGGTGGCCTGGACGCCCTATTCTGTGCTGCCCCTGACGGAACAGTTCTTATGCATGTTCAGAACGCGCAGCGGCTGGGACGCGTGAACCGCGCGGAGGCCAAGGTGACGACCATGGTGTTCATCATGATCGTGTCCTTCATGGTGGCCTGGACGCCCTATTCCGTGCTGGCCCTGATGGAGCAATTCGGGGAGCACGGCATGGTTGGTAACTCCTCCTATGTATGCTGGTGGCTCCTCCTATGGTGCTTTAACCTATTCATCCATTTTGTTTCTTTATTCTTCGTTAAGTGGCACATATAATATTAGGTCCTTCCTTCTGAATTTTCAGACGTTTTCCATATATATATTTTTTGTACTAAAAGTATATCTTGAATTAATCGAAATATTATCACATATTATCTAGACTGTTTTGGCCCCTTCAATAGTAGTTTATTGATGCCTTAGTTCTAAAAGTCTGAGACAACAAATTCTATAAAGGCATTTTCACCGTAGAAGCTTACCAAATTTAAAAAAAAAAATTATCAGCTGGAAAATTGTCCGGTGAGTATGGTCTCCAGCTTCAGATGTTGCAGCTTAAAGAGCGTCTGCCGTGAAGTGTGCGGTCGGGCGCTATAGTGAAGTAACAGTGGCGATGAGCCATTGATCAGCTTCGGTTGTTTTACTCCAATCTTCTTCATCATAATTTTCAATGCAGTTGAGTCAGATCTTATGAAGCTGTAGTGAATAACGTCCACACAGGACCACCATATGCTTATTTTGGGTGATCTTTCGTTTTGGACATTGTTTGGCTGGAGTTCCTTTATCCAATCCATTAAGAACCGGTACATTGATACTGATTTAGGTGCGTGTACAACCGGGATATAGGCGGGACGTACCTCCCAGATACTTCCATAGATAACCGCTCGTTAACGTATATCACGGTTCACGGGACAAATACAAATTTATACAAACCCTTATGTATGGATTTATTTGTGTAATTATTAATTGAATATTATTAATTATTACATACCTACCTACATACTTTTTTATTGCGTCTCAATTTTGCTAACATATTTGACGGTTGGTGCGGGGTGCGGGGGGAAACGAGGTTAGAATTTTGAACGTTCTCCGCCTAACTTCACTCTGGTCAGTCTGATGCGGTGCGGTGTATTTCGGACTAGGGCGACTAAGGGATATGACTCCCTTCTTAAATATTACTAGGTGGTAGGGTTTAACCCGCCCGGGTGGGTACCTCCGCACTGAATGAAAGGTCGGTCGAAACGGCTATGTAAATAGTTTGTGTTTTCCGTCCAGTTCAGTGTAGCCGGCACGACCGAAGCGAAGCACTGACACGGCACCTAGTTCACCTGGTGTTATGGGCTGACATCACGGATGTTGTAGATGATGTGCCAACCATGTCAATTTCCATAAAAAAAAAACCTCCGCCCCCACCTCTCGGCCGTAATCCTCCGCAGTTTTCATCAAACTCGGCCCCCTTGAGCCAGCTTTCAGCTTTCAGCACTGATTCAAGTATTGTGGTAATGATGACTTATGTGCGCAGGTATCACCAAGTGTGGGAGTAATACCGGCCCTGGTCGCTAAGAGCTCCATCTGCTACGACCCCCTCATATACGTCGGCATGAACACCCAGGTAAGAGTACACAATGATCTCTCTCGTCATATAAACACACATAACGTAAAAGATCATGATGACAATGATGAAACGCCTTTGCTACGCTATCATTCTTCTTCAGCGTTTATTTTTATGTCTTCCGGCATCGATGGCGAGCCAGATGGGCCAGAGCACATGATCCGACCAGCAGATTCAGATTCAGATTCAGATATTTATTTCGCCATAAAGAACACACAACAATAACAATATTTCATTGAGACATATTATGCATATTCAGTATGGTTCGTCATCATTTTTTATAATGTCCCGTTCAGTAGTGCAATCTATAAGGAAGAACCGGGTAAGAAACCTAACAGAGCTTTTTTAAATATAGCTTACATACTAAGTTTTCATTAGGTTAAATATAACATACTATATCTAAGCAAAAAATTAAAAATACTAAGTCAAAAATATACTCATTAAAAAAGATAATAAAATACAAAACAAAGAACATAGGGTTCAGTCAAGTTATTAATAAAATTTGTGTTTATGCATATAAACAATTTGAATTATCAAAGTCAGCAGAATTTTTATTTACAGTATGAAAAAAATTCACTTAACTTATAAAATGGATTGTCTAAGAATCAGCCAATATCACATCTGAAAAAAATCGTACAGGACACTTCCCTTTTTGGATTGTTCGCTATACTGGACTAGAGGAGAACACAGCTGCTGCTATAGGATAATCTTTCACTCTGGTTGCAATTTGAGCCATCAGCTAGTATAGGGAAAGGGAACGGGCCTACAGTTTTATACCGGTTCCGAACGGCGAAGCAGCAGATGTAGGTATGCACGTCAGTCAGTCAACGTGTAAGCGTCCACTGCTGGACATAGCCTCTCCAATTTTCCTCCAGTCCTCCCGGCCTTCAGCGATACGGAACAACTGCTTTCCGCTGACATACTTGATGTCGTCTTTCCACCTGGCGGGTGGTCTTCCTACACCCCGTAATTTTTTTACTTACAAAATAGTTACATTAAAATAATTAAGAGTTAAGAAGGTTAACATTGAACACACAAAAGCCCATAAATGATGTCGTTTTTCAGTTTCGCTCGTCCATTAAGCGAATGTTCGGAATCCACTCTAAGGAAGTAACTTCAAACGCAGAGCCCGGGCTGGACAGGACCGTGGTGTCCGCCACCGACAACCGCTCCAAGCTCAACGTGTCTGTCACTGCCAACTCCAAGAACCACAAAAAGAACAACAAGCATGTCACTATCCTGGAGGCTCGCTCCGAAGTCATCAAATACCAGAAGGGGGATTACAACGTATACAACTCCACAGACCCTTCTGTAGAGAACAAAACATCGGAAACGGATCGCTCCGACTCGGATAACGAACATAAAAGTAAGACTACAGAAGATTTGTATCAGTACGATACCAGACCACTTGCAGTTGCTGGCAAATTTGCTGTTCTCCGTATACTCGACGAAGCAGACATTAAGACAAGATCAGATCAGGATAAGGCCATTTACAAGAACCGGGCGTTTGAGGACGCCACCGAAGACAATCTCGGAAAGGATGCTCGACAGAGTCCAGACGAGGAAGATCGAACGAAGCGGCTGTGGAAGATGAGACACAGCTCGTCGATGGAGATCACGAGGGTAAGGCTGGACCCGAATCTGAGGAAGATGTCCATCCCGATCAACTACGATAATATATCGAAGCGTGCGAACAGGAACGGCTCTATCGCTCGCTCCATGATGAGTAGGTTTGCGGATCGGGGCGCTAGGCGCGTCGAGACCTTTAAGACCTCATTGTTCACCCCTGGTAAAGATGACTTCCAAGAGGATAGTTTGTGAACTAGAATAATGATTGTGTGAGGTTTTTAGGATGGTTCATACACCAGCTCGAAGATTGATAAAGCCAATTTTGCGGTACCTACTTTACGTACAGTATTCCAGTTCAATACTTAGTGCGTATTACATTGTGGGGCCGGTACTTCAAACGAATAGACCCACTGCATCTCTTCCTGTGCATGTCGTAAAAGGCGACTAAGGCATAAGGACATGGTGCTGCGCTAAAGGGCGACAGGATAGCCACCTCTCACCTTGCACGGTCCATCCACCTAGTCATGCAGCAGGTGGGTTTCGTGCCTACTTACTGCTTGATAGTTATCTTGTCCGAATACTTACGCTAAACTTGGTGGTCGGTGTTGTGCTGTGAAATTATCAAAGTACTTGCAGCACAGCACCGATTACTCTGCTCATCTCGATTGGTATGCACGCGAGTGGTATGCACTTAGTATGGCAGTACTGGATTTGTCCAGGATGCGGTAGCAGATCTACGATCTTCGACCATCAAATTATGTGGCTAGTACAAAGGCAAAAGATGTTTTTTTTTTTTTTTTATGGATCCTGACACGGTTGGCTACATCACCTACAACATCCGTGATGTCAGCCCATAACACAGGGTGAACTAGGTGCCATGTCAGTGCTTCCCTTCATTTCATGTCGGCTACACTAAACTGGACGGAAAACACGAACTATTTACATAGCCGTTTCGACCGACGTTTCGTTCAGTGCGGTGGTACCAACCCGGCCGGGATAAACCCTACCACCTAGTAAGGTAAGAAGGGAAGGGACCTACAGTTTAACGTGGAATCCGAACCACGGTCAGCCTCCAACGGTCGAGCGGTCACCCATCCAATCACTGACCGCGCTCAGCGTTGCTTAAAAACAGTTGACTAACGAACCGCGCCACTGAGCTACCGAGGCTGACGAATTTTCTTATCCCTTAGTCGACTTTTACGACATGCGACGGGGAGAGATGCAGTGGGGCTATTCTTTTTAAGTACCGACCCCACACGGTACAGAATGTTTGCTTTACACCAGTACAGCCAAGGAGCTACTGAAGGCGCTTATGTTTAAGCCTCTACCACTCGGGTCATCTGTACCGTAGGATTGATGCATCTATGAAAAGTTGAAGATAGGTATAGGAAATGTCTAGGTTTTCAATCTACAGTGTTATCTTTAGTGAGCCTCGACGTTGAAACAGCAAGTTTTTTAACTTCAAAATAGTTAAGTTTTGTACCGTGTGGTGCCGGTACTTTAAAAGAATAGCCCCACTGCATCTCTCCCCGTGTATGTCGTAAAAGGCGACTAAGGGATATGATTCCCTTCTTATATTACCAGGTGGTAGGGTGTAACCCGCCCGGGTTGGTATCACCGCACTGAATGAAAGGTCGGTCGAAACGGCTATGTAAATAGTTTGTGTTTTCCGTCCAGTTCAGTGTAGCCGGCTCGACCGAAGGGAAGCACTGACGTGGCACCAATTTCACCCGGTGTTATGGGCTGACATCACGGATGTTGTAGGTGATGTAGCCAACCGTGTCAGTTTCCATAAAAAAAAAAATAAACTTCGCTCTATAGAAAAAAATCTTAACATTCCTCTATTTTTGCGGCAATTTCTATTGTAAAAATATAAAGAATTAATCTATATTTTTTATAATTTTTCTCCAAATACAATTTTATTGTTTATTGTATTGTTTATTGATCATTCATATGGCAGTTAGACTGCTCTCGAACTTGTCACAATTTGTTCTATCCGGTTCGATTACACCCACGAAGAAGAACCGACAAGAAACTTCGCAGGGTATTTTTTAAACATATTTTTACAAGAATTTAGTGACTAGCCAAATAATAACACCGCCCATATTCTATCTAAAACACAACTTGAAAGCAAGATTAACAATTTTGCTGAGAGTTCTGACTACAAAGACTTATTAATTAAGTGAATCAGGTGTAAAGAGCCTTTGTCAAACTTTGATACGTAATTTGTATCAACATAACTATGTTAGTATAATTGTATTGTCAAAAATAAAAAATAAAAATATATGAATATTTAAGATACTTGAAGTATCAAGTTGTCAATGGGTTAATAAAGTTGAGGTACTAATGGTACCTAGTCAAGAGTTAATATTGTTTGTAAAACAATATTATGCTTTGGTGAAGCACGATTTGAAAAATTCACAAAGCTCAAAATTTTTCATACCTACTTTAAAAACTATTTCAGCGCTATTCGCAATCGCTTTGTTTTATCGTAAGCGCCTTGTGGCGATTCCATCCCGCTCTAGTAAAGAGGAAACTGCCTAAAGAGGAAACGGATTTGGGGGCGGCGCCCCTGTCCCCGTTCCCATTCCGCTGAGCGCATGACGTCACTATGAGTGGAAGAGGCTTAAGACCTACTGAGTGTTGGTTGATATGATATGTCAAGCTCGCGTACAACTTGAAAATGTTGTCTTTGGCTTCTCTTCCCTTCCCTATCCATACATATTATAAGATCCAACGTCTGGGGCCTGTGTGTATGTATGTTCGCTTAAGTTATAACTCAAGAATAGATGAACCAATTTTTTTTTTTTATGGAAACTGACCCGGTTGGCTCCATCACCTACAACATCCGTGATGTCAGCCCATAACACCAGGTGAACTTGGTGCCACGTCAGTGCTTCCCTTCGGTCGTGCCGGCTACACTGAACTGGACGGAAAACACAAACTATTTACATAGCCGTTTCGACCGACCTTTCATTCAGTGCGGTAGTACCAACCCGGGCGGGTTAACCCTACCACCTAGTAATATAAGAAGGGAGCCATATCCCTTAGTCGCCTTTTACGACATACACGGGGAGAGATGCAGTGGGGCTATTCTTTTAAAGTACCGACCACACGGTACTTTAGTAGCGGTTCTTTCCTTTGTAATGCGACATATCTTCGCCAGGTTATAGGCTATATAATAGCATCACGCCATTGTTCATATGAGGTGAGCAGTGGGGCCGAAAGCGAAAACAGTCGGGGAAAATTCGATGTTTTGCGATTAAAATCCGAACTGCTAATAATCAGATTTTACCGCGAGTGGAGCCGCGGGTACAGCCGAGTCTCGATATAATTTGGGAGGCAAGATTGATTGCTTACATATTTTTAAGTCAAATTATATTAGAATGTAAATAATACTCATAGGACATTAGTCATATAAGACATTAGTCATATAAGACATTAGTCATATAAGACATTAGTCATATAAGACATTAGTCATATAAGTAGTAGCAGCTTAGTATCCAATGGGCCTTTGGCACTAAATACTTATCTACATTCATGCTTGACCAGTTGTTTTTTTTTTCATTATTAGTGATATTTTGTATGTTACATGTTGATATAGTTATCTTGTCCTAATGCTTCGCTGAGCGTAGTGGTCGGTGTTGTGCGGTAATTTACCCGAGTTCTTGCAGCGCAACACCGATTACTGTGGTCACCCCGATAGTCTAGATACAAGCGCGATAGTATGTATGTATGCAGCGCTAATGTACAAGACAACTCATATTATTTATAAACACTGTCGAGCCAGGTCGATTCAAGAATAGAACTCGATCAAATTCAAATGTGCCGCGGACATTATATGCGTAACTGCAAATTATAAGTTAGATTGGAATTGTGACCCCTGTCTTCTGTGTCTGCGCTGGCGCTAACTATACAGGGTGTTTCAGGATAGGGTTTCGTAACTTCAGGGTTCAAAAGGGGTCCATATTTGAAGACGAAAAGCTCTGAAACGTTTTCCCAGATTCGGTCATTTCATAGTAATTTTTGGTGAAAACTGTTTCATCGAGATTTGGTGGACGGTTAACATCTGCCTTAAAAAATAAAAATAAAATGACTAAATCAGAAGCTTTAACTAGTAGAATTAAAGTGCATCTAGGTAAATTCCAAACACTTAAATTTGAATGACATCAAAAGAAAAAGGGGTGTGGACTAGGTCTTTGCACTCCCTAGACCTAGACAGCACTATTGCCAAATGCCCTCATACTCACTGTCCACCGAGTCTTTATAACAATTTTCAATTTTTGTATGAAAAATAAAGTACGGAATTTCGATTTGAGTGATAAGGATTTTCTTATTCTAATAATGAGTACTTTCTATTCCTGAAGTTTCTCAAGCCTATCCTGGAACACCCTGTATATGGCGGCAGTGGCAGCGCTAGGCGTCGGCGACATGTTCAGTGGTGACGTCGGTGACCGCCGACGATAACCTCACCCCTGAGGGGGCCTCGCAAAAATTATTTTACTCTAACTGACTCCCTTTGGGATCGCGCGATTCCAAAAATTCTCATCAAAGTATGGTCGCACACTCTGGTGGGCTATTGCTTGTTGGGTTATTTATTTATTTTAATTTAATTCGCGGTCATTTCGGAGACAGTTTAAACGAGATTTTGTATATATTATAGTTTTTAGTTACTTGTCTATTTAGTACCTATTTTTGCTGTTGAATAAATAAATTCATCTAATTGTGATTGTTCATGTAATTTTTGTCAACATTTGATTAGCAATAAAACTCATATGCTCATACATCAGTCGCATTCTATTTATCGTTTTCTTTCTGACTGGGAAATGAAAGAGGCATTGACAGCGGATGTCGCTGACGTCTAAATTTGGTCTAGCACTGCCGCGTATTTGGAAAATATACCTTTACCCAACGCTCCATAGTGTTGAGCTCGGGTATACATTCAAGGAGTAGCAAAGCAAGTTTGTCACTTGAAAATATACCCGAGCGCAACACTTTTCTCGGGTATACTTTCAAGTAACGAAACTCCGCTTGGCTTCCTTTGATGTATACCCGATCCCAACACGATGATGCTGTTATTAATATTCCGTATGAAGGAAGGAAAGAGGTATGAGTGATGTTTTGGTGGTTTAAAAAAAAATAACCAGGGTTAATGTAATATTCTTTATATTAACCCTAACCTAATGTTGAGGCGGCGCATGTCGTTTTTGTTTGTCAATTAAAGGTTCTTTCCTGTTTCCTTCCTCCGAGAGACCAAAGATCCCGGTGTCGTCTCGTTGACGTCGGGTATATTTTAAAGTGCCTGCGCGCGCTTTCCTGCATTTGAAAGCATACCCGATGCTAGCGCGGTCAGTGAAGTCACAAATGTTAGGTGAAGGTACATTTTAAAGGGCTTAATTTTCACTTTCTGTGTTTGAAAATATACCGATGCTAGCGCGGCCAGTGACGTCACGAGCGTTGGGTAAAGGTATATTTTCCAATTAAGCAGCACCGCACTGTATGGCGGAACCACACTTCGTTTGTTATTCGCCTTATTCGCTTCGCATACGAAGAAGTGTGGAGGGCGTAGTGGGCGGAATAGCGAATACTCATTTACGCGTATCCGTCCACTTGTCGGTTTTTTGGCACACATCAAAGGATACGAATAAGCCCAATAAAAAAAAACGAATAAGCCGAATATGCGCGTTGACTGCCTACCCTTCGTTCACCTATTCGCTCGTGTTCGCTCGCATACGGCGGCCGTGTCTCGACGTGTGCTGTGTGAGCGAAAATAGAGTGGACGAGCGATGCGAATTCTGAAATTGTATCATGCAACCTTGCATCTGGGTGTTTTGCGTGTGGACTAATGATTACGCAATCAACACACATTTTTGGCATGTTTGTCAGACCGGCACCAAGTGTGGATGACATGTTCGTTATTCGCTTACATAACAAATATTCGGGCGAATACTGCGTAGCATCATTCGTAAACATAACAAATAACGCCGAACGAAGTGTGGCGGCACCAGAACAGGATGCAACTAAGGGTGTAGCTTAAAGACTTTTGTTTGTCTGAGCAGCGCGGAATATTTCGTATAGTCAAGCACCTATTGCCTCAAGTATTTGTTTGTTAATTTACATGAAATGTTCTTAAAGGCTCCCCCGCACAGATGCGTTTTTATCGTCCGATACTTCACTACTCCTACCAGCGTTATTAACACAGCTGTGTGGAAGATCGTATGCGTCCTAATACAAAATGTACTAAGAACAAATATTGCAATAACGTTATTGCGTTATTGCAATATTTGTTGCGTTCCGTCGATATCATCGCAGCAGTGTGTAAGATCGCATACAATATGTACTGAAAACAGATATCGCAAAAACGTATTGCTATAATATCGATCATTATAACGTACTTATGTGGGGGAGCCTTTAATCGAGCTCGTTAGAATTGCGATGTATTACCAAAAATGCAGCTTGTTGTAACGGTCAGTACATTAATTTCGCCAGCGCAATCCTCATGTCTTTCCGAGACAAAAAAGCACATAAAGCTTTTTTCTAAAATGTCTAGTTTTCGAGATATAAATTTTTGAAATTTATCTTTTCGTCAAGTGTAATTTGACGCGTGCGCGGGGGAGGGTGCTGGCGCAGGAACAACGGTCGGGGTCGAAGAACTCACGCCATGCCGCCGCCGCCGCCCCAAACTCACCTCCTCGCTCCGTGCGCTCGCCCCTGCTCGCTCACTCACCGCGCGCCTTTCATTCCCACGTTCGTGCGGAAAATTAGATCCCTTTTACACTAAATGAATCAATTAGTTTGTATGAAACTGTAACTTTTTATATAAAGGGAATATTGTTATTTGACTTTTTTGTTACCGTTGATCTCAATAATAATTTCCTTAATTTAATGTAGTGGCCGCTACAACCCCCCGCAGTTAAGTAAGTAGGTATTGTGGAACATAGAGAGAAATGAGATATAATGTATGTATTTAGTTACGCGCTGCGTAAATGAATAAGGGAAGACGAAAAAGTGATTTCGGAATGGATCGATTGTTACGTGCGATAGGTTTACGGAGCTTTTCAATATTTTGCTATTTAAAAAAAAAATGTGTCTTCAGATTAAATTTATGAGAAATATATTTGTTATTTTAATCGAGAAACAAAAAGTGATGGCAATACATTTTAGTACCTTTAAGTGTTTATTTTTGACAGAAAACTCATTATTACAAAGGCACTCTAGTCCACCTACGAGCGGGACTAGCCAGCACCTACTCGGAGGGGCTGTGACTGAGCAGGGTTACCAAAACGTATTGCTTATTGAATTTGTTTTAAGAGTTCCGTATCCGTCGTACGGGACCCTATTACTAATAGCCTACACCGTCTGTCTGTATGTATGTCTGTCTGTCTGTCTGTCCGTCCGTCCGTCCGTCCGTCCGTCCGTCTGTCCGTCTGCCCGAGGGCTGTATCTCTTGAACCTGAGCGCGGTCAGTACTTGGTGCAGTGGGGCTACCGGCCGACGCGGTACTAAATCTTAAAATGATGTATTTTGTGGTACCTATACACAATATATTTTTAATTAGAAAAATGCAAAGCGAACATCATTGGAACAAATACATCCCGGCCAGGATTCGAACCTGGGTCACTGGCTTGAGCCGCCAACGCGATAACACAATACACAATGTTGATACCGGATCTTACCGGATCTTTAGGTAAATATTTGTATTCAGCGATGTATCAGTCGACGTGGAACCATTCGTCTTACTCAGCTGTCAACGCTCTAACCTTGTACCCAAGTCATAGAGAAATAATGTTATACTAGAGGAAACACTACTAAGAAAGATTGAACGAATCTTTGACAACAAAAACTGCGGTATGAGGAAAGGTCGAGCGGGCGGGGGAATGCAAGCAGTATCTATTCTGTGACGCATACGCCGTGAAGCAGCTGTGAAGCTAAGTAAACGCTGCACGCAGCAACAGTAGTAAAATAAATTGCGAGCGTCTAACGATGTGCAGCGCTGCAATTACGTTGTGCACGAGCTAACACAGGCGGGCCATCAGTGTTGGCAATATATATTCGGTGGTGTTGGTAAGTAGGCGGAGTTTGTGGAATGAATCGGGGTATTAAGCAGCTGTGAAGCTAAATATAAACGCTGCACGCAGCACCAGTATTAAAATAAATAGCGATCGTCTAACGATGTGCAGCGCTGAATTACGTCGCGCACGGCGTTTGCGGAACGCATAGGGTTGTCAGTGCAATGACAGTGATTTTTCGTTTGATTGAAGCAAAAAAATTTTGGTTTTTTTTTACTTATTTATTATTTTAAATCAACGATTGTAATTTCTTTTGTTCAATATAGCAACGTCCTCATAATGAAAGATACAACAAATTCCCTCCAACAAAACATTCTTATGATGAAGTTTCTATTTTAGGAAAACTTAAGATTAATATAATATTAGCCATGTTCACCGTGATGAGTCTTGTAAGGTGTAACGGGGTTTCAAGTAATGAAAAAATTAATGAAATTGAATTAATTGAAATATGAGAACATTATTTTAAAAAAAAGGGTCTTACAATTGTACCGTGTGGGGCCGGTATTGTACCGTGTGGGGCCGGTACTTTAAAACAATAGCCCCACTGCATCTCTCCCCGTGTATGTCGTAAAAGGCGACTAAGGGATATGACTCCCTTCTTATATTACTAGGTGGTAGGGTTTAACCCGCCCGGGTTGGTACCACCGCACTGAATGAAAGGTAGGTCGAAACGGCTATGTAAATAGTTTGTGTTTTCCGTCCAGTTCAGTGTAGCCGGCCCAACCGAAGGGAAGCACTGACGTGGCACCAAGTTCACCCGGTGTTATGGGCTGACATCACGGATGTTGGAGGTGATGTCGCCAACCGTGTCAGTATCCATAAAAAAAAAAACATTTTTTTTATGTAAGTCAACGGCTGTGCCGAGGCACCAGTGGTACATTCGACTGAGCCAAAAAGACCTCTACTCACAAAGCCACGCTCAGAGAGGCGCCATTTTATTGATAAGATCGATTTTCTCAAAAACAGCTATAAGTAATATTTTTTTTTTTTTTTTTTATGGAACCTGACACGGTTGGCTACATCACCTACAACATCCGTGATGTCAGCCCATAACACAGGGTGAACTAGGTGCCATGTCAGTGCTTCCCTTCATTTCATGTCGGCTACACTAAACTGGACGGAAAACACGAACTATTTACATAGCCGTTTCGACCGACGTTTCGTTCAGTGCGGTGGTACCAACCCGGCCGGGATAAACCCTACCACCTAGTAGGGTAAGAAGGGAAGGGACCTACAGTTTAACGTGGAATCCGAACCACGGTCAGCCTCCAACGGTCGAGCGGTCACCCATCCAATCACTGACCGCGCTCAGCGTTGCATAATAACAGTTGACTAACCAACCGCGCCACTGAGCTACCGAGGCTGACGAGTTTTCTTATCCCTTAGTCGACTTTTACGACATGCGACGGGGAGAGATGCAGTGGGGCTATTCTTTTTTAGTACCGACCCTACACAGTACGTTTTGATAATATTTTTTTTATTTCGCGATTTAAAAAAAGTGGCCACTTTTTTTAAATTGCGAAATTAAAACATCATGAATATTATTAAACCGGAAAAAAATATTGTCGTAAGGAAGTCTCCAATTTTTTACTCTGTTCCTCGAAGTTTAGGTAAATAAGCCCTACCTATTACTATCACTGGTGACAACCCTGTAATAATAATTAATAAATAAAAACAAAAATAAATAAATTAATAAATTAATAAAAATCTGTAAATAAACGAATACATTAATAAATTGAACTAAGATACTTACACATAAAATATTACTTATTTTTTAGAAATGTTTAGTCGGTTTCACAAATATGTATTAGTGAAACCGACAACCCTGAAATAATCATGAATCTACAACTCTCGCTCGCACTGTAGCACAGTCCGTATTTAGTGTCTCGCTTTGCGCGAAGTTTATTGTGTAAGCGTTGAAGCACACATGACTAACATCGACGGCCGCCGGGAGTCGACTGACAGGAAGTTTGTTAGTCAACTCTCTTCGATGGGGCGAAAGTACTTGCCCTTAGTATATCCTCTAGTACAACGTATAGCTCAATGACCCAAGTAGTCGAGTTCACATCTGTTTCAATTTTCCGACACAGAGCCACACTCCATACTTCGTTATAGACGTAATAAAATAAAATTGATTCTGAAACGAAATCTCGAGAGAGATCGTCGAGGTAGGATGGACAGGGATCAAGTTGCCAATATCTCATGCTGCCAAGTAGGAACTCAGATTGCGTGGCTTATGAGTATGGGCTGACATCACCAACAATATCCGTGATGTCAGCCTATAACACCTTGGTGAACTAGGTGCCATGTCAATACTTCCCTTCGGTCGTGATGGTTCGGATTCCACGTAAAATAGGTCCCGTCCTTTCTTACCTTACTAGGTGGTAGGGTTTATTCCGCCCGGATTGGTACCACCGCACTGAGCGAAACGTCGGTCGAAACGGCTATGTAAATAGTTAGTGTTTTCCGTCCAGTTCAGTGTAGCCTGCACGACCGAAGCACTGACGTGGCACCAAGTTCACCCGGTGTTATGGGCTGACATCACGGATGTTGTAGGTGATGTAGCCAACCGTCTCAGTTTCTATAAAAATAAAAAAACCTTTTTTTTTATTGACATTTCGTTACATTTTTGTGGGAGTACTTGGCACTGACTCTTAGTTTTTTTTCCAGAGCTTCTCACGCACGAACAAAATCAAGTAGACCAAAAAGTTTAAATAATAAAAACCGGCCAAGTGCGAGTCGAACTCGCGCACCGAGGGTTCCGTATCGCCATGTCATGGCTAGCGCCACTCACGCCATCTAGATCGCGTGTTATGAAATGCTTCATATTAGTTAAATGTCATGGTTAGTTAAAATGCTCCATAATCTATTCGGTAGATGGCGCGCGCGCATACACTTTTTGGTTTCTTCTAGGGGAGCCCACGTGAATTTTTACTTTTTCTTATTATTATTATTTGTTGTTATATCGGCCATAATAATATTCTGTGAAAATTTCAACGGGCTACCTATTACGGTTCAAGAGATACAGCCCTCGGACAGACGGACGGACAGACAGACAGACAGACGGTGTAGGCTTAGTAATAGGGTCCCGTACCGGATACGGAACGCTAAAAATCGTTTGTCATGTAAGTATATGAAGAGGCTTAGTATAATACGCGGGACGGATCTCGGCGTGTCGTCGCCGCAGCGGGCGACCCGCCACGCGAATACACTATACAAGTACGGTGCGGGTGCGAGGGAGAATACTGACGAACCGCTGCGGCGGCGACACGCCGAGATCCGCCCCGCGCACTCTATATATTTTGAATTTATCGTTGTTACCTGTGTGTGTAGTCATAGATAAATTAGTTTAGTTAATGCTGAAATGGAGGAGCTGCTGAAATGTTTACCTCATCAGCGCTGGCTTGAGGTAGCATTTGTAATAACGCCGCCCTTCGTTAACGTTGTTGTCTCACACCTGTTTCGTTTGAAAAATTCAAAAAGTCTATATCAAAAACATTTAAACGCTACCAAGAACAAGATATCTATTTTTTTATTATATCTACTAAAATGGACTAAGATCCCATTTAATAAATTTTTTTCAATTTAATTTTTTATTAAATTAAAATACTTTTTTTTGCTCTGCATTATCCTAGATTATATTACATTTTACTCGTATGTAAGACGAATAAAAATATCTTTGTTTTGTTAAACTTATAAAAATAAAACATTTTTAGTACCTATACCTAATTAATATTTACATAGTTTTGGTTTTTCTGTACCCATAAAAGTAAACACTGTGAATTCCAAGAAATAAATCAAATCAAATCAAATCATTTATTCATTCAGGCACTTGACCCATTGCACACACAACAAATTTAAATACAATATAACAGTAAACAATAACACACGCTGTATCCCGACAATCAGGGTAAGCAGAGTAATCGGTGTTGTGCTATAAGGACTCTGGTAAATTACAGCACAACACCGAACACCACGTTTAGCACAGTATACGGACAAGACAACTATCAAGCAGCAAGTAAGACACGAAGAACCCACCTGCTGCATGGCTAGGTGGAAGGACTGCGCCAAGGTGAGAAGTGCTAGCCTGTCGCCCTTTAGCGCAGTATCTTGTCCTTATCCCTTAGTCGCCTCTTACGACATGCGCGGGGAGAGATGCAGTGGGGCTATTTCTTTTTAAGTACCGGCCCCACACGGTAAACAATAAATATAAAAAGATAAAAATAAATAAAAATTTAATTAATTAAAAAAAAACATACATTTCCAGTCATACCTACGTAAATTTGTCTACACTTACTAATACTTACAAAAATAAAATAAAATAATAAAATTGTCTTTAATAAAAAAAAAAACGGACGGGTAATATTTTGGAATGGTTAGGGAATAATTTCGCACGAATTGTTTTATTTATCAGTATAAAAGTACTATCATTTATGTGGTAAAATACAATAAAAAAAGAAAATATATTTATTGCACAATATGAAAATAACAAATAAATTAAAGACTAATAATAAACTAACCTAAACAACAAAAAAAATTTCACACAAATTTTGGTCACTCTCTCCTCGTAGAGTACCCAAAACGCTCGCAGCATTCCCGCGCTGGATAGCGATTGCTATCCGCTGTTTAAGGTATTGCCCTGCCTTAAGATTGCCTGACAGGTCAATTAATTTTTTACTTAATACAATATTCATTTATTGCGCTATCGTAGACAATCATGACAATTTATATTACATACAAAATTTAACACTACAGAACTATTACAATTATTTTACATCAAAAAGTTTATTTCTCAGAAAAATCAACTCTCATCCGTACTTTCAACGAATCTTACGCTTTTTCGATCAGGCTACGGATCTGACGCGAGTTTAACATTTTTTACCTATCTAAAAAAAGTGCCAAGCGCCGCTAAAAAAGTTTCGAATCTTACGCTTTTTCGATCAGGCTACGGATCTGACGCAAGTTCTGACGCGAGTTTAACATACTTTACCCATCTAAAAAAAGTGCCAAGCGCCGCTAAAGAAGTTTCGAATCTTACGCTTTTTCGATCAGGCTACGGACCTGACGCGAGTTATGACGCGAGTTTAACATATTTTACCCATCTAAAAAAAGTGTCAAGCGCCGCTAAAGAAGTTTCGAATCTTACGCTTTTTCGATCAGGCTACGGATCTGACGCGAGTTCTGACGCGAGTTTAACATATTTTACCCATCTAAAAAAAGTGCCAAGCGCCGCTAAAGAAGTTTCGAATCTTACGATTTTTCGATCAGGCTACGGATCTGACGCGAGTTCTGACGCGAGTTTAACATATTTTACCCATCTAAAAAAAGTGCCAAGCGCCGCTAAAGAAGTTTCGAATCTTACGCTTTTTCGATCAGGCTACGGATCTGACGCGAGTTCTGACGCGAGTTTAACATATTTTACCCATCTAAAAAAAGTGCCAAGCGCCGCTAAAGAAGTTTTCACTTCAAAAATACAAATTATACCTAATACCTAATACTTAATGAACGAATATAATTAAAGATATCCAGAGGGGTGACTCACAACTCTATATGACTTCCACCCATAAAACAAAAATTGCTCGAGGCTTTTCCGGCAGCTAGTCAAAGAGGGATGTTTAGAAAACGTTTTCAACCCTCCCCAACTACCCGTGTCTGGTTAGGCTTGATTTTATTTTCCTACTTAAATGTTTTTGTAAAATATTACATTTTGAAACTACTACGCTTGAGGGTGAATTCAACAGACTGACTTAGCATTACAAAGGAGTCTAGTCCAGATATTCGTGAACGGATAAAACATTTTCAAAAGAAATTTACATTAATTTAAAAATATTCAATAAGAGATAATAACCAGATGACGTTAGGTAGAGTTAGGTGTGTATTTTGAGTTCATCTCAGCACGACCAAAGGAAAGCACTGGCACGGCACCTGGTTCCGACACAAACAAGGTGTATCGGGCTAACATCACGGGTTTACTACCGTGATGTAGTCAAGCACGTCGGATATCTTAATACGTAACATAAAAAAACGGTCAAGTGCTAGTCCAACACGTGAAGAGGGTTCCAAACCTTCAAAAAGTTAACGGGGTTCCTAAACATGAATCGTGTTTTTTTTTCATAGTGTTTGTATTGTTTTTACTCTATCGTAAAAACCGTAATACGTACAAGCGTCAAACTTGGTGTGATTATTATGAAAAGTGTAAAGTATTAAATTACAAATTTAAAAAACCCCCGACCCATAAAAAGTCAAAAATAATTTCCGTTTATAATGTAAGGAGTCGGGGGACCGCTAAGTAAATTCCCGCGCTGCTCTAAGTTTTTATATTCAATTTACGTAGCGGTTCCCCGACTCCTTAAAAGTAGACGGAAATAATTTCAAATTTTTTAAGAGTCGGGGGTTTTTTTTATTTGTAATTTAACTTTTATTTCAAGCTTTAAAAAAAACCGCATGCAATTCGGTCCACTTGTTAAGATAACTAATTATTGTTTGATTACATAATTACTTGTTTACAAACATAGCTAACAACCATCCCGATTAAACCAGCTTTCTAATAATTACATCCAAATCGGCCCATCCGTTTGGGAGCTACGATGCCACAGACATACACATACGCACACACACCCTCGCACACCCCATGCACCACACCACACAATAACACACACATACACCCACACACACACACACACACTCACACTCACGCACGTTAAACTTATAACACCCCTCTTTTTTCGTCGGGAGTTAAAAATAAAAAATAATAAGAACATGCTAATTACGTGTGTGATAGATAGTAGTACGGAAACATCGGTGCGCGAGTCCGACTCGCACTTGGCCGGTTTTTTATATACTCTGCGTAATTTATATCCCACCCGAGCGGTGAGCGATAATGGAATCAATGGTAGTAAACATAGGAGTGCTATTCGAATGCAACGACGTCCCTAAGGAAGTCATAATAAGTGGCGACAACGTGGCGAAGGAGGAAGCGGATTTGGCCTGTAGGCTGATTCTGATGCTGCGAGACCAGCTACACTTCAGGTATGTTTATTTTAGGGTTCAGACGGAAGGCTGTCTGTCTGTCCGTCCGTCCGAGGGCTGTATCTTTTGAACAGCAATAGGTCTACGGTTGAAATTTTCCCAGGATATGTGTTATTATTATGTAATCAATATCAATATAAATACATACTCATCGATGCCCTTGCATCTTCAATCCAGTTGAAATATGTGTGAAGTATATAAGTATGTATGTATTTTGTCAGCCTCGATAGCTCAGTGGTGCAGACAGTCAACTGTCGCTATTGAATGTTAAGCAACGCTGGGTGCGGTCAGTTTGGACTTGAACTTGGATGGGTGACCGCTGACCGTTGGAGGCTGACCGAGGTTCGGATTCCTCGTAAAACTATAGGTCCCTTCCCTCCTAATCTTACTTGGTGGTAGGGTTTAACCCGCCCGGGTTGGGACCACCGCACTGAATGAAACGTCGGTCAAAACGGCTATGTAAATAGTTTGTGTTTTCCGACCAGTTCAGTGTAGTCGGTACGATCAAAGGGGGAAGCACTGACACGGCGCCTAGTTCACCCGGTGTTATGGGCTGACATCACGGACGTTGTAGGTGATGTAGCCAACTGTGTCAGTTTCCATAAAAAAAAAAATATATATATATATAAGTATGTAGGTAGTAGAGTTAATGTAGGTATAATACAATATTTACTTTTCTTATTTGATATATGTAATTATGTAAGGATGTATATTGGGTGTATGTATGTATCTTTGTACAATTTGTATACGTGTGTGTGTATTTATATTTCATACTACTGCCCACTCTTTAGTACTGCATTGTCCACCGCTATGTGTTTTCCACATCCCAAAGGTTAGCTCGTAAATAATGCTTTGTTTTATGTGTACAATAAATAACTAATAAGGTACCTATATTTTCTCTCTTTCTGTCTGTTATGCCAACATATAATAAAAAACCAAAAAGTAAAAAATAAGGGGAGTCCCCATACAAAAATTATAGATACACTTGAAAACTGTTTTTAAGGGGAAAAGTAATAAGGGAAGGACCTACAGTTTTTCAGTTCAGACCGCGCCCAGGTGTTCTTATGATCATGACCGACATTTGCATATATATATCTGTATATCATCAATCCTATTACTTTAAGTGAGCTAAACTTGTATATATATACCTATATAATTGGTTTCTCGGAAACGGCTCTAACGATTTGGATGAAATTTTGTATTTAGTTAATTTTATTTTTTCAAGTTTATCTAGATAGGTGTAGACGCCGAGCGAGGCTCGGTCACAGAATACTTAATAGCTGCTCGGTCGCCCAGGTACTGTTTGTTTTATACGATAAACTATTTTGAGTTTGAATTTGATTTGCCTTTGCCGCAGAATCTCATACCATCACTACACGGCGCTGGGTTCCTACAGTGCCCCGGGAACGATCCTGCACGACCTGAAGAACGGCTCCCTGGACTTGTACGCTGGTCTGCTTCGTGCCAGACACCAGCTCTTGGAGTTCGCGTCTCCGCTACTCATGACGCACACACAGAGGTGAACTAGGTGCCATGTCAGTGCTTCCCCCTTTGACCGTGCCGGCTACACTGAACTGGTCGGAAAATACAAACTATTTACATAGCCGTTTCCACCGACGTTTCATTCAGTGCGGTGGTACCAACCCGGGCGAGTTAAACCCTACCACCAAGTAAGATTAGGAGGGAAGGGACATACAGTTTTACGAGGAATCCGAACCTCGGTCAGCCTCCAACACGGTCAGCGGTCACCCATCCAAGTACTGAACTGACCGCACCCAGCGTTACTTAACATTCAATAGCGACAGTTAACTGTCTGCACCACTGAGCTATCGAGGCTGAACCATGTTACAATACATCTTGACCTCAAGCTCTTCTTCATCCTCGGTACCTCGGTGGCGCGATCGGTCGACTGACGCTCGTCAGGTTAAGCACACCTGGACGCGGTCTGAACTTGGATGGGTGACCGTACGATCGTTGGAGGCTGACTGTGGTTCGGTTTCCACGTAAAACTGCAGGTCCCTTCCCTTCTTACTTACCAGATGGTGGGGTTTAACCCACTCGGATTAGTACCGCCCTGAATTAAAGGTCGTCGAAGAGGCTATGCAAATAGTTCGTGTTTTAAGTCAAGTTTAGTGTCGCCGGCACTATCAAAAGGAATCTCTCATACGGCACCTAGTTCACGCCAAGGTATTATGGCATTAAGGTATTATGGGCTGATATTGCAGATGTTGTAGGTGATGTTGCCAACCGTGTCAGTATCCAGAAAAGCGGTTCCTCACCTGTCGTGATTAACGGGTGACTGGTATATTATGAGCACTTAAAGCAATATGTTTGTTCATTTGAAGCTATGTCTAAGTCTATTTGTGATGGCCAAGAAAGGTCTTCCTGACCCTATTAAGTAAATTCACCTATCAATTCATTCACAGACTGGGCTTCAGCCTTCTCCAATCGGACGAGAGCGCACTGCGCTCGTTCTACAGCGAGCCCTTCCGGCGTCCCGTGTGGCTGTCCGTGTTCGCAATATTTCTCATCTTCACCGTAGTCCTCCACTACATGCACCTGCTGGAGTGCAGGATGGGTCTGGGCGCTCGGCATCATGATTGCGGCATGTTCTATGAGTTCATGGTGACTGTGGCGGCTGGCTGTCAGATTGGTGAGTCCTACCTATAAGGCGGAGGGTGGCCGAGGGGGCTTGATACTTAGAGATAAGATAAGATAAGATAAATTTTTATTACAGACAATATACACATTACAATTTCGTGAACAATATACAGTTTACGGGTACAAACAAGTATTTTCGTATGGTACACATTACATACTATCCCCATGAATGAACCTGAATGTAATATTGCATTGGATGATTAAACTGCGCGCGGTTGTAAGCTGCCGGACTAGGCCTCTGCCCGTGTTCCGGCTACACTCTTCTGAGTCAGCTGGCATCTCAGAATTTCACGTTTTGTTAGTATTTTTATACTTGTGTAAACAATAGTTGAATGAATAGATACAATAGTAAATAAATAAATAAATAGTAAATAAGTACCGTCACCAGACAATTTTTCTATATTTAATGTAGAATAGATAAATAGATAAATAAATAGCTAGAGAAAAAGAGAGTATATGTATGAATGTTAAAATACCTAGATTTTTTTCCTGTTTCTCAGTTTAAGAGACTGTATACACAATGATGATGCTTAGTACACTCATTTTAGAATATTGTTACGAATTAATCACTTTAAGAGAAAAAGAGGATTATTTAGGTCATGTAATTACACCCAAGGTATCCTCGCAATAACGCACTCCTTTTTCTAAAAGCCACAGATGGACCGAGTGCTTAAGCCGTGCTCGTGTAAGTGTATGCCAGCTTGAATTTAAATTGTACATTCTGGGGGCTTGGAAATGAAAGAATCTTTGGGCGAATTTCGTTCGGCACGGAGCGGCGCGAGCGCTAGAAGCGACTCGTGTGTTGTGTCGGTGACTCGCTATAATGTGATGTTGTGGATGCTTTTTGTGATAAAGGACAAGTGTTTGGATGTAGATTTGGCGTATGTTTAATAATTCAGTTTCTTGAAGTAGCTGCTGCGTGGGGAACCTGTAGTTCTTTTTGAACATTACCCTTAGCACAGATTTTTGTGCTTTAAATAGTGTATCCATAACTGTTTTATTGCACCCACCCCATACCAATATTCCATATTGGATTATGCTATGGGCTAGGGCGTAGTATACCATTTTTAAATGTGTTGTCGTCAGAATGTTTCTGACCTCCCTAACGAAGTATATAAGCCTTCTCAATCTACCAGCACTCTTTTCAATGTGCATAGACCAGTTTAGGCACTCATCGATCTGTATGCCAAGATATTTAACTACATTTGTCCTCAAGACTTTAGGGCATACACAATTTGCCATAGGTACAAATTCTGGGTTCACTTCAAAATCATGGCAACTGTGCATGCGGAGTGCTAGTTCATGGGAAGGCTTACTACTTGCTGATATGGCGAAGTAGATGCAGTTACTCTTCTTGACATTGAGGTTCAGGAGGTTGTGATCATACCACCACTTAGCTCTAGCCAAGCCAGTTTCAGCAGACTTTATCGCTTTCTCCCAAGAGTCCCCCCTAAACATCAGAACAGTGTCGTCAGCGAACGCTACCACTTCTCCATGTGCTAGCTCCAGGTTACAGAGGTCATTGACATACATTTGGAATAGAACCGGCCCCAGTACACTGCCCTGCGGGACTCCATATGTCACTTCTGATACGTCACTTACCGATGCTTCATGTTTCGTAGCTTGTGTTCTGTTCTTAAGATAATCCTCAAACCAGTTACATGCCACTCCTCTAATACCAGCTTCCTCTAGCTTACGCAGTAAGAGCGCGTGCGACACTGAATCAAAAGCCTTCTGAATGTCTAAGAAGACTGCAACACAATGCTGCCCGGAGTCAAGAGACGAAACTACATATCTCATGAGTTGTTCTAGTGCGTCCTCGGTGCTCATGTTTTTCCGAAAGCCGTATTGTCGTATTGAAATAAGATGATGCAGTTCGAAAAAGTCAGTCAGTCTTTTCTTCACAATTTTTTCCAGGATTTTCGAGAAGGTGCTAAGCAATGCTATAGGGCGATAATTCCCACATTCAGTCGCATCACCAGCCTTGTAGATCGGGGTTACCAAGGCACTTTTGAAGCTACTGGGGAATATTCCTTGTTCTAGACTAAGATTAAAAATATAAGCTAGTGGAGTTGCTAGGCTATATTTACAGGATTTTACTATTTTTGGTGTGACGCCGTCGACTCCTGGGGAAGATGTAGTTTTTAAATTATCTATAATCGACAATACCTCAAATGTAGTGGTGGGAGCGAAGTATATGGAACTGCCGATTCGATGATTTGGTTTATGCGACTGTATGAGGCATTGTTCTGTCGTGTTTAGCATGTCAAGTTTCTTTTGTGCAAGTATTTTACCTATGTTAGAGAAAAATATGTTAAGTGTGTTAAGTTTTGCATAAGTGCTGTTGTCATTAGTGTGTGTGTTGATTTGCGATATGACAGTGTTTTTGTTAGTTGTACTATTCGTCATATCCTTTAAACAATCCCATACCTTTTTGCAATCTTTTCCTGCCTCCTCAACCCTACCCTGAAAGTGTGTCTCTCTAGCCGCCTTCATTGCTGATTTAGTGTGATTCCTGCACTTAGTATATTTCATTTGTAAATTAATATCGTCTGGAAACCTTCGGGCTTGCATGTGAAGATAGTCTCTGGTTTTCATACATTTAACTAGACGCTTGGTGACCCATGGTTTTATATTTAAGTTTTTTATTTTATTTTTAGTTGTACTTTTGTTTGAGTTCATTATGTTTTTTATTAGTGAGGTCAGAATGTCCATGGCTGTGTTAGGGTTGTTTAAGTTAAGAATGTTTGTCCAGTCTTGTGTTGCCATTTCTTTTTCAATTTTGTCGTAGTCATACTTTGTGGTAATATTATTTGTAGGTTTTATTTTCTTATGGTTCAGAGTTAGCTCCATTAATATAGGATAGTGATCAGTTAGATCGGTTAAACATACAAGCGCTATTGGTTTACTTGTCGACCGAATCATAAAGTGATCAAGACAAGCTTCTTGCCGTGTAGGTATGTTTATCGCGGGAGTCAGGCTGTGTTCAGCTAGTAGGTTTAGGTAGTTGTGTGCATGCGTGTTTTGGCTAGTCGTGTTGAGTATGTTTATGTTCATATCTCCTGTCAGAATAGTTGTCGTACTATGTATACTATATTCGTTTAGTATGCTATCTAGTGACTGGAGGAATGGCCCTGTATTCCTGAAAGAGGGTGACCTGTATATGGCTATGACTGTAATTTCAGCTATTTTTAATATTAAACAATTTGCATCTTCACACAGTGGCTCGTATGTCAATGCGCTTAGTTGTTGTTTTATATATGCGACAATGCCATCATTCTGAAGTTGGTTTCTCTTTGTATTGTACGTATTATAGCCAGGGAGATTTTTAGATGCGTATGTTGATGATAGCCAGCATTCCGTTAGGATTATGATATCAAATTCCACGTTGAGTCGTTTTAGCAGTATGCATAAGCTATTAAAGTTGCAGTTAATACTTCTTATATTAATTGTAATTATTGTAATGCTTTGTTCCGAGTTAGTGAAGTAAGATTTACAGTGTTCTGGTGAGTGAACCATCGTAGTTTTTATAGCGCTAAATGTGTCCAACTCATCAGCAAGACTTACCATATCCAACATTTATAATTCGTTCGTAACATTAACGACCAAT
Organism: Nematopogon swammerdamellus; assembly: GCA_946902875.1. Taxonomy (NCBI): domain Eukaryota; kingdom Metazoa; phylum Arthropoda; class Insecta; order Lepidoptera; family Adelidae; genus Nematopogon; species Nematopogon swammerdamellus. Next base: position 24,263,782 of record OX336341.1, on the reverse strand, counting down.
TATTGTTTTTGGAAAAATAATATATTATCGTATAGTAAGCAAACACTATATGGTAATCAGGAAAACGTAGGAATAAGATATATTTTATAATATAATAAGTTAGCACTATGTGTTTAGATGTAAACAAATATATAGGTATATTAGTGTAGAGGTAAAAAGCAAGATAAGTGTGTTGGTTGATGGGAGATTCGGCTACTTTCAGTCAGATTTTTTCAAGGCCAGTGATAGTTTTTACCGTTATACGGTCAGAGGCCTCATCCTTTCTCAGAAAAACCAAGTTTCCCCTTGCCCAGACATATTTATAGTTTTTCTTTGCTCCTGCAGCCTTAGCTTGCGCTAGAATGAATTTACACCGCGGTGTGAGTCTTTCCGATACAAATATCTTGTGATGAGTGCTGGACAGTTTGAGTGAAGTCGAGTTTAGGCAATTGTCAGCACCTTTGTAGGACTTATTATATTCCCTAAACTTTATCAGTAAGTTGTCTCTTGATGCTTGCGAGGCCATCGTCAGGATGATGGGCCTGGGAGTAGGGCCGGGCGGCCTGGTCTTGTCCCGGCGAGTGTCTATGAGGCCAACTTCCTGAGCTGATGCCTGCACCAGAGCCAATATTTTTTTTACAGCAGTTTCCTCACTAGCTGATTCGTCACAACCTCTAATTTCAATGTCCGACTTGATCTGGTTATATTCACTTAGGTCCATTTTATATTCTATGTTTTCCAACTGAATTTTCAACGTTGTATTTTCTTTTCGTAGTGATTGGACCTCAGTTTTTATTTTTCCCATTTCCTCAACTTTAGAGTGGAGCTCATCATATTTTTGCTGAAGGTAAGTCATTGACTTAAGTAACTCCTTGTTTTGTGAAATAATTTCATCGGTTTTGATTGTTTGCTGCTTAATTATTTTGTTTTGTTCGTTAATTTTTTCTTCCATTTTCGTCACCATACTTTCTTGCAGTTTCTGGATCTGCTCCTGTAGGATCTTGGTAACATCATGTGAGGCGCCAGATGGTGGTACTGGCTTCGTGTTATGCTCTTTCAGGGCTTGCTTTCCGACTTTCGCACCACTACCTGTTCCAGCCATTAGTACTGGAGTATTTGTCTTATCTTTCCCACTCAGACTATCAGTCGCGAGAGCGTCCGCCTGCGAGCAGTTTTTTGGTGTGAGTACTGTTTGCAGAGCTGGAGGAGTCTCACCAGTTGGAGTTACCACCACGGCCGACTTTGCACGTGGGCTGTTCGTGCATCCTGTTCCCAGTCGGAGTGCCGCCGTGCAGCATGGGCATGTCCACTCTTTGGTTGTGAGTCTGGTACGCCTACCTTGGTCTCCCGGGAGACTAATACATGCAATGTGATAGATCTGCTTGCAGTCACGACATGTTATGCTCTTCTCTGTACCTATGTCCCCACTGCAAGCCTCGCATGTAGTCATATCTACTGTGTTACGTCACTATGCCACTGTGCGCCGTCGTCGTCGTCGTCGTCGTCTTAGCCACGTCAGACTTCCCAGTCTACTCGCAGTCGGAGGTGCAGTAGATGTTGCGCCGTGCCTGAGTCCTACTTTTTCCAATTTCGCCCCACTGTGCGCCGTGGCCCGTGCGTGCTCGCGGAAAAAACCGGTTTCGTCTCGGCACGGTCGGTCGGTGTCGGACGCTCGCCGCCACTCGGAGAGAGGGGGTAGGGGGGTAGGGGAGGGAGGCGTGGGGTAGGGGGGGGGGTTGCTTAGTCGATTTATGATGCCCCCCCCCATGTAGGGGGGGCGTTTAGGGGATTTTTTTTACAGCACCAAAACATTAGTTTTGAATATAAATGTATATAAAAACAAGGGAAGTGGTATGGGTGGTTTAAAAAAAATGACCAGGGCTAACCCTAACCTAATGTTGAGGCGGCGCATGTCGTTTTTGCATAAATTCCTATTAAAAATAAATGTTTTTTTTTTTTATTTTAAAAGAAAAATATTTTTTTCAAATATTTTTTTCTCGTTAACTAGTGATCTGCGCGCAAATTTTTTTTTACAAATATTCCCTAATATTCTAAACTACAAGATAAGGCTACCAGTAATTTGCTAATAAACCTCCAAGTATCAAAGCCTCAGCCGGCTTCTCTCGCGAGAGGTCCGAGGTTCGAATCCAACCGGCGGCGAGCATCAATGAGTTTTTTTTTCGGATTTGAATAAAATTACGCGCATACGGTCCCCATACAGGAAACGTGGTTTTGGCACGTGGCAAAGCTTCTTTTGTTATTGCTGTATGGTAAAAATGGTGATACATGCAAGCGTAGTTATAGTCATGTGTGTGTGTGTGTGAGAGAGAGTGTGTATGTGTATCTCCTCGTGTATACTTGATGTGATTATAGTGCAAACTCTAAAGTCCGGCCAAATGTGAGTCGCGTTCGCGCGAAGGATCCCGAACTTGTTTGGTAAATATGTACTAACTAATCACATATTATACATTGTGCGGTGGTACGGAACCCTCGGTGCGCGAGTCCTACGGCGGCGGCGAGAGAGGCGGGTGGCCGAGTGGTTTGGGTATCGGCTTCTCATGCGAGAGGTCCGAGGTTCGAGTCCGGTCGGCGTGTACCAATGAGCTTTTTCTGACGAAAAAATTTACGTGCATACTTACACCTGCTGCTTCACCGTTCGGAACCGGTGTGAAACTGTAGGTCCCTTCCCTTGCCCCTTACTAGGTGGTAGGCTCTAATTGTAGCCGACTGGGTTGGTACCACCGCACTGGATGTAAGATGGCCGCATGCATAGCAGCCTCGGTTGTGTTCTCCTCTAGTCCAGTATAGCCAGCAATCCAGTTAAGTCTCCGGTATGGCACCTACCTTCTCGGAGGTGATATTGGCTGATCGGAGCATGCGCTTTGGCCCCTCCGACTGAGCCAACCATAAAAAAAGTACCGTGTGGGGCCGGTACTTTAAAAGAATAGTCCCACTGCATCTCTCCCCGTGTATGTCGTAAAAGGCGACTAAGGGATATGACTCCCTTCTTATATCACTGGTTGGTAGGGTTTAACCCGCCCGGGTTGATACCACCGCACTGAATGAAAGGTCGGTCGAAACGGCTATGTAAATAGTTTGTGTTTCCCGTCCAGTTCAGTGTGGCCGGCACGACCGAAGGGAAGCGCTGACGTGGCACCAGGTTCACCCGGTGTTATGGGCTGACATCACGGATGCTGTAGGTGATGTAGCCAGCCGTGTCGGTTTCCATAAAAAAATAAATAATAATAATCTCGCAATTTACCGATTTTTTATAAAATGTAATAAGCTGGAAGTATTTCCACTAAAAAGACATGCATTCGCACAGCGATCCCCATATGCACACGGCTGAGTTCCCGCCGCATCGCGTACGGCAGTTTCTTCGGATTCGCGCTGCTGCTTCATAGCTTTTACACCTCCAAGATCGTCTCGACTCTGCTGAACCAGCGCAGTAGCCACTACACACTGCGCAGGCTCGCCGACAGCGATCTCGTATGTCTGCTGCTTGAGTCGGAGGCGGACGTCTTCGGAGCGCAGGTTAGTGTCTTGAACATTACATTTACGTGCATAGAGAGCGTTCCAACTAAAAGTTCCCTTCGCCGTTATGTTGGCTCCACTGTCTATCTGTCAAAACAGCGTTGAGAGTTGCTATATGTGTACAGATTTACCCGTAATTATCAGTATTTACCGTATTTTTTGTACGGTAAATACCGATTATATTATTAGGTAATATAATCTTCACAATCTGGCAGCACGAATTTAAGCACTGACAGTGACACTGACAGTGGAGCCAACACAACGGCGAAGGGAACTTTTAGTTGGAACGCTCTATGACATCACCTGCTGCTTCACCGTTTGGAGCCGGTGTAAAACTGTAGGTCCGTTCTACTAGGTGTGTTCTACTAGGTCCGCCCCTTACTTGGTGATAGGCTACCTTGTGGGGCGGTACTTTAAAATAATGGCCCCACTGCATTTCTCCCCGTGTATGTCGTAAAAGGCGACTAAGGGATATGACCCTTTTTTATATTACTAGGTTTAACCCGCCCAGGTTGGCACCACCGCACTGAAAGGTCGGTCCAAACGGCTATGTAAATAGTTTGTGTTTTCCGCCCAGTTCAGTGTAACCGGCACGACCGAAGGGAAGCACTGACGTGGCACCAAGTTCACCCGGTGTTATGGGCTGACATCACGGATGTTGTAGGTGATGTAGCCAACCGTGTCAGTTTCCATAAAAAAAGGCTCAAATTGTAGCAGACTGTGTTGGTATCACCCACTAAATGTTCCTACTTATTTAACCAGCGTATGAATATGGTCCACCCGTTTGGCCTGAACGCCTACCGATTATGCTCTATAGGGCCGATTTCATCACGTCCGGTTAAGTCTCGCTTAATATTTATCTTTTTTTTTTTATGTAATCCAGTATGGGTGGCTGAGTAAGAGGGGCCAAAGCACATGCTCTGACTAGCCAATATCACTTTCGAGGAGGTAGGTGCCATACCGGAGACTTCCCTGGATTGCTGGCTATACTGGACTAGAGGAGAACACAACCGAGGCTAAAAAGTAAAATTTCTCATACAGTTGACAAGAGTCAACTGTTAGCTATATTTTAGCAGTAGGTGGATAAATCGGCCATATTACGACGGTAAATGGTCCATAGCTCAGCGAGCTATGGAAAGAGCAATGCTCGGCATTTCTTTGACCGATAAAATCCGTAACGACGTGATACTTCAAAGAACTAAGGTAATCGACATTGCTAAGAAAATATGCAAGCTGAAGTGGCAGTGGGCTGGGCACATGTGTCGCAGACCCGACATCCGATGGGGTAGACGGGTGCTCGAATGGAGGCCACGTACAAGCAAACGTAGCGTGGGACGCCCCCCGGCTAGGTGGGCAGATGACCTAAAAAAGGTAGCCGGGAGTGGATGGATGAGAAGAGCGGAAGACCGCGTGTGGTGGCGTGCCTTGGGAGAGGCCTATGTCCAGCAGTGGACCGATACAGGCTGATGATGATGATGATGATGAAATGAACGCGTGTAGTTAGAGTTTCGTTTGCAGTTCGACGAGGAGATAGAGTACTTCAAGGGCAAGAAGCTGGTGGAGCCGCTCCTGGTGGACGTGCGCACAGGCGTGGACCTGATGAGGCAGGGCAGGCACGCACTCTTCTCCGACTACATCTCCATCTACCCGGCCATCACCGCCAGTGAGTCTAATCAAATCAAATCAAAATGCTACTCTGTCAAGAAAGTACCGGGAAAAGGTCAATAATACACAAAATGTTAATTATTCTTCCAAATTTGTGGTGTCACCTTCAAAGTAGGCCCCTTCCGAAATAACAGACTTATGACAACGAATAATCCAATTATAAAAAAAAAAATATTAAACGCATTTTTTTAAATTTATTTATTTATTTATTTATTTATTAGAAAACGGGCAGCCTAATGACAAACAGATAAAGCTTATGTTGTACATACATTGACGTCTGACCACATTTTGTTTCCCTGATTAGGCTATAGTTTAGTGGGTTCAACCAACATGTGTGTGTGTGTGTGTGTGTGTAGTGAGTGTCAATGTGGGAGTGGCAACCGTAGAGCGTTAGTATATAGGAAAATTAGCCGCGTGTTAGAGCATTATGCACTAACATATAGCGCTGCTGCGGGATCGACCGTCAGTGCGCTCGCGACTTGGGAACGAAGAATACGTATATGTGCACTACGCAAAATGGCGATTTGTGCAGTTCGTACGTGTCGAAAGAGCTCAAGATCATCAGGAATGACAAAACATGGCGTAAACTTTCATAATTAGGTCATTTTAATGATAATATAATGCTTAAAGCGTGTAAAATACAAAAATTCCGCGAGTTAGGAGCACGACTGCGCGCCATACCGGGCGCGTACACATGATAGGTAAATTTGACAGACTGGAAAGAAATTTGAAATTAATTATTGCATATGGGTGTTGTTAGTTTTTTTTATGGCAATAACATGGATGAATTCAATTTATAATATGTATTATTATTATCAGTGATAGGAATAGGTAGGACTTATTTACCTAAACTTCAAGGAACAGAGTAAAAGATTGGAGACTTCCTTACGACAATATTTTTTTCCCGTTTAATAATATTCATGGTGTTTTAATTTCGCGATTTAAAAAAAGTGGCCGCCATTTTGAACTTTTTAGTAACTGGACCGATTGCTTTCAAAATCGATATCTGGGTGTCAGTGTGGGCTCTGAATACGAATCTGTAGTCAAAATTTAAAAAAGTGGCCGCCATTTTGAACTTTTTAGTTACTGGACCGATTGCTTTCAATATCGATATCTGGGTGTCCGTCCGTTGTCAAAATTTAAAAAAGTGACCGCCATTTTGAACTTTTTAGTTACTGAGCCGATTGCTTTCAAAATCGATAACTGGGTGTCTGTGTGGGCTCTGAATACGAATCCGTTGTCAAAATTAAAAAAAAGCGACCGCCATTTTAAACTTTTTAGTTAATGGTCCGATTGCTTTCATAATCGATATCTGGAAGTCTGTTTGGGCTCTGAATACGATGTAGTCAAAATTTAAAAAAAGTGGCCGCCATTTTGAAATTTTTAGTTACTGGACCGATTGCTTTCAAAATCGATATCTGGGTGTCTGTGTGGGCTCTGAATACGAAGCTGTAGTCAAAATTTGAAAAAGTGGCCGCCATTTTGAACTTTTTAGTTACTGGACCGATTGCTTTCAAAATCGATATCTGGGTGTATGTGTGGGCTCTGAATACGAATCTGTAGTAAAAATTTAAAAAAAGTGGCCGCCATTTTGAACTTTTTAGTTACTGGACCGATTGCTTTCAAAATCGATATCTGGGTGTCTGTGTGGGCTCTGAATACGAAGCTGTAGTCAAAATTTGAAAAAGTGGCCGCCATTTTGAACTTTTTAGTTACTGGACCGATTGCTTTCAAAATCGATATCTGGGTGTATGTGTGGGCTCTGAATACGAATCTGTAGTAAAAATTTAAAAAAAGTGGCCGCCATTTTTAACTTTTTAGTTACTGGACGGATTGCTTTCAAAATCGATATCTGGATGTCTGTTTGGGCTCTGAATACGAATCTGTAGTCAAAATTTAAAAAAAGTGGCCGCCATTTTGAACTTTTTAGTTACTGGATCGATTGCTTTCAAAATCGATATCTGGGTGTATGCGTGGGCTCTGAATACGAATCTGTTGTCAAAATTTCAAAAAATCGGCCGCCATTTTGAACTTTTTAGTTACTGGGCCGATTGCTTTCAAAATCGATATGTGGGTGTCTGTGTGGGCTCTGAATGCGAATTCGTTGTCAAAATTAAAAAAAATGGCCGCCATTTTGAACTTTTTAGTTACTGGACCGATTGCTTTCAAAATCGAGAGAGCCCACACAGACATGTAGATATGGGTTTTGAAAGTAATCAGTCCAGTAACAAAAAAGTTCAAAATGGCGGCCACTTTTTTAATATTTTGACAACGGATTCGTATTCAGAGCCCACACAGACACCCAGATATCTATTTTAAAAGCAATCGGTCCAGTAACTAAAAATTCATAATGGCGGCCACTTTTTTAAATTTTGACAACGGATTTGTATTCAGAGCCCACACATACACCCAGATATCGATTTTGAAAGCAATCGGTCCATTAACTAAAAAGTTTAAAATGGCGGCCACTTTTTTTAAATTTTGACAACGGATTCGTATTCAGAGCCCACACAGACACCCAGATATCGATTTTGAAAGCAATCGGTCCAGTAACTAAAAAGTCCAAAATGGCGGGCACTTTTTTAAAATTTTGACTACAGATTCGTATTCAGAGCCCACACAGACACCTATATATCGATTTTGAAAACAATCGGCCCAGTAACTAAAAAGTTCAAAATGTAGCCACTTTTTTTTTAATTTTGACTAAAGATTCGTATTCAGAGCCCACACATACACCCAGATATCGATTTTGAAAGCAATCGGTCCAGTAGGTAACTAAAAAGTTCAAAATAGCGGCCACTTTTTTTAAATCGCGAAATTAAAACACCATGAATATTTTTAAACCGAAAAAAAATATTGTCTTAAGGAAGTCTCCAATCTTTTACTCTGTTCCTCGAAGTTTAGGTAAATAAGCCCTACTTATTCCTATCACTAATTATTAGTACAACTTTTCAAAAATATTAAAACAACAGTCTGCTTTAATTTTTCAATATTTTTTTTGTATTCAAACAATAATATTCGTTCAGTAAAAACTATTTGAAATAATATTACAAATAACAATTTCAAAATTCACAAATATACCGCACCATCATCGTCCGTCAGACTGACATTCGTGGTGATCCCGTCAAGTTGCCGTCAAGCAAGGCTTCCGATTGGTCGGACGGTCGGCTCTTACTACCAGATACCCGAGCCAAGCCAGCGATAACAAACCTGTCGCTCGCCTTGCTCGCTCTGTCTCTCTCCATATCGCGGGTCGCGATATGGGTAACGGAGATAGACAAGTCACGTCATAAAAGATTAAATTGCGATTTCGATTTTCGTAGTAGTAGGGATTTTTGGCTAGCCGTGCTCCGATACAAACGCAGTAGCGTTGCGTCTCCCGTCTGTATCCTCCTTGGGTGTAGCTAATGTTTTGTGGTGGTTGTGTAGTGTATTGTAGTGTAGTGTAGTGTAGTGTAGTATAGTGTAGTGTAGTGTAGTGTACTAATTTTCCGGAATCGACTTCAGTTCTCGCCGCGAATTCTCTTTTATGTCTTCATCATCAGCCTGTATCGATCCACTGCTGGACATAGGCCTCTCCCAAGGCACGCCACCACACTCGGTCTTCCGCTCTTCTCATCCATCCACTCCCGGCTACCTTTTTTAGGTCATCTGTCCACCTAGCCGGGGGGCGTCCCACGCTACGTTTGCTTGTCCGTGGCCTCTATTCGAGCACCCGTCTACCCCATCGGTTGTCGGGTCTACGACAGATGTGCCCAGCCCACTGCCACTTCAGCTTGCTTATTTTCTTAGCAATGTCGACTACCTTAGTTCTTTGACGTATCACGTCGTTACGGATTTTATCGGTCAAAGAAATGCCGAGCATTGCTCTTTCCATAGCTCGCTGAGCAAATTTGTGGGCCAGGCCCATCGTCAGGGTCCACGTTTCCGCTCCATACGTCATTACCGGCAGAACGCACTGATTGAAGACCTTCGTTTTCAATGACTGTGGGATGGAGGATGTAAAGATGTGGCGGAGTTTCCCAAATGCCGCCCAGCCTAACTGAAACCTTCTGTTGGCCTCCTTGTCAAAGTTGGGCTTCCCTAGTTGGATGGTTTGTCCAAGATAGACATATAATTCTGCACAACTTCGAGGGTCGCCTCTCCAACTGTTACGTGCCCCGGGACGACGATGATATGATATGTCTTATATCGAGTGAAAACGGGTGCCTCGAAGTGATAATTAAAGTTTTGGAAATAGAAACAAGTCGGCCGGAGCCTTATCCGGTGAGGTGTTTGTTCGATGGTATTTGTTGAGTTTTTGGCCAAAAATTTATTCACAATGATGGCCTTACGCGATTGAGTTTTTGAAGAAAATTCAAATCTTTCGGGACTAGTCGAGCGGCAACGTGTTTCATGCCCAAGCGATCGTTTAAAATGGTACAAATCGATATAAATACAAATATATACACGAATAAAAGTCCTGCGCGTCACGCCACATCGCACCAGAATATTGTTTTTAAAATAAGACATTCTTTAGAATCCTTTCGGTCTGAAATACGGAGTATACGTCGTAACGGATAATACAGAGTACCGATTAATTCTGCCTTAGGGCCGTATACATAGACCGTACTTACATTGCTACTTACACTCAACTCAGTAAAGTAGTCCTCCAATCTTACTCGAAGGCGAGCGTACTCAATCGTAGTCATAGACAGACACAATATGGAACAATACTACTTGTACAATACAATACACACATTGACCAACAAATCCTCGACAAAAAAAAACACACTGAAGTAAAATACTTTATGGAGTTCTGTGTTTATAGCATTTATTAGGTTTCCGTATCCCGTACAGAAGCCTATTACTAAGCCTCCGCCATCTGTCTGTCTCTCCGTCCGTCCGTCCGTCTGTCCGAGGGCTCAGTATCTCTTGAACCGTAATAGGTAGCCCGTTGAAACTTTCACAGAATATGCGTTACTATGGCGGATATAACAACAAATAAGAAAAATAAGAAAACGTTAAAAATTAAGGGGGGCCGCCATACAAGAAACGTAAAAAAATCGATTAGTCACACTATTGAATAATAGATGGCACCACAGGCTTTTATACATTGCATTGTTATGTGCTGTCATTTTCCCACCGTAAAGTGCGATCGACCTCATTGAGGTTTCTCTCCGATTGAGCGGTTATTGATAGAGGATAGATACGGAAACCTCCTCCGTGCGCGAGTAAAACTCGTACTTAACAGATTTTATATTGTTGTGCCGCTCAGCTTTCCGCCCCGAGGAGACATGTGCCACGACGGAGCTGGAAGTGTTCCCGGTTACGGGCAAGTACTTGTGGGGAGCCCACCACATGCGCTTCTACGAGCACTTCAAGAATGGGTAACCCATTTTTTTTATGAAAACTGACACGGTTGGCTACATCACCTACAACATCCCTGATGTCAGCCCGTAACACCCGGGTGAACTTGGTGCCACGTCAGTGCTTTCCTTCGGTCGTGCCGGCTACACTGAACTGGACGGAAAACACAAACTATTTACATAGCCGTTTCGACCGACCTTTCATTCAGTGCGGTGGTACCAACCCGGGCGGGTTAAACCCTACCACCTAGTAATATATAATCGGCCCACGCGTTTGGTCTCTAGTGTGCCACAAAGGAACAAACATACATACATACATAGGCTGATAAACACATTACCCTCCTTTGCGTCGCGCAGTCGGGTAAAAATACAAATCCTACACTCTTACCCAAAGACCACTCTTACAAGCTCACTGGCTGACAAAACATGAAAATGTTTATTAGAAAAATTATGAAAACCTAAAAATGAACTATTTCGAAATTTCAACATAATATAAAATAATCTTAAAATTTAACTATGCTGTTCCCACTTAGCACCGTTCTATAATTAGCAGATTTAAAATTATAATTATTATTTAATTCAAATACGATACTCCTGGCGCCATCTTAGGACTTAAATGAAGACTAATTTCATGTTACCTTTAAAACGTCGCTGACGGTACATCTGATCATCTGACTCCCCCTATAAAATCAATGCCTCTCTATAACCTGGTTATTTTAATCTCTTTGATTTAAGTACATGACTGAAGTGCTAGATGTCGCTCCATGAAATATTCACCAACAGTTCCCAAATTCGCCTCATAAGTACACGACCGATTAGCCGTGTGGTTTAAGACGTCGGTCACAATATATTGGTGGCAGGGACCGCGGGTTCGAGGCTCGCAAAAGACGGAGAAATATATTTTGTATTTCCTACTATTGTATAAGCCTCTCTATCGCGCTCTCGCTTGCACACACAGGTCTCTATCGCGCTCTCGCTTGCACACACAGGTTTAGATGGAATGTGACACTTCTTAGTGCGTGCAGCCGGTGTTCATCAATTTAAAAGACGTGACGTCATCACGTCAAAAATTTTAGATACCTAGTTTATTAGTTTAATATATTAGATTTATATTTTATGTATTTTTATACTAATTACATTAATTTAATTATTACACCTCACCAATGTATTGTGCCCACAGGTTACTGCTATTGCGCGAACGCGGCGAGTTGGCCCGCGCGCTTCAGCGAACGCTGCCGGTTCGCGCGCGCGCGGAATGCGCGCTCGCGGGCGGCGGCTCGCGCCTGCGCGTTCGGTTCGCGCACCTCACCACCGCGCTGCTCGTGCTGGCCGTGCTGTACGCGATGGCGCTGCTAATACTGCTGGCGGAGCTGAGCTTGTTCCGATCACGTCGCCACATCATTACACCTTATATCAATTGAACGTAGTATTTATATGAATATGGCTTTTATACAGTGGCGGCTGGTGACTTAAGTGACCGGCAGTGCGCTAAGTACCTACCTAGGTACTTAAATACCAAATTTCCCAACACATTCCCGTCATGTTATTTTAAGATCGGGACTTACGAATTTTTTAAACGCCTGCGTACGTACCTAGTATGAATATTCTTAAGACACTCAATGAGTTGCAAAAAAACAAGAAAAAAAATCCAAACAAGTTTTTTAACTCATTTTTAGTACCTTTATGAACACACCTATAGACCACAACACTACTGCAGCTTTCAAAAAGAAAACGGTATTAATGTCCCAAAAATACTTCAAAAAATATATAAAAATAAAAGCATTTGAACAGTAGGAATTGAACCCGGGATCACCTAATTGTAAAGCCATACCTTTAACCAACGCTTAGGCAAATATCAGCACCACTTAATTCACATTATCACGTGACAGAAAGCACAAAACCTAACCATATTCCATTTTAAATATTCGCGCGCTAACGGGTATGTGACATCATCACATGACAGCGCGCTGAATCTAGGCAGACGGACTCACAAGCAGAACGAATCGCCCGCGACGTGTCGCACGCGCGTCTATCCACAATATACTGTCCTTCTTTTTCCGTCGTGTGTCACACGCAGAATGCAACCTTGTTCCACACATAATCGTATGAAGAGTGTTTTGTTTCACGCGGCGGCAGCGGCGTTTGCCATTTTCTCATAGTACACGTTTGCGGTGTTTTGTAATGCACTCGGCGGCGAGCTCGGCGGCGATACGTCGTATGTAGTACGTATTACGTACAGCTAAATCGTGCCTTGTTGTCTAGGAAATAGGAACAAATTCAGTTTGATATTTTTACTTCGATCGGTGACAATCATGGAGAATGTTTAATATTTTAATTTATTTATTTCTTTCGGGTGAAGGCGCTATATTTTGTGGTAGTGCGGCGCACGAGCGCACTTAAGGGCCAGCCGCCACTGCTTTTATATGTATACGTCAAGCTATCATCAAGAATATACTATATATACTATCGTGTACTTTTGTACCGTGTGGGGTCGGTACTTAAAAAGAATAGCCCCACTGCATCTCTCCCCGTCGCATGTCGTAAAAGTCGACTAAGGGATGGTCAGCCTCGGCAGCAGTGGTGCGGTCAGTTATTGGATGGGTGACCGCCCGACCGTTGGAGGCTGACCGTGGTTTGGATTCCACGTTAAACTGTAGGTCCCTTCCCTTCTTACCTTACTGGGTGGTAGGGTTTATCCCGGCCGGGTTGGTACCACCGCACTGAGCGAAACGTCGGTCGAAACGGCTATGTAAATAGTTCGTGTTTTCCGTCCAGTTCAGTGTAGCCGGCGCGAAATGAAGGGAAGCACTGACATAGCACCTAGTTCACCCGGTGTTATGGGCTGACATGACGGATGTTGTAGGTGATGTAGCCAACCGTGTCAGTTTCCATAAAAAAAAAAAATAGAACCGCCCACCACTGGGCATGAAGATGCCATGGACGAAGAACCCTTACCAGGACCCTCACGTCCAAAGAGGATGAAAACTTCTTGGAAGGAAACCAATGAATTATTAAAATAAAATAAAATTACTTACCTTGTAAAACAAACTTTTATTTATCATCTATAACATACAATTGTCCATTTTTTCAAGTGACATGATTTCCATTTACTGCATTTAACCCGTTGTCAAGTGTAACATATTATTAGATGATACATAGCTGTAACAAACGACAGTTCTTTGTGGCTCAGGAATGACCAAAACAACTTTTTCTGAAAATTATGAAATTTTACAAAAAAAAACTTTAAATTGGTGCAACTGTTGACCGGCTGGAGATAAATTAGGATATTATGTATATAAACTATTTAAGCGAATTGAATTTTCTATAACTTCTTGTTTCACGATATCTTTCTCAGGTGAATAGTTTAGACGATATGAAGGAATGTTTGATGAGATATATGAGGTAAAAATCAATTTTTCGGAAATTTTCACTTTTCCGAAGCGTGTAGCTCAAAAACCGTTCGGAATTCGAAAAAAGTGAATAGAATAAAAGTTTTAGATAATTTTATGAGCTTTCATTCGGTGTAAGACAATTTTTCTCTACGGGACACCGTTTTCGAAATCGTAGCGAAAAACACAATCGCTTTTGACCCTGCTCACGCACTCTACAGCTCCTATAGTGCCTGAACAACAAGGTTATGAGAAGAAAAAAAATTCCCTCTTTACAAAAGAGAAGAAAAAGAGTGCATGGAATTTTAAAGCCTTTATCTGTACCACATTAAAATCCTAAACGAGTGATATTCAATATAAACTTGAATTTTTGGAGCAATTTACGAACACCATCATCCTTTGCGTTTTCGTAGTATAGTAAGCAATATAGTACTGATAGATAAGTAGATAACTCATACATAATCCGCAACTTTTTGTGTGAGGTTTAGCTATATTCCAAATAAAGACCTCAATCATGATTTCGTTCGAATGTTGAATTTTGAAAATTCATAAATTTTGATTTAAAAAACCTTTGTTATGATGTTTTTTTTTCACTCATTTGTCGTAAATACGAACGTCATAATGGCAAGTACCTGAGCGATCGAGCTTCGCTCGGCGTCTACACCTATCTATGTAGATAAATAAACTTGGAAAAACACATTATCTAAATACAAAATTTCATCCAAATCGTTAGAGCCGTTTCCGAGAAACAAATATATACATACAAGTTTAGCTCACTTATAGTAATAGGACCAGATAAAGTAATAAAAGTCGCTGCCGCTCCAGCGCACCGTAACAGTCTATAATCTTTCTATAATATAAAATCGAAAAACCAGAAAGAGATAAACAAAACGAGACAGAGCGGGATGGCGCTCTACGAAACTTTCCTACACCGTTTCTCCCAAACGGCGCACTTGGGAACTTGTATATAACTCTATTCCTTGACCTCGGTAATAGTGAAAAACTTGAGAACTTATCATATTGGTTGTGTAATTTTTGTATAATAAGCAAAATAAAATCGGATATATTTGAATTTCGAGCCAAAAGAGAGCGAATTCATTGTCTATGTCAGTGCTATGTCAAAATATGAAAAAGTCTTGACATTTCTTTGAGCCCGATTTACACTTAGTAAGTAGAGACTATCGATACTAACAGTAAAACAAATAAAACATAAAACGATAAAATTGTAACAGTATCGATATCGACTCTATCGATCATAAATCATCATCATCATCTGTATATCTATCATCTATCTGTCTGTCTGCCTACTGTGTTCAAGGCTCATTTTCATTGGTTGTTCTGGAACTACTGCCGCGGTCGAGAGACACAGACTAAAAATAAATTTGGAGCTGACGATAAAACAGTAACAATGTCGATAGGGCTAGAAACAATTATGTCTGTCGGCCTACTGTTTTTTTAATGGTAATTTTCATTGTTTTTTTATGTAATCCGGTATATGTGGCTGAGTCGGAGGTGCCAAAGCACATGCTCCGACCAGCCAATATCACCTCCGAGAAGGTAGGTGCCATATGGTTGTTCTGAAACTTCAAGAGACACAGACTAAAAAGAAATCTGGAACTGACGATAAACCTGTCACTTTCACTGTACACTGGCGACATTGGACAGGAAAACGGAGTGTGGGAAGACCACCCGCTAGGTGGGACGAGGACATTAAGTACGTCGGCGGAAATCAGTGGTTCCGTATCGCTGAAGGCCAGGAGGACTGGAGGAAAATTGGAGAAGCGTATGTCCAGCAGTGGACGCTTACACGCTGACTGACTGACTGACTGATAAAACAGCAACAATATCGATAGGGCTTAAAACAATTAAAGTGGAAACGGGCCGCGGCTACTTTATGAGTAGAGCACGGTCGGTCAATCTCGGCATCAGCAGATTTTGAGATCTCGGCATTAGCCTATTTTAGGAAAACAAAAAACTATATGAATAAGTCGTGACATTTCTTTGGTTGGTTTCGTATATTATTAATTTTATTAAACACTGCACTTGGCTGTATGGGCTCGACTTTCCAATTATTGGAAGAACTAAAATACTTTTTTTTTTTGTTTTTTGACGTGACGGTTGTTTCTTTTGTTTTGTTCGTCCATATTTGGTTCAAATTCTCAAATTACATGACACTGGTGGTCAGAATGTATTAAAAAGACGATTGCAAAAAAAAAAAAGCCATAGGTTCAAATCATTTCAAATCGGTTTGTATGGATGGAGTTGTGGCGTTTGTTTGGCTTTGGAATGCCTAGAATAGTAAATAACGTTTGGTATTTTGGGTGTTGGTTGGTGTAAAGGAAACGTAGAAAAATTTCAACTCTCTCTACTTCTTATAAATGGGAACGTCTGTCTGTATGTATGTATGTTTGAAGTAAAATCTGGAACCACTGAACAGATTTTGATCCGGTTTGCACAAATGGAAAGAGTAGTTCTTGAGGCTCACTATAGGCTATATACCATCACGCTAGATAGCCATAGGGCTGAGCTGTATCAAAGAAAGTATACTATGGACAGGAGAGAGAGAATATAAGAGAAGCAATTGTTTATTAAAATATTTGCGTTTAATCTGATTTGCTATTTAACCGAGTCTACCGCGAGCGAAGCCGCGGGCAATAGCTAGTTCAATATATTAAGGTACCATAGGGCAATAAGGCATCATAGGGTGCGATTCCAACGCACACCACCAGGTTTGGGGGAACGCACGTAACAATGACAGAGGTAACTCACTATACGAATACCTACTAACCACTAAAATGCAAATTCTTAACAAGGGGTCGGAGCTCACTTTTTTAACAACCAGGTTTGAGACAGTCATTGACATAACACTGGCGACAGACAAAACTGTCAACATGTTGCGCGGGTGGTATGTCTCTCGAGAAATGTCATGCTCCGATCACAGGTGGCTTTGTTTTGAAATTACAGCAAACATCACGAAGAGGGAGATACGAAGAAACCCAAGGAAAACTAACAAGGCCCATTACAGGAGCCTGGTTGAGGGTAAGCTTGGGTGCTTCGACATCCCCGAAGTCGTACATACAATCAACGATCTTGAGTTATCTGTGGAAAAGTAAACTTCAGAACTAACCCAGAGTTTCGAGGAAGCCTGTCCGCTTGCAGAAGCAAATGACGGCCCCGGAAAGGGAGGGAAACAATGGTGCCCAGTACTGGAGAATCTCCGAAGGAAACTAAGACGAATCCAGAACAGGGCGCGTTATACTAAAGAAAACTCGGACCTAGCGAACTACAAAGAGGCCCTGAACCACTTCAAGAAAAGGGTAAGGGCCAAAAGAAGGGATGCCTGGAGGAGGTTCTGCAGCAGTATAGAGACCACCACACAGGCAGCCAGAATGAAGAAACTACTCTCAGGACAGCCAGATCAGCAGATGGGAAGCCTGAGGAAACCAGATGGTACATACACCAACACCGTACCGGAAATGTGTAAAGTCCTGCTCGACACACACTTCCCCGAGTGCAGTATAGCCGACCAGATCAACTGGGTTGAAACCACAGGGAGTCAACCGACCAACGTAGACTGGGACACGGCTCAACGCGTAGTAACGCATGAAAAGGTAGTTTGGGCTATAGAGAGCTTTCTCCCTTATAAATCACCTGGGCTAGATGGTATTTATCCGGCGCAATTGCAGTTGTGCTCAAAGATCCTGGTCCCAATACTGGTGAGGATCTTCAGAGCCTGCATTGCCCATAAGTACGTCCCCAGGGGATGGCGTGAGGTTAAAGTAATCTTTATCCCAAAACCTGGCAGGAGCGAGTACTCACTTGCCAAGTCGTACCGGCCGATTAACCTGACCTCGTTTTTACTTAAAACACTGGAAAGGCTTTGTGACCGTGAAATTAGGGATGTGACGCTGAAACATCGTCCATTACACAAGCAGCAACATGCATACATGCCAGGCCGCTCAACAGAATCTGCACTACATGCAGTAGTGCACAAAATTGAGTAGGCTCTAGAAAACAAAATGTCAACCCTAGGCATCTTTATCGACATAGAGGGCGCGTTCGATAAAACGACCTTTGGAAGTATTGGGCAGGCTCTGACACAGTATGGTGTTGATTCCACAATCAGTGGCTGGATAGAAAACATGCTGAAGCTCAGAGCGGTTCAAGTGACGGTGGCAGACACAACGAGGGCTCTAGTCGCTAGAGGCTGCCCACAGGGAGGGGTGTTGTCATCGCTGTTGTGGGACTTTGTGGTGGACGGCCTCTTAAGGCGCCTAAACGAGGCCGGGTACTACACGGTCGGCTATGCGGATGACATTGCCATCCTCATAAATGGGAGCTTCGAAACGATACTGTGTGAAGTGATGCAAGGGGCTCTCAAGATCATTGAGGACTGGTGCAAGGAACAATCTCTGTCGGTGAACGCGAAGAAGACAGAGATGGTTCTCTTCACGAACAAAAGGAAGCTCGGGAACCTCAGATACCCGACGCTTAATCGGACAATGTTAACAATGTCAGAGCAAGTCAAGTATCTGGGCATTATTCTTGACAATAAACTCAACTGGAGTAGGCACTTGGACCAAAAAATACAAAAAGCAACTGTCTCATTCTGGCAGTGTCGCAGGCTGCTGGGAAAAACATGGGGTGTAACCCCCAAAATTACTCAGTGGATGTACACTGCCACAGTGAGACCGATGCTATCTTACGGAGCCGTGGTCTGGTGGCCCAGATCCAAACTGCGGACCACAACGATGCAATTAGAGAAGCTGCAGAGACTTGCCTGCATAGGCATTACGGGTTGTATGCGCACAACACCCACGGCCGCCATTGAAGCCATGCTCTGTCTGACGCCGCTGGACCTATTTGTCAGACAGGAGGCAGCGGCGTCCGCACTAAGGCTCAATGCGCTAGGATTATGGAAAGGTGACGAACCGGTAAAGCACACAAGTTTCCTGAACACGATGTGCAATGAACTACCCCTATTAAGGGCAGGTTCCGATCGGATACCCACCACCCACGTCTTCGAAAAACATTTCGAGGTCATAATAAGACCAAGAACCCCTGGCCCATCTAGTGAGACGGAACTCAGAATCTTCACAGACGGGTCACGGACAAGCAGCGGAACCGGTGCGGGCATTTTCTCACTGGAGCTGAACATTAACAGATCAGTACCACTTGGTGCACACTCAACCGTTTTCCAAACGGAAGTAATCGGGGTGCTACAAGCGGCAACCGCTGTGACTGAGATGGGCGTATCAGGGTACATTATAAATATACTCTCAGATAGCGCAGCGACTCTTATGGCACTGAAGAGCAAGAGGTGTACCTCAGGCCTAGTGCTACAATGTCGTGGGGCCCTGGAGAAGGTTGCAGGTAATAATAACAAGGTGATCCTCCAGTGGATAAAAGGCCACAACGAAGTCGACGGAAATGACAGCGCTGATGACCTCGCCCGAATAGGATCCAGAACTATACCTATAGGAGTGGAACCCGTGATAATGCCGTCAGCCAGCACACAGAGATCTTGGTTGCACGCGTCGACATCACGAAAACACAGGGACAGATGGAAGGGCTCTCAGAGTGCAGACAGTCGAGAGCTGCCCTTCCTAAACCAGACGGAAGGCTGGCTCGGAAGCTTATCAACCTGGCCCGGGCTAAGCTAAGAATAGCCGTTGGTCTGATAAGCGGCCACTGCTCACTAAATAAACATCTACACACGATGGGTATTACGGATAGTCCATTATGCAGGGGTCCATTATACGGGTAGTCGCTGGGGAGCGATCGCAGCGGTAGACTTCGGTCTACCCAAGGTGTCGGGCCCGGCCACCAGGATCCATAGACCCGTATTAGCGACCTTTGTACGGGATCGCAGAGGCGTTCAGTCGTCCAAGGTGTCGGAGATGGGTACTAGTATCCGTGACGTTTCCCTATGCAGACCACACGGTGGCTACCCTTAAAACTAGCAGTTGGCTACCCTATCCCGCAACTGGGCGGTGTAACGGGCGTCACTGTTAGAAATAATGTGTGGTAGAGAACTTGTTCTCGACGATTACTCATTAAACGTTGCTTGTCTAACATGAGTACTAAGTTGGGGGTTTCGGCCTCCGCTTAGCTCACGCTGCTGACTCTACTCAGGTCGGTGGGTCAAATGAGATACTACCCTAAACGCTGGGTTGAGTACTGCGGGGCCCCAGAATGCTTCGTGCTTCTGCACGGAACACTGGAGTTGGTCTCGCAGGGGTTGTGGTTTAGCGTTGATTCCCTGGTGCTTCTGCACTTGTGTAGTCAAGCACCTAACACGTGAATAAGTAGCGAAAGCTGCGAGTGGTGAGCCACTTAGAGCTCCGTAACCAATGTGGAGAATTGGTAGACATGCGAATAATGTAGATCGGTATGTCGGTGCAACACACACTTATATGTGGATGTGGAATGGATTTTCCACGAGCTAATGACGCTGACGTAAGTCTGTCATTCGAGACCGGTGGATCCCCGGTACACATTAGGTGGTGGTCATATGCACTTCCACGCATATACACAGCTGGTGAAAACAAAAGCCTTTAGGCTAGTACAAAACGCTGAGGCCCTGGGCACAGGTTGTGGTTGGATAGGGTGCTGACCCCAGTGGCAGTGAAGGCTTCACCCCCGGCTCTCGACTTCGGTCGGGGGTTCCCTCGGGTGGACGGGTGGTGGCTCGGATCGGCTGGGGAAAGGTCGCAGCCTGTGTTTCCCACGGGATTTTTTCGGAAGAACGGATGTTCGACAGAGCAGCTATGGGGCCTCGATCTGGCATACATGATCACTGTACTCGCAAGAGTGCAGGTAGTAGACGTCTGGATTTTGTGGCCGAAAGGCTGGTATCTCCGGACGTCTATAAACAAAACGTAAATCAAACAACAAATGATAGTAAAGGAGTCCATTATGCAGAGGATGCTTGACGACGGATGAAACGGCCGAGCATGTTTTGTTGGAGTGCAGTGTGCTTGACAACCAACGAAGGGACATACTCCGCTCCCCATCTTCCGTTGCGGCGGTCTGCAGACACCCCGGTCGACTTGTGGCTTTCATGGAAGACATAGGCTGGCTGGGATAGCTGGAGACTGCGGGGTTTTGCACGACGGTCCCCAACCAAGCGGGATTAGTTTGCAGGCCTAGAGCCAACCCCAAACCTAACAACAACATCAACAACAACATATTAAGGTACCTACAACCTCACTTACAATACAACTAAAATTTTGCAAAATAAGAGATATATGGTTTCTACGCTTGGACGCTTTCCGTTCGCGCATGCCCGAGTCACTAGGAGCCGAACTTCGTTCCCCTGCCCGCACTACACTACCCCCCGCAGCGAGCTTCATCTTCATTCGGTCTGGTAGCCGTGCGCCCATAGGGTCGCTCTATAAAGGAGCGCAGCGACGTAATAATACAAACTCTTTGGTGTACTTATGCAACTGACAAAATTATTTGTCATAGACAAAGAGTTTGTATTACGTCGCTGCGCTCCTTTATAGAGAGAATGTGAGCGTTGGTAAGGTGAAGCTTCGTTGGTGAGCGCCACGAACCGCGTTCGGGTCCGATCGGCAGTCATCGGCCGTGCTCCGTCGCGCGATGCAGAGGGATCAATTTCTTAGTTTTATTCCTAAAATTCAGCCAAAATGGTCAACTGTTGCGTTTTAATTTGCAAATCTGACTCAAAGAAGGAGACTAGAATCGTGAATGGTCTAAGATTCCACAGGGAATTGGTATTTTGGTGATATTTTAACCGGGAGCGACGGCGGTGGCGGATTTCCTATAGAACGTGCTAAGTCTAAATCATATTTTTTCCCGAATATTTATTTAATAAATAATCCATGTGATTAAGTATTTAATTTAAGTAGTACTAGCTTTTGCCTGCGGCTTCGCTCGCGTGAAATTCGAATTTAAAAAGAAGAAAGTAATTAGGCCCGCCCCCGTACCTTTTCGGTTTGTATAACAGCCACATCATAGCGTAACCGGAACTGAATTTTATTTAGCCTATCCTATGTCTCGTATAGGTAAATTTGTACTAAGTTTCATCGAATTCGGATGATCGGTTTAAGAGCTATGGTGGAATATACATAGTTACATACATACAGAAAATAGTTCTAAAAATCGTCAATTTAGTTTTAGTGTCATACATAGAGTCTACAAACGCAATATCTCATAAAACAAAGTAACTTACTCCATGGCCATCCCTTACAGATTTATTATTAGTAGGTATTGATGATAAAGTTCCAAAATAGGAGGCAGATATGATCTTTCGTGTATTTTTTTTAAACCAAGTAAAAGTCAATACTCTATGGAAGGACTTTAGAGCTCGGTTACTTTATTAAAGGACGCATGTTCACGTAGGTATTTTATGAAGCATTTAATTTTTTTCAAAAAATGGCCACCATTTTCAAACGAATAGAATGAGCTTAACGTAAATCACGCATATTTCGTTCTTAAGCAACCCTGAGCGCGGTCTGTACTGGATGGGTGACCGCTAGACCGTTGGAGCTGACCGTGGTTCGGATTACACGTTAACCTGTAGACCCCTTCTCTTCATACCTTACTAGGTGGTAGGGTTTATCCCGGCCAGGTTGATACCACCGCTCTGACGAAACGTCGGTCGAAACGGCTATGTAAATAGTTCGTGTATTCCGACCAGTTCAGTGTGGCCGACATGAAATGAAGGGAAGCACCGACATGGCACCTAGCTCACCCGGTGTTATGGGCTGACATCACGGATGTTGTAGGTGATGTAGGTAGCCAGCTGTGTCAGATTTCATAAAAAAGCGCCCAAATATGGACTATTTAGTATGTATACTGGTTTCCGAGTAATTTTGTTTAGTGAAAGATGGCAATTAGGTAATTTTCAATTAGGTACCTTTGGTTTTAAGGTTTCCCAAAAATCCTGAAAAAATTAAACTGTGGGAGGCCGCAATAAAAAGAAAAGGAAACACTTACAGCCATATTTGTTCTCAACATTTTAAAGAAGACTACATTAAATATAGAAAAATTAATAAGTCTTTGTAGTCAGAACTCTCAGCAAAATTGTTAATCTTGCTCTCAAGCTGTGTTTTAGATAGACTATGGGCGGTGTTATTATGTGGCTAGTCACTAAATTCTTGTAAAAATATGTTAAAAAAATACCCTCCGAAGTTTCTTGTCGGTTCTTCTTCGTGGGTGTAATCGAACCGAATAGAACAAATTGTGACAAGTTCGAGAGCAGTCTAACTGCCATATGAATGATCAATAAACAATACAATACAATACAATAAAGATCAAGCAATACCAATAGTCCAGTCAACGAATGGCCCAAAAGGAGGTGTAGAGTGAGTGCGTGAGCAGGGTCAAAAGCGGTTTCTTTAGAAACCTGTTCGGGGTGCTTAGGGAGTAAACATAGTAAAAGTCTTGTCTTGACTTCTTGTTTCACAATATCTTTCTCAGGTGAATAGTTTAGACGATATGAAGGAATTTTTGATGAGAAATATGTGGTAAAAATCCATTTTTCGGAAATTTTCACTTTTCCTAAGCGTGTAGCTCGAAAACGATTCGGAATTTGAAAAAAGTGAATAGAATAGAAGTTGTAGATAATTTTATGAGCTTTCATTCGGTGTAAGAAATTTTTTCTCTACGGGGCACCGTTTTCGAGATCGTAGCGAAAAACACAAAAGCAGGACCTTATTTGGGCCCCGCCCCCTCCGGCTCACCTCGTAGACGCCAGGACTTTTAGTATGTTTACTCCCTAAGCACGTCGAACAGGTTTCTGAAGAAATCGCATTTGACCCTGCTCACGCACTCTACACCTCCTTTATTGCCTGAAATACAAGGTTATCAGAAGAAAAAAACTCCCCCTTTACAAAAGAGAAGAAAAAGAGTGCATGGAATTTTAAAGCCTTTATCTGTACATTTATTTTTAAAGTCCTAAACGAGTGATATTCAATATAAACTTGAATTTTTGGAGCATTTTACGAACACCATCATCCTTTGCGTTTTCCTAGTATAGTAATTTAGTAGTGATAGATAACTCATAATCCGCAACTTTTTGTGTGAGGTTTAGTTAAATTCCAAATATAGACCTCAATCATGTTTTCGTTCGAATGTTGAATTGAAAAAAATCATAAATTTTGATTTAAAAAACTTTTGTTATGTTATGTTTTTTTTTCACTCATTTGTCGTAAATAGGAATCTTTCATAATGGCAAGTACCTGAGCGATCGACCTTTGCTCGGTGTCTACACCTATCTATGTAGATGAATAAACTTGAAAAACCAAAAAAACCAGTTCAGTGTAGCCGGCACGACCGAAGGGAAGCACTGACGTGGCACCAAGTTCACCCGGTGTTGTGGGCTGACATCACGGATGTTGTAGCCAACCGTGTCAGGTTCCATAAAAAAAAAAAAAAAGTAACATCTAAATACAATCAAATTTCGTCGAAATCGTTAGAGCCGTTTCCGAGAAACAAATATATACATACAAGTTTAGCTCACTTAAAGTAATAGGATAAAGTAATAAAAGTAAGCACCGTAAGAATTCAATATATTAAGGTACCTACAACCTCACTTACAATACAAATTAAATTTTGCAAAATAAGAGATACATCATTTCTACGCTTGGACGCTTTCCGTTCGCGCATGCCCGAGTAGGAGCCGAACGTCGTTCCCCTGCCCGCACTACACCGCGCAGCGGGCTTCATTCTTTCTCGTAGCCGTGTGCCCATAGGGTCGCTCTATAAAGGAGCGCAGCGACGTAATACAAACTCTTTGGTCATAGACTGTGTATGGAAAGGTAAGATAACCCACCCAAAAAAAAACGGGCCTTAAATTTCAGGATGTTTCAGTTTTTCCTTTCGTTGTGGGCTAAACATTAGTTGAATCCAAAATTTCAAGTTTGTAGGTCTGCTGGAAGTACCTTAGATTTTTGATGATCGGTGAGTGAGTGAGTCAGTTAAAAAAGCGGAACTTTGACTGGCGATATCTCGCAAACTGTAATAGGTACAAACTTATAATTTGGGGGTTAGGTTTGGTATGTACTCTTGGTAACGATTCGAAAAGATTGATAATTTCAGGTGTTTATCTTTATCCACAACAATGATACAGGGAGGCCAAAAGTACCCTGAGTTGCTTCGAGAAAAGGATGGTACGGCCATGTTGCTCGACTTGGCGAGGGCACTGCCGTGCCCTCAGATATCTATCTATTTATAGAAATAAATGTACTGTTTGAGGTTTAATCCACTGTTTATTTAATCAAAATTAACAAGTTTAAAGAATTTCCAAAACGTATAAATTGGCAAACCGAGCAGGAACTTAACGAAACTCTAATAATCGTCAAAGCCCTCTTTTAACGATATCGCATAACTGTTGACTATCATAATCAGGTAGAAGAAAACTGAAAACAAAAATACTTCAGTAAAATAAATATATGTGTACGTGCACAGCCCCGCCTGCAAATAATGCGAGTCAAGCTTTAGAAAGAGACTACCCGGTTGTAGAGCGTCGTCCCTGTCGCACGAACTCGCACGTCACTGTGCGACAGGGACGACTGCAGCGACTCTGACCTCGCGTCGACGCCTGCGTTGCTTTGCAGATCCGACACAATAATGAGGGAATTATACATGGATGCCCTCAGATGTGGTTGAGGGAGGCGATGGCTGGCCCTGGCGTGATGCTCATGAACGGGTGCTGTTTGTGGAGACTGGCCTGCTTCAATGAGGGCTAACGCGTGTCTGTTTGCCACTAGTTGGCGCCACTGTGTCGTGAGGTCCAGAGAACTGTCAATTCAATAGATACTATATTGAAATTGTGGGTGGTTTGAGTTTATTTCGTGTAGTTTTAAAAATTTAAGCGTATTTCACAACTTATTATCATATACGGGTCGATGCGTGTAGTAGATTTGAAAAAAAGGGCTATGGAGCAGGGGCGCAAAGGTGTCTGGAAAAAAAGATAAATGTTTCTCTTTCTGTTGTAATTTTTATCTTTTTATGATAAGTGAATATGTGTACAGGATGTGTTTTGTTAACTGCGTTTATTCTGTACCTCAAACTGAAGAAGTTTTGTTCTAGGACTTTTAATTTTTCGAGAATTTTTTTTCACTTTCCCATACATTTTGAGATAAGGTTGTACATTAATTGTTGCACATATGCAGGTACATATGTTTGATGTGCCATTCTTTACTTAAATATTGCACCTAAAACACTGCTTTCATTATTTTTAACTCTTAAATTAACTCTTGACTAGGTACGATTGGTACCTCAATTTTATTAACAACTAGCTGACCCGGCGGACTTCGTTCCGCCTTAAAAATTAATAAAAAATTAGCCAAATCGGTCCAGGCGTTTTCAAGTGATGCGCTTACCAACCAGTAGCGATTCCTGGTGCTGAGTATTGGGTTGGCTCTGGCTAATTGTTGTTTTTTTCATAATTTCAAAACCTACTCCGTAATTTTTTAAAATATAATAAAAAATAAAATGTATGTAATAATCGGAATATGGTTATAGTGTAATAAAGGCGGACCGAAGACCACAGGGTTAGCTAGCTATATTTAGAGCTTTTCCCCGCGGCTTCGCTCGAGTGAAATTCGAAAATGTCAAAGGCCGACCTTCGTACAGGTAATAGATGCAATGTATAAAAGAAGTAAGTCACTTAAAGCGAGTCCGAATGGTGAGCTGCGTTCAGGTAAACACACGTATCTCTATCTCTCTCGCTCTCTCTTCCTTCACTCTATAACTTCCCTCTATCACTCCCCCTCTCCCTCGCCCCTCTCTCACCTCCTCCTTTTATCTCCCGCTATTAAAATAATCATCTGTCCCACGTGAGGTAAAAATTCGTATGGCCACCTTATTAAAATAAAACCATTTGTCCCACATGTCGAATCGCATGGTCACCCTTCTATTAACGATTCTTTTTTGTCCCACAATAAGTAAGGAATCGTATGGTCACCCTATTCAAATAGAATCATTTGGGAATCGCATGGTCATTGGTCACTTATCTACTAACTTGAAATTTTTTTTGTCCCACTTTAGTGAAGGATTCGTATGGTCACCCTATTAAAATTAGACCATTTGTCCCACATCAGGAATCGCATGGTCACCCCTCTAATAATTTTTTTTTCACATTAGTGAAGGAATCGTATGGTCACCTAATTTAAATAAAACTATTTCGGAATCACATGGCCACCCCTCTACTAATTTCCCCTCTAATAATTTTTTTTTGTGCCGCATTATTTAAGGAATCGTACTAACTAAAAAATAATGCCCCAAATTAGTTAAGGAATCGTATGATCACCCTATTAAAATAAATCCATTTGGGTATAGCTCGGTCACCCCTCTACTAAAATATTTTTTTTTTTCATATTAGTGAAGGAATCGTATGGTTACCCTATTAAAATAAAACCATTTGACTCACATGAGGAATCGCATTGTAACCCTCTACTAAAGTTGAGGAATCGTATGGTCACCCTATTCAAATTATTTAAGGAATCGCATGGTCTTTTTTTGTCCAACATTTGGTAAGGAATCGTATGGGCACCCTATAAAACCATGTTTTACTAATTTAAAATTTTAATCTTATGGTCACCCTATCAAAATAAACCCATTTGTCTCACATGCATGAGGAATCGCATGGTCAGCCCTGCACAATTGTTTTTTTCTGGCGTTCGTTAATTTTTTTATTTCCCGCATTATTTAAGGAATCGTGTGGTGACCCCTCAACTAACTTAAAAAAATCCCCCAAATTAGTTAAGGAATCGTATGGTCACCCTATTCAAATTATTTAAGGAATCGCATGGTCTTTTTTTGTCCCTCATTTGGTAAGGAATCGTATTGGCACCCTATAAAACCATTTTTTACTAATTTAAAATTTTAATCTAATGGTTACCCTATCAAAATAAAACCATTTGTCCCACATGCATGAGGAATCGCATGGTCAGCCCTGCACAATTGTTTTTTTCTGGCGTTCGATTGCGATGGCTGTTGACACTACGAACGACACGGTCTGCGTTGGTCTAAGATTCTCATACAAAAATTAACTATTTTGATTTTTCAATCTTTATGGTATGGTATTAAAGTTCAAGTATTATTACGAATCTTTTGTATGGGAGTATAGAAAAGTGTTGTTTTTAGACTTTTTCAGGCAATTTTTTTAATTTTTCTCTCCGTAAGAACCATTCTCGTACTTCAAGGAATATTCTAAAAATAGAATTAGCGAAATCGGTTCAGCTGCTCTCGAGATTTGCGGTTAGCAACACATTCAGCGATTCATTTTTATATTATAGATTTAAGATTTATTGACAACTTGATAATTCAAGTATCTTAATATTAATATATTTTATATTATAGATTTATTGACAACTTGATACTTCAAGTATCTTAATATTAATATATTTTATATTATAGATTTATTGACAACTTGATACTTCAAGTATCTTAATATTAAAATATTTTATATTATAGATTTATTGACAACTTGATACTTCAAGTATCTTAATATTAATATATTTTATATTATAGATTTATTGACAACTTGATACTTCAAGTATCTTAATATTAATATATTTTTATATGTAGTATATTTAATTAACTTAAGTATGTTGATACAAATTACGTATCAAAGTTTGACAAAGGCTCTGATACACTTAATTAATAAGGTCTTTGTAGTCAGAACTCTCAGCAAAATTATTAATCCTGTTCTCAAGCTGTTTTCGATAGACTGTAGGCGGTGTTATTATGTGTCTAGTCTACTCTAAAGTACTTGTAAAAATATGTATTAAAAAACTTGTAAAATACCCTGTGAAGTTTCTTGTCGGTTCCACTTCGGGGGTGTAATCGAATCGGATAGAACAAATTGTGACAAGTTCGAGTGCAGTCTTAACATCATCATCATCATCGTCAGCCTGTATCGGTCCACTGCTGGACATAGGCCTCTCACAAGGCACGCCACCAGTCACCACACGCGGTCTTCCGCTCTTCTCATCCATCCACATAATAATGAATGAACAATATACAATACAAAACAATACAATACAATTCCAAACACTTAAATTTGAATGAAATCAAAAGAAAAAGGGGACTGGACTAGGTCATTGCACTCCCCCGACCTAGACAGCACTTTTGCCAAATCTCTCACTGTCCATCGAGTTTTTATTCCAATTTTCAATTTTTGCATGAAAAATAAATAGGGAATTTCGATTTCAGTGATAGGGATTTTTTCTCTTCTAATAATGTGTACTTTCTATTCCTGAAGTTTCTCAAACGTACCCTGAAACAGCCTGTTTAAGTTGAGTTCATAATGACTTGAGATGTCGCCGTGTTGTATGGCCTCACCTTATCGTCTTATGCCCGTCAATACACGACCGAGGAGCATCAGCGTATTCATAGCATGAGATGGCTTTTAAACAAAATTGCATGTGAAGGCGAGCACACTTGTTTACCAACACGTAATGTGTTTTTATCACGTTTTGCCTCCTCTAGTATTGAGTTCGACGGATACTAACACAAGTATAAGAACAGATGTACGAACATCTGGCCGGTTTCCCAGGAAATGCTTTTTAAGAAGTAGAGTACGGCCAGCACAACCATCAACACCGCCATTAACGCTATGAACACTATGGCGTAGTAAACCCACAGCATCATTAGTATGTGGCTTTTCTGAAATCAGTTACACGGGATGCATTTAAAAATAGAATAGAATAGAAACTCTTTATTGCACACAAATTGAAGGACGTACACGGCAAGAAACAAGAAATACATACATACATATCACACACGCTGAATCCCGAAAATCGGGGTAAGCAGAGTAATCGGTGTTGTCCTGCAAGAACTCTGGTAAATTACAGCACAACACCGACCACCACGTTTCGCAAAGTATTCGAACAAGATTCAATCGATCAAGCAGCAAGTAAGGCACGAAGACCCACCTGCTGCATGACTCGGTGGAAGTACCATGCCAAGGTGAGAGGTGTCGCCCTTTAGCACGGCATCTTGTCCTTATCCCTTAGTCGCCTTTTACGACATGCATGGGGAGAGATGCAGTGGGGCTATTCTTTTCAAGTACCGGCCCTACACGGTACCAGAAATACAGGAGTGCGCAAAGGCGAACTTATCACTATAAGTGATTTCTTCCAGTCAACCTTCGAAATATTGTCATCATTTTGTTCTTGACAATTTTATTTTTTACAAACAAAATTATTAGAACTAAATATGTATAGCGAATGCACAAGTTGAGATCAAGTTTGTTGAGGAGATCCTCATTTAGGTCAAGATAACACATATCAGCATAATCTAAAATGCCGGCAGCGGTGAAGTCAGTCAGTCAGCGTGTAAGCGTCCATTGCTGGCCTTCAGCGATACGGAACCACTGGCTTTCTGCCGACGTTCTTGATGCCGTCGTCCCACCTGGCGGGTGGTCTTCCCACACTCCGTTTTCCTGTCCACGGCCGCCAGTGTAGGACACGGTTACTCCCAACGGTCATCGTCTCTTCGGTGAAGTAATTCTTTTTTTTTTTTATTAAACGGTTTTATTTAGCTTGACTCCGTATATTTGTGGCTTTGTTTCTATCTTTGTTTGAAATCTTGCGACAACTTTTTCAACTACTTCTACTTAACCGATTTTTATGAAACTTTGCACACACATTGAGTTCTCGTGACAATACAATATTATGATAATTTTAACTTGGTAACGAGGGTCTGATGATGGAGTCAGGAGGTGTAGAGTGGAACTCTTCAACCGTTACTAGTAACCCCCTCGAGTTTGGGCTCATTTGGTTTGTTTGGAAGAGTGTCCCATACTTCTACCAATACACTTGGTGACGAGGGTCTCATGATGGAGTCAGGAGGTGGATAGTGGAACTCTTCAACCGTTACTAGTAACCCCCTCGAGTTTGGGCTCATTTGGTTGGTTTGGACGAGTGTCCCATACTTCTACCAATACACTTGGTGACGAGGGTCTGATGATGGAGTCAGGAGGTGTACAGTGGAACTCTTCAACCGTTACTAGTAACCCCCTCGAGTTTGGGCTCATTTGGTTGGTTTGGACGAGTGTCCCATACTTCTACCAATACACTTGGTGACGAGGGTCTGATGATGGAGTCAGGAGGTGTACAGTGGAACTCTTCAACCGTTACTAGTAACCCCCTCGAGTTTGGGCTCATTTGGTTTGTTTGGAAGAGTGTCCCATACTTCTACCAATACACTTGGTGACGAGGGTCTAATGATGGAGTCAAGAGGTGGACAGTGGAACTCTTCAACCGTTACTAGTAACCATCTCGAGTTTGGGCTCATTTAGTTGGTTTGGACGAGTGTCCCATACTTCTACCAATACACTTGGTGACGAAGGTCTGATGATGGAGTCAGGAGGTGTACAGTGGAACTCTTCAACCGTTACTAGTAACCTCCTCGAGTTTGGGCTCATATGGTTGGTTTGGACGAGTGTCCCATATTTCTACCAATACACTTGGTGACGAGGGTCTCATGATGGAGTCAGGAGGTGAACAGTGGAACTCTTCAACCGTTACTAGTAACCCCCTCGAGTTTGGGCTCATTTGGTTGGTTTGGACGAGTGTCCCATACTTCTACCAATACACTTGGTGACGAGGGTCTGATGATGGAGTCAGGAGGTGGACAGTGGAACTCTTCAACCGTTACTAGTAACCCCCTCGAGTTTGTACTCATATGGTTGGTTTGGACGAGTGTCCCATACTTCTACCAATACACTTGGTGACGAGGATCTGATGATGGAGTCAGGAGGTGTACAGTGGAACTCTTCAACCGTTACTAGTAACCCCCTCGAGTTTGGGCTCATATGGTTGGTTTGGACGAGTGTCCCATACTTCTCCCAATACACTTGGTGACGAGGGTCTCATGATGGAGTCAGGAGGTGGATAGTGGAACTCTTCAACCGTTACTACTAATCCCCTCCAGTTTGGGCTCATTTGGTTGGTTTGGACGAGTGTCCCATACTTCTACCAGTACACGTGGTGACGAGGGTCTGATGATGGAGTCAGGAGGTGGACAGTGGAACTCTTCAACCGTTACTAGTAACCCCCTCCAGTTTGGGCTCATTTGGTTGGTTTGGACGAGTGTCCCATACTTCTACCAGTACACTTGGTGACGAGGGTCTGATGATGGAGTCAGGAGGTGTACAGTGGAACTCTTCAACCGTTACTAGTAACGCCCTCGAGTTTGGGCTCATATGGTTGGTTTGGACGAGTGTCCCATACTTCTACCAATACATTTGGTGACGAGGGTCTGATGATGGAGTCTGGAGGTGTACAGTGGAACTCTTCAACTGTTACTAGTAACCCCCTCAAGTGTGGGCTCATTTGGTTGGTTTGGACGAGTGTCCCATACTTCTACCAATACACTTGGTGACGAGGGTCTGATGATGGAGTCAGGAGGTGTACAGTGGAATTTTCTAACCGTTACTAGTAACCCCCTCGAGTTTGGGCTCATTTGGTTTGTTTGGACGAGTGTCCCATACTTGTCGAACGCAAAATGAAACAGACATACCATCTGTTCAAATTGATTTTGAAAGGGACTGCGGGCACCTTATCCATCCTTAAGCCATACGTTTCCAGCAAAGTTTAATTATGGAACAGCTGAGAGACGGATGTTACCGAAAATTTTTGCATGGGCCTCCACTGTCCATAAAATGTTGGGCAGTACTGTTGACCATGCTGTCGTGTATTTGGGCTCCAGAATATTTGAGGAGGGTCAAGCGTATGTTGCATTGAGTCGCGTAAAGTCTTTAGAAGGGCTATGTATTGAGGAGCTTGATTGTGAGAAATTGACAGGTAAGAAACCGAGTAACAAGGATGCAATGAGAGAGTTGGAAAGGATGAGGAGTTTGCGTAATGAATGATACGAGCCAAAAATCAAACTAAAAACGAGTAAATAAAAAAATAGGTAAAAAAACTTTTAAGTTAAACGGTTTTATTAAAAAAAACTAGAAAAAAAAACATCAGCTGTACAAAAAACTAGAAAATAATAAGGACACAAGCCTGGGCCTTCTTAAGATTTTACGTCTACGTAAGAAATCGTGCAATACTAGCGTGCTGTCTTCTCATGTCGGATGCCAAAGGGCACATTGTGTCGCTGCGTCAGCGGAATAAGTAAAAAATTGAGACTTTTAACAGACTAATATAAAAACGTGGGGCGTTTAATATGCGTAATAAATAACATGCGCCCCACGTTTTTATATTAGTCTGTTAAAAGTCTCAATTTATTACTTATTCCGCTGACGCAGCGACACAATGTGCCCTTTGGCATCCGACATGAGAAGACAGCACGCTAGTATTGCACGATTTCTTACCTAGACGTAAAATCTTAAGAAGGCCCAGGCTTGTGTCCTTATTATTTTCTAGTTTTTTGTACAGCTGATGTTTTTTTTTCTAGTTTTTTTTAATAAAACCGTTTATTTAATTTAAACTGACACGGTTGGATGGATGCAGCGTCAACGTCCGGGATGTCAGCCCATAACACCTTGGTTTGCTTGGTGAATTAGGTGTCATGTCAGTGCTTTCCTTCGGTCGTGCCGGCTACAGTGAACTGTGAACTCTAATAGTGAACTAGAAGTGGCCTGAATGGCGCGTAACATGCTCTATCTGATTTCCGAATTTTCGAGAGCACACTTCGCGAGTTATTTATTACTAAGAAATAAGAAATAACAATTAATTATGTTTTCCCTTCAGCATTACATTATGACATTATACAGAAAATCAAGTGCATAATGTGAAAAATAACTAATAACCTATTATTACACCCATATCTAGACACACGGTATAACGTTCACAAACTTGTTCTCGGTTATTTAGAGTAAAATCATTCAATACATTGTTCGAAAGTGGCCGCATTAATATGTAACTTTGCCTTCTATACCAACCCTTAAGACGATTTCAGACTGTTTCCTTTATATTCGTCCAATAACCTAACTCCACACCAATTTTTAACGTCCTAGGTCACCTGGAAGTAGTCTGAACTTTTCATGAGTGACTCAGTCAGTCAGTCAGTGATAAAAATAGTGATTTTCGGACGTCATTATCTTGTGAATGGTAAGAGGGTTTGTATTTAAATTGCAGATTTGGTAATAAGAAGAGGGCCTTACTAGACACGTGAAATCAAGTGTGTAGGTCAAATATATTTTAAGTTATGGGGGGGGGGGGGGGGGGGGGGAGGCGGGGGTCGAAGGTGGCCCGAGATGGTTCGTGTAATATAATCACGAGTCAGAATATAATCCACGGGCGGTAAGTATGTCGTCCTTTCGCTTTGTGATCTTTACTGTGTCTAGATACAAATATATTTAAAATGCATAGGTGAAGTGAAAAGAGAAAATACACAAAAATAGGCCATTTCCCCCCCCCCCCCCCTCATTAACTCCGAAGCTAATTAGTCTAAAATTTGGAAAAACAATTAGAATATAGGGCCTCTCTTGTAGTTTAAAGGAAAACTTAAACGACAATCTTAAAGTTCTTACGGAAAACAGAATGACACGGAACCCTCTCTACGCGAATTCGACTCGCACTTGACAGCTTTTTTTTAAATATCAAGGAGCATTCAAAGTCATCATCATCAGCCTGTATCGGTCCACTGCTGGACATAGGCCTCTCCCAAGGCACGCCACCACACGTGGTCTTTTTTTTATGTAATTCGGTGTGGGTGGCCGAGTCGGAGGGGCCAAAGCACATGCTCTAACCAGCCAATATCACCTTCGAGAAGGTAGGTGCCATACCGGAGACTTCCCTGGATTGCTGGCTATGCTAGACTAGAGGAGAACACAACCGAGGTTGCTTGCGGCCATCTTACATCCAGTACGGTGGTACCAACCCAGTCGGCTACAATTTGAGCCTACCACCAAAGAGTTTGTATTACGTCGCTGCGCTCCTTTATAGAGCGACCCTATGGGCACACGGCTACGAGAAAGAATGAAGCCCGCTGCGCGGTGTAGTGCGGGCAGGGGAACGACGTTCGGCTCCTACTCGGGCATGCGCGAACGGAAAGCGTCCAAGCGTAGAAACAATGTATCTCTTATTTTGCAAAATTTAATTTGTATTGTAAGTGAGGTTGTAGGTACCTTAATATATTGAATTCATACGGTGCTTACTTTTATTACTTTATCCTATTACTTTAAGTGAGCTAAACTTGTATGTATATATTTGTTTCTCGGAAACGACTCTAACGATTTCGACGAAATTTTATTGTATTTAGATAATGTTAGTTTTTCAAGTTTATTCATCTACATAGATAGGTGTAGACACCGAGCAAAGCTCGATCGCTCAGATACTTGCCATTATGAAAGATTCGTATTTACGACAAATGAGTGAAAAAAAAACATAACATAACAAAAGTTTTTTAAATCAAAATTTATGAATTTTTAAAATTCAACATTCGAACGAAAACATGATTGAGGTCTTTATTTGGAATTTAACTAAACCTCACACAAAACGTTGCGGATTATGAGTTAGCTATCACTACTACATTACTATACTAGGAAAACGCAAAGGATGATGGTGTTCGTAAAATGCTCCAAAAATTCAAGCTTATATTGAATATCACTCGTTTAGGACTAAAAATAAATGTACAGATAAAGGCTTTAAAATTCCATGCACTCTTTTTCTTCTCTTTTGTAAAGGGGGATTTTTTTTTCTTCTGATAACCTTGTAGTTCAGGCAATAAAGGAGGTGTAGAGTGCGTGAGCAGGGTCAAATGCGATTTCTTCAGAAACCTGTTCGGGGTGCTTAGGGAGTAAACATACTAAAAGTCCTGGCGTCTAC
Organism: Nematopogon swammerdamellus; assembly: GCA_946902875.1. Taxonomy (NCBI): domain Eukaryota; kingdom Metazoa; phylum Arthropoda; class Insecta; order Lepidoptera; family Adelidae; genus Nematopogon; species Nematopogon swammerdamellus. The sequence continues at coordinate 24,228,106 of OX336341.1, read as the reverse complement.
GAGGTGAGCCGGAGGGGGCGGGGCCCAAATAAGGTCCTGCTTTTGGGTTTTTCGCTACGATCTCGAAAACGGTGCCCCGTAGAGAAAAAATGTCATAGACCGAATGAAAGCTCATAAAATTATCTACAACTTCTATTCTTTTCACTTTTTTCAAATTCCGAATCGTTTTCGAGCTACACGCTTAGGAAAAGTGAAAATTTTCGAAAAATTGATTTTTACCTCATATTTCTCATCAAACATTCCTTCATATCGTCTAAGCTATTCACCTGAGAAAGATATTGTGAAACCAGAAGTTATAGAGAATTCAATTCCCTTCAATTGTGTATGACGATATGAAGGAATGTTTGATGAGAAATATGAGGTAAAAATCAATTTTTCGAAAATTTTCACTTTTCCTAAGCGTGTAGCTCGAAAACGGTTCGGAATTCGAAAAAAGTGAATAGAATAAAAGTTGTAGACAATTTTATGAACTTTCATCGGTATAACACAAATTTTCTCTATGAGGCACTGTTTTCGAGATCGTAGCGAAAAACCCAAAAGCAGGACCTTACTTGGGCCCATCCCCCCCCTCCCCGCCCCTCCCCCCCCCCCCCCCTCCGGCTCACCTCGTAGACGCCAAGACTTTTAGTATATTTACTCCCTAAGCACCCCGAACAGGTTTCTGAAGAAATCGCTTTTGACCCTGCCTCTTACACCTCCTAATTGAAAATACCAAAGGTACCTAATTGAAAATTACCTAATTGCCATCTTTCACTAAACAAAATTACTCGGAACCCAGTATACATACTAAATAGTCCATATTTGGGCGCTTTTTTTATGGAATCTGACACAGTTGGCTACCTATATCACCTAGAACATCCGTGATGTCAGCCCATAACACCAGGTGAGCTAGGTGCCATGTCGGTGCTTCCCTTCATTTCATGTCGGCTACACTGAACTGGTCGGAAAACACGAACTATTTACATAGCCGTTTCGACCGACGTTTCGTCAGAGCGGTGGTATCAACCCGGCCGGGATAAACCCTACCACCTAGTAAGGTATGAAGAGAAGGGGCCTACAGGTTAACATGGAATCCGAACCACGGTCAGCTCCAACGGTCGAGCGGTCACTCATCCAGTACTGACCGCGCTCAGGGTTGCTTAAGAACGAAGTATGCGTGATTTACGTTAAGCTCATTCCATTCGTTTCGAATTTTTTTTTTTTTATGTAATCCGGTAATGGTGGCTGGGTTGGAGGGGCCCAAGCGCATGCTCCGACCAGCCAATATCACCTCCGAGAAGGTAGGTGCCATACCGGAGACTTCCCTGGATTGCTGGCTATACTGGACTAGAGGAGAACACAACCGATCTTACATCCAGTACGGTGGTACCAACCCAGTCGGCTACAATTTGAGCCTACCACCTAGTAAGGGGCAAGGGAAGGGACCTACAGTTTTACACCGGTTCCGAACGGTGAAGCAGCAGGTATAGCTATGCACATAAATTTTTCGTCAGAAAAAACTCATTGGTACACGCCGACGGGATTCGAACCGCGGACCTCTCGCATGAGAAGCCGATGCCCAAACCATTCGGCCACCCGCCGCTTAAAAAATGGCGGCCATTTTTTTAAAAAATAAAATGCTTCATAAGATACCTACGTGAACATGCGTCGTTTAATAAAGTAACCGAGCTCTAAAGTCCTTCCATAGAGTATTGACTTTTACTTGGTTTAAAAAAAATACACGAAAGATCATATCTGCCTCCTATTTTGGAACTTTATCATCAATACCTACTAATAATAAATCTGTAAGGGATGGCCATGGAGTAAGTTACTTTGTTTTATGAGATATTGCGTTTGTAGACTCTAGATGTATGATACTAAAACTAAATTGACGATTTTTAGAACTATTTTCTGTATGTATATAACTATGTATATTACACCATAGCTCTTAAACCGATCATCCGAATTTGATGAAACTTAGTACATGCACATTTACCTATACGAGACATAGGATAGGCTAAATAAAATTCAGTTCCGGTTACGCTATGATGTGGCTGTCATACAAACCGAAAAGGTACGGGGGCGGGCTTAATTACTTTCTTCTTTTTAAATTCGAATTTCACGCGAGCGAAGCCGCAGGCAAAAGCTAGTACTACTTAAATTAAATACGTAATCACATGGATTATTTATTATATAAATATTCTGGAAAAAAATATGATTTAGACTTAGCACGTTCTATAGGAAATCCGCCACCGCCGTCGCTCCCGGTTAAAATATCACCAAAATACCAATTCCCTGTTTAATCTTAGACCATTCACGATTCTAGTCTTCTTATTTGAGTCAGATTTGCAAATTAAAACACAACAGTTGACCATTTTGGCTGAATTTTAGGAATAAAACTAAGAAATTGATCCCTCTGCATCGCGCGACGGAGCACGGCCGATGACTGCCGATCGGACCCGAACGCGGTTCGTGGCGCTCACCAACGAAGCTTCACCTCACCAACGCTCAGATTCTCTCTATAAAGGAGCGCAGCGACGTAATACAAACTCTTTGCCTACCACCTAGTAAGGGGCAAGGGAAGCCCCCCCTACAGTTTTACACCGGTTCCGAACGGTGAAGTAGCGGGTGTAGGTATGCACGTAAATTTTTTCGTCAGAAAAAACTCATTGGTACACGCCGACCGGATTCGAACCGCGGACCTCTCGCATGAGAGACTGATGCCCAAACCACTCGGCCACCCGCCGCTTGAAGGTCTTCCGCTCTTCTCATCCATCCACTCCTGGCTACCTTTTTTAGGTAATCTGTCCACCTAGCCGGGGGGCGTCCCACGCTACGTTTGCTTGTACGTGGCCTCCATTCGAGCACCCGTCTACCCCATCGGTTGTCGGGTCTACGACAGATGTGCCCAGCCCACTGCAACTTCAGCTTGCTTATTTTCTTAGCAATGTCGACTACCTTAGTCTCTGACGTATCACGTCGTTAATCAAAATCAAAATCAAAGTAATTTGACTATAATGTGTACTCACCCTTAACATACCAATCAATAGTAGGATGCTGACAATAAAGAGAGAGGCTGCCAAGATTCCTCCCATGCTGGTTATAACTATGTCTATGTTCGGTTTGTAGTATAGTTTGATGAATGCTGCAGGGTGGAGCTGCGCCGGTCATATACAAAGACAATAATTATTCACTTAGACGACGGTGGTGGCGCGATCGGTCGACAGTCGTTCGGGGTCATAAGCGCACCTGGACGCGGTCAGAACTTGCATGGTTGACCGCCCGAGCGTTGGCGGCTAACCGTGGTTCGGATTCCACGTAAAACTGTAGGTCCTCCCTTCCCTTCTTGGTGTCTAGGTGGTAGGATTTAAAAGTCCGCCTTCGGCGTCGCCATTACTTGGAATGAAATGAAATGAAATGAAAAATATTTATTTTTCCTATAGGTACATATAAAACGAAAACAAGAAAAACGATAACAGAAAGAAACCTGAAGGAGAAAGAGGAACCAACTCAGCATTTTTGCTGTAGGAACGTGCCCTACAGCGCTGTTTTTCAGTTGGCCCCTTTTAACATTTTTTCATAAAGTGAACTAAATACATTATTAACAACAATGAATGCGAGACACATAAAAAACACACCCAATATATATATAGGTATATATGTATGTACATTCAGTGTGCCACTCCACGCCCCGCACACATGCTACCGCCCATGCACCAATTCACTAAACACAACAGATAATTTTATTAAATGATCGAAAACAAAACGGACAGACAAAAAACACATAAACAACAGAAAAGACAAGTAAGTAAAAAGCAAATAAAACTATTAACAATCACATTTCCTTAACGGTATACGTTTGAAATAATTTATACATTATGTATGACCAATTTAGTCACACCGGGCTGCCCAATTAGATGAAGTACAATGTATGGTGTGTATATAATATGTATATATGTAGTGTATAAGTATATATTATATGTTTTTTGTATATATGTGTATGTGCGTAAGTGTGTAAATGTTGTAAAAAATGTGTACCTCTCCATGCTGGATTACCCGTTACTTAAATTTCTTCGTGAAGAATATCGTTCACCTGAACGCAGCTCGGCCTTCGGCCTCGCCCTTAGTTACTTACTTTCTTCATTTGAAATGCGAATTTCAAGCGAGCGACGCTCTGCGGGCAACAGCTAGTAAAGTATATTTCAACGTTCAACGAAGTCAAATTTAGTACTTGCATTGGACTTCGTTGAACATACTCTATCCCATGGGGACTCTGGACCCTAAAAGGGATAGAGAAGATAAGTATCTACCACAGAGTTGGGAGTGGACTCCCAATTCTGTGGTAGGTACCTACTATTATAGAGCTGGTGCTACAAATTATTATTAAAATCCCTAAAATAATTTATAAAAAAACCAGTTAAGTGAGAACGTTGTTGTTGTTGACACACAGAGGGTGCTGTAGCTGTTCTTGTTGCACGTATAGCGAGAGTGCACCTCGCGGACCGCGGTCTCACTCGCGCGTATCTCGCGTTCCGCTCAGTTTATTTGTATTGATATACTAGCTTTAGCCCGAGGCTTCGCTCGCGTGAAATTCATATTTAAAAGGAAGAAAGTAAGTAAGCCCGCTACCGTACCTTTATTTCGGCGCGCGAAACAATTCGGTTTGTACGAGAGCCACATCTTAGCGTAACCGGAACTGAATTTTATTTAGCCTATCCTGTGTCTCGTATAGTGCTTGTACTAAGTTTAATCGATACAGCTCTTTAAAGGTAGGACAGACAGATAGACAGACAGACGGCGGCGGCGCATGCTTGCTAATAGGCTTCCGTATGTATACGGAACTCTAAACACGCTAAGCTAAATTATCAATACGAGTAGGTATAATAGGCAAAAAATACCTACGAAAAAATACCTATAAATAAGTAGGCAAAAAAACACTTGGCAATCGGACAACACAAACAGATCGCTTCGTAAAGATTCCTTTTCAGCTTACAACAAACTGGTATAGGCTCATTCATATTATTGTTATAATATTTTAGCTGTCCGTTTGCCAAGTCAAGGTGTTTTTTTTTTTTTTATTAAACGGTTTTATTTAGCTTGACTCCGTATATTTGTTTGTATGTTACTATCTTTGTTTCAAATCTTGCGACAACTTTTTCAACTACTTCTACTTAACCGATTTTTATGAAACTTTGCACACACATTGAGTTCTCGTGACAATACAATATTATGATAATTTCAACTTGGTAACGAGGGTCTGATGATGGAGTCAGGAGGAGGACAGTGGAACTCTTCAACCGTTACTAGTAACCCCCTCGAGTTTGGGCTCATATGGTTGGTTTGGACGAGTGTTCCATACTTCTACCAATACACTTGGTGAAGAGGGTCTGATGATGGAGTCAGGAGGTGGACAGTGGAACTCTTCAACCGTTACTAGTAACCCCCTCGAGTTTGGGCTCATATGGTTGGTTTGGAAGAGTGTCTCACACTTCTACCAATACACTTGGTGACGAGGGTCTGATGATGGAGTCTGAAGGTGTACAGTGGAACTCTTCAACCGTTACTAGTAACCCCCTCGAGTTTGGGCTCATTTGGTTGGTTTGGACGAGTGTCCCATACTTCTACCAATACACTTGGTGACGAGAGTCTGATGATGGAGTCAGGAGGTGTACAGTGAAACCTTCAACCGTTACTAGTAACCCCCTCGAGTTTGGGCTCATGTGGTTGGTTTGGACGAGTGTCCCATAGTTCTACCAATATACTTGGTGACGAGGGCCTGATGATGAAGTCAGGAGGTGTACAGTGGAACTGTTCAACCGTTACTAGTAACCCCCTCGAGTTTGGGCTCATTTGGTTGGTTTGGACGATTGTCCCATACTTCTACCAATACACTTGGTGACGAGGGTCTGATGATGGAATCAGGAGGTGTACAGTGGAACTCTTCAACCGTTACTAGTAACCCCCTCGAGTATGGGCTCATTTGGTTTGTTTGAACGAGTGTCCTATACTTCTACCAATACACTTTTTGACGAGGGTCTGATGTTGGAGTCAGGAGGTGGACAGTGGAACTCTTCAACCGTTACTAGTAACCCCCTCGAGTTTGGGCTCATATGGTTGGTTTGGACGAGTGTCCCATACTTCTACCAATACACTTGATGACGAGGGTCTGATGATGGAGTCAGGAGGTGTACAGTGGAACTATTGAACGGTTACTAGTAACCCCCTAGATATTGGGCTCATATGGTTGGTTTGGACGAATGTCCCTTACTTCTACCAATACACTTGGTGACGAGGGTCTGATGATGGAGTCAGGAGGTGGACAGTGGAACTCTTCAAGCGTTACTAGTAACCCCCTCGAGTTTGGGCTCATATGGTCGGTTTGGAAGAGTGTCCCATACTTCTACCAATACACTTGGTGACGAGGGTCTGATGGTGGAGTCAGAAGGTGTACAGTGGAACTCTTCAACCGTTACTAGTAACCCCCTCGAGGTTGGGCTCATTTGGTTTGTTTGGACGAGTGTCCCATACTTGCCGAACGCAAAAGTATTAAACAGACATACCATCTGTTCAAATTGATTTTGAAAGAGACGGCGGACACCTTATCCATCCTAAAGCCATACAGTTTCCAGCAAAGTTTAATTATGGAACAGCTGAGAGGCGGATGTTACCGATAATTTTGTCATGGGCCTCCACTGTCCATAAAATGCAGGGCAGTGTTGACCGTGCTGTCGTGTATTTGGGCTCCAGACTATTTGAGGAGGGTCAAGCGTATGTTGCGTTGAGTCGCGTAAAGTCTTTAGAAGGGTTATGTATTGAGGAGCTTGATTGTGAGTAATTGACAGGTAAGAAACCAAGTAACAAAGATGCAATGAGAGAGTTGGAAAGGATGACGAGTTTACGTAATGAATGATACGAGCCAAAAATCAAACTAAAAACGTGTAAATAAAAAAATTGATAAAAAAACTATAATATAAACGGCGTATAATATGCGTAATAAATAACATGCGCCCCACGTTTTTAAATTAGTCTGTTAAAAGTCTCAATTTATTACTTATTCCGCTGACGCAGCGACACAATGTGCCCTTTGGCATCCGACATGAGAAGACAGCACGCTAGTATTGCACGATTTCTTACCCAGACGTAAAATCTTAAGAAGGCCCGGCTTGTGTCCTTATTATTTTCTAGTTTTTTGTACAGCTGTTTTTTTTCCAGTTTTTTATTATTAATAAAACCGTTTAACTAAAAAGTTTTTTTATCTATTTTTTTTTATAGAAATGAAGATGTTAAATATAAGAGGAGTAACTAAATATTGATTATTATTAAGTAGAAAATATAATTTATCGCAACATTCTTGAATTCGGGCTTGAATGATATGAGAAGGCTTGGCTCTGCATGGGATCTTACAACTTTTTACGGTAGAGAGGTTGCGTGCGAGACTTGGCATCTTTTTGTATTATAATATGTTTTTGGTGGGATCTCATTTCTTTTTGTAGGTAGTATTCCTTTTTTTCATTTGGTATTAGTTCTTGCACGTCAGTCTATATATTTTCTTTAAACCTTCTCGAAGAAAGTAAATAACTAAGGGCGAGGCCGAAGGCCGAGCTGCGTTCAGGAAGACCATAAACCTGCTCGAAGAAAGTAAGTGCCAAAGGGCGAGGCCGAAAGCCGACCTGCGTTCAAGAACACGATAAACCTTCTCGAAGACAGTAAGTCACTTTGCTATAAACATGGTGGTCGGTGTTGTGCTGTAATTTACAAGAATACTTGTAGCACAACACCGATCACTCTGCTTACCCCGATTGTCGGCATACGGCGTGTGGTGTGTATGTGTATGTGTACTTATGCAACTGACAAAATTATTTGTCATAGATTTTGTATGGAAAGGTAAGTTTACCCAAAAAAAAAACGGGGGGGGGGGGGCTCAATTTCAGGATGTTTCAGTTTCATAGACTTTGTATGGAGGAAAGGTAAGTTTACCCAACAAAAAAAAAGGGGGCCTCAATTTAAGGATGTTTCAATTTTTCCTTTCGTTGTGGGATAAACATTATCTGAATCCAAAATTTCAAGTTTGTAGGTCTGCTGGAAGTACCTTAGATTTTTGATGATCGGTGAGTGAGTGAGTCAGTAAAAACCGGAACTTTGACTAGCGATATCTCGCAAACAGGTACAAACTTATAATTTAGGGGTATAGCTAGGTTTGGTAAGTACTCTTGGTAACAGGTGTTTATATCTATCCACAACAAAGATACAGGAAGGCCAAAAGTACCCTGAGTTGCTTCGAGAAAAGGATGGTACGGCCGTGTTTGCTCGACTTGGCGGGGGCACTGCCGTGCCCCCAGATACTTTTGTACATTTGGCTTGGTCAGTGGCGGATTAAGAGTTTCAAAGACCCCAAACATAGAAGTCATGTGCTCGCATTGATGGTGTCTTCAAACGTCGTACTAACAGGCTAGAGATCCTAGCAACAGTTCGCAAAACAGCTGGCATGGCACCTAAGTGAGCATGTTTTCGCGAGGAGAGGTGACATTGGCTCTATCGACTGCATGATTGGTCTCTCGGCACAGCTACCCATGTTAGTTTACATAAAAAAAATTACTCAAGCCCTCTGTGGCTTGGATTTGGATAGTAGAACCGCACTGAAATAAATAGTTAGTGTTTTCCGTCCAGTTCAGTGTAGCCGGCACGACCAAAGGGAAGCACTGATATGGCACTTAGTTCACCGAGGTGTTATGGAACTGGACGGAAAATACGAACTACTTGCACGGCCTCTTCGATCGACCTTTCATACAGTGCGGGGCGGTACTAATCCGAACGGTTTAATTAAGCCATAGCAAGGTAAGGGAGGAGACCTGCAGCTTATCGTGGAACGCAAACCGCGTTAGCCCTCAAGGGTCGCAGAAGTACCGATCGCGTCCGGGGGTGTGCTTAATTTCGCTATCTGACGTCGATACATACCACCGATCTACCGAGACTGGCAACATTCAGGTTCCAGTATTGTATTGTATTGTTTACTGATCATTCATATGGCGGTTAGACTGCACTCGAACTTGTCACAATTTGTTCTATCCGGTTCGATTACATCCACGAAGAAGAACCGACAAGAAACTTCGCAGGGTATTTTTACCAATATAATGGAATAACTTACCATTCCAACTATGGCGGCCACATAAGAGCCAGTCTTGAGACTCATGCAGAAAAAGAAATTCCTTTTTATGGGCAAATCCATTCTGCCTCCTAACTTGTGCCCTGCTTACAATCGCTCGAGATGTTTGAAAATTTTAGCCTACGTGGAACAAAGCATATTGTGTCAAGTGTCAAGTCCGTGCGTGGAACGTCATGCGTCATGTCATATGTCATGCCGCGCGTGACTCGCGTGAGGCGATGGAACTCTTTGGGTTAGTCCATAGAGGAGTGGGGGTTAGTTGTTATTTTTGTGTGTTCTTTATGGCGAAATAAATATCTGAATCTGAATCTGCAACGTTGTAGTATGCGCTTTGATATGTAGATGGCGTTATGTAGGATTATTGATAAATATGAGTGTCTCGGGCCCAATTCTCCGTCTCTCAGTGACAGTTGTCCTCCTAAGAAATCCGAAAGCGAACCAAGGGAATCCGATATTCGTTTGGTCGTTTATGTGATTTCGTGGCTCAGTGGTAAGAATGTAGGATTCGTATTTTTTGACCATGGGTTCGAATCACTAAATTTTTTTTTTGTTGTTTTTTCTTTTTTAAGCAATGTTACGGTGTTTAAATTTTTTTAGGGTGTTTTGTTTTTTTTATAACCACCTAAGAATTATTTTCGGAATTTCCAGTAGTCTTACCACTTTATGACGTTATCACGTAAAACTATCGTCCGTAAACCGACTTTACAGACAACCAATTTTTGTTGTTATTTTTATACCTTTTTTGGAACAGGCAGAGGTAATTTACCATGCAGCTATGTCTGCTATTTTTTTTATATGTCTTCAATAAAATTGTTGTTGAAATAAATTGTTATACATATTGATAGGAAACATTATGCATCAGCAAGTAAGTTCTGTGTGACGCGCGGCATATTCTCATGTTTTCACGTGAATTTGATGAAACTTCTTTGGGCTCGGGTAAGGGCACAGAGCATTGCGATGCTTAGTACTCAGCAACCAGACTACGTAAAACAATTTCTAAAGATGTCGGATGAAAGATCCATCTGACGACTTACGAAAAAAATTGTTTAAAACTGCGCAAACATCAAATTCACGAACTCAGTTTGACGGCTGCATGTGTACATGCAGACTCCCTCGATTTTTTTTATAAATTTCCATCAATCTTTTTGTGAAGGTAAGTCGCTGGACGCCAAAGGTCGGGCATTAAAAAAACAGGTGATCCAGAGTCCCGTTCATACTATCTCCTTCATTCTGTACAGTAAAATCATTAGAACAGTGTGGGCAGACGGCTGAGTTGATAATGTTCATGCGATGAAGATGGGCGCCGAAGCGACAAGGGCCAAATCGAAGAGACGGCATAATATAGTGGCATAAAAGTTTGAGAGTTTTTTGAGAAAATCGCAAAAAACCGCTTAAAATAGCCGGTTTAAGGGGGTTTAAAAGGGGCACTTTTAAACCTATTTCTATATATATATTTTAAACTTTTATATTTTTATATTGTAGATTGGCTCAATATCTGGGGATTTTTTTTATTTTTTGAAAAAAAAAGTTTAAAATTTGGGAGTTATAATTTTTTGACATGGAATCCATATGTAATGTCTTACCCGTGCCATTTGCGAAAATCGACAGTAATTTTTAATGTACTTTCGGCATACCACTATCTCAGGAACCGCTCAACCAATCCCAGCAAACCAGATGTCATATGATAGAGTCACTCAGCCCCCTTCCACCTATGGCAACGTCAATGAATAATATGAACAATTGATGACGTCAGAACCTTTACAAAAAAGGCTTCTTCAAAATCGATAAATGCCTATAACTCCTAAAGTACTGGTCGGATCTACTTGGAATTTGTTTCCTTCCGTAAAAAAAATGTCTATCGGAAATAATGTTTTTTTTTTCTAAATCGGTTCAACAGTTTAAACAAAAATGAAAAATACTTTGAGAGGGCATATCTCGGAAACTACTGATCCCATCTATGGGACTCATTCCCATATATGGGAAATGATAAGTGTCGACGATATAATTTTTTTTAGTGCATATCTTTGAAACTACTGATCCCAGAGTTCTCATCCGCTGGAGGAAATGATAGGTCTCGACTCTCGACTAGAGGTTTTTTTTGTTTTTTTTTTTGAGAGGGCATAATATGGCTCATCCTACTGTCATGAATATAAACTCCAGTGTAGCGTATCACATATTTATTCACTTGTCTCGGTTAATCAATTCTATAAACAATATCTAGTAAACTATCGTCTTCTTCGTCGATCCGTCCACACGACCGTCTCGCCTGCCAGCCAGCCGCAATCTGTCCTCTCTTCCCGCTCCCCTCCACTGCTCACTCCCCACTTCTGCATCCTCTCTTCTTATTGGTGTTCGTTACACTTCACAAATTCACACCAACCAATCAGGAGCGACCACGAGTGTTGCCTTTTTGTTACTAAAATACTCCCGGAAATGAAATATTAAATTAAAACTTATACGAATCATGACATTCGGCCATCCGACCGAGTGCAACTCCTGGTGCACACTCAACCAGCCGGAAGGTTTGTATTGTTACATGTAAAATTACAGTTTACATTGATTGATTGTGCTACTAAAATTCTATAATCATACAATATCCAGTGACTATAATACAATCGACTCTAGGTCTAAAAATTTGTGAAACAATGAAACTTTGAATTTTAGTGCATTCTTAAATGTAGGAATCCAAAAGAAACTAGACTAATCTACCTAGTTGGGCCAAACAGGCAATGGAATAATTACTGGAATCCAAACGCTCATATAACATGAAAATTGTATTCTAATAAAAAAGGAAACGAGGACCATCATACAGGCTTTTCATTAGGTATTGCTTTTTAATCGTAATAAATCATGACATTCGGTTTAAGTAGTGTATACTCTACCTTAGCATTCCATTACTCATTTGTTCGCGGCGTTGCAGCCCAGGAAGAGGGATATTATCTTATATAGTCGCTGTCAGAAGCTTCAGTAATAGAACAATAAATATAATTAACGTGTTATTTATTGTATTTGGATTGCAATAATAGGCCAGATCTCTGTCACCAAAATGTACAGGGTCTACGCGTGGTAAGAATAAAACAGGTAAATCCTAATAACAGGTGGTACCTTAATTCTTGTAAGGAATAGTCATATCTAAAGCTAAGAACAAACTAGATACAATAAAAATGTGAGCAGAAAAAGATTTTAAAATAAGTTGTATTGAAATGGCTCAATATTCAATGCATCTCCGCAGTATATAAAGGTCGCCATTTGGAAATATGCCATCATTTATAAACAAATCGGAAGAATGTTTGTATACATTTTATACAACTAACAAGTAATCAATAGTTGTTTACGGTGACTTCAATACTAAATTTCTTAAAGAAAAAGAAGCGTAACACGAGCAATATCATTCGACAGATAGTAGTTTTCTTTTTGTTTTTGTTTTTGCTTGAAAATCGCAGTGTCCGGTGTCCGTCACTCTTCTTGTTCTTCGTGCATTGATAATATTTTTACTGATTGTAAATATCCGAGTCAAAAGTATTTTCTATAATTTTGTCAGACCATTACACGAAATTAATATCTATATTTCATTGGACAAGTAATAATAACAAGTAATAACTACCCCGACCAGAATGAAACGAATATAAAATAATGATCGGATAAAATGTGTTAAATTTAGATTTACATTCTAAATTCCGTGGTATTATTATTACCAGTTTTCAAGACTTTTCAATGTATTTATAACAAACTTAGGCAAGCATGCCTATATAAAGTACATGTGTAACTAAAATAAAATTCTCACCGCTTAGCCTACTCCAGCTGCTGTTATTTCAAAGGACAAATCATTATTAAATGTATATAACATCTCTTAAAACTTAACAATAATCCGGATCTTAGGGCTTATGTTACACGTTACAGCATACATTTCAAAGAAATAACTATTAAAATAACTGTTTGAAACTTATAAATTCAATTCAAAAGAAATAAAAATATAAATTCATTATAAAAAAAAATTAAAGAAAATCATTCAAAATCAATTTTAGAAAATCAATCCAACATAAATAAATTAAAATTCAGAAACAAAATTTTCTATTCGAATAATAAAATAAAGATGCCCTGAAACATAATTAAAGAAGAAAAGAGAAAGTCTAAAGGCTAACACCAAGTTAGAATTAAAAATAAGATTTGAAATTACATCGAATAATACACTTGCCAAAAACCCTCTTCCGCCTTCGGGCCTCGCCCTTAAAGACTTCCTTTCTTCGATAGAATATAATATCGTTTACTCAATCTATTTATTTCATTTAAAAAAAATTGGTTTAAATTGGTTGGTACGTTTGGCAACACTGCCGCTTGGGCCGAGGACGTTTCCATGGTAACTTTGAATATCAACGTGAATATCAACGTGACTATCAACGTGACACGCTTTCGTACGTGCTGCCCGTGTTCATCAATTTATAAGACGTTATCACGTCAAAAGAAGTAATATTTAATAACTAAAGAATTAAAACCTACCTAACAAACGTTAAAATAACTATCAAAACGGGCATTTTCAAATGTTCTTAGAGCACTTGCCGCATTACCCCGCTGGATGGCAAGGCTTACCCTTTGAATGAAGTACATAAGCCCTTGATGGCGGGACACCAGTTGCGTCAACCAGCAGAGGCCCAAGCCTCTTTTGGCTTCACTGCTCCACGGACCGAGGGTTTCAACCGCAAACGCAACAAATTCGAAACCTTGAATTAAATTTCTACATTTGTTGCGTTTGAGGCTCTCCGCGCCAGCCGCTCTTGAAGATGTCCTAACGTGACTTGGAGCGAATGTGAGAACACAAGTGGCGTTCCACATCAAAGAACTACCCTTAGTCCATGGGCACTAAGGTGATAGCATTGGGCCTCTTGCCATCCAGCCGGGAATAACCGCGAGGTTCTAGGATGCACGGTATATTTGATGTCAGAAGCGTGGACTTTATAATAAAATTTAAATAAAATTAACTCAATCTTAATGTTAATTAACTTTATTCGAGATGGTTTAGCTTCTTCCTGAACGCAGCTCGGCCTTCGGCCTCGCCCTTAGTTACTTGATTTCTTCGAGATGGTTTATCATTTGTCAGAACGTAGCTCGGCCTTCGGCCTCGCCTTAGTTACTTACTTTCTTCAAAAATGTTTACCTTCTTCCTGAACGCAGCTCGGCCTACGGCCTCGCCCTTAGTTACTTGCTTTCTTCGAGATGGTTTATGGTCTTCCCGAATAGAGCACGGCCTTCGGCCTCGCTCTTAGTTACTTACTTTCTTCAAGATGGTTTAGCTTCTTTCTGAACGCAGCTCGGCCTTCGGCTTCGCCCTTAGTTACTTGCTTTCTTCGAGATGGTTTTTCAATTATTCGAACGTAGCTCGGCCTTCGACCTCGCCTTAGTTACTTACTTTCTTCAAGATGGTTTAGCTTCTTCCTGAACGCAGCTCGGCCAACGGCCTCGCCCATAGTTACTTACTTTCTTCGAGAAGGTTTATGGTCTTCCAGAATAGATCTCGGCCTTCGGCCTCGCCCTATAGTTACTTACTTTCTTCAAGACGTTTTTCTTCTTCCTAAACTCAGCTCCGCCTTCCGCCTCGCCCTTAGTTACTTTCATCGAGAAAGAATATCGTTTACGTGAGCGCAGATCCGCCTTCGGGCCCGCCTTTAGTTACTTACTTTCTTTTTTTTAAATACGTATTTCACGCGAGCGAAGCCGCGGGCAACAGATATATAAATTTTATTGCACCAATGACAGCGACATAACTTCGACTTTCAATTTTTTATTTTTTTTTATCAAACAATTTGTCACCGGCCAGCTCACGTCGAGATGACAGTTCTCCGTTGTCAACATGACATTTAAAATTGTTTTTTACCATTACTTTGGATTACGTGATTTTTATTATATTTTTTAATTATTATGTTAATCCGGGATATACACTGTCACTATAAAAAGTTTCGTCAAATTCCGTTCAGTGGTTTTTGCGAGATGCGCGTACAAATAGACATTTTTGCATTTACGATTTTATTATATGTATAGAAAGAATAGATATGTATAGACTATTGTGTTCAAGTTATAAAAAAGAAGAACTTGTCATTTTCGTTGTATTATCTACTTATTTTTTAAATTTCGAATGAATATTTTATTCAAATTGTATTTGCTGCCAGTTCTCAAGATATAATTATGTACTTTGGACTAAGTGATTTTAAACGCGCAATAATGTTTATAATTGTTTGATTTTTTTTTATTTTTGTTATTTTTTTTACGTATTATGTTAACCCGGCATATAAACTGCCACTATACAAAGTTTCGTCTAATTCCGTTCAGTGGTTTTTGCGTGATGCGCGTACAGACAAACAAACAAACAAAAATTTTAAAAACTGTTCTAAAATGTTCAGTATCTCATTTTAAGCCACCCTGGTTAGTTTTTTTCCGAATACATTCAATGTACAGACTTTCTTACCTTTACGATTTTATTATATGTATAGATTCCGCTGACGCAGCGACACAATGTGCCCTTTGACATCCGACATGAGAAGACAGCACGCTAGTATTGCACGATTTCTTACCCAGACGTAAAATCTTAAGAAGGCCCAGGCTTGGGTCCTTATTATTTTCTAGTTTTTTGTACAGCTGTTTTTTTTTCTAGTTTTTAGGGATCCGTACCTCAAAGGAGGAAAAAACGGAACCCTTATAGGATCACTTTGTTGTCCGTTTGGCTGGCTGGCTGGGTGTCTGTCTGTCTGTCAAGACCTTTTTTCTCAGGAACGGTTAGAGGTATAAAGTTGAAATTAATATCAAATACTAATGTCTACGTTTCTTCGGAGGTGTAAAAAAAATAAGTTTATAGGTCCACGCAATCACTAGATACGCCCATTTAAGTCACATATTTTGCTACCGGCAAACCAAATCAAAACCTATAGAGTACTTCCAGTTAACCTAGAATAATGAAATTTGGTAAGAAGCAAGGTCTCATAGCACAAGTAAAGGAAAAAATCAGAAAATTGTAAAATTGTAGTTATTGACATAAAAAAATGTTCAATACATAACCCTTCCAAAGACTTTACGCGACTCAATGCAACATACGCTTGACCCTCCTCAAATAGTCTGGAGCCCAAATACACGACAGCACGGTCAACAGTACTGCCCTGCATTTTATGGACAGTGGAGGCCCATGACAAAATTATCGGTAACATTCGTCTCTCAGCTGTTCCATAATTAAACTTTGCTGGAAACTGTATGGCTTTAGGATGGATAAGGTGTCCGCCGTCTCTTTCAAAATCAATTTGAACAGATGGTATGTCTGTTTCATACTTTTGCGTTCGGCAAGTATGGGACACTCGTCCAAACAAACCAAATGAGCCCAACCTCGAGGGGGTTACTAGTAACGGTTGAAGAGTTCCACTGTACACCTCCTGACTCCATCATCAGACCCTCGTCACCAAGTGTATTGGTAAAAGTAAGGGCACTCGTCCAAACCAACCCTATGAGCCCAAACTCGAGGGGGTTATTAGTAACGATTGAAGAGTTTCACTGTACATCTCCTGACTCCATCATCAGACCCTCGCCACCAAATGTATTGGTAGAAGTAAGGGACACTCGTCCAAACCAACCATATGAGCCCAAACTCGAGGGGGTTACTAGTAACCGTTGAAGAGTTCCACTGTACACCTCCTGACTCCATCATCAGACCCTCGTCATCAAGTGTATTAATAGAAGTATGGGACACTCGTCCAAACCAACCATATGAGCCCAAACTCGAGGGGGTTAATAGTAACGGTTGAAGAGTTCCACTGTACACCTCCTGCCTCCATCATCAGACCCTCGTCACCAAGTGTATTGGTTAGAAGTATGGGACACTCGTCCAAACCAACCATATGAGCCCAAACTCGAGGAAGTTACTAGTAACGGTTGAAGAGTTCCACTGTCCACCTCCTGACTCCATCATCAGACCCTCGCCAGGTGTATTGGTAGAAGTATGGGACACTCGTCCAAACCAACCAAATGAGCCAAAACTCGAGGGGGTTACTAGTAACGGTTGAATAGTTCCACTGTACACCTCCTGACTCCATCATCAGACCCTCGTCACCATGTGTAATGGTAGAAGTATGGAACACTCGTCCAAACCAACCATATGAGCCCAAAATCGAGGGGTTACTAGTAACGGTTGAAGAGTTCCACTGTCCACCTCCTGACTCCAACATCAGACCCTCGTCAAAAAGTGTATTGGTAGAAGTATAGGACACTCGTTCAAACAAACCAAATGAGCCCATACTCGAGGGGGTTACTAGTAACGGTTGAAGAGTTCCACTGTACACCTCCTGATTCCATCATCAGACCCTCGTCACCAAGTGTATTGGTAGAAGTATGGGACACTCGTCCAAACCAACCAAATGAGCCCAAACTCGAGGGGGTTACTAGTAACGGTTGAAGAGTTCCACTGTACACCTCCTGACTTCATTATCAGACCCTCGTCACCAAATATATTGGTAGAACTATGGGACACTCGTCCAAACCAACCAAATGAGCTCAAACTCGAGGGGGTTACTAGTAACGGTTGAAGAGTTCCACTGTACACCTCCTGACTTCATCATCAGACTCTCGTCACCAAGTGTATTGGTAGAAGTATGGGACACTCGTCCAAACCATCCAAATAATCCCAAACTCGAGGGGGTTACTAGTAACGGTTGAAGAGTTCCACTGTACACCTCCTGACTCCATCATCAGACCCTCGTCACCAAGTGTATTGGTAGAAGTATGGGACACTCTTCCAAACCAACCATATGAGCCCAAACTCGAGGGGGTTAATAGTAACGGTTGAAGAGTTCCACTGTCCACCTCCTGACTCCATCATCAGACCCTCGTCACAAAGTGTATTGGTAGAAGTATGGAACACTCGTCCAAACCAACCATATGACCCCAAACTCGAGGGTGTTACTAGTAACGGTTGAAGAGTTCCACTGTCCTCCTCCTGACTCCATCATCAGACCCTCGTTACCAACTTGAAATTATCATAATATTGTATTGTCATGAGAACTCAATGTGTGTGCAAAGTTTCATAAAAATCGGTTCAGTAGAAGTAGTTGAAAAAGTTGTCGCAAGATTTGAAACAAAGATAGTAACAAACAAACAAACAAATATACGGAGTCAAGCTAAATAAAACCGTTTAAAAACAAAGTAAGCCACACATTTGGGTAATTTGAAGAATGAAAACCAAACTAAATGAAAGTTTAAAGGGCAAAACAAAGTATATTTACGTTGAATAATTTGTTATGCTATCCAAACAAACGATTACTATTTTTCGATAGCGTTTTTGTACTTCTAAAATATTATTTAAATAAAAACAAAGTATGTTTCTAAACCATATCATAACAAAGTATTCAAAAATCATATACTTTGAACTGGAATGGTACGCAGCGATAACTTTGTTTTGAAAAAAATACAAATCTATATTATAATTTAATGTACCATTTCAAAGCAAATTAATATCGTGTAACCACACTAAAACGATGTATTCAACATGTGTATACATAGTTATGGAATGGTATGACGTGATACTTTGTTTTGAAAAAAAAAATTCAAATCGGTTTATAATTTAATGTATAATTTCAAAACAAAGTAAAATCATGTAACCACACCAGAAAGATGTATTCAACTTATGCATACATTGTTTTGGAATGGTATGATACGATACTTTAATTTAGATCGCCATTATTCTACTGATAGTCACAACTCTGTCTCCTCGGATGAACATCCAATCGGAAAATTAGGATCAGATTCCACTACTACGTTAACTGGTACCGATCCTTTGGACGTTCAAGTTGATGTTAATATCTCTGAAATTTTAAACGACCATAAACCTATTGATTTATCAAATGCCACTCAAATGCGAAATACTCGAGCGCAAAAGATAAAAACACAAAAAACTGTTTTAAAAACATTACACCGACTTCAAAAAACAACTAGAACTGAAAGTGTTTAATAATATTTTGATTCATATTCGGACCTGTGAGTTGAAGGGGGTACAAAAACACAAAGGAAAATCTATCAATTTTCAGGTGTGATTTTGTAACGCCTTCTACTCAAGGGTCCGAATATGAATCAAAATATTATTTAACACTTTCAGTTCTAGTTGTTTTTGAAGTCGGTGTAATGTTTTTAAAACAGTTTTTTATTTCAGTCTTTTTAGTTATATTATATAACAAGTTCTGCGTAGAATTGGGCGTTAAACCGACCCGACGACGTGGTTTTCGAGTTATAGGTATATCAACACTTAAAAGTCCATATCTTGAAAACTACTGAACCGATTTTGATGAAACTTGTTTACAATCCGATTAATAGTTTCGGAGTAATGCGTGGACATACATACGTACATACATACATACAAACATACATACGCTTATTAAATTTAGCACACCTGTTACATAGGTAAGTGTCGAATTGATAACCTCCTTTTTTTGAAGAAGTAGGTTAAATGACCCACTGAGTGATTTTGTTTTAAATCCACTTGTAGCTGTTCAGGTTACAAAGGGCTCAATAATTGTATTCTTTAAAAAAATCATTCGAAGAAGAAGACTACAACCCCATGGACCTCCTGATGAAAACATTCGACGAAAAAACTCTACCCGTAGTCACAACAAGACATCGTGGTGTTAAAAAAAAAAAAAATTTAAATCGCAGAGAAATTCGTCCCATTAATGCCTGCGAATAGAGTATAGACGAGTATTCTGGCAAGAGTTCCCTGCGCAAACATACCGGATCTCGTTTCAGAAGGTTTCGTAGCATCCGTGAAAGTTATTATACCCTGGAAGAAGTCGACTAGATAATGTTCTCTCCCGTTTTGTCATTGTTTGTCCTGTGACCGACAACTTCTAAGTGAATGACTAAGTACATAGTTTTTTTACTTCTGATAGAAGAAGACTTTATGTTCTATTTATGTTATTTCTCTCTTTTATGTTTGTTTGATTATTGTTTATTGTTTATTGTATAATTTCATCCACAGGTAGGTAACCTACGCTTGGACATGTCGAAAATTCCGCCAGTTCTAAATTCAATGCGAAGAAGAACTGACAAACAAACTTCGCAAGTCACAATGTTTTGTTAGTACCTTAAAAGTATTATATTATAGTAACTTACAAATAATTAACCCATACTACCGCTCACAAGAGCATTAATATTTACAGCATAAACATGAATACTGAAGAATCTGACCACACTGCCTATTTAAATTACCTATATCTGGTGTATAGTGCCATCGTCAATTTTGATATTTCATATTATATCAAGTCAAATAAAACAATTACTTTACGTTTATTACAAAGAAATGTAATAAGTCATATTAAAAATCAAATGATACAAAGTGTATCGAATTGTCAAAATTTGTTAGTGGGAAAAATAGTAGTCAGACTCTTAGATAAAATTACGGTCAGTTAATGCATCCTTAATACTGTAATAACTCTTTTCAATTAACATTATTTTAATCCGTCGTTTAAAATTATTGTCATCTAATTGTTTTATGTTAGGAGACAGTTTATTATAAAATCTAACACTATTACAAATAAAGCTTTTTGTAGTTTTAGCTAATCTATGTCTTATTAGTTGTACATTATTCTTACCCCGTGTGTCATAGTTATGATTGTCGGAATTGACAGAGGAATCATGAATGTATTTTCTGGCATAGCATATGTTCTGGTAAACATATGCACTTGGTAAAGTCATGACTCCTATCTCTCCGAACGCTGTCCTACAAGTATCTCTAGTTTTCATATTTAGGATGTACCTCAAGGCCCTCTTCTGTAATAAAAATATTCTATTTGAGTCTGCTGCATTTCCCCAAAACATTAGGCCATATGACATGATGCTCTCAAAATAAGCATGATAAACCGTTTTTGCAGCATGGGTCCCGCCTAGCTCTTTAATTTTTTTGATAGCATAACATGCGGAACTCAACTTACCAGCTAAAGAGTTTATGTGGGCTTTCCAAGTAAAACTTTTATCAAATATTACCCCAAGAAAAGTTAGTTCATTAGCAAGGTTTAATGACAAGTTATCTGCAGTTTTTAATATGCTATCATTGTTATTACGTCTATGAGTCCCAAGAGCAAAGTGCATAATATTAGTTTTGTTGACATTTAGCAATAGATTGTTGCACTCAAACCAAGATTTTAGAGATTCTAGTACAGTTAAAAAGGATTCTCTCAGTTTACTTATATCATTGTTTTTCAGTACAACTGAGATATCATCTGCAAATATTACCATCTCTATATCGTCTGTTATACAGCTCGAGATGTCGTTAACATATATTATAAACAATAATGGTCCCAGGATCGAACCCTGCGGCACACCCATTGTGATTGATTCTACATTCGATTTTAAGCCATTGACGTCACATATTTGAGCTCTATTTTCTAAATATGATTGAAATATACGCAATTCATTGTCTCTTATGCCATAATGTTCCAGCTTCATTAATAATATTTCGTGATTTACACAGTCAAAGGCTTTGGATAGGTCACAAAAAATGCCATAAGTATGCTGAGAGTTGTCTAGAGAAGTTAATATTGATTTTACCATAGAAGCTATAGCATCACCCGTTGAGAGTCCTTTCCGAAATCCAAATTGTTTACAATTTAAAAGTTCATTATCTGTAAGGAATTTAATTAGCCGTTTTTCCAAGATTTTTTCAAAAACCTTACTGAAAACTGGCAATATAGAAACAGGACGATAGTTCTCAACATTGTTATGGCATCCCTTTTTATACAAAGGTATAACTTTGGCTACTTTTAATGAATCTGGGAATATGCCATTTTCTAGACAGTCATTTACAATATCTGTTAGCGGGCCGATAACACTTGTTACAGATTTCAATAATACAGGTGATAGACTCCACAGGTCTAGGGAACGTTTAGATTTCAGGTCCTTTATTACTCTCTCAGTCTCTAGGTATGTGACAGATGCAAATTTCGCTGATTCAGATTTTTTCTCGCTGATTATGTTCTCATAATGTTCACGAAAATTTTAAATAGCACATTAGAACCTGAATTGTTTCTTTTAAAAACATTTTTTAACAATATTGCTTTATTTATGTGCAGTAGATACATATTAACTTGCTCATTTGAAAAACTAGTAAAAATTACCGTTCAATATTGTAAGAAATTAAGTGTTCACATGATTCATTATTTTTAGCCAAAACAATGTATATTACATACATCTTTTTTATACTCACTTATTATGACAATAATAGAATAATCACACATTCATAACTCATTTTAAAACGAAGCAAACTGATAATTCTATTACATAAGCGTGTACAGTACTATACATTTTATTTGCTTCTACTTTTAAGACGTTTATGAAAATTTTAACCAACTAAATTCGATAACAAAACAAAGTAATTTTGAAATTCCATCACATAAAAAAGCATCCGATGATTTTTGTGCAAAACACATGTGGCATGTTATAAATATCTTAATTCCTTAATATATATATATATGCATTTATTTAATAAATAACAAAAAAGTAATACTAATAACTAAAGAAATAAACCTACCTAACAAACATTAAAATAACTATCAAAAGGGGCATTTTCAAATGTTCCTAGAACACTTGCTGTTGAACACTTGTATGAAGTTATAATATAGCAGATAGGCTTAATAAATACGACATATTTTTCCAAACACATTGGACTATATATACATGCCACAGTCCCTTCAGGTTTCAAAAGCTAACATAAAACACATTTTTAGCTCTCTTGAAAATTTTTATTAAAGTCGCTTACTTTGTTTCGGCACGGGACAGCCGAATAGGGTCGCCCTCTAACGAGATTTGGGGGCGAAATTGATGGTTGTTAAAGGGTGACTTAGTGAGCGGACAAGAAATATTCATCAATATCAATTATCATCAATATTATTATATTTTATATTTTTTTTATTATTATCATCATCAATACTAATAATAAATCTGTAAGGGATGGTGATGGAGTAAGTTACTTTGTTTAAGGAAATATTGAGTTTGTAGCCTCTATGTATGATACTAAAGCTAAATTGACGATTTTTAGAAATCTTTTCTGTATGTATGTATGTATGTATGTATGTTCCTCCATAACTCTTAAAGCCATCATCCGAATTTGACGAAACTTACTACAAGCCCATTTTACTATACGGGACACAGGATAGGCTAACTAAAATTCACTTCCGGCTACGCTAAGATGTGGCTCCCATACAAATCGAATTGTTCCAAGGGCCGAAATAAAGAGCGGCGCGGCGCGGCGGGGGTTAGTGGCGCGGGGTGCGGTCTGGCGGAGCGCGGTGTGTGTATGCATTGTCTTGAGCAGACTTTCTTATTTAATTCGATTCATAATATTATGTAGGTTAACTTCGTTAGGTATCTATTTGATTAATTTTAGGTGCAAACCTATCGGCTGCTCCAGAGTGAAACACTGTATTAACCAAATGCTAAATTGTCCAGGAGAGCGAAAATAGCGGAAAATTTAAATATAACAATTTCTGTTCTATTTAAAGGAAAAGTAAATATGCAGTTAATTTAAAAAAAAAATACATCTTTGTAGTGATATGTACCATATGTTTTTATTGTTATAACTAGCTTTTACCCGCGGCTTCGCTCGCGTGAAATTCGTATTTCAAAGAAAGAAAGTAAGTAACTAAGGGCGACCTGGGTTCAGGTAAACGATAAACCGTCTCGAAGAAAGTGAGTAACTTTTTGAGGCCGAAGGCGGAGTTGCGTTCAGGAAGACGATAAACCTTCTCGAAGACAGTAACTATGGGCGAGGCCGAAGGCCGAGCTGCGTTCAGGAAGAGGATAAACCATCTTTAAGAAAGTAAGTAACAAAGGGCGAGGCCGAAGGCCGAGCTGCGTTCAGGAAGAGGGTAACTTTTTCGAAGAAAGTAAGTAACCATGGGCAAGGCCGAAGGCCGAGCTGCGTTCAGGATGAGGGTAAACTTTTCGAAGAAAGTAAGTAACAGAGGGCGAGGCCGAAGGCCGAGCTGCGTTAAGAAAGACGATAAACATTTTCGAAGACAGTAAGTAACTATGGGCGAGGCCGAAGGCCGAGCTGCGTTCAGGATGAGGGTAAACGTTTTCGAAGAAAGTAAGTAACAGAGGGCGAGGCCGAAGGCCGAGCTTCGTTCAGGAAAACGATAAACCTTCTCGAAGACAGTAAGTAACTATGGGCGAGGCCGAAGGCCGAGCTGCGTTCAGGAAGAGGATAACCTTTTCGAAGAAAGTAAGTAACAGAGGACGAGGCCGAAGGCCCAGCTGCGTTCAAGAAGACGATAAACCTTTTCGAAGACAGTAAGTAACTATGGGCGAGGCCGAAGGCCGAGCTGCGTTCAGAAAGACGAAAAATTCTCGAAGACAGTAAGTAACTATGGGAGAGGCCGGAGGCCGAGATGTGTTCAATAAGAGGATAAACCTTTTCGAAGAAAGTAAGTAACAAAGAAGTTACTTTCTTCGAGAAGATTTATGGTCTTCCTGAACGCAGCTCGGCCTTCGGACTCGCCCTCTGTTATTTACTGTCTTCGAAAAGGTTTATCGTCTTCCTGAACGCAGCTCGGCCTTCGGCCTCGCCCTCTGTTACTTCCTTTCTTGGAAAAGGTTATCCTCTTCCCGAACGCAGCTCGGCCATCGGCCTCGCCCATAGATACTTACTGTCTTCGAGAAGGTTTATCGTTTTCCTGAACGCAGCTCGGCCTTCGGCCTCGCTCTCTGTTACTTACTTTCTTCGAAAAGTTTACCCTCGTCCTGAACGCAGCTCGGCCTTCGGCCTCGCCCATACTTACTTTCTTCGAAAAGGTTATCCTCTTCCTGAACGCAGCTCGGCCTTCGGCCTCGCCCTTTGTTACTTACTTTCTTAAAGATGGTTTATCCTCTTCCTGAACGCAGCTCGGCCTTCGGCCTCGCCCATGTTACTTACTGTCTTCGAGAAGGTTTATCGTCTTCCTGAACGCAACTCCGCCTTCGGCCTCAAAAAGTTACTCACTTTCTTCGAGACGGTTTATCGTTTACCTGAACCCAGCTCGCCCTTACTTACTTACTTTCTTCCTTCTAAATACGAATTTCACGCGAGCGAAGCCGCGGGCAAAAGCTAGTACTAATAATAAATCTGTAAGGGATGGTCATGGAGTAAGTTGCTTTGTTTTTTGAGATATTTGGTTTGTAGACTCTGTGTATGATACTAAAACCAAATTTACGATTTTTAGAAATCATTTCTGTATGTATGTATGTTCCACCATAACTCTTAAACCGATCATCCGAATTCGATGAAACTTCATACAAGTACATTTACCTACACGGGACACATGATAGGCTAAATAAAATTCACTTCCGGTTACGCTAAGATGTGGCTCCCATACAAACCGATATGTTCCGTAGGCGCCGCCGTAGTACCATAGTTGTAGTACTATAGGTATTTACCAAGCGGGCGGCCGGCAGCTGGCAGCGGCCGCGCGGAGGAGGGGCGGAGAGTGGCGAGCGGGCAACGAGCGAACTGAATAGCCGCAATATGATAGAATGGATCTCTGTTCCTCTTTCACGCAAAAACTACTGAGCAGATTTTGATGAGCCTTTACAGTACATCAAAATAACATATAGGCTATAGTTTATAAAGACATTGTGTAAATTGGCCCAAATAAGTATATCGATAAATGTCAAGCAAGTCGCAAAAAATCCTGCCATCTGAGAGCTATCTCAGCGTGCGCTGCGTAAACCGTTAGAGTTACACGAAGATAATGTATGTTGACGTTGTTTCTCATAAATAGTTCTAAAAAACAGTCCGCGACAGCATATATCTACTTTTTATGTGGAAGCCACTATAGCCAAAATAGTGAACGATAAATTCATTTAATTTTGGATACTGTATTTACAATGCATATTTTATAGTTTGAATTAATCCTTATCCAAATACAAACTTTTATCGCTTCTGGAATTTAAAGTAGATACACTTTGGATTTTACACTAAGTAATTTGGACAAATAGTTTAAAAGTTATGACGATGAGAACGTCTATGGCGTCCTGCGGTGCGGTGCGGCGCACAGTACGGGCGGGGCGGGGGGCACCGGGGCGAGGCGAATATGTATGTATGAATTTCCTCCATAAAATTTAAGCCGATCATGTAAATTCGATTAAAATTAGTACACGCACATTTAGCTATACGAGACACAGGATAGGCTAAATAAAATTCAGTTCCGGTTACGCTAATAGGTGGAATATTTAACTTAGTTAGGTATCTAAAGGATTTTATTTATTTTAACTGAAGTTTCTTATTTTAATATCGATAGCTTTTTCCCGCGGATTCGCTCGCGTGAAATTCGTATTTCAAAAGAAGAAAGTAAGTAACTTAGGCCAGGGCAGGAGGGTAAACTGTATTCAGATAAACAATAAACATTCTCAAATAAAGTAAGTAACATACTAAAGGCGAGGCCGTAGGCCGAGCTTCGTTCACGAAGAGTATAAACCTTTTCGAAGAAAGTAAGTAACAAAGGGCGAGGCCGAAGGCCGAGCTGCATTCAGGAAGACTATAAACCTTCTCGAAGAAACTAAGTAATTGAGGGCGAGGCCGAAGGCCGAGCTGCGTTCAGGAAGACTATAAACCTTCTTGATGAAAGTAAGTAACTGAGGGCGAGGCCGAAGGTCGAGCTGCGTTCAGGAAGACGATAACCTTTTCGAAGAAAGTAAGTAACAGAGGGCGAGGCCGAAGGCCGAGCTGCGTTCAAGAAGACCATAAACCTTTTTCGAAGAGAAGCACTAACGTGGAACCAAACTCATTCGGTGTTATGGGCTGACATCACGGATGTTGTCGGTGATGTAGCCAACTGTCAGTTTCCATAAAAAAATTTTTTTTTAAGGAAGTGACTAAGGGCGTGACCTAAGGCCGAGCTGTATCCTAGAAGACGCTGACGGTAAGTAACTATGGGCGATAGTTACCTACTTTCTTCAAGACGGTTTATAGTCTTCCTGAACGCAGCTCGGCCTTCGGCCTCGCACTCAGTTACTTGATTTCTTCGAAAAGGTTTATAGTCTTCCTGAACGCAGCTTGGCCTTCGGCCTCGCCCTTAGTTACTTACCTACTTTCTTCGTAAAGGTTTATGGTCTTCCTGAACGCAGCTCGGCCTTCGGCCTCGCCCTCTGTTACTTACTTTTTTCGAAAAGTTTATCGTCTTCCTGAACGCAGCTCGGCCTCCGGCCTCGCCCTCAGTTACTTATTTCCATCGGGAAGGTTAAGTCTTCCTGAACGCATCTCGGCCTTCGGCCTCGCCCTTAGTTACTTACTCTCTTCGAGAAGGTTTATGGTCTTCCCGAACGCAGCTCAGCCTTCGCCTCGCCCTCAATTACTTAATTTCGTCGAGAAGTTTTATAGTCTTCCTGAACGCAGCTCGGCCTTCGGCCTCGCCCTTAGTTACTTACTTTGTTCGAAAGGTTTATGGTCTTCCGGAACACAGCTCGGCCTTCGGCCTCGCCCTCTGTTACTTACTTTCTTCGAAAAGGTTATCGTCTTCCTGAACGCAGCTCGGCATTCGGCCTCGCTCTCAATTACTTAATTTCGTCGAGAAGTTTTATAGTCTTCCTGAACGCAGCTCGGCCTTCGGCCTCGCCCTTAGTTACTTACTTTCTTCGAGAAGGTTTATTGTCTTTCTGAACGCAGCTCGGCCTTCGGCTCCGCCCTCACTTACTTACTTTCTTCGAGAAGGTTTATCCTCTTCCTAAACGCAGCTCGGCCTTCCGCCTCGCCCTTTGTTACTTACTTTGTTCGAGAAGGTTTATGGTCTTCCTGAACGCAGCTCAGCCTTCGGCCTCGCGCTCTGTTATTTACTTTCTTCGAGAAGGTTTATTGTCTTCCAGAATGCAGTTCAGCCTGAAGCCTCGCCGTTAGTTACTTACTTTAGTCGAGAAGGTTTATTGTTTACCTAAACGCAGATCGGTCTTAGTTACTTACTTTCTTCCTTTGAAATACGAATTTCACGCGAGCGAAGCCGCGGGCAAACGCTAGTTTTTTAATATAAGTTGGGAAGTGCGACCACTAGGGGGCGCGGATAAATATAATTTTGGCGTTAGTTTCAAAGCGTGGCTTGGGATAATAAAACTGTTTTACTAGGCGAGGAGAGCACCAGTCTTCGAAGCATCGTTGAGATAATTAGTCACTCCACCACTAAATAATTAGTCTGTAAGTGTTGGAGTGATATAAGTAATATATGTCCGTGTCCACTTAACTTGAGTCTCGGTGTGTGGGAGCTAAAGTAAACGCAACAGTTTAGGTTAATACTTTATATTGCCCACGAGTACAACGTAAGCGCGAGCCGGATGCTCAGGCGCAGTGCACGTATACACGTTAGGTTGCTTAGCCGAAGACTGAGGAGCTGGGGCGACGTGGTGGTACTAGTAGGGCACGTAAGTCCGCTGGCGCGTGGGGGAAAGTGCCCCACCTTGCTGCACTGTCATGAAATGTGCAATGTGCCCAATGAGTCACCGCCACATCACTCCATCCCCAAAAAAAACTTAAAGAAAAACTATACAATTTCCTTCAACAAAAATTACAATTACAATTAAGTGTTTTACTTTACTAAATATGTACTATGGTCAAGTCGATATTAACAATCGAACACACTGTACTGTGGTTTACTGTGGCGTTTATCGATATGCGCGCGCGAAACGCTTGCTGAGTCAGATTTCGTCGTAACGAGTGCATCGCTCGCCTGCAGCTATGTACCTACTCGCTTATGCATTTATATGACAAATTGCACAGAATGTTTACAATTATTTTTACATACGTCAGTAACCTACTAATTTCTTTTTCTTAACAGTGTTACTTAGTATACAATTTCTTTGCGTGTCAGTCGGTCAATTCCGAGGTGACCTATATTTCACTTTTGCTGACCAGGTGCGAAACATTTCGAACAATATCGAGCATTGTTTTTGCATGCATTGATAACTTACTAAACTACGAGTACATTTATTTAACCGGGTCACAGAGTATGCACTTTTTTGTATGTTTCTCGGCCAAAGCTGAGGTGACCTACAAATTTTTGCACATCATCTCGAGGATGTCGTTTTGCATACGTTAATACCCTACTGAAATACATTATTCTTTAACGGGGCCACCGAGTATACACTTTTTGGTATGTCACTTGGTCAACGTTATGTGGCCTGCCTCTCGCCCTATTTCTTATAAGATAAATACAAGATACATTTCAGAATTTATCGTTACAATTATTACATTAATCTCATATGTGTTTCGTTTTTGTACAAAATACAGCACTGCCTTTCCTAAATCAGGACAGAATATTAAGCTTAATCGTCTTGAGAATTACGTAAAAATTTTTAGCAAAGTACATTTTACAAGTTGCCTCAACTACCTATGATTACATTTAAATTTACACGTTTACGTTACAGCTAATATTAACGTTAATATTCTTAAAATTATCTTAGCGCTTATTACAATTACTCTGCATAATATCAGGTTCCGATACTCTTTATTTGAAATTTCTTCTCAGTAGAAGTAAATACATTAATTAAAAATAGTTAACAGAATCTGACCGGTGTTTTGATGACTCGGCCGCTGCGAGTGCTTATCGGAACTGCAGCCTAATCACGAGCTTACGATTACTACGCTACGCTACGCTACGCCGTGTTCTCCGCATCATTTTGTATGGAG
This sequence comes from Nematopogon swammerdamellus, assembly GCA_946902875.1. Classification (NCBI taxonomy): domain Eukaryota; kingdom Metazoa; phylum Arthropoda; class Insecta; order Lepidoptera; family Adelidae; genus Nematopogon; species Nematopogon swammerdamellus. The sequence continues at coordinate 24,198,305 of OX336341.1, read as the reverse complement.
AAACAGAGCAGCGCCTCTAGTGATAGATTTGCGAACTAAAACAGCGATTACGAGTTACCTTTGCGTTGCCCGTGTTGTACGTTCTTTACCCTACGCATGTCAACGCTACGATGTTGTCAAAATGTATGGAACTCGGAATTACGAGTTTCAACTTTGACAGGTTAACGTCGTGTACAATGCGTAAGACGCAACGATGTACGGAATTGTATTACACCGGCCATATTGATAGTGTAAGGAGCGTACGTCAGGTGGTGTCTTGGGAAAATTTGTTTAAAAAATGAGTGCTCGACGTCTCGCTTTCTTAAATATGCCGTTTCACGCTGAGCAGGAGGACTTACACGAGGAACACAGAGGCCATGGAGCCCTAATAAGGAACTTCATGGATCCTGTGAAGCGCCTCACTGAGGCGGAGTTTCGAAGGCGTTACCGCCTTTCAAAACAGGCGTTTTTATTCCTCAATGAGGAGGTAGGACGGTACACGGACCTACGTTCATCGCAAAGGATCAGCCGCGACCTAAAGGTAAGCGAAATATAGATTAGAATTGACTTTGTCAATAACCCTTTGCTGCGCAGTTTGCCTATTAATTTTTTTATCCCTATCATTTATATCTATTAGATTTAGATTAGATGTCCAATTAAAAACACACATTCGATTTACACGTTCTCATTGTACAACACTCATTGTAATTATGTATGCATAGCAGCAGTTCTTAAACAAACATAATTACACAAATTTAGCTTAATTTAAAAAATTCTGCCATAAAATGATTTCATTAGGTAATGATTAGGTATTTTACAAATTTTTGTCTAGAATTGTTTTCCCTCAATTGCTCAACGGTTTTTTTTTTCATTTATCTATCACACAATTTTTTTTTCTTTCTTTTAACTAATCATGACATTTAACTAATATGAAGCATTTCATAACACGCCATCTAGATGGCGTGAGTGGCGCTAGCCATGACATGGCGATACGGAACCCTCGGTGCGCGAGTTTGACTCGCACTTGGCCGGTTTTTAATTAATCTTCTTAATTTACAGGCGCGGCCATAGTGCGAGACAGCCGGCGGCGCGGCGAGTGTTGTTACAGGCACGCAGCTTCCTTTGGTTACTTAAGTCATATTCAACCTGGATGATATTTTTCTTTTGCCTATGCCATTTTATGTTTAATTCCTAATAAATTAAGAGGAGTAATTGCTGTACTGTGTACTAGTACTGTGTGGGGCCGGTACTTAAAAAGAATAGCCCCACTGAATCTCTCCCCGTGCATGTCGTAAAAGGCGACTAAGGGATAAGGACAAGATACCGTGCTAAAGGGCGACAGGCTCGCCACCTCTCACTTTGGCACGGTACTTCCACCAAGTCATGCAGCAGGTGGTTCTTCGTGCCTTACTTGCTGCTTGATCGATTGATGTCTTGATCGAATACTTTGCGAAACGTGGTGGTCGGTGTTGTGCTGTAATTTAGCAGAGTTCTTGCAGCACAACACCGATTGCTCTGCTTACCCCGATTGTCGGGATTCAGCGTGTGTGATATGTATGTATGTATGAGTAATTGCTTTAGCATTATACATTTTAATTTTTAATTTTAATTATTTCACGTTTTATATTTAATAAAAAAAATTAAAGGAAAATAATTTTTCATTTACAAATCGCAGTCAAAGAGGAATTCTGATAATTATAGGCAGTAAAAATTGATTTTTAAAATAAAAGTATAGTACCTGGGTGACCGAGCTTTGCTCGGTGTCTAACAGATGGCGCTACATGACTTACACTTCGATTTCAGCATGATTATTTTAAAAAAGAAAAAAAAATTTTTAGTATGAGAAACATAATTTATCAGGAATGATACCTATCCACATATACTTAAAAAAACATTATCTATATAAAAAATGTCATCCAAATCGTTAAGACAAACCAGTTACTCATAAACTTGTACCTATATAATATATAGGTACAAGTTTAGCTCACTGAAAGTAATAGGATATATTATTATTATAATATATTATTATATTGATCGTGGCACGTGGAGATCCGTTGTCTCTGTCTACCCCACCGGGAAACAGGCGTGACGCTATGTATGTATGTATATTATATTTAAAGTAATAGGATTGAAAGCCAAAGTAATTTTATACAGTTTTAATAAATGCCAATAGTGGAATTGACAAAATGAAATGATAGCAAAGCTTTGAGAATAATAGGAGGATACAGCAGAACTAATCCTGTACATGCTATGGAGAGCGACTTAGGTATTTTTTTAACTCTTATCAACTTAAAAGTCACCATGGGGCTGACATAACCGAATATGGCTCAAGAAGATCCATCCGAAGATTGGCAGAGACGATGACATTTACCACCTAAAAAGTGTAGGATGTGTGTGCTTCAACGGCTGTCATCCCTGCAACTCGCCTGACCAGCCCACTGCCATTGCTTTGATATCACATTCATCATCATAATCATCTACCGCGTTGAGCCGTCCACTACTGGGCATACGCCTCTCCAATTGTTTTCCATATTGTGAAGGAAAACACCTGCGAAAAAATCAGTCTCGGCCTTGTGGCGGAGCAAACCGTTCGAGCAAATCCATCCACTGTCTCTGGATTTGCTCTTGCCGGAGTACTGCCTCATAGCGGAACTCCTGCTCTCGCACCCCGTAGAGACGCCGATGTTCCCTTTCCTCCCGGTCAGCATTTATAAATAATTTTACAGCCCTATCCATGGCAGTGGGCTGCCGAAAACGTGCAAGCAACTGTTGCGGTGACACAATACGTCTTGGCCGATTATGAACACGTGCACGTTGTGGAGTGCGCCGAGACGTGGCGGTGTGTCCGGTCCGGTGGTGCACGCTGAGGAGTGTGTACACGTGGTGCAGATGATGGACTTGGTGGCAGTGGCGGAGTTTGGAGACGTGGTGATGGTGCTAGTAGGCGTAGTGGCGGTGAGGGTTCGAGTCGACCCGTCAATCAGACATATAAATTGGTAATCTGTGCCGTCAATCAATATCGCTCTTCTATGTTCGAACATCAACATCATATAACGTACTTTCTCTTTCGCACTCACTTCAATGTAAAATTACTAGTGTTGCCAATTGTGATTTCGAATTTTGCTCTATAATATTGCGGTGAAACTACTCCTAAAATCATAATACTAGCCAGTTCGGTACGATTACTTCAAGAATTCGCTTATTCATAAATTATTTCTTCTACCAAAATGTTCTCCTATAATTTTTCGTACTAAAGATCTTGAAGCCGCCATTAAAACCTTCCTCGGATTTAGCAGTGAACTCATTAAGTTGGCAACACTGTTGAAGTGTTGTTTTGATGTTGTTTAGTCTGTTGTCTATGGCACGTTACGGAATCGTATACGCTTTGCGAAGCTACGTTTTAGGTCACGTGATTTACGAAAGTGACTCGTGATCGCTGTTAGACTTACGCGCTTCCACAGACGTATACGTTCGCGTAGCTACGCTACACCTTACGCTCCATTATGTCAAAAGCTCGTAATAAGGCTGCTGATCTAGTAATGTCATCAGCTGCAGCGTCGGTGTCGATTACACCGTCTGCCGGGACTGGCGGGGAATGCGCTTGCTGCGCAGTGCGAATCACGCCAGCCTGTCGCTGTGTGGCGTCTTGTGCACCCTTATTGTTTAGTATGAAAGCTGGTTTGAGTCGATCGATACTGACCGCTTTCTCTCCTTGGGGTAACTCAACAATAAAATACTTCTCGCATCGCTTTATGACCTTGAATGGACCCGCGTACGGAGGGATCAACGGTTTCGTTACATGGTCGTTTCTTACGAAGACATGTGCAGTCTTATTTAGGTCCGCATGTATGAAAGTGGAGTTTTGTCGTGCTTCTCGAGCTGGCACCGGTGCTATACCTTCGGTATGCATACGGAGCCTATCAACGAAGCTTTCACCTACCTCATCTGTTAGATTTGAGTGTTTAAAGAAGTCTCCTGGGAGTCGCAACTGCGTGCCGTATACCAACTGTGCGGCGCTTACGTCCGCATTTTCACGCAATGCGGCTCGTAAGCCCATCAGTACTGTGGGCAATTCTTCAGCCCAATTTTCGGTGTTGCAGCGGGCCATCAGTGAGGCTTTTAGTCCCCTATGGAATCGCTCAACTTTGCCATTGGCTTTTGGATTATACGCCGTCGTGCGTATCTTCTTCATCCCCATTATTTTACTAAGTGAAAAGAAAAGATCTGATTCGAAATTACGACCTTGGTCAGTCGTGATACGGATTGGACAACCAAAACGCGTGATCCAATTCTCATATACGACTCTCGCTGATGTTTCGGCGGACTGGTCCGAAACTGGTACTGCTTCTGGCCATGACGTACCCCTATCTATGATCGTGACTATATATCTGCATCCGTTTGATATGGGTAGTGGTCCCACTAAGTCTACATGTATATGCTCGAAGCGCCCAGACTCCTCAAATGTCCCTAAAGGTGAATGCGTGTGTCTGGTCACTTTAGACTTCTGACATTGTATGCACGATTTTGTCCACTTACCAATGTCGCTATTCATGCTGGGCCAATAATACCGTTGTGCTACCAGACGTCGCGTACCGCGAGTCCCTGGGTGAGAGATTCCGTGCACAATATTAAATACTTGCATACGAAATTGCTCAGGTATGTATGGTCTCACATTACCATCTTGGATGTTACAGTACAATGTTACTTGAGAATCGCCAGTAGGTATGTTTAACCTCGTGACTGGGGAAGGGTCTTTAACCGCTATCTCCTGTAACTGTTTATCAGTGATTTGCTTGACAGCCAGTTCTGTCCAGTCCAGCGGTGACGGACAGCTAATAGAATTTATTCTACTCATTGCGTCAGCCGCCGCGTTGTCTACACCCGATATGTGCACTAAACGCGCGCAATACTGAGAAATGAATCCCAACTGTCGGATTCGTCTCGGAGTATCGTTGTCGCTTGCACCGTTTTGGTATGTATAGATTAGTGGCATGTGATCTGTCTGGATCGTGAGATCTCGACCTTCTATGAGTCGTCTGAAGTGTTTAACGGATAAATAAATACCTAACAACTCTCTGTCGAATGTGGAATATTTCTCTTGCGCTGGACTGAGCGCCTTTGAGAAAAATCCCAAGGGTTGTTTTACACCTTTGTTATCCTGGCATAGCGCTCCTCCGACACATGTAGAGGACGCGTCTGTCATCAGATATAGTTCCCCGTCCGGAGACGGGAAAGCTATGGCAGTAGCTTCCTTTATGCTCTCCCGGCTCCTTTCGAACGCTTCTATAGTCGTGGGTGTCCATTCTATGACCGTTTTGTCGTTTTTTTTCTTGGACCCCACCAGATACGCGTTTAGAAGTCGCTGATGGTCCGCCGCGTCCTTTACACTGTCGCGGTAAAAGTTTATTAGACCTAAGTACTGCCTCAACTGCTTAACCGTGGACGGGCGGGGGTAACTTGTTATCGTTTCTATTTTCTCGGGCAAAGGTAGGATGCCGTCCTTCGACACCTCATACCCAAGGTAGGCCAATGAAGTACAGTTGAATGAGCATTTCTGAACATTCAGCTTCACTCCGTACCTGTTAAGTCGCTCTAGTACCATTTTAACCTGCGCTGTGTGCTCCGCTTGTGTCTCGGAGGCTATCAAAACATCATCTAGGTAAATGAAAGCGAAATCTAGCCCGTGTAACACCATCTGCATGAACCTCTGGAACGTCTGACCGCTATTCCGTAGGCCAAAAGTCATCCTAGGAAACTCAAACAATCCAAATGGCGTTATTATAGCTGTTTTTTCTATGTCTTTCTCTAGAACCGGAATCTGATAGTATGCGCGTTTCATGTCAAGTTTCGTAAAAACAGTTTTATTATAGGCTAAATACATAAAATCTTGTAATCTAGGTATGGGGTATCGATCTGGCTTAGTCACTAAATTCAAGCGTCTGTAGTCCCCACACAAACGTAAATCTCCATTACTTTTCACCACCACCTGGAGAGGACTGGCCCAAGGAGATTTCGACGGACGGCATATGCCCTGTTCCAGCATGTCTTCAAAATCTTTTTTGACCTTATTATACCTGTCCGGCGGGAGAGGTCTAGCTCTCGCGTACACTGGGGGACCAGTCGTCTCGATGTGGTGCACAGTGTCATGTAATGGGACCTCGATGACAATATTCGATGTAGAACTTAACCTAGGGTACTCACGCAATAGTTCGTGTAGTGGTTCCGCACTATTCAGTGTCTGTACGCACGTGTTAAGTTCACTCCTGTCTATCACACAACACACTTCGAGCGTAGTGGTGTTGTCCACGAGTCTTTTTCTCCTCAAGTCCACTAAGAGATTATGGTAGCTAAGAAAGTCCGCGCCTAAAATCGGGATTGCTACATCGGCGACGATGAATGTCCACCTGTACGGTCGCCGAAGTCCCAAATTTAACACTAGTGTCCTATCACCGTATGTCTTTATGGGCGTACCGTTCGCCGCATACAGTACGCGTTCTTCTACTGCTACCCGTGTCTTCCCCGTCGCAGGTAATACGGATACTCCTGCGCCCGTGTCCACGAGGAAAGACAACCCTGTCTCCCGGTCTCGCACCTTGAGTCGGCTGTTGGGGCAGTGCAGAGAGCAGAGGTCTGCCGACGTGGGCCGCTGCTCGTTGTTTAGTTTCCCGACAGCTTCGTCCACGCGCACGGTTGCTTGCATGACCGCGCCTTCCCCCTGTACTTGAAGTGAGCCGTGCACAGCCAGTTGGGGTCAGCTGCTGCGCGCTTCTCTTGCCAGCGTGATCGGCTGGCGCTTCGTGATGTCCTCGGGCCCGTCTGCGATCTCGAACGCTCGCGTGCTACGTGGCTTCGGTCGGCCTTTATCTCGCAGATGTCGGTTCTCAGCTGCGCGAGTTGTCTGGACATCTCTGCTATGGTGTCCTCCAGTTTTGACGACGCTGATGAAGCTGCTGGGCGTCTGTCGATCGCCGCGATGTCGACGTGAGCCATTGGCTGGGCGGGAGGCGCGGGCACCCCCACGGGCACTGTAGGTTGCGATATGGGGTTCGCCGCCGCCGGTCGCGACTGCAGAGGCAGTGGGCGTCCATACTCGTCCATAGTTCACTTTATGATTTTAACTGTCCGAGTGTTCAAAATTATCCGCCCGCCTTAGGTGTTCACTGTTTTTCGGGGTCACCAATGTAACCGCCCGCCTTAGGTGTTCACTGATTTTCGGGGTCACCAATGTAAGTGTTGGAGTGATATAAGTAATATATGTCCGTGTCCACTTAACTTGAGTCTCGGTGTGTGGGAGCTAAAGTAAACGCAACAGTTTAGGTTAATACTTTATATTGCCCACGAGTACAACGTAAGCGCGAGCCGGATGCTCAGGCGCAGTGCACGTATACACGTTAGGTTGCTTAGCCGAAGACTGAGGAGCTGGGGCGACGTGGTGGTACTAGTAGGGCACGTAAGTCCGCTGGCGCGTGGGGGAAAGTGCCCCACCTTGCTGCACTGTCATGAAATGTGCAATGTGCCCAATGAGTCACCGCCACAAGTCACTAGCACTGTGATTTATAATTGAATTGATCCTAGTTTGTTTGTGAAGTAAAGTCATAAGTAACTCAACTTAGTGAACTGTTGCGGTCGCAGGCGTTAGCAGAACAAACAAAGTTAAGTACTCGCTCAACAATTTAAAGAGATACATTATCATTTGCTTAGCGTATTAAAATTAGTTATCAACTAATTTATGGGATTAATTAAATACATTAGTCATTGATCTAATTAACTTAAGCTAGAAGCAGTATGCAGTTCATTATTTTTCTAGACACTAAATATTGGCAAATGACAATTGTATCTCATAACTCATAAGTCATACATAACGCATAATTGTTTGAATATTCATGTTGGTTTAATTGATGTCGTGCACCTACGAAATTCATTTAATATTGCTTCCTTAGAGTAATAATTATTCTCAGTTAAGATAGTTCTTACACATTTTCCATAATTTAATTTAATTACTGTGCATTGTAATTTGTGGTGTAAAATATTGACACGGGAGTTTCTCTGCTCGTTTTTCTTCCGTGGAAAATTTACATTGCTAGACGAGCGAATTTAAAGTAACATCATATTGAACTGGCTTATAAAAATAAATGATATATCAGTTCACATAACTTGTTTAATTAAGTAGCTGAGTCCCCCAATTCTACCCCTGAAGTAAAGAATCTCTCCTGAATCATAAAGACCAGTAATTTATTAATTTACATCGAACAATTATTTAGACTAGATTTGTTGAATTTGATTACAGGTCCTTTAATAGTTCATTTGGTTCGATATATATAGAAGGAAATTGATTAATTCTTGAAATTCGAATTTAACACAATTTGGCAGATCTGATCAATCTTATTCATACGTGGGTTGAATGAGTTCGAGTCTCAATTGAATTAATTAAAGGTTACTGATAACTGAGGTTGCAATTTGCCTGATATCACAGTTCAACCGACACTATCTGGGGAACAAAATAGCAAGGTGTGACGAACACAGAAGGGTACCATTAGCCTAAGTATGATATAATAAGAAGAATTAATTTATTGATTAAAACGAGATAAGTACAGCCATCTAGACGCATAGTCGCGAACTAACGCGAGTAGAACTTAAGGGTTGCACATGATGTTGGGATACTCAAACTTTTGCGTGATGCGAGCAAAAGTGAATAGATGGCAGTGATGAAGCAATCGCATATATTTGACGGTTAGAGGGCGCATAAGTTAACTCGCAATGGCTTGACGGGTGTTCACATCAGTTCGTCGCTCGGCGGGGCAGTATTTCAATGTCTAAATCGGCCGACAGAGGCGCTGTTAGGGGTGGGGTCCCAAGGATGGGCCATTTGAACTCGTGCGCAGTCGACGTCGAGTCAGTCTTGTTTCGGGAGCCAGCAACCTAATAACAAACACTCACGGTGAGTGTGAAGTCTGGCAAATCGCGTCGCGGAGCCGTGCTCATTGTCCATACAAGTTCAAACTAGCTTGTTCGCCAATACTTGGGTGTTTTAAGTTTAAAGTCGAGTGTAGCATACCAATGGGGGAAGATCCTGGACCGAAAAGGTCGGGATTGGAAACCGGAGGTTCTGATGATAGCATGCCAATGAAGAAGGATCCTGGACCGAAAGGTCGGGATTTAGAACCAGAGGCTATGTTCCTTATACCGAGGGAGGATAGTTCTGGACCGAAAGGTCGGGACTGGATACCAGAGGTTATAGTATGTCGAGAGAGTAACGGGTAGTAATGAGGAAGAAATGTGTGAAGAGATAATTGAACCCACTGGACGATGAGCATGCTCACCTAGAATAATTTGTTAAAATATACAACTCGTTAGGCCTTACGGCACTAAAGACTACGAATAGTCGAGCGAGATGTTATTAGTAGATTTTGTGACGCGAGTGCGTGTGAGTGAGTGCTGCGCGGCTTGATGGTCAAGTGAAGTAGTGCCTAGATAAAGGCCAAGGTTAACGTAGGTAGAGGTGTTGTGTTCGTATTGGATTGCAGTGTGTGCCAGAAGTGTAGGAAGCCCTGTACCAGGTAGACGAGTGTCCTTATATAAGTGATTAGCTAGGGGTTCGTGTCAGTTGTACATCGTAGTAAATTCATGTTCTTTTAGCGCAACCGTACGTTTAGAGTTCGTAAGTAAGAGGCTGGCATAGGCTAGGTATAGTATAACTCTTGTATTGGGGAGAATACAGTTCAAGGTTAGAAAATAGAGGAGGTCTCGAGGGTGCGATGCACGTATCAACGGATCGACCTGAAAGATTTCTGGGGAGGGAGCTGAGGTTGTCTAAGTTTGGTATTTTGCTCAGGAAAAGGTGGGAGGGAACATAAGTAGGTACACTTAACACGTAGGTGCGATGTTCCAATAAGGAGCATTGTACATACATTACACATACGCAGTTAAGGTAATCCCAGCAGAGGGAACGCTTCATTTGCACAGAATAGGACAGGAGACCTTTAGGTACAACTTTGAGTGAGGAGTAGGACCTCAGTCAAACTGGTTGAAGGTCACAGCGATGGGCGGGGTGAACTCGAAGGTGAGAAAATCTCACCTGGTTCAAGGGGGCCCATTGTCTACCCCTGTTGGGGTAAATTTTCTGACCTTGCGAAGCGAAAGGTAAGGTGTTTGATACCAAACAGATAAAAGGAAGAGCCGATAATCATAGAAAGTAGGAGTATAGTCCCGAGTAGAAACATAAGAACATTTACAATAATAAAGCTAATGAATGTAGGCACGAAACAATGCGCAAGAAAAGCCAGGTACAATAAACATTAAATAAATTATTTTAAGACCTCTTTTCTAACTCCTGCTAGGCCGTGGTTTTTTTTTATTTTTATTTTGTAAAGATATTTGACCAAAAGGGAAATATAATTTGAAATGCTAAGTTCAAGAAAGTCTAGGCAATTTCCTTCCAGCCGTTTCCCCTAACTCCTGCAAGGGGGTGAGTTATTTATTGTAGATTATGATAGAACTAGAGATCTTCCAGCTGAATTATGGGAAATGCTTATACTCCAAGATCAGTGCTAGCCTATCTGATCGGTTGAGGAGAAAAGCATATAGTAGTTCCCTTTGGTAAGAGAAGTCGTTGAACCCTGTAGGTAATCCAGAAGTAAGGATAGTGATCTCACACAAGGCCACGCATCTTCAGGATTAGGCTACATACTTCCTTTTAGGAAGAGAATAAACTGGTTGAAGAATATACACGTTTTCTCAGGTGTAGGAATTTCCGGAGGAGAGAACATAGATTGTTACAATGTGGTAGAGGAGGCATAGTGACGTAGGAAAGGCGGACTTAGGCAGGAATTATAGCTGTGGTTAGAATATAACCCACAGAACAAAGATTAGGATAGAAAGGTTAAGGTTGAGTTAGTACTCTGGGTGATACGGTTACACAACGCTTTCTTGAAGAGAGAAAGAGACAGGGTCCATTTCCGCTTAGGTCATTGTATGCACATGTATACATTGACTGAGCTTACCTAGAGATCACTTGAATGCTAAACGCAGGCCATGGTTTATTTCAGAGTTTACTCGTAGTAACGAGGATTTCTGTATAAATATTTGACGTTACTCTGTTGATAGAAGAAGTAATGACAGTGTTACTTTCAAGACAGGCGGAGATACGTTACAGTGGTGCCGTGACCGTAGATAACAATAGTAACAATGAATCCGCGGATAGATTTACTATAAAAAAAAAATATAAATAAATAAATAAATAAAATAAAAAAATATTAATAATTTTTTTAATATACATAATTTTATATATATAATTTATATATATTAATATATAAGTTAGAAAAGTAGATAGGTAGGTAAGAGTAAGATAGGAGGAATCCTAGAACCCAACTTTAGGAGTAGGTATTTTATAGAATAGCTAAATATAAGCAGTGAATAGTGCAAAGTGAAGTGGAAGGTGACTGAACGTTGAGAACGAGATGTCTTTGGAGCAGCAGATATCTTGAATCCAGTGCACAGCATGTGAGTGTTTTCCTTATTATTAAATGAGTGTAAAACAGACAATTTCGTAAAAATATCGCTTATGTTTACGGAACGGTTCGAAGGAATTACGCGAGTGCAGTGTCATATATGTAGTAATTATTAGCTATCTATTATAAAAGAAATATTATTAAATATTATATTATTGTCACTTCCATAAGAAATATTTGTTCTGTTGTCGGGGAAGTCTAACGGGCGTCGAGCCGAGCGAGACTCCGGAAGTCCAGACTGGGTGGAAGCACACTAGGCGTCATAGTTAAGAGCAGTGGTTCTCAAACGATTTTGCAAGAATAAACTAGGAATAATATATTTTATAATAATTTCGGGGTTTAACATTTTGGGTTCTATATGGTCACCATGGGATAATCCTTTGATGAATTAGTTAGTTGAGATATCTTCATGTCGATTGGATTGCACCGGTTAGGAAAACATAATAGTATTCGTGTTTCGGGGAGGAAGGTGGGTAATTAGAGGCGGGGCCTGAGGCGGGGCCTGGGGCGGGGTTGCGTTCACACGTAAACCATATTTTTCCCCAATGAAAGTAATTTCGTCGGCATAAATTTGCATTTTAAATCATTATACCATAGTTTGAGAAGCTTTGGTTAGGGAATAAGGTCTGACCTTGTGAATGAGCGTAAGGGAATACAAGGGACAAGGAATGGTGAAAGGAACCAATGATAGAAATCGATTGAGTAGAGAGGTGAATGAGTAGGTTGATTAAAAATAAGAATGAAAGTTGGATTGAAATATTGGACGGGTGGGAATGCTTGGTGGTTTGGTGAGAAGTTAGCGAAAGTATTATGAAAGAGACATTTGTGTGAGGAGTAAGAAGTATGGTGTTAAATTCAATAAGAAAGAAAGAATTAGGTTAACAAAATAAAATAATATCGAATAAAATAAAACGGAAACTTCATATAGATAAATAAAGACATGAATTATATTTTGTTACCAATTTTGTGAATTTTATTTAATTTAAATAAATAAATTAACAATAGATTGAAATATTAATTACTAAAGGGGAAAGTTGCTTTGGGCATTAAGCCAACCTGGTCATATAGTTGTTGGTATAAGTATGTATTGTTTATTATCAATGGTGTGTCATAGTTCTGATTATGTGTTAACCTAAGGAATGACCGGTCTAACGAGTGTACGTAAATTGCGATGGATGAGAGTTCCGTTGAGAGAATGTATGAAACGAGGTCATATGTGTATGTGGTTTAGAAGTCAGCTGTTTGGGGCGATAACCATTGATCTAGTTCTAGTTAGATTAGATAGTTAGGTTCATAGTATGACTAGGTCCACAAGTGGGAAATAGTTTAGCCAAGTTCAAGGAGCGAGTGCGCATATAGGAATAATAATGAATGGGAGTTTGACCTAGGTTGACCAATGTTGTCTGGATGTATCGACATCTATTTTTAATGGTCTGGATGTATGTATATCTACGTATGTATGTGTACCTTTAGGTATGAATGAATTACAACGTAGTAGGGAAATTTATGGTTGGTGGCTTCTGCTTACCCCACCGGGAAACAGGCGTGACGCTATGTATGTATGTATGGCCTATGGGTGTTATTTATTATACTTTTGTTCGTATAGGTTAGGGGTGTACGTAGTCGAACAAAGGAGAGTAATCATCGTTGTGCAGCATAGATTTAGGAAAGGCGGGAGCTATTCTGTATACGCGTTGGGAGTGTATAAAAGGGAGGATGACTGAGTATGGGTTATGTATGGGTTAGGTATTGACTATGAGACAGAGTGATTGACGTTGTGCGTCAGGAGTTCGGTTGAGTGTGGAGGGATAAACATTATAGGTAGATTGGAAGAATGGTGGAGAGGAGTTGTCGTGGGTGTATAGATGCATGGAGGCGGATGTATGTATGTTCCTGAGAGGGTTCCGTACCTATATGCGCGGATGAGTTGACCAGTATGAAATAAATAAATAAATAATAAAAGTACAAAATCTTAAACACAAATAAACAACAATAGTTAGGTAAACCGTATGGGGTCGGTATTTGGGGAGAGTAGCCCCACTGCATCTCTACCCATGCATGTCGTAAAAGGGGACTAATGGATGGGGACGGGATGCCGTGCTAAAGGGCGACAGATTCGCCACCTCTCACCTTGGCACGGTACTTCCACCGAGTCATGGAGCGGGTGGGTCTTCGTGCCTTACTTGCTGCTTGATCAATTGAATCTTGTCCTAATACTTTACGAAACATGGATGTCGGTATTGTGCTGTAATTTGCCGGAGTTCTTGCAGCGCAGCACAGATTGCTCTGCTTACCTCGATTGTCGGGATTCAGCGTGGATGATATGTATATGTATGTAGTTAGGTAAATACCTTCCGTAAGTTATAAATGCCTATTTATCGGAAACAGTGATAATTACGAGTCAAGGTACCTACTTACCTACCTACTTACCTACCTACCTACCTAGTGTGAATCAATCGATTTCGTTAGGATATCTAGGTGGGGCCAATGAATTTTAGGGAACGGGTGTCGCGAGGGTCCCGTAGCCTTCGTGCTTGGTCTTTATGTTCAGACTCAGACAGTAGGGTTCCGTATTTATCTCAAACTATTTATGGAGGGGTACTCACTTGAGTGTATGTATATGGGAGCGTGTTTGTGTACAGGCGAGTATAGAGGCCTGGGTAGGTACGTTTATAACTGTATTTCATGTATGGGGACGTAATATAGATACCTACCTACGTATCCTTGTCGGTTGGATATCTTTGGTAGGTATAATTTGTGTACTTACGTATATGTGTGTATGTATGTATGTATAGTTATTTACATATATGTGCAGTACGTATAGGCGTTCGTATTTAGGGGAGGTTGAGCATTCATTTTAAATTAAATGTTTATACTATTGGTTTGCGTGGCGTGGGTGACTGATAATTATGTATTTATTTCCTGCTTGCTTACCTACTTAATTGTTTATTTCTTGCACGATACTGTACTGCTTGAGTGTTTTATTCTGTTGCGGCTTGCTTACTTGCTTGTGTGTTACTTGTTTGCTTACATGCTCACCTGTTTAATATTTATGTTAATTATATACAATGAGTGGAGTTATAGGAATCGACCACCGCACCGGGGCACGTACCTAGGTATACACTGGATGCACCGTTCGTAGTAGGTATGCACTTATAGAAATTTTATTTATTATTTGTGTGTTTATGTTGAAGGATACTTGTTTGTTTAGAATATTTTAATTACCTATTCGTGCGTGTACCTACCTACTACGATAACGTGTCCAACATCGGGTTGCCTGTTTGCTTGTAGGTACTTATATTTATTATGTGTATCAGGGGCATGTAGTGCAGTTCGAGTTGATAGGTATAGCATTATGTACAGGTCCTTTTAGTGGTTCACTGACTAGATAGGTATGGGGAAGGGGTGAATAGGTATGCTGGAATGGGGTCACGTACGGTTAAGAGTAGGTAACCTTGATAGCAGCGGCGTAGGGTGAAGGTTGGATCAAGGGAAGCTGGACTTGGTTGCCTGTCAATGAGTTTACGTTAATAGGTATGCAGCGAAAAAAAAAATGTTACATTAATGATAGATATTGAAATGATACTACAATGCCAGTAGTAATCAACAATATATATTTAACTTTTCCTCCACAACCGAATACAATAAATCGTCTTTCTTCACACCTTCACAAGTTCGAGTCTATCTCCAGAATAATCCGCGTTCGCTACCCGTCTGCCCTTTTTTTTATATCCTACCCCCGTGTTGCCACCTTAAAACTAAAACTATATTTTTAAAATGTCCAGTTTTACTTTCAAAATCATAACATTCGGCCATCCGGCATCGGGCTGCCTCCTGGCGTCCGTTACAGTCATGTTCATGTTAAGGTAATACATACCTGTCTGTATATTATCAATCTTGGACTAGGATTTTTGTTACATTCTATATAAAAAAAACTTCCAACAACAAACTGATTACACTACGTCAATAATAGCAATTACTACTATAACACAAAGAACTGCCTAACAAAAATATTCACACACCTTAAAATTAAAACACAGGTTTGCTCAGAGTAGATCATTCATAACAAATCTTCAGATTAAATAAAACGTAAACAAATCTTCCGATTAAATAAAACGTTAATCATAACATTCGGTGAATAATTTCCCAATTAAACATTTTTATTATTATTTTATGTACCAAATAATGTTACTTCTTCTCTTTGTTTATCATCTTATTGATAACAATTTCCTAGGAAGTGCATGGTATTTTATATACATTTCGTTTGTAAGATGGGATATAATAAAAATTATTAATAATGTGGCATACTTTGCATTACAGTATCAATAAGTGAGTTTGATTAAATTGCGAACGTTCAGCTACCTAATAATACATAATTATGATCCAGTTGTGTTTACTATTTTGTTAACGGATTACCATTAACTATTACACCTTCGGTAATGCAATGCATGATACCTATTTACTATCTTCGTAAACGTCACCCTCACTGTGGCTACTACTTGACTCGCTATCATGTAATTCAATCATTTTCACATGTATCCAGGGCCTAATCCTATCAGCTGCGATGACGGATTTATAGGGTTTGCCTCTTTTATTAAAACCTGGGACGTCAGTTATTCTATACCGGTCATTGCCTAAGATTTCCGTGATTTTGTATGGACCTATGAATTTGGACAACAGCTTGGTACTTTTCCCGCTATTTTCAAAATTGTTCCTTGAGATTTTTACTAAGTCACCGATATTGTACCTAGTAGCCGGTGTCCTATCTTTATCGTGCCGTAGTTTCATTTTCATTTGTTCCTTTTCTATATTGGAACTAACACTCTGCCTCAACTCGTCTAGGTTAGGGTCTACGTCATTGTCCACATCAAGTTTGTTTGCCAGTTTATCGCGCATTTTAAAACCAAACATGGCTTCTGCTGCCGTTCTGCGGGTTGAAGCATTAATCGTGTTATTAATGCCCCATTGGACCTTACCCAGGCACTTGTCCCAGTCGCGTTCGTGATCGAAAGAATTCTGTGCAGCCAACGAATTTAGGATGGTCTGATTATACCTTTCAGCCTGTCCGTTCGCTCTGGGACAAGCGACTGCGTTAAGTATGTGTTTGATTCCATGGCTGTCACAAAAAGCTTTAAAGCCGGTCGACGTAAAGGAGGTACCGCGATCTGACACTATTCTAGCTGGAATACTAAAGTCATAGAATATTTTGTCCAGAGCTTTAATCGTAGTTCTAGTTTTGAGGTCTCTTACTGCTTTCACGAAAACATACTTCGTAAAGGCATCGACTACGGTAAGTATATACGAGTTACCATCCTTACTCCTAACGAATGGACCAAGATGGTCCATGTGAATGGTATGGAATGGTATAGAAACCTTTTTGATGGGATATAAATGACCTGATTTTTGTTTTGATGCCGAATCCTTATTATAAGCGCATTCCAAGTAAGCCGCGACGTATTTTTTTACGAATTTGCGTAACTTCGGAAACCAATATTCACTCTGTATCTTTTCGAGGGTCTTACCGTAACCTAAATGACCGCTGTCATCGTGATTAGCGCGGCATACCTGCCACCTAGCGCATCGCGGTATGACTAGTAACAAACGATCCCCGACCTTCCTATATACAGCGTGGTTCTTGACCGCATAATTTTGACGAATATCTTTGCTTTCGGGATCGTCATCAGGTCTGAGAATTTTAAGAACCCTGGAAATATCGGGATCGGCCATCTGCAGAGACAGCAGCCAATTTTCTTTCGTGATGTTATAAACGCTAACACAAGGGTCATCCTCGGGTTCCGCGGGTAGCTTGGTGTTTCGGCTCAAAGCGTCGACGTGCGACATTTGTACGCCTGGGTGATACTCGATATCAAACGTGTACTCGCTTATTTGTAACCACCACCTTGCTATCCGCGGAATAAGGTCCCTTTTTGTCAATGTAGTTCGAAGGGCTGCGCAATCGGTATAAATCTTAAAATGGATGCCCATAAGATAAACCCTAAACTTTTTCAAGGAGCATACGACAGCCAGAGTCTCGAGTTCGTAGGAGTGCAGATGTTTTTCCTCCGGCGTAGTCTGTCGACTGAAATAGGCGACCGGCTTAAGGACATGCATATTGCTCTGCCACTGCATGAGAATACCCCCTACTCCCAAAGAACTGGCGTCAGTGTGGAGCTCCGTCTCAAGATTAGGATTATATAAAGCCAGAACGGGGCGGCTCACAATTTTTTTCTTTTAAAAGACTGAATGCTTGCCCCTCCTTATCCGACCATTGCCACCCGGCGTCTTTCCTCAATAGTGAAGTCAAGGGTCTGGCAATTTCTCCATAACCTTGAATGAATTTCCGAAAGTAACCGGTTAGGCCAAGAAATTGCCGAACTTCATGCACGCCGCGGGGCACAGGAAACTCCCTAACAGCTAATACCTTGGTTGAACCTGGCAGAATACCTTCCGAGGATACCTCGTATCCAAGATAATTGACGCAGGTGTCGAAGAAACGGCACTTGGGTAGTTTCAACGTTAGTCCGTACTGTCTAAAAAGTAGGAGGATATCTTCCAGGCGCTGAAACATTTCCTCGACACTCCTAGATGGTATGAGGACGTCGTCAAGGTAAGCCAACGCATATTCGAATCGCCTGTTTCCCAAAATTTTATTCATCATTCTTTGGAAAACGGCCGGCGCGTTGGCGAGCCCAAACGGCATCCTCTTAAATTTATAGTGTCCGTCGGGTGTGACGAATCCGGTCAGGTGCTGGCTATCGGAGTCCATGGGAATCTGGTAATAGCCTGATGCCAAGTCAAGAGTAGTAAAGAGACTGTTACCACTTAAGTTTGATATCTGATCATCGATAATAGGCAAGGGGAAACGATCCTTTACAGTCTTATTATTTAGGGCCCTAAAATCGACACATAGCCTTTGTTCACCGGTTTTCTTCTTTACCATTAAGATGGGACTAGCGTAATCAGAGCTCGACTCCTGAATGACGTCATTTCGTAATAATTCGTCTATAGCCTCCCGGACCTGCTCGCGTTCCGAGTGAGACAGGCGGTACGGTCGGTAAACTATTGGTTTATTATCCATTAAGTCTATTTTCATTGCTACATCGACCGCACAACCAATCTCTCCCAAATTCGTAGCGAAACAGTCACGATAGTCCTGCAAGAGGGCATAGAGTCGGTCCGTTTGGGTAGCGTCTAGTCCTGGGCCTATGTGGATGTCAGATCTCTCGAGTGGTCTCAATTTCGAGGCGTCAGTCATAATTCGGTTTACTTCACAGGTCTCGCGTTCAGTGAAGGGAATCGCTAGAGCTACAATAGTATCTCGTTCCAATTTTATTTTATTACAATCAGACAAATTTGATACGACTAACTCGCCTTTACCACCTTCGATGTGGTAAGCCCCCTGCAATAGGCGATACTCCTTACCAGGTTCCATAGCGGTATAACCTTCAATGAGAACGTCTCCAGTGAAATTGATTCCTACGTGTACTGGTACAGTAGTCATCTTGAAGATCTCTACAGGATTTGTAACGTACAACTTAAGATTACCGTCGTCGTTATTGAAGGAGTCGTCACTTGGACTTTCGTAGAACCGCAGCTTTTGATTATCTTTAAGAACTGTGATAAATGGAAGTTCGGTAAAATCTTGTCCTATGATCAAGGGTGTTTGCAAATGTTCATCATCTACGATCAACGCTTCGATGGTTGAATCGACTTCATCAACTTTAAGGTTAATTTGTGATTTATACAGAGGAACAACGGTTGATTGACCAAATCCCTTCACGACCGGAACACCCTCGAAAATCTCACCTAACTTCAAAGTCTCTGCCTCAGTCTTGCGCAATAGACTTTGGCAGTGAATGTACATTCACTGCCAAAGTCTATGTAACCTACATAATTGTGGTCGTTTACAGCGACAGTCTTGTAAAATTTTTCACTACCTCCAGACGTCGCCTCAATCTTTAGAGTCCTTTTCTCTATGCTACCGTCAGGTCGTTTCATATTAGGATTGGTCAAGTTTATAGGTTCTAATCTACAAATATCGTTGTCATGCCCGATCCTATTACAGCGCTTACATTTCACAATTGCCTTCGTACATTTGTAGTAAGGGTGACCTTTAGACCTACAATTGTAGCATACAATAGAACTGGAGGCCGGAGAAGAGTGGGATCCGACACCTCCAGTTATATTGTTGTTGTCCTTCGATACCGTTCGGTCGCGTGATTTACTGTTGCTAGTCACAAATGGCTGGGGCTTCTGTGAACACAGAAAATAAAGCAAATCTTCGGGTTCTGTACAAATAAGTGCTTGTGCACCATTCCTAATTGATTTATCAGTGATACCATACACAATGCAGTCTACAGCCTTCTTGCATTGAATCTCACAACGAGTAAGTAAACTTAACTTATCATAAAAATACTCTCGCAAGCTTTCTTCGTTACGAAAGGTGCGGTTCAACATCTCCTCCAAAAGACGCGCATAGTTCTCTTCGCTGGGAAACGCTCTTTTTAGTTTCGACTGCCAATCCTCCCAACTATAAACAACTGTGGGCAAGGCCTCAAACCATCTCTTCGCTAGGCCAGCGAGCTTTTGAAGTGAAAAGTGGATAGTTTGTTTTTCATTCCAGTCATATATGAGGGCACATTCATTTACCTTACGTAGCCAGCAGTCGATGGTTTGAGCTCTGTTAGACGGATCGAATTCTGGAACTACGTTGTTCATGTTGTTGTTACCCAAGCTATTAGCTTTACTACTTCCTTCTTTCCAAGTGGCTAACATTTTCAGCACGGCTCTTGCCGATAGTCTACTTGAGGTCTTGCGCTGCTTCCGTGTCGCACCATCATCAGAGGAGGTCGATGAGGTCGACGAGGTCGACGGGCTCCTTCGCCTGGCCTTCTTCTTGGCCCGCTTCCGCTTGGGAGGCGTACCGGGCGGAGTGCCATCTTCCGTCTCATCCGAAGCAGGCTTTTGTCTGAAATATAATTTACTTGCCAGTAATACACGTAATGTTTTCCTTTCGGAAATAAATGCAACCCATGCATGTCTTTAAAAGCGTTTATTTTGTGTAGCGCTCAAAATCATATTTTGAAATAATTTAAGTGATTATAATGTATTGAAGTAATAAACATAAACATAACAACAAACATAAACATTTAAACTGAATAAATAAGTTTCATAAAACATGGTTAACCGACGGTCATACAAAGTCCGCCCAAAATCCAGCGGGCAAAGCCCACTCAATCCAGTGAGCATGGCTCACTCAAAAATCCTTTTAGCAATCCGACGTAGACGTGCAGTTCACTCAGCAACCAGTGGAAAACATATCCACTCAATAATCCAGTGAACGTACAGATCTCGTCCATTTTAACTCGATTGGCAAACATTTCATTTTATGAATATCTTATTTTGAAATAATTTAAGTGATTATAAAGTATTGCAGTAATAAACATAAACATAACAACTAACAAACATTTAAACTTAATAAATGAGTTTCATAAAATATGGTTAACCGACGGTCATACATAGTCCGCCCAAAATCCAGCGGGCAAAGCCCACTCAATCCAGTGAGCACGGCTCACTCCGAAATATCCTTTTAGCAATCCGACGTAGACGTGCAGTTCACTCAGTAACCAGTGGAAAACATATCCACTCAATAATCCAGTGAACGTACACATCTCGTCCATTTTAACTCCATTAGCAATCATTTCATTTTATGAATATCGTAATTTGATAACCCTAGAATTCATTAAATATATTGAAATAATATAATCATTTTCAAAATCAATCATTAAGGTAAAAATTCATACTGACCTTGAAACCCGCACTAAAGATGCATACACTGTAATACTTATAACCTGGTCAGTGGTAAATGATACACTTAATTCATTAATGATACGTTCATCATAATGCTTTGTAGGGTGTAGGTAAGTTGGTATCATACGAGTAGTCGTAAAATAAACACAGTGCTATCACGCTACGTTGCAGTCTAGATACCTAGATACCTAAATAACTGGAACATTTTCGTACTCTAGTCTGTGGTCATGTCGTAATACCTATAATTGTATAATGGGCATGGGGTATTACATATTTATAACCTAGAACCTACCTAGAAAAATAAAACGATAACGATTGTTACTACATATGGACATCGTCGTTGCCAACAGGTATCTCTAAACTAGCAACAACAGTATCCAAGCTTGAAACCCGATTGAGCAAAGCATAATAATTATAAAGAGAACTAATTTTCTTTTTGTAGGTAGATTATATGTACAATTAACACAAGGGAATTGCTAAGAAAACGGCTTGTGTTGCTCATGCCACACGTGTACAATAAAATAACGCTCAAGCGGCTGCAAAATGCAATGCAAATTCATAGCCACTTGCGTAGCTCGGACCAACTTCGGTTCAGTCGAAAATATTATGTAGTTCAGCGGACGAAGCAGTTCTAGGCATTTTCATAGATTTACATGAAATATAGCGTGGGCGTATCGTGGTCTAGCAAAATAAAAGATTGTTCAAACGTACCTTTTTTTTTCTTGTCGGTTCATGTTCACTTCTGAATTGAAATGATACTACAATGCCAGTAGTAATCAACAATATATATTTAACTTTTCCTCCACAACCGAATACAATAAATCGTCTTTCTTCACACCTTCACAAGTTCGAGTCTATCTCCAGAATAATCCGCGTTCGCTACCCGTCTGCCTTTTTTTTTATATCCTACCCCCGTGTTGCCACCTTAAAACTAAAACTATATTTTTAAAATGTCCAGTTTTACTTTCAAAATCATAACAATATTTTTATTTATTTATTAAATAAATAGTTATTCTTATAGGTATACTCTGAGAATTCCAGTTTAGCACATCATAGAGGTATTATTTCCCTCTCACTCAAATACTTACTTATTTTATCAAATACCTACTTACTTACGAAACCACGTGCTCGAGCTGCTGGGAGCAACGACATCCAACTGAAGAAGGAGTGCGTTAAGGGACGCATGGAGGCCGGGCTGTGAAGAGATAGCTTACCCTGGTAACGTATGGGCATGTCATTCATTCATTCTGTTCTAATTGCAGGAATTTCTATTTGTAATATTCTCCTTCACTTGTGCCACTTTATGTCTGTACTGGTTTCAACAGGGAAGTCAGCTGTTTACGCTATATTATAGGGAGGCGTACATCTGCGTTGACTGTGTAGATATCAGTGCGTATGTTGCTCGGGGTTGAAGCGAGGGTTGAAGGCAACCTGGTAGGAATCACCTTCAATGGACATTATACCTCGAGGATAAGGAGAGAATATTTTCATACATCAAATTTATATCAGACTACGTACCTATACCTATATGGAGACATGAAGGGAGGTAACAATTTTGAGAAATAACTATAGGATATTTTCAGGGGTGTAACCCACTAGAGTAACATACCTACAGTGAAATTTGATATGTCTAATGTGATTTAGTTTCAGGAACTTCAGGACGACTCCTCGGGTAGGGGGAATTAGGGGGAAGCAGGAATTGGTTGTACTACAGTTATAGGGGTTTAGTTAGGGTGAAGGTGCATCGGTTCATCTTCGTTGGGGTACACACAGCCACGGAACCTGGAGCAGAAGGAGGACGGACCTGAGTATGGAATGCCGATTGGTGACGAAAGGATGAACGATAGTAGAGTAGGAAAGTTAGATCATAGAGTAGCCAGAATAGGATATAGAGCCGTGTAGAGATCATAGGGTTCGGCGGGCGTATTAGGGTGTTATGTAGGTTATTTATTTTCACATGTGTATAGTAGGAATTGAACACTAAGGGACGCCCAACATTTGTTGAACAAACTATAGATAGTCAGGCGGGCGTATTGCTGTATATAGAATATTATGGTGGTGAAAGTAGCGTCGGAAGTGTCGGGATCGGGGGCGTGGGGATCCGTTGTCTCTGCCTGCTCCGCCGGGAGGCAGGTGTGGCGCTGTGTATGTATGTATGTAGAGTATAGTAAGACAGGAGAGGAGTTTAGGATATAGGTCGGTAATGTTAGGCTGAGGATAGGGTTCCGTCCACATGGTACTATAGGAAAGGTAAGGTTATTACTAATGATAGGGTCCGTTCCACAGAGCACGAAATCGGGCCCGCGCCCCCTACTAGAGGCGCCCTAAGCGATAATATTTGAAACCCAATAACTGGACGCAGTGCTACTAGCGCTTCGTATGTGTGTGTATGTGTTAGTATCGACACTACACACAAAGAGGAGCAAGTTAGGCACACGCACAAAACAAATGCACACGCACAACACACATATGAAAGTCATAGGCCACGCCTACAGGCTTCAACGCCGTTGTAGAGAAATCGCGCTCAGGGCGCCTCTAGTAGGGGGCGCGGGCCCGATTTCGTGCTCTGTGGTCCGTTCACATGGTACTATAGGGAAAAGGGGTGGGGTTATTACTAATGGTAGGCATGGGATACGTCCATATGGTACTATAGGAAGGGGTGAGGGTATGGTAATATATTATTAATTATAGGGTTCCGTCTACCTGGTACATTAGGAAGAGGGAGGAGGTCGCGTTGTCGGCAAGAAACGTGCGAGGAACTAAGTAAATTAGGGGTTGAGGCCACGTCTGTATAGGGTTAGTGCGTATACGAAGAATATTACGGACGGAAAACCGATTAAAATTAAGTCGGTTAATACGGCAATAATCATAGTTAAATCACGGAGTGTATATAGTCTGGCGGGCGAATAGAATATCAGACTGATATAAAATCGGTTATTAAGGCGTCAAACATAGTCACGGGTCGGGTCTAGTTTGGTGGGCGAATACGAATACTGTTCTGAAGTGAGAACGAGTTCGGGTACGTAATTTAAAATATAGCCTCGTAGTATTACGGCGGATTAATTAGAGGACGGAAACAGTAGAGACACGTGCGTATAGCTAGAAAAATAGGGAGTCTAACGAAATAATACCCACTATGGACAAATAGGAATAAAATCCTGTTCAGCGTGGGGGAGTTGGACTATTAATACTTCTGAACAAGAAGTAACAAAAGTTTGACTTAGAGTAGACTTGTTGGCTTGAGTAGATGGTCTTGGATGGTTGTGTAAATAGGAAAATACGCGATTAAACCTGCTGGTATTATAGTGTCTGTACTCTGTGGTGGGAATTCCTTCTAATGAGAGCAGAGCTCTGACCTGAGGGGACTTCTACAATGAATCAGGACATTTTGGTTTCGATTTTGATTGGTTTTCCCATACATTGCTCCGAAAATAATGTGAACGTAAACTCAGTGTGTTGAACACACAAATGGGACTTGAGAAATGTGAGGTGACCAAGCCATAGTGCAGAACTTTACATTACACCGAGACCTGAGCTCTTACTCGGGGGGAAAAATGGCATTACATACTGAAGGCGTTCCGCACACACATAAAAAAGGAATGTTGGGAGTTAGTGGTGATATTTTTCGGTCTATGAACAGTAATCGAGCATAGTATTTTGAACCATTGACCGGAGCAATGTTGGACGTGATTAGAGTAGAATCATGTACAATCAGACCGGGTTCATCCATTCGCCAATAGGTGAGTTAGGTAACAAAGGTTTACGACTCAAATGAAGCTAAAGTCAAATTTAAAGTCTTTGCAATATTTTCCCAGTTTTCCTGTCTATAACATGGAAGGTTAAGGTGTTGGAATGTGCAGCGTAGCCTGAACCAGATGGCAAGGTATGTAGTGCGCTCTTAACATCAGGAGAAGTACTGATCCTGTCCTACCAACAAAGGGTGAGACTACAGGTTCCTGCGTTGGTGGGAAACCTTTCTATGGCATGAAACAGGGACTTTAATTCCTTCAGAATTCAAATTTTGAAACTTCTGCTGGGTCAAACCTGACATGACTTGGACGAGGGTCAATATGCTGTGTTGTGTGATCGGGACTGCTTATAACACCTAACTTAAAATGCCACAATCATTCTGGGAAGGGACAAACACCTTAATGGAAGAAGTTGATGGTACTACGGACCCACTGGGAGAGAACGAACACTCTAACAGAGGCACAACTACGAAAAGCGGTGCTGCAACTATAGCATTGGTATGTTGACGACTGACAAGATGAGACGGTAGTAGAGGGTAGAGACGCTAGTCGTGACCATGAAGGAAGGAAACTAATTTCTTTCCCCATGCCACGAAAATCGCCTCTAGGCGGGCGACTGTGACGAACACAGAAGGGTACCATTAGCCTAAGTATGATATAATAAGAAGAATTAATTTATTGATTAAAACGAGATAAGTACAGCCATCTAGACGCATAGTCGCGAACTAACGCGAGTAGAACTTAAGGGTTGCACATGATGTTGGGATACTCAAACTTTTGCGTGATGCGAGCAAAAGTGGATAGATGGCAGTGATGAAGCAATCGCATATATTTGACGGTTAGAGGGCGCATAAGTTAACTCGCAATGGCTTGACGGGTATTCACATCAGTTCGTCGCTCGGCGGGGTAGTATTGCAATGTCTAAATCGGCCGACAGAGGCGCTGTTAGGGGTGGGGTCCCAAGGAAGGGCCATTTAAACTCGTGCGCAGTCGACGTCGAGTCAGTCTTGTTTCGGGAGCCAGCAACCTAATAACAAACACTCACGGTGAGTGTGAAGTCTGGCAAATCGCGTCGCGGAGCCGTGCTCATTGTCCATACAAGTTCAAACTAGCTTGTTCGCCAATACTTGGGTGTTTTAAGTTTAAAGTCGAGTGTAGCATACCAATGGGGGAAGATCCTGGACCGAAAAGGTCGGGATTGGAAACCGGAGGTTCTGATGATAGTATACCAATGGAGGAAGATCCTGGACCGAAAGGTCGGGATTGGAAACCGGAGGTTCTGATGATAGTATACCAATGGAGGAAGATCCTGGACCGAAAGGTCGGGATTGGAAACCGGAGGTTCTGATGATAGCATGCCAATGAAGAAGGATCCTGGACCGAAAGGTCGGGATTTAGAACCAGAGGCTATGTTCCTTATACCGAGGGAGGATAGTTCTGGACCGAAAGGTCGGGACTGGATACCAGAGGTTATAGTATGTCGAGAGAGTAACGGGTAGTAATGAGGAAGAAATGTGTGAAGAGATAATTGAACCCACTGGACGATGAGCATGCTCACCTAGAATAATTTGTTAAAATATACAACTCGTTAGGCCTTACGGCACTAAAGACTACGAATAGTCGAGCGAGATGTTATTAGTAGATTTTGTGACGCGAGTGCGTGTGAGTGAGTGCTGCGCGGCTTGATGGTCAAGTGAAGTAGTGCCTAGATAAAGGCCAAGGTTAACGTAGGTAGAGGTGTTGTGTTCGTATTGGATTGCAGTGTGTGCCAGAAGTGTAGGAAGCCCTGTACCAGGTAGACGAGTGTCCTTATATAAGTGATTAGCTAGGGGTTCGTGTCAGTTGTACATCGTAGTAAATTCATGTTCTTTGAGCGCAACCGTACGTTTAGAGTTCGTAAGTAAGAGGCTGGCATAGGCTAGGTATAGTATAACTCTTGTATTGGGGAGAATACAGTTCAAGGTTCGAAAATAGAGGAGGTCTCGAGGGTGCGATGCACGTATCAACGGATCGACCTGAGAGATGTCTGGGGAGGGAGCTGAGGTTGTCTAAGTTTGGTATTTTGCTCAGGAAAAGGTGGGAGGGAACATAAGTAGGTACACTTAACACGTAGGTGCGATGTTCTAATAAGGAGCATTGTACATACATTACACATACTGTTATACCCCTAATAATGCATCCAGGCCGCGCTGCACTTTTTACCTTATAAATAGCGTGCGCGCGATCGCCAGTCAGTTCAGTCGATTTCCATAATTCCTACGGGGCGAAGCTATGCCCGAATAACTACCAATTTCTATATCTACTATTTCTAAGTGCTAATTCTATTATTCTAGTTCAGTGTTCTAAATCAAATATAACTTTATGAATAAGTGTAATAATAATCCATATAAAATATCCAATAAACATTTAAGTTATAATTAAGTGAAGTTTTATTTTTAAAAACTTAAGCGGAAAGTTCCGCGTAACAAATTGGTGTCAGAAGTGGGATTTGAGTAATTAGAACTCTAGTTCTTCCCCACGAACTTCCACAAACAATAAAATAATAAAATCATAAAACCTAAAGTTTAAACAAAAAAAAAAAAAACACAAGTGCTTCACTGTATCCCGTGACCGACAGCCGGTCACTTATCTTCGCTACACCTCACCACGCCATCTACGAAGGCCTAGGACCAGATCATCATCAACATCAACCGAATTCCCGACTCGCCAGCGTAGCTCCCGCCTGATTACCGTTCAACATCCGCTGCCTCGCTTCACCTAGACTGGACCACTACTGAAGAACAGTCCTCAGCACACCCCGGATCTCCAGCCAGCCTCCAACAGTACCTGTTCTACGCCGTGAACGAACCTTCAGCCAGATCCTCAGTCACCACTTCGCCAGTGCAGTGTTGCGCGATGCATCTATGCATCTGCATCTTGTGAGTAGATTGTGTTGTTAGATACCCTAAAGGACCTTAAGATAACCTGCGACAAGTTTTATCCCAAGTCTTCTAATCTTCTATGTCAACTGACATAGTACAAGTATCGGATTCAGACTCCCACTCAGATTCAGAGTCGGATCCAATCATGTCGTCTGAAAAGGTACCCCTGAACGTCTTAATTAAGTTCATCAAGCCTTTCAACGGCGATAGGGCTAGCCTGCCCGCCTTCCTAACCAACTGCGATAATGCAGTTGAGTTAGCCAACTCCGACCAGAAAATAACACTCTTCAAGTATATATTATCCCAATTGGAAGGAAAGGCTCAGGCAGCCACCTCCCTCCGAGTTTTCGACTCGTGGGACGAGGTTAGGGTGTTTCTCCGATCCACATTCGGCGAACAAAAACATCACTCTCATCTGCTGGCTGACTTGCAAGCCTGCAGACAGCAAACATCCGAGAATGTGACCCAGTTCGCAATGCGGGTCGAAGGGTGTTTGACTCGCATCCAATCGGACCTTCACCACAGCGTCACCCAAAAGAATGAACTCATAGGTCGCGTAGCCGAAATCGAGGACCTCGCACTAAATACATTCATCTTAGGGGTAAACCCCCATATATCTATTATTCTTAGGTGCAGAAACCCGAAATCCCTCAGTGAAGCAACCAGCCTAGCGATTCAAGAAGAAAAAATTGTAAATCTAAAAAGGGACATCGCGAATAATCGGTCCCCGAGTATTAACCCACAAACACACAATCGTGCCCCAAATTTTCAAGCACGCTATAATAATAACATGCACAATTTCTATTCGAACAACTACAACGCGCAGCCGTCCTCCAACAAAGTATTATGCAGATATTGTAAAAATATCGGTCACACGATCGAACAGTGCCGCAAACGCGCTTATAACAATCGAAATGCAAACTCGACACGTGGCAACTCAAACGGCCCGCCGCCGCGGTCGATTCCGCAAAATCAACAATACTCAGGTTACAAGCCACCACCGCCTCGAGTACATTACGCTACGGACGATGGAAATTCCCAGAATGATAATGATTACGATTTAAACTGAAAACAATTCCGCAACCGTGCCTCTCGGAATTCGAATTCGCAAATGGCACCTCTTTAGAATTAAATCATAACCTTAAGCCTTACGCAAATCCAAATAATATTGAGCGTTCTAATTTTAATAATACTACTATATCTGCTAGATCTAATCATTCTAATTCGTCTCTGAATCCTAATTGTAATGCCAAGTCCGTACTAAATCCTAAATCTTCAAGTTCGAATAATATTAAGTATACTAGTTCCACTGAGTCTTCTAAATCTAAGAAACCTATTATATCTACTAAGTCTAGTTCATCACTGAGTCCTAATTATAATTCTACGTCCTTGCTAAACTCTGAGGTTACCAGTTCCGCAGAATTTAATAATGTTAAATATAATAATTCAAATTTTACCAACCCTGCTACATCTGCTACATCTAAATCATCGTCGAATCATAATTACAATGCCAAATCTTTATTAAATCTTAAGGTTACTAGTCCTACTACCTCCACTGAATCTACTAAATCTGCCAAATCCACTGTATCTGCAAAATGCAATGATCCTACTAATTCAAAACAAAAGAAAAAATATAAATCCGTGTCTACAGACACCCATGACCTCGCGAACTACTCCAAACAAGAAAACGAAACAATCACTGAATCCAGGTCCATCACATCGCTGAAGCCAACTTCATCAGAAATTTACGAAATCTCGCCACTAAACAAAATTCATCTGCCTCATATATTCGTCCAGACTCAAGTATCTAGCCAGCCTCTCAACTTCCTAGTGGACACCGGCGCCTCTGTCTGTCTAATCAAACAAAGCTCTATGGAAATGATGCCAACCCTTGGCGATGCCAGATTGAAGATAAAGGGCATTGAAAATTCGGACAAACCTTGTGAGACCCTAGGCGACTTCGACCTAAACCTGCACCTACCAATCAATACCATATCTTTTCCATTTCATGTTATGGCTCTACCCGCTCTCCAATACGATGGAATAATTGGAAACAATTTATTAAAACCACTGGAAGCCACTATCGACTATCAATCGGAAACGCTCACCATCCGAGAAAATACTATTCCATTAAATTTTAACAAACCGATGTACACTCTATCTCCTCGATCAGAAACATTCATCGAGTGCGCAGTAAACAACCCCGAAATTCTAACGGGTCTAATCCTTGATCACAACTTCCATGAAGATGTTAAAATCGCTAATTGTATAGTAAAAGTAAAACATAATAATCACGTGAACATTTCCGTTTTAAATATATCTCCACACGAAATTATCTTAAAGGACCCAAGGGTCACCTTAATCCCTATTTACGAAATCCTAGAGCCAACCAAAGAACAAGTCCTTAATTTCAACTTCCAAAACTCTGCTTCTATGCCAAAATCTACTATTTCCCAAAGAGAAAATTTAATTCTCAAATCTATTCCTATGAAACACCTCAATAATGAAGAATACGAACTCCTAAAAAATCTATGCTTTAGTTACCCGGATATATTTCACCTTGACGGTGACATTCTTACTTCTACCTCAGCTGTCCAACACGAAATCAAAACAAAAACGGACCAGCCCATCAACACAAAGACCTATCGTTACCCAGAAATTCATAAGGAAGAAGTCAACAATCAAATCTCTAAAATGTTAAAACAAGGTATCATCGAACATTCCAACTCGCCGTATTCTTCCCCAATATGGGTGGTTCCGAAAAAACTAGATAACTCTGGAAAACGTAAATGGCGCATAGTGATCGATTATCGTAAACTCAACGATATCACAATCGGCGATACCTATCCTATTCCCAATATAGTGGAAATTCTAGATCAGCTTGGCAACTCAAAATATTTTACAACCTTGGACCTGGCTTCCGGTTTTCATCAAGTCGAAATGTCCCCAGAGGACGCCCCAAAGACCGCGTTCACTGTCCCTAACGGCCATTACCACTTTAAACGCATGGCGTTCGGATTAAAGAACAGCCCTATCACATTTTCCCGATTAATGGGAACGGTCCTATCCGGTCTACAAGGAATCCACTGTTTTGTGTACCTTGACGACATTGTCATATACTCACACGACCTCAAAACCCATTTAGAAAAACTTCACCTAGTCTTCGACCGCCTTCGACAATACAATCTCAAACTCCAACCAGATAAATGCGAGTTCCTCCGTAAGGAGGTTGCTTATCTAGGTCATATGATTTCCGACAAGGGCGTCACTCCAAATCCCGAAAAGGTCAGATGTGTATTAGATTTCCCAGCGCCCAAAAACCCAAAACAAGTCAAAAGCTTTTTAGGCCTTATTGGCTATTACCGTCGCTTCATTAAGGATTTTTCACGAATTACCAAACCTCTTACTTCGCTCCTTCGAAAGGACGCACCCTTCTTATGGGAACAAACTCAACAAAATTCCTTCGATAACCTCAAAGAACTTCTAACCAGCGCTCCTATTCTCCAATATCCAGATTTTTCAAAACCTTTCGTATTAACCACAGATGCCAGTAAATACGCGTGCGGAGCTGTGCTCTCCCAAGGTGAGATAGGTAAAGATCTTCCGATAGCTTATGCGTCACGCACATTCAACAGTGCCGAGGGTAATTACTCTACAACTGAACAAGAACTAGTCGCAATAATGTTCGGCGTGAAAACCTTCCGACCCTACTTGTACGGTAGGAAGTTCAAAATAATTACCGACCATCGTCCCCTAACTTGGTTGTTCAATGTCAAGGACCCTGGAAGCAAGTTAGTCCGCTGGCGCCTTAAGCTAGAAGAATACGAATATGAGATAGTTTACAAACCAGGGAAAATAAATTCTAACGCTGACGCTCTCTCTCGAATACCGATTCATGCTACCGAAGACGAAACCTCACCTCAACGTAATCCGAACGACTCCTACGCTGATTTTATAAGGTCAATTCGAAACTCTGAAATCGAATACGATACTGAAGTAGAAGAACACAACCAAAACCTATTGAAGACACATTGCAAGTTCGTCCTATATCCGACAGCTCTTGACCTAGATGACTCCATCCCATTTTGCAAGGAAATTATCGACCTATCTACAAACGATCCCAATTTTAGAGAAACCGAAAGAGAACAGAATACCTACTCAATCACTTCAAACGATAAACAATATTTCGTCCACTTATTTCTCCGTGTCCACCACTACGAAGAAATGTCCTACAAAGATATCTTCCAAGTGTTATCAAATTTCCGAGATTGTTTCGTAATAGTAAACAGCGAAATAAAAGAAATAGCTATTTCAGACTTTAAAGATCCTTACTGTCGCTTACTATACCCTAAAATCTATAACATGCTTACTCACATTTTCCACGGTACTGGAATAAAGATTCACCTATACCGCAATCAAATTATCTACCCCCTACCAGCAGAAGTGCCGACCATTCTTAGAGATAATCACGACTCACCCATCGCGGGACATCCAGGCTCAAATCGAATGTACAACCGATTAAAAGACTCATATTTCTGGAAAGGAATGAAAAGGGACATAGAAACCTATGTTGAGAAATGCCGCCCATGCCAAGTCAACAAGCCCCTTAGGCAGACAAACCGACCCCCTATGGAGATTACTTCTACCTCCACAAAACCATTTGAAAGGATCGCCCTAGACATCGTCGGTCCTCTACCATTATCAGGCCAATACAAATTTAAGTATATTCTCACTCTACAGGATGATTTAACTAAATATTCTACCGCTTACCCTCTAATTGCTATTTCTTCCGAACAAATATCCATTCAACTCATCCATTTCATATCTCTCTTTGGTATACCAAAGGCAGTTCTAACAGACAACGGCTCTTATTTCATTTCAGACGTTTTTAAAACTATATGTAAATTCTTCAAGATAAAAAACCTATTTGCTTCTCCATTCCATCCTCAGACCAACGGAGCCCTTGAGAGGTCACATTCCACTATGAAGTCCTACTTGAAATCATTCGTAAACGAAAACCACAACAATTGGCATGAATATCTGCACACCGCTATCCTCGCATATAACACGAATGTACATAGCACAACTCAATACTCACCATACGAGCTCGTCTTCGGCGTAAAGCCCTATATTCCAAACTCACTCTTTAGTTACGACCCAAATCTTACCTACCCTGAATATATTCGTTCACTAAAATACAAAATGAATTTTAGCCGACAAAAGGCCCTAGAACACGTCGCCCAAAGTAAGCAAAGGTCAAAGGACCTCTATGACCGACATTCCCGCGAAATTAAATACAAATCTGGAGAGTTCGTATATCTAAAAAACCACGCCAGACAAGGCAAATCGTTAGAACCAATTTGGAAAGGGCCATTTAAAATAATAAAGTTAAACGGAAGGAACACCGCTACCCTACAGATAGGTCATAGACAGATACGTCACCACTTCGATCAAATGAAGCCAGCTCATTAATTAGTTATAATGTTCAACCATTAGAAGTAATCTTACTTAATAACATTACATATAAATCAGAATACCCGCCACTTCGCTATCGCTCGACACACGTGCCGTGTCACGTTACATCTCATTGTTCTAAGAAAATAATAAAAGCAACCTTGAAACCCTGTACAGCTGGTACCTTGACCTACATTAAATCCCATTTCTTACAGGTTGATGAATACAATTCCCTCGTCGTCGAAATTCGTGGAACCGATTCTGCACAGTCCCGGGATATATTTCGACCCTCAGGGAACCATGAAATACTACAATGACTATTGGAACGTCATCACCCATATTGACGTCTCATTTATTCAACCACATCTAAAAATCATACAAAAATCAGTTGAGCGAACAGAGAATTTATGTTCCATATCGAAAAACCTTCAAGTTAAAAGCCACTGCGAGAATATACTAGACCCTATTAAAGTACAAATAACTCAGAATTTTGATCAATTAGAAGCCTTATCCCACATCATTGCCGACGAGGAACCCGATCGTCAAAAACGCAGCCTCTTCGATTTCGGAGGAAATATACTAAAATTCTTCTTCGGAACCCTAGATTCATCCGACGCCGAGAAATATAATAATGCGATCGAATCATGTCAACAAGATGAGAATCAAATGTCCCATCTTATGATGGAAAACATACACATAATAAAATCATCCTTTACAACGTTCAACGATTCCATATCACAGATAAACAACAACGAAATTCAACTGAATGAAGGTATAGAAACCCTTAATAAATTAATGCATAATTTCTCAACACAATACGTAAGCTTCCGAGTATACCAAAGGGTCAACTCACTTTCTAATTCCATCGAAAGCTCATTATCATCTATTTCTTTCAGTCTAGAAAACACCATAAATTCTATCCTGTTCGCCAAACTAAACACTCTGCATCCATTTGTATTAAGTCCTAGAAGATTACTAAACGAATTAAATCAGCATTCAAATTCAATTATAAAAAACAGAGATTTTCCTACACCTCTCAGCATAAATGGATCTATGTTCTTTCTAAATCAGGAAAATTAACCGTAAACTGTAATAATAAAATTTCAGATATCACCATTTCAGCTACTGGAATACTCACCCTACCTAGTAATTGTATCGCATTTTTCAAAATCCTTACCTTTAAACCAACATTAAAGATAAATTCAACAATTGAACCACTAAACTCTAACTTCGATATAATAGAAGACGATTGCTGTAACCAAGAAAAATTTAACGATAGTTTAAACTTTCTAACTCCCATCAAACTAACCAACATCAATCTAGAATCTTTAAAATATTCAACACACAAGTTAGATCACTTAAGTGAAGAGCTAAATAAATTAGAAAATCAACCTCACTATATTAAATATGGAAACTATTACTCTGGCCTGGTCTACACTATATCTATCTCCCTGATAATTTTTATTATTTACAAAATCGCCAGGAAAATTTGTGGTAATTCAAAGTGCTGTGTCACAGTCTATAACCAATGTAACTCACGGAAATTAGTCCGCCATTCATCCAAAATTAGCAACTCCATTGAAATGACGGAGATGGAGTCCTCTGAAGAAGATAGAACTAATACTATATCTGTAGAACCTACCTACTCCACTGTATCGCCCAGGAGAAATAGGCTTAATACTAATAACTAGACTAATTAGAATTAAGTTAAAATGTAAGAGTATATGTTAAGATTACCATGTCGTCCTATGTCGTGCTATATCGTTCTATGTCAAGATAAGTTACTATGTCAGAAAAAGTTACTATGTCAGAAATACTATGTCGTGCTATATCGTTCTATGTCAAGAGAAGTTACTATGTCAGAAATACTATGTCGTGCTATATCGTTCTATGTCAAGAGAAGTTACTATGTCAGAAAAAGTTACTATGTCAGAAATACTATGTCGTGCTATATCGTTCTATGTCAAGAGAAGTTACTATGTCAGAAAAAGTTACTATGTCAGAAATACTATGTCATGCTATATCGTTCTATGTCAAGAGAAGTTACTATGTCAGTAGAAGTTACTATGTCAAGAGAAGTTACTATGCCAAGAGAAGTTACTATGTCAGCAGAAGTTACTATGTCAAGAGAAGTTACTATGTCTAAGGAAGTTCTATGTCGAAAATGCTATATCGTACTAAATAATTCTATGTCAAAAGTTCAATGCCTGTAATATTAAGTACTAAATCGTTACTAGTTCAATAATAAGTTTCTACTATATCATTGCAAATTCGTCACTGCATCATGTAATATCAATTTCTAAATAATTACTGGATCGTAAATGTTTGCTATATCCTTACTAGTTCACTACTATGTTGTTTAATTAATTTCGATGTCAATCTTTTAATATAATGTAATTCTAAGCCATATAAATTGTAAACTGAGTCTTTTACCCTTCGCTTTCCTATTCTTCCCGAAAGCTCAGTCTATCTCAGGGGGCTGTTATACCCCTAATAATGCATCCAGGCCGCGCTGCACTTTTTACCTTATAAATAGCGTGCGCGCGATCGCCAGTCAGTTCAGTCGATTTCCATAATTCCTACGGGGCGAAGCTATGCCCGAATAACTACCAATTTCTATATCTACTATTTCTAAGTGCTAATTCTATTATTCTAGTTCAGTGTTCTAAATCAAATATAACTTTATGAATAAGTGTAATAATAATCCATATAAAATATCCAATAAACATTTAAGTTATAATTAAGTGAAGTTTTATTTTTAAAAACTTAAGCGGAAAGTTCCGCGTAACAATACGCAGTTAAGGTAATCCCAGCAGAGGGAACGCTTCATTTGCACAGAATAGGACAGGAGACCTTTAGGTACAACTTTGAGTGAGGAGTAGGACCTCAGTCAAACTGGTTGAAGGTCACAGCGATGGGCGGGGTGAACTAGAAGGTGAGAAAATCTCACCTGGTTCAAGGGGGCCCATTGTCTACCCCTGTTGGGGTAAATTTTCTGACCTTGCGAAGCGAAAGATAAGGTGTTTGATACCAAACAGATAAAAGGAAGAGCCTATAATCATAGAAAGTAGGAGTATAGTCCCGAGTAGAAACATAAGAACATTTACAATAATAAAGCTAATGAATGTAGGCACGAAACAATGCGCAAGAAAAGCCAGGTACAATAAACATTAAATAAATTATTTTAAGACCTCTTTTCTAACTCCTGCTAGGCCGTGGTTTTTTTTAATTTTTATTTTGTAAAGATATTTGACCGAAAGGGAAATATAATTTGAAATGCTAAGTTCAAGAAAGTCTAGGCAATTCCCTTCCAGCCGTTTCCCCTAACTCCTGCAAGGGGGTGAGTTATTTATTGTAGATTATGATA
The DNA here is from genome assembly GCA_946902875.1 of Nematopogon swammerdamellus. Lineage (NCBI taxonomy): Eukaryota > Metazoa > Arthropoda > Insecta > Lepidoptera > Adelidae > Nematopogon > Nematopogon swammerdamellus. Next base: position 24,161,518 of record OX336341.1, on the reverse strand, counting down.
GAACTAGAGATCTTCCAGCTGAATTATGGGAAATGCTTATACTCCAAGATCAGTGCTAGCCTATCTGATCGGTTGAGGAGAAAAGCATATAGTAGTTCCCTTTGGTAAGAGAAGTCGTTGAACCTTGTAGGTATTCCAGAAGTAAGGATAGTGATCTCACACAAGGCCACGCATCTTCAGGATTAGGCTACATACTTCCTTTTAGGAAGAGAATAAACTGGTTGAAGAATATACACGTTTTCTCAGGTGTAGGAATTTCCGGAGGAGAGAACATAGATTGTTACAATGTGGTAGAGGAGGCATAGTGACGTAGGAAAGGTGGACTTAGGCAGGAATTATAGCTGTGGTTAGAATATAACCCACAGAACAAAGATTAGGATAGAAAGGTTAAGGTTGAGTTAGTACTCTGGGTGATACGGTTACACAACGCTTTCTTGAAGAGAGAAAGAGACAGGGTCCATTTCCGCTTAGGTCATTGTATGCACATGTATACATTGACTGAGCTTACCTAGAGATCACTTGAATGCTAAACGCAGGCCATGGTTTATTTCAGAGTTTACTCGTAGTAACGAGGATGGGAATGAATTATGGGAAATGCTTATACTCCAAGATCAGTGCTAGCCTATCTGATCGGTTGAGGAGAAAAGCATATAGTAGTTCCCTTTGGTAAGAGAAGTCGTTGAACCTTGTAGGTATTCCAGAAGTAAGGATAGTGATCTCACACAAGGCCACGCATCTTCAGGATTAGGCTACATACTTCCTTTTAGGAAGAGAATAAACTGGTTGAAGAATATACACGTTTTCTCAGGTGTAGGAATTTCCGGAGGAGAGAACATAGATTGTTACAATGTGGTAGAGGAGGCATAGTGACGTAGGAAAGGTGGACTTAGGCAGGAATTATAGCTGTGGTTAGAATATAACCCACAGAACAAAGATTAGGATAGAAAGGTTAAGGTTGAGTTAGTACTCTGGGTGATACGGTTACACAACGCTTTCTTGAAGAGAGAAAGAGACAGGGTCCATTTCCGCTTAGGTCATTGTATGCACATGTATACATTGACTGAGCTTACCTAGAGATCACTTGAATGCTAAACGCAGGCCATGGTTTATTTCAGAGTTTACTCGTAGTAACGAGGATTTCTGTATAAATATTTATCTATATTCCTCTGTTGATAGAAGAAGGAATGACAGTGTTACTTTCAAGACAGGCGGAGATACGTTACTGAACGAATACAATAGAGTGGACTGTAGTTTTGAGTTTTCAAAATGCCAGGACTCACCAGGATTGGCCTCCTCGCAGCCAGCAGGGCTCCAGGCACAGCGTCGAGACTTACCCTTCCAGTTCCTTCCAGGCTCGCCCCCACACTAATACCTGGTTCGCAGCAGCTATAGGAGGTACTAGGAGTCCTGGCACGAGGGTCTGCTAATTAGCTTCTTCAGAATTTTACGAACTTTCAATTGTAATTTGCGAAAACAACTTTTATCGACGACAGATTAACAAAAAGTGAAAAAGGGCGGTTACTTTTGACAGATGACATGACAGTTCAAAAGTCACCTGCATTTAGGGCGACAATATTACTATTTTGTATGCAGCTAACTTTAACATTCCGCCGACCAAAATACTTGTATTTTTTTTTTTTTTTAACGATAGAATGGAACGATAAAGTTATATAAGAAATTAACTGAAAAATTGAAACGACAATTGTAACGATAAGTTTTGATTTAACGATAACGACAAATGTATACCAAACGATAACGACAACGACAAGGGGCTATTTATTGCTCACTAGTTTGCATTGGTAGTGGACACAATTTTACTACGGGCCTTTTCATGGACCCACTGGATGTGAGCACAGTCACCACGCGACAGACTCCATCTGCACCAGGGTGTAGCTCAGTGATGCGACCAGTACGCCATTTTAATGGGCTACACTGTTCATCCAGTATGAGAACCATTGTACCTATAGCTAAGTTTGGATGAGATTTATTCCACTTCAGCTTTTGTTGTAATGAATGAATGTACTCTTTATGCCAACGATCCCAGAAATCTCTATGCATTTTTTGAATTAGCTTCCAACGATTTAAGACACTAATCTTTTGGTTACTCAGCTCTTCTTCTGGGACGGATGACATAGCCTCGAGAGTCAAGAAGTGTCCTGGTGTTAGTACCGATAGATCTTTGGGGTCGGAGCTGACTGGCGTAAGAGGCCGAGAATTTAATAATGCTTCGATTTGCGTCAAGAATGTGTATAATTCCTCGTACGTTAAACTTTGAAGTCCGATAACTCTTACCAAATGAGTTTTGACAGATTTGATTCCTGCTTCAGCTAAACCAGAGAAGTGAGGGCTACCAGGAGGATTAAATTCAAATTTCATTTCCTCAACTTCGGTTGCATTTTGCATGACAGTCTTAATCTGATTGCTAGCGCCAACAAAGTTTTTTCCTTGATCTGATACTAGACGGCTACATCTACCACGGCGAGCGACAAATCGCCTTAGAGCTGCTATAAAGGCTTCCGTGGTTAGCTCAGTGGCTAATTCTATATGAACGGCTTTGGTGCTGGTGCATACAAACACACAGATATAGGCTTTGTACGATTTTGCGCCTCTATAACGGCCAAGAGTAATCATAAACGGCCCACCATAGTCGACACAGGCAGACGAGAAAGGTTTTAGCGCATTTATACGATAAGGGGGAAGGTTACCCATAATCGGCGCGGGTGCTAAAACTGGACGACAACGAAAGCATTTTTGACAGGCTGAGATTACTGACTGAATTGCTCGTTTGGGGGACAAAATCCAAAACGTCTGCGATAATAAGTGATGCAGAGTCTGTAGTCCAGGGTGCATGAACTTCCTATGGTACTCATCTATTATTAGTGTAGTCACACGATGTTGTCTAGGTAATAATAAGGGATGCCTTTTATCATAATGGATATTGGCATTAGCCAGGCGACCGCCGACCCTCAAATAACCCTCATCATCAACAAACGGCGACAATTTTCTCAAATCTTTAGGGAGAGAATTCTCCTTACTTTTCGACAAGGCTTGCAGTTCAGTACCAAACGATACTTCCTGAACGTGCTTTATGAGAAACATCAATGATTGATGAGTCTCCGAAAACGACAAGGCTCCAGTCACTTTACTGGAACGATTTTCTAAGTTATATATGAAACGACGACAATAAGCGAGTACACGTTTTAGTGTTCGCAATGACGAGAACTTATTTATCAATTCAGATACGAAATCAGAATTGTTGTACGAGAGGAGACTATAAATCTTTTGCTCGTATTGAAGAGCATCTTCATCGAGCATCAACGCGAAACGTGGCCACGATGATTCAGAATCACTAAGCCAGGTGGGTCCAGTCCACCATAATGAGTGGTTCACCAACTCATCGGGCGTGAGGCCACGTGATCCACAGTCCGCAGGATTATCTGCAGATCGAACATGTCTCCAACAACTTGGAGGAATTTTATCTTGGATGTCACTAACTCTATTGCTAACAAAAGTTTTCCACTTGGACGGACACGACTTTATCCAAGTTAGAGCAACACTAGAGTCCGACCATGCAAATACTTTGTCAAAGTGATAGAACGGTTTTAAAGCTTCTTGCAGTGAATGCATTACATCGGCTAATAATTTTGCACCTAACAGTTCCAACCGTGGTAGCGTTATCCTTTTTAAAGGTGCTACCTTTGATTTAGCGCACGCCAGTTGAACCGAAGTTCCAAGTTTTCCATTTTCACATCGAATGTATATCACTGCACAGAAACCTTTCTCTGAAGCATCGCAAAATCCATGCAACTGCAACGCATCCTTTGTTGTTATAGCACGGCGGGAGATATTCAGTGACGACAAGTGTGGGAGTTGTGACTTAATGGTACACCATTCATGAGAGATTCGCTCTGGTGGTGCATCATCCCAAGATACACCGGAGATCCATAGGAGTTGCATTAGATATTTGCTGAGAAAGGTCACAGGCGACAGAAAACCTAACGGATCAAATATTCTTGCGATCTCCGAGAGTATCACACGTTTAGTACAAATATTGTTTTGCACTGCGACAGTAAATGTGAAGGTATCTGTGATTGGTAACCAACGAAGACCTAGTACCTTAAGCGAGAGATCGTCTGAATCAAAATTCAGAAAATGTTCCGTGTATAACTCGGATGGTTTTAAATCACTTAGAAAGTCCTTACAATTGGACGTCCACTTCCTGAGATAGAACCCAGCCGAGGCAAACATATCTGTTAACTCGGTACGCAGCATACGACTGTGATCGATAGTTTCCGAACCTGTTATGACATCATCCATATAGATGTCACGTTCAATGATTGCTGATGCGTTCGGGTAGTGTTCCTTAGAATCTTTTGCGAGCTGGGATATGGTGCGTAGAGCTTGAAACGGAGCAGATTTTACACCATATGTAACAGTTGTCAATTTAAAATCCTGTATTGGCTCGTTTGGGGAGTTACGCCAGAGAATGCGCTGATAATCAGATTCCGCAGGAGGTACCAAAATTTGCCGGTACATTTGTTTCACATCAGCTGTGAATACAACAGCGTGCCAACGAAAGCGAACGAGAAGGTTGAAGATACTAGTTTGTAATTTTTGTCCTTCCAATAGTGTGCTATTTAGTGAGACGCCCTGAGCATCTTTAGCACTTGCGTCAAACACGACACGTAATGGGGTGGTTACTGATTCCTTACAAATTCCATGATGAGGAATGTAATAGAATTGTCCATAATCGACAGGTGGAGGCTCAACTTTTTCTAGATGCTGACTACTCTCATACTCTTTCATGAAAGCGACATATTTTTCATGAAAGTCAAGGTTTGTTTTGAATTTGTTTTCAAGCGAAAAAAACCTTTTTAAGGCCATTGACCTGGTACCCGAGAAGATTGGTGCGGTGTTAGGTTCAGCAAAAGGTATCGGAACTATGTATCTGCCCGTTTCCGACCGACGGTGTTTCTCAATGAAGTTATCTTCTGCAAGTTTTTCTTTGAGAGTTAATAACTTTTTAGAACAAGGGACGTCCTCCAATTCCCAGAATCTTTTGAGTGAATCGTCCAGTGAAGTAACATTTGCAACGTGAAAATTATTACGTGACTCATTGAAGCTTTCCTCAGATCCACCCATGATTACCCAACCAAAGATTGTGTTTAATGCAACTGGATGGTGCACTTCGCCTTTTACCAATCCCGGAATCAGGGACCTTCCGAAGATGTGAGATGACAAGATCATGTCGATTGGTTTTGACACATTGAAGTCTGGGTCAGCTAGCTTTAGTCCAGTTAGGTGCTTCCATTCCTTTATTTTCGATTCTACAAAGGGACTCGATGGAAGACGATGATTGAGATCTTTCAACACTAAAGCTTCAACGACGATATGTTGCGATGAGTCTGCGCTAGGGCCAAACATGCACTGGACAACCCCGAGTGGTTGCTCAAGAGCGATGGCGATTCCTTTGACTGAGAATGTACTTGTTTTAACAAAGTCCAGTTTCAGCCTTTTGCGACAATCTTCAGCTATGAAGTTGGTTTCACTACCACTATCAAATAATACGCGAATGGGAACATACTGGTTTTGTCCATTTTTTAAGTAGGCCTTTGCCGATGACAGCAGGCTATTTGAACGAACCGAGATGACTTGACTGGACAACACATTCATAGTAGGGGGGGCGTCTGAGTGTGTAGTGTGAGATGACTCATTGCTTTCATCTACTTCAACGGTTGATTTTTTTTCAAAGTGTAGGAGTGTGTGGTGTGAATTACCACAGCGATTACATTTCTTATTCGAACGACACTGTTTCATTGAATGCGATGGCAGTAGACACAGTATGCACAAGTTATTTGCTTTTGCAAGGTCAAAGCGAGCAAGAGCAGTATTTTCCAAAAATTTGGGACAATCACGAATGTTATGCGCGTCTGAACATAGTCCGCACTTTGACGATGTAGCGACAAACGACGACGACTTATGCTTTGGTCCATTATTGACCGACGGCTTTCGAGAATTACTTTTTTCATTTTTTATATCATTTTCTTGCGGTAAGGCCGCAGACAATGCACGACATCGTTTTCTAACAAACTCCTGAAGTTTTTCGAATTTTGGTACTTCATTAGATTGATGTTCCAGTTCGAACTGGATACGAGACGAACGATCGAGTTTAGACCACAGTAGATGTACTAGCATGAAGTTTTTGTCGGGCAACCCATATTTCTCTAAAATTGACAAATTTTCAGAGAATATGCTATCTAATCTTTGTAGTTCGTTAGCACTGGCAGATTTAATCGATTCACAATGTAATAATTTTTCATAGAACGTATTTGCCAGTTGCCTCGTTTTGTGGTACCGTTCACGAAGTGCGTTATACGCGTCTAGGTAGCTAGCATTACAAATTGGGTACGATTTTATGAGATCTAGTGGTTCCTGTTCAAGGCAGGACAGCAGGTAGTGTAGTTTTTCAACCTCTGCCATGTTCGACTTATTATGAATTAACGAATCAAATATTTCTATGAATGGAAGCCAATTTTCAAGGTTTCCGTTGAACGATTTTAAGTTTATCCTAGGCAATTTCGCACAGACATTGGGAGCATCTTGAGATACCTGGGAGGTTGGGCTTGTATTGGTGAACTTTAATAATCTCTTACGAATGGTCGTCACTTTTTCCTCAAAGTCCTTTGTAACCTGAAACTCTTGTTTTCTCTCATGTGGAAGAACAGTGGCAAGTACACGTCTCTGTGCCTCGTGGAAACTGTTTGTTATGTTACTTAGGTCTGACTCACACTGTATTTTTAATGTATAACTATCACCAGCCTCACTAAGGTGTTCTAATCGCATTACTGCATAATCTCTGTCAACGCGTGCTAAGTCTACCGCTGCCGCTGCATTACTATCCAGAGACTCAGTCATTTTTATTCACTATAATAACTGGATCTAACTATTCAATGTAAATGACACTACAAACAAAACACCCTGCTATTCAGTAATGTTTTATTTACTATAATAACTGAATGTAACTATTCAGTGTAAATGAAGCTACCGAAAGAACTATGAACCGATTTCATGCTTAAATATCTGACAAATTCGCGAAAATTACCATATAGTTTAACTTATTTTTATTGTTGGAATGACGGAATGTTTCAGTTATTACTGAAATTACAATATTATTCGAGAAAAGTAAAATTTTTCGACAACTTTTTTTTCATCACAAAATTACGAAAATTTACGACAACGACAAAATTTCCACTACTTTACGTAAGGAAAACAATAAAATGTATTATACTTTACTAAAAGTATAATATTATTAAAGGAAACTAAAGAAGAAACCGATAAATACTTAGCATTATTTTGCAATACCCTCAAAGTGACACATTTTTATTCAAGTCACTGTTCAAACAAATTCGGTTCGAAGACCATTTAATGAACGAATACAATAGAGTGGACTGTTACTTTGTAACTGTTAACAGTTACAAAGGCTGTAGGATTACAAATTCAATATTTTCAACAGTGGGAGTGCTGCAGTGAATGTAGTACCAAAGGATATAGGTGGTAGACCACCCATATATGCCATGGCGATCATCTAATGGATATTGTTCATTAAGATAGCATTACCTACTGAGGTAACTCACAACTAAACGAGCATATTGTGAGAACACTCCGGCGTTAAATCATCACAATAATACTTGCCATATATGTCTGGTCCAATTTACCCAAGGGTAATCGACCTGAATCCGAGTCTGATCTCGCGATTCCAATAATTTGCGCATCGAGGTCAATCGTCTGACGATTGCCTTCATAAAATATCCTTTTTAAGCAGGCAGGGCCCGCCTCGCTTATAATATTCCAGAGTCGAAATTAACGACCCGGCATAGGGGTTGGTTAATTCGATCAAAGGAGTAGCTCTGCTGAATTTATTGCATTTGTAGTTTATCGACTTATTGTTCGAACTTCAGTCTTGTGTTAGGCAATACTAAACAAGAAAGGCATACACATACACTACACATGACTATGGGCAGTCGACATATTATTTACTGGGCCCAACACTTCATATAGGAGGAAATTGCAACATTCATATCAGTTGGAATTCGAGTAGAACATTTGATCATTTGATATAAGCTATTACAATATATAATTATCCATTGAGATTAATTTATCATATTTAATTAAGTAAATTAAAAAAAAATTGTTTGCTAGACGATCATTCGACCCCTTACATTATATACCTGAATTAAACGTTTATTTAATTTTATTTAATTTAAAATATATACCTATTTAGAAATATGTTTAGAAGTGCCCTTTTTAAACCCTCTAAAAACGGATATTTTAAGAGGTTTTTTTGGGATTTTCTCAATAACGCTCGAACTTTAAAAATTTTTTTTTTCACAATGTTGTAGCTCATTATATACGCGTCATTTGACACCCTAAATATCTACGTAGCCTAAAAACTCACGACACCAGGGCCAATTCACATTCTCGCTGGAAATCGGGGACTATACTGAAGCGATCGAAAAGACATTTCTAATGTCAATATACCCTGCGAAATTTCTTGTCGGTTCTTCTTCGTGAGTGTAATCTAACCGGATAGAACAAATTGTGACAAGTTCGAGTGCATTCTAACTGCCATATGAATGATCAATAAACAATACAATACAATACAATATAAATTTAGTAATTTATATGTATTAACACAAGTATAGCATTTATTTAACTAGCTTACTTACATGTATTATTAATAAGTATTCTCATTTTTAATAATTATTACATCTTCAATTCTCATATCTTTTGCTACTACCTAATTACATTTCACTATTATAATACATGTATCTCAACCATCCAAATGTTGACTTTAAGAAATCACTGTAATGTATAAGTTCACATTCGCACCTTATGTGAAGATTCTAATGTGCTTAAATACAGTTCAATGTTTCTTGGAGCAGTATATCATTTTCTATACGTAAAAAAAAAAACTATTTAAAAAAATATAAAAACCGCCTCCAAAAATGTATGCAATAAAAAAAATCTAACCCTGGAGTTGAAGGCGGTCGGTTATTTTTGCTTGCTTTAGCACCGCCTTCAACTCTAGGGTTCGACTTTTTTTTATTTCATACATTTTTGAAGGCGGTTTTTATTTTTTTTAATAGTTTTTTAAGTCACAATTTTTCTTAGTATTTTTTTGCTATTAATGTACTCGGCGGAATCGCCCGGCCTTCGGCCTCGACGTTTTATTAAAAAAAACATACAAAAAAAAACACACTCGAATTGAGAACCTCCTCCTTTCTTTGAAGTCGGTTAAAATATGACGAATCCGAGTACAGTGTACTGTCTATGGATGATGGATGAATAAAGAATATATCTATTTATATAAATAAATGTTTTGTTTGAGGTTTAATGTACTGTTTATTTAATGTAAATTAACAAATTTTAAAGAATTTCCAAAACGTATAAATTGGCAAACCGAGCAGGAACTTAACGAAACTCTAATCCTCCTCTTCTTCCCCACTCGCAAATTTGTTGACTATTATAATCAGGTAGCCTAAAACTGAAAACAAAAATAAGCAAAATAAATATATGTGTACGTGCACAGCTCCCGGCAGCAAATAATGCGAGTCGAGCTTTAGGAAGAGACTACCCGGTTGTAGAGCGTCGTCCCTGGCGCACGAACTCGAATGTCACTGTGCGACAGGGACGACTGCAGCGACTCTGATCTTGCGTCGACGCCTGCGTTGCTTTTGCAGATCCGACACAATAGGTAATGAGTAATGAGGGAATAGGGAAGATGCGTATTAAATTTACAATTTTCTTAGCTTAAAAAGATCTCTACAAAATCAAAATACAATGAGCGAAAGAATCATCCCGATATCGCTTAAACTGATTTGATTGAAACTGATGAATTCACAAAAATTTCAGTTGCTGAATAATCGAACTAACCGCCGCCGCCGGGTGATCGACGTGACGTCACGTCGCCGACCGCGAGCCAAACGCGCGGTGCCCCGCATGAGAGCGAGATGGGCGGTGCAGTTTACGTGAGGTCATCGCTCACCATAACAGCACAGCTCCGACACAGCAAATAGGTTCCCATTGAAGGTAGGGCTTTAAATCATGTGCATTTAAGTAAATTTTAGAATGACAAGATAAAATAGTTGACAGCTCGTGGCAAGCGCGTTTGCCGCTACTGTCCACTCGTCTCACAAACCGCGCGCTTCAAACGACCGGCCCGCTCCCCTACGGCGCGGCGTCGACAAGCGGCATGCTTGCCGACGCCGAGCCGCCCGCGCGCTGTCTCCGCGTCGCCCGCCACCGGGCGGAGTCGCCTGCGCACGACACCGCACCATTCCCGCGCTGCCCTATCACCCTGTGCTTCACAAGCGAGATCGCTCACTAATGTTCGCCAACCGGTCTGCGAGCCGGAATCCAAGCTCTCGGCGCGTGGACAGCGAGCCGCCAGCGCGCCGCCCGCGCGGTGGCAGGGAGCCACCAACGCGCCGACCGCGCGGTGGCAGCGAGCTGGCACCGCGCGGGCGACACGCTGGCGGCTGGCGGTTGGATTATTCGAGGCGGTGACTGGCCGTTGCTGAGGTGGAGCGGTGCTGTTATGGTGAGCGATGACCTTAAAAACACTGCCGTCATGTATAATGTGTATAATAGTGGAATATCCTATTATCGGTAAGTCATTCTAATTACAAAATTCAGTATTTATATATATAAACTCGTGAAAATATGTTGCTAGATGTCAAACTAATCGGGCTCGATAATGAGCGGGATCACTATGATTTTGAGATTTGTTCGTCGCTCACGGCACACGAATTTTTGTACCAAAATTTTTTTTTTTAGAAATCGCGACATATTTCGCCGAGCAACCCATAAGGTGTCTAACGACGACCCCCGGTAGTACGCGGGGGTTGCTTATTTTTTATTTTTTTTTTATAGAAAGCGCGACATGTGGCGTCGAGCCACCCATTAGGTGTTTAACGACGCCCATGGACATTTGGTCGTACGCGGGGGTTGCGAATGCCATGCCGGCCTGAAAGATGCCTATTCAAGCCTCTCTTGAAGGACCCGAGACTCGAGACTATACTTGGGGGGAAATATGCAAACATTGGGGGAATAAGCAGGGAGAGCGTTCCAGAGTTCACCAGTTCTGTGGAGGAAAAATCTGCAGAACCGATTGGTACGCGTCCGTGGTAAGTCTAGGTATAGGGATGCAATTTCTGCCCAGTGCGCGTTGTGCGGAGGTGGAAAGGGGACGGCGTCGATCACGTTAAACAGCTCCTCGGAGCATTTCTCATGGTATAAGCGATAGAACACACTTAGGGCGCCGACATCCCTACGGAGTTGCAGTGGCTCTAGATCGCGGGACACATCGGGGTCACCCACTAGTCGCACGGCTCGACGCTGGATCGAATCTAAAGGCGAAAGCTGGTATTTAGCTGAGCCATCCCACAAGTGCGAGTAGTTCTCCAAGCAGAACCTAATCTGCTATTTATACAAAAGCAGCCTTTGGCCCGGCGGCGCCTGCGTGAAGTACCGTCGCGTCGCACCTTTTTGAGTACGCCCAGCTTTTTAGAAGCCAACTTGGACTAGCCCTCGATATGACGCCGAAAGTTTAGGTCGTGCGACAGTTCGACTCCGAGGATGCGCTGCGATGCAATGCGCTCCATCACCTTACAGAGTAGGGAGGTAATTACTATAGGTCGGTATTTCGACGGGGTTGAGCGGCCGCCTTTTTTAAGAACTGCTTGGTCAAACGCAGATTTCCAGGCTGCCGGTACACGGCAAGTGGAGTAAGAGAGGCGGAAAAGGCGGGTTAGCACAGGAGCCAGCTCGGGAGCACACCGTTTCAACACCAATGGAGGAACCCTGTCCGGCCTACTCGTCATCCTGGTGTCTAGGGAGAGAAGCTTCGCCCGCACAGTTCGTTGTCGGAACTGTACTTCCGGAATGGAGTTCTCACCCCTAGTTATGGATGAAGGAATGGCACCCCCAATCTATTGAATGTTAAGCAACGCTGGGCGCGGTCAGTAGGTTCGGATTCCTCGTAAAACTGTAGGTCCCTTCCCTCCTAATCTTACTTGGTGGTAGGGTTTAACCCGCCCGGGTTAGTACCACCGCACTGAATGAAACGTCGGTCTAAACGGCTATGTAAATAGTTTGTGTTTTCCGACCAGTTCAGTGTAGCTGGCACGATCAAAGGGGGAAGCACTGACATGGCACCTAGTTCACCCGGTGTTATGGGCTGACATCACGGACGTTGTAGGTGATGTAGCCAACCGTGTCAGTTTCCATAAAAAAAAAAAAAAAGTCCAGGTTATAGTTCCCCGCAAAGAGAGACACCAGTAAGTCGGCTTTCTCCTTTCCGGAGTGAGCAAGTGAGCCCCCAGGACATTGTAGAGGCGGAAGTGAGGAGCGGCAAAAATTCGACTCGACAGATTTGGCGAGAGAGAAAAACTCAACAAAACATACTTTATTTTTAACCCCCGACGCAAAAGGAGGGTTGTTTCACGCCTTTGTCTGTGTGTATGTCTGTGGCACCGTAGCTCCCAAACGGATGAACCGATTTGGATACGGTTTTTTTTAATTATAAAGCTGATTTAACCGGGATGCTTCTTAGGTATGTTTGTAATCAAGTAATAAAAAAATTACGCCTCTTGTCAACTTTTCTAAACTTTTTTCGGCTTTTGTTAACTTTGTATACTGTAGCAAAAGTGTCGCGTCGGTCGAAGACTTACACTTTTGTCGCTTAGATCTCATTCGCCAAGTGTCTGGCTGGAGTGTAATGTGCGATAAGGAAACGTTTGGTCGCACGCTTACTGAATCAACTAAATACCTAGTATGAAAGAATACAAAAGAGTACGAAAAAGCACCGCTCTTTGTGATATTCTTTCTCATTGAATCTCCGAGACGTAAAAACCCTTAAAAAGTAAAAAAATAATTTCCGTTTAATTACTTAAAGGCGTCGGTCGGGGAACCGCTATGTAAATAAAATAGAACTTTTTATTTTTCCCACGCTTGAAATTTTTATTAGGTACCAAATTCAGAGGAAACGAATTCCATTAACTTCACAAATTCTTCAATCTTTCGTGTGAATGCCGCGTCAACCTTCCCCTACCTGCTCCCACCCATCTCCCAGATCTCCCATCCAATCGGAACGCGCGTCGTCGCCTCCGCTCACCGCAAACTAAGGGATATGACTCCCTTCTTAGATTACTAGATGGTAGGGTTTAACACGCCCGGGTTGGTACCACCGCACTGAATGAAAGGTCGGTCGAAACGGCTATGTAAATAGTTTGTGTTTTCCGTTCAGTTCAGTGTAGCCGGCACGACCAAAGGGAAACACTGACGTGGCACCAAGTTCATCCGGTGTTATGGGCTGACATCACGGATGTTGTAGGTGATGTAGCCAACAGTTTTAGCTCGGCGACGTCGGTTCCCGTGCAAGCATTAGATAGTCCAACGTCCCTACCACTTATATTATATTCCTGAAACTGGCTTAAAAACGGAAACTTCAGTTGTGATTAGAAACCTTTCCGAATACTGTATATCACAATGTGTGATTTAAATAAGCTTCCAAAAATTGAAGTGTATTCGGAAAGGTTTCTAAATAATTGGAAACCTTTCCAATAAACTTCCAAATAAAGATACGGTTCCACTTGGAAGTTGAAAGAGTCCCAACTCCCAACGCGGCGCGCGGCGCGGCCTTGGTCGAGCGAGCCGCGCAGCAGCGGAGGCGGTGGGAGTCGGCACAGCATATATATGGCTAAATATGGCTATATATGGCTAAATATGGCTATATATGGCTTTAGCCATATATATGCTGTGGAGTCGGCTACCCGGCCGGGGCGGCGGCGTGACGTCACAGCTGATTCACAATTTGTTTAGAGAGCGCTCAAGATATTCAACTTTAAACATTTAAAAAAAAATATATTTAATGCCTATCGCGATAATTCTTTCGGCGTTTTTCATCAAATTTTTCGGTTTATTTTTTCCGCCATTTAAATGTTAATGCTCATCTTGCCTATTATGCATTGTGGCAAGTTCGAGTGCAGTCTAACTGCCATATGAATGACAATACAATAAAAAAACAATAATAATACCATTCCAAACACTTAAATTTGATTGAAATGAAAAGAAAAAGGGGACTTGACTAGGTCATTTCTCTCCCCCGACCTAGACAGCACTTTTGCCAAATCCCTAACTGTCCATCGAGTTTTTATTCCAATTTTCAATTTTTATATGAAAAATAAATACGGAATTTCGATTTGAGTGATAAGGATTTTTTCTTTTTTCTCTTCTTATAATGAGTACTTTCTATTCCTGGAATTTCTCAAACGTATCCTGAAACAGCCTGTATAAGTTGAGTTCATAATGACTTGAGATGCCGTGTTGTATGGCCTCACCTTATCGTCTTATGCCCGCAAATACACGACCGAGGAGCATCAGCGTATTCATAGCATGAGATGGCTTTTAAACAAAATTGCATGTAAAGGCAAGCACACTTGTTTACCAACACGTAACGTGTTTCATCGCGTTTTGCCTCCTGTAGTATTGAGTTGGGCGAATACTAACTGATCGCGACCGGAAATAAACAGAAATTGTCTTCCTCCTCATAATTTGGATAAAAACTGTCGTAACGTGTAACGTAACGTAGATCTGGATATCTGTCTTGGACATCGAATTTCCGCAACTCAACCATAAGCACCAGCCTTAACACCATAAACGCGATGGCGGAGTAAACCCACAGCATCATTAGTACGACGCTTGTCTGAAATCAGTTACAAGGGATGCATTAGAAAATGTATGTATGTATGTATATTTATTGAGCACCAATTATTAAAAATTAGGTACAACAGGCGAGCTTAATGCCGCGAGGCATTCTATTCTAACTAACCTTTGGGATGTGGGAGAAGTACAAGCAGGCGAACAAGAAAAGTTTGTGGCTGTATTAGACTGTAAAGAAATATTGTAGGATAAACTACATACGAATACTACATAAATAATTTAATAAGCATATTATACAGGATGTCCCAAAAACCGAGGATAATCCTTGGACAGCTGATAGGGCTGCTAATTACCTCTCAGAATATTTAATTTTAGGTTTAGTTAGTTTTTGAGATATTGTCATTTTGGTAAAAATCCAAAATTTTCTCCCTCGGCTCATTTTTTTAAATGCCACAAGTACAAATGTAACATTTTCTTAAATCTAGTTTTTGTCAAATATTCCTGAAAAGTAACGCGGTATATTTTATTTTTTCATGTTTAATCCTGCTTAGCTGAAAAACGACTTAAGAGCCACATGTTAATTTTTTTTTCAACCTCGTCCCTTGAATTTGGCCCTTCGCGGTGAAAAAAAAAATAACTACACTAAAGTGGCCTTATGCAACAAAAATACGCCCATCTAATGCAGTTTTTAAAATGGTACATCACTTACCGATTTGCCCAATAATTTATGAGATAGTAGCTTTTGCCCGCGGCTTTGCTCGCGGTAGACTCGGTTTAATAGCAAATCAGATTAAACGCAAATATTATAATAAACAATTGCTTCTCTTATATTCTCTCTCTCCTGCCCATACTATACTTTCTTTGATACAGCTCAGCCCTATGGCTATTTAGCGTGATGTTATATAGCCTATAGTGAGCCTCAAGACCCAATCTTTCCATTGGTGCAAACCGCATCAAAATCTGTTCAGTGGTTCTAGATTTTACTTCAAACATACAGACAGACGTTCCCATTTATAAGAAGTAGAGAGAGAGTATAATTTTTTCTACGTTTCCTTTACCCCAACACCCAAAATACCAAACGTTATTTACGATTCTAGGTTGATTCTAGGCATTCCGAAGGCCAAACAACCGCCACAACTCCATCCCACGATACAAACCGATTTGAAATGATTGACCTATGATTTTTTCTGGCAATCGTCTTTTCAATACATTCTGGCCAGTGTCATGTAATTTGAGAATTTGAACCAAATATGAACGAATAAAACAAAAAAGCTTGAAATAAAAGTACGAGTATAATTACAATTTAAAAAACCCCCGACTCTAAAAAAGTCAAAAATAGTTTCCGTTTACTTACTTAAAGGTTGAACCGCTAAGTAAATGCAAGCGCAGCTCTGATTTTTTATATTTTATTTACTTAGCGGTCCCCCGACTCCTTTAAGTAAGTAAACGGAAATTATTATTGCATTTTTTAGAGTCGGGGGTTTTTTAAATTTGTAATTTAACTTTTATTTCATAGTCCAGGAAACGAGGAAATTCTTTGTATGGGCTCTTCGGACTAATTCCTCTGTCGCTGAAACTTTGCAGTGTGATATGATAAAGTAGGGTTTAAAATATACGTTTGACAAATTATCTAGGATTTTTGATGTTTGGAAGTTAGGTATTTATACCTAAACATGAAAATTGCTTATAACTGCTGGTGAAAAATTGCTCCGTCCAAAATTCCTTCGGTATATGATATTATATATTAATAAGAGTATATATACAACTTTGTCTTGGAAAATTTCGATTTCAAATAGGCAGAAATTTGAAAATACCTATTTTGTATCACAACTTCTTCAGAAAAATTGCTCTGTCAATTTTTATTTTGTTAAATATCTTAATTTATTTAAATATATCGCTTCTGACAATTATCTAGGAAATTTTCCTTATCGATCACACCTTTACAGATTTTCGGCAATAATTAGCTGTGAAAAATTGCTCCGTCCGAAATTCCTTCGGAATATGATATTATATATTAATACGTGGGGCACACTAAAAGTTTCCGGAATTAATAAGAATAAAATACTATTATAGGTCAAAAATTAATTTATTATTTCTCAAAATATTCTCCCTTTGCGTAAATGCACTTTTTCATACGATTAAACCAATTTTGAAAACTTTTGTGCCACTCCTCCGTGGTGACCTCAGAAACATGTTTTTCATATTCTTCGACAGCCTCTTCTGGTGATGAAAATCGTTTACCGCGTAATTGGTTCTTAATTTTTGGGAACAGAAAAAAGTCACAAGGTGCCGTCACCTGTTACTATGTCCCACAGCAAATTTGAAGCGCCTTTGTTGAATCTGGTAAGCATGGCATTGCACCAAGTGACGCGGTGCGTTTTTTGAGCCTCGGTCAAATTGTGTGGGATCCACCGTGAGCACAGCTTTCTCACACCCAAATGTTTGTGTAGGATTGATTGTATTTGACTCATGCCTATGTCTAAGGATGCCCGAATCTCATGGTAGGTCACATGCCTGTCTGTTTCGATCATACGGCGCACAGCATCGATGTTTTTGTTGTTCACAGCGGTGAACGGGCGACCATCGCGAGATTCGTCACTGAGATTGACACGACCGCGCTTGAATTCTGCAAACCAGCAATAAATAGTCGTCTTGCATGGTGCTTCATCGCCAAAAGCAGATTGAAGCCAAGCGAGGCTCTGATGAGCTGTCAAATTACACTTAAAATCGTAGAAAATCATACTACGAAAATTTTCCCGGGTTAAATTTATGTTAATGTAGACACGCAATTTTTAAAATGGCGCCACAATGGAAAAACTATTGACAGTCAGATGAAACAAACTGCATTCTACAGCCAAAGAGTTCCATTTTCAAATGTTGTAATTACTTTTTAAATATTGTTTATGTAAGTGGCCAATTCCGGAAACTTTTAGTGTGCCCTATGTAAGAGTATATATATAACATTATCTAAGAAAATTTCGATTTCGAATAGGCAGAAATTTGAAAATACCTATTTTGTATCACAACTTCTTCAAAAAGATTACTCTGTCAATTTTTATTTTTTTATGTCTTAATTTAATTCAATAACCCACTGTAAAAAATTGCTTCGTCTGTTTTTATTAACTTATTAGACACAGAACATCAAAATATAATGTATTTTATTTTATTTTTTATTTTATTCATTATGGGAAAACAAAGAGACATGTACATGAGGTAACATACAACATAATATAAAAGAAAAGTATGGACACATCTAGCAACGTTCTCCACGAAAACAATAATGAAATAGTGAAAGGACGTTATAAATTAAGTGACACATAAACCAAAAACATAAACCTACCTAAAAAGTCTGAAAATAAAAAAGAAACAGGATAGGTATACAATAGTAACAAAATCAAGATCAAAAACACAAATAATCAATAATTAAGAATCAAGAGCAGCAAAGACACACCACAACGTACAGGTACGTTACTCAGTAGAGGAGTAGTACCTAATAAAAAGAAAGCCCAAACACCACACTAAGGTGTTTATGCCCTCCTTCCATTAGCTCAGAATAGAAGTGTTTAATTAAATATATAATGATGATGATCAGCGGAGGGGAATATCGGAAGTAGTTGCAGAAGTTATGGCAGTTATGACGTCATCCCTGAACTTCCTCCTGGCAGTATTCCACATGTCAAGAGACCCCAGTGCTTGGTTGTAGGATAGACACATTCTTCTTAGTGGACAGCGTATACCAGCATTGGTATGACAGAGATTGAGATGAAATAGATCCCTAGACCTAGAACCGTGATAAGGGACCCGAAAACCAATCTGGCACAACAGTTCCGGGCAATCGAACATGCTATTGCATATTTTATAAAGACTTGTGGAATGAGTAACCATGCGTCGGTTGCTCAAGGTAAGTAACGAAAATTTCTTGACAATTTCGTTATATGATAGGTAAGATCCAAAACAGCGACGGTACATGGTTTTCAAAAACCTGCGCTGAACAGATTCAATTGAGTTAATGTATTTAGAATAGAGTGGATTCTACACACAGGCCGCATATTCTAATTGTGAACGTACCAGTGAAATGTATAATGAGTTTATAGGGTTTTTGAAGAACACAGTAGAACGAAATACAAAACCTGACATTTGGAGTGCCTTATTTATAATATTCGTTACATGTGCGTCTAGATGCAGCTGAGAGTCTAAGGTCACACCAAGGTCACGCATTCGGTCAACCCTGTCCAACGCCTCATTACCCAATAAATGCTTGAAAAAGACTGGCGTCATTTTTTTGGTAAAAGTGATGACTTTACACTTTGGTATGCTGAGATACATTTTGTTCGCTACTGTGTATTGGTAAAAGTTATCTAAATCTTTTTGGAAATCATTACAGTCACCAATAGTTTGAATCCGTTTATAAATCTTAATATCGTCAGCGTAAATCAAGATATCAGGCCTTTAATATAAAACATGGCTTTGTCCACCCATGAAGGAAATGGGTTTTATTTGTTAATATGAAAGATTACCTGTTTTGCTACAGAAATCAACGGCGATACGACATCAAAAATAGCTTTGTCTAGTATAAATATTGATATGAAAATACCATTGCGCAACAGAAATAGCAATGCCCAATACATCGCTATAATATCGCTCACAGAACGTTTTCATGCTCTACTGTCAAATTGCAAAAAGTGGACAAAGCTATGTTTGAAATTAGAGGCCTTTTCCTACAGAAATCAATGGCGATACCACATCAAAAATAGCTTTATCTAGTATAAATATTGATCTGAAAATACTATTGAGCAACAGAAATAGCAATGTCCAATACATCGCTATAGTATCGCTCACAGAACGTTTTTATGCTCTACTGTCAAATTGCAAAAAGTGGACAGAGCCATGTTTGATATTAGAGGCCTGATATGACAATGAGTGAAACAAGCGAGAACATCGTTGAGGGAAATAATTTTTTTTTTTTTATGGAAACTGACACGGTTGGCTACATCACCTACAACATCCGTGATGTCAGCCCATAACACCGGGTGAACTTGGTGCCACGTCAGTGCTTCCCTTCGGTCGTGCCGGCTACACTGAACTAGACGGAAAACACAAACTATTTACATAGCCGTTTCGACCGACCTTTCACTCAGTGCGGTGGTATCAACCCGGGCGGGTTAAACCCTACCACCTAGTAATATAAGAAGGGAGTCATATCCCTTAGTCGCCTTTTACGACATACACGGGGAGAGATAATAAAGAGGAAAGGCCCCAATATCGATCCCTGTGGAACGCCAGAGGTCACTGATACAAATTCAGAAGCAAAGCCATTTACTACTACGCACTGTTTACTGTTAGATATGTAGGAGGCAAACCACCGTAGCAGGTTTCCTCTAATACCATTGAATGCTAATTTATTCAAAAGCATTAGGTGGTCCACCTTATCAAATGCCTTCTGAAAGTCAGTGTATACAGCATCCACCTGTTACCCGTTATCTAGCGATTCAAAAAAAAAGTTTGTAAATAGTAAGAGATTAGTCTCAGTAGATCGTTTCTGTGCGAATCCATTTTGCTGCGATATAAAGTAAGAGTGAAACACTGGATAGATGGATGCGTGCACAAGTCTCTCAAAAAGCTTAGACAAGGCGGACAGGATAGATATTGGTCTATCGTTTTCAACATCTGATTTTGACTTACTCCTATATACCGGTGTAATATTGGCTAACTTCCATGTATCTGGAAAAACACCTTGGCCAAAGCATTCATAAAATAATAAAAATATGGGAAAGGAGATAGTATGTGCTGTTTTTACTAGGAAGAATGGCTCAATACCGTGTGGGGCCGGTACATTAAAAGAATAACCCCACTGCATTTCTCCCCGTGCATGTCGTAAAAGGCGACTAAGGGATATGACTCCCTTCTTATATTACTAGGTGGTAGGGTTTAACCCGTCCGGGTTGGTACCACCGCACTGAATGAAAGGTCGGTCGAAACGGCTATGTAAATAGTTTGTGTTTTCTGTCCAGTTCAGTGTAGCCGGCACGACCGAAGGGAAGCGCTGACGTGGCACCAAGTTCACCCGGTGTTATGGGCTGACATCACGGATGTTGTAGGTGATGTAGCCAACCGTGTCAGTTTCAATAAAAAAAAAAAAAAAAAAAAAAAAAAAATATTGGTCTATCGTTTTCAACATCTGATTTTGACTTACTCCTATATACCGGTGTAATATTGGCTAACTTCCATGTATCTGGAAAAACACCTTGGCCAAAGCATTCATAAAATAATAAAAATATGGGAAAGGAGATAGTATGTGCTGTTTTTACTAGGAAGAATGGCTCAATACCGTCCGGCCCTGCACCTTTATCAGTGTTCAAAGTCTTCACCTCCCTGAGCACATCCTTGTACGATATATGAATGGTGTCAATAGTGGTATCGCTCGGGGCACACACAGGAGGTGGCGACCACGTGCAAGGATCGAATGATGATGCCTCGTACACGGAGTGAAAGTATGAGGCGAACATATTACTGATTGCTACCGACTCACTAGCTAAGTTACATCCAAATTTCATGGTTACAGGATAAGCACTGGAGTTTTTTCTTTTTGAGATGTAAGACCAGAAATTTTTCACATTGGTAGCAATACCCTCTTCAATTCTACGCATATAATCTTTATAGCATCTAGCAGAAGCATATTTAAACTGCCTACGAAATACAGAGAAGTCAGACAGATTATCATATGTCTTCCATTTTATCAACGCCTTGTTTTTACGTCTAAACAATCTAATTCTAATCGGGCCTTTCAATCAGAATCAAGCATGGTTATATGATACGTTCGAAAAGATACCATACTGCTATGGGCGGTGTTATTATTTGGCTAGTCACTAAGTACTTGTAAAAATATGTTTAAAAAAATACCCTGCGAGTCGGCTCTTCTTCGTGGGTGTAATCGAACCGGATAGAACAAATTGTGACAATTTCGAGAGCAGTCTAACTGCCATATGAATGATCAATAAACAATACAATACAATACAATACAATACGGAGGGAGATGTGGTTGCAAAATGATGGCTACCCAGCCCATTACGCTAGAGAAGTGCGTAATTTTTAGGTTTCCGTATACCGTAATAACTAAGCCTACGCCGTCTGTCTGTCTGTCCGTCCGTCCGTCTGTCTGTCTGTCTGTCTGTCCGAGGGTTGTATTTCGTGAACCGTAATGGGTAGCCCGTTGAAACTTTCACAGAATATGTGGTATTATGGCGGAAATAACAACAAATAATAAAAAATAGAAAAAGTATAAAATTTACGGGTGTTCCCATACAAGAAACGTGTTTTTTTCAATGTTTTTTTTTTGTAGTGCGGAAACCTCGGTGCGCGAGTCCGACTCGTACTTGGCCGGTTTTTTTTAGACCAAGCATATCCCTACAGATGGATCGGACGTCTACATCACCGGATTTAAATGCGATAGATTTTTATCATTGAGGCTAGTTATTGTAGCACGCAAAAAGCGTGCTAGAATTTATTTCGGTCAGAGCGGTGCGGCCGGAATACGTACACACGGATTCTGACAACGCGAGCGGTGAACGCAGCCGTAGCGAGCGGTGGCGCTAGTGGCGCGATCTGTCACGGACGAAAGCGGGCGTTCCGCGCGATGGTTGGTCGGTACGCGAGTGAGGTTAGCTCTAATCGCTTCGGAACGGGCTACGGACTGAAGGCAGCGGCGGACGACAGACTTCGTTTCGTCAGCGGCTCGCACGTCACTTTCGTGTCGGCGGACTGTGAGGAGAGGTGCGTGGAGCTATGCGAGTGAAGCCCCGGAGACGCCATCTTCCTCTTCCGACACGACGAGCCGCGACGAGTCGCCACCTCGTCCGTAGCGCTCTTTTCGTTCGGCATATCGGTGAGTACCGCGCAAAGCGGGGAACTGCAAATGCGGGACGTCGACCTAAGTCGACATGAGGTTGACGTTTACCGATTTGCAGTTTCGCGGAGCGGCGTGCGGGCACCGGCAGCGAAGCGCTGCGCGTGCGTCGGGGATGCGGGGTGCTGCGGGCTGCTCGGAGCGCGGAGGAACACCGAAGGCCGAACGAAAAGGACGTCCAGGGCGGATTAGTTAGCCAGAGGTTAGGGACACCGCGTGGCCGACATGTATGCACGTGGATAGGGATAGAACCGGGGAGAAAAAAGAGTAAATCTGCACGTCCGCGGCGCGGTCTGCGCGCACGACGGCTAGACGTGGCTGCAGGCGCTCGGGCAGGCGGCGACCGCTGGCGGACGGCAACGTCGGAGGCACGGGGTGTCGGGGACGGGTGGTGCGCGCGTGGCAGGCTGGTCTCCGGGAGACGCCAAGGGGAGTGCCGTCGAATATTCTTTCTGAACATTGAACTAGACCGTGCAGTAAAACAAGTGACATAATATAGGAATACAGCAACGAGAAAGTCGATTTTACTATTTAGAGTACTGGGCGATTAGGTATGTAGATGGTACCTAGGATCCCTGTTTCAATTGTAATTATAAATGTGTTAGTATTAAGCGGTTATTGGTAAACATGAAAGGAAATATGTTGGACGCGCAAGGCGCGGGGCCCCTCAGACGGACATTGGTATAACGGAACTTGGTTATTAATTTGTTGAGTGAATAAAAAGTCAAATAATACTGTGGGAACAAATTGCTTTATTTCTCTCCACCTCCGCACACACATTATAGGTCAGTTTGGTGGTTCTGGCAGAAAAATTACCTGGCGTCTTGTTTTGTAACCTAGCACACCGACGCAGCACCCGGCCCACAGACCCCCGACTAAATCACAGAGCTAGCCGAGGGCGTCGTGGATCAGCGACGTCCAGGAAAAGGCGGTCATTATACAGGCAATCTATTCTGGTACTAAAGAAAAACACAAAGGGTAGGTTGGCCGGTATATTATTAAAAGAAAAAGTTTACGGGAAACCGGTGGAAAATTTGATAGAGCTTAAAGAAAGAATTACGGCAGTGGCTCTGGTGGACGGATCTGCACTTTGTAGGATTCCGAAGCCCTCAGCGTCCTTCTCGGGAGTGATGCCATAAATTTCGGCGACCTGTCACGCACATCGCGGAGCTCTATTTTAAAATAAACATAGCTACGCCGGAAACATGTTGAGACCCCACTTTCGAGTTAATAAATAAACTTGCGAATACAAGTTTTAAGAAATCCACTCGTGCATAATTAATTGACGACTTAGTGAGAATGAAGGGTGTCTCGAAGCAGAGAAGACATGACAAAAAAATGCCATAATTTACCGTCCGGGCGACGCCAGGCCACATGTGCTCGCTCATCTGTGCGAAGGAGCAATTTTAACGTCTCCCGAGAAATGTATGAAGAAACAAATCTGTATGTTTAGTTATAGATTAAGGATACAAAATAGATATTACGCGCCCACGAAAATCAATTGCAGATACCTGGCAACAACTACGAGAGACTGCGGAGAGACAATGGGTGGAGGGGGCCTCGCGGTCAGCCCGCCCACGAACCGATCGGCTGCTCGCTCCTCGCAGCGCGCTCAAGGAAGTTGCATGGGGCTGGTGGGAGCGCAGCGCCCAGGGCTGACCCTTGGAGATCCGATGCCGGATCGGCAGCGGGAGATGACGACAGTGTGCGGCTGCCAGCCATCTGCGGCGGGTACCGAGGCGTGCCAACTCCAGGGTTCCAGGAGAGAACATGTCCCAGATGCCGTGCCTGAGTGCAATCTCGGCATACCGTCTCGCGAACGAAGTGTCAGTGTCACGCAGTGATAAGTCTTGCATTAATTAATATTAATGCCGTGTGCAGTGTAAAGAAATACAAGCATTAACGTGCGCGTCAACAATGGACCCTATCCTACAGAAATGTATATAATTATGTACTCGTGTAACCTAGCGACAATTAAGAATTACTTTCACAGAATACGGACTATATAAACATAATGTAATACTAGCATAATTGATTCTGCGAATATTTACGATTTAGGATTTATTAGAAATATCATTCATGTCACATAAGGAATATTATCCAGATTGGTACATGCAGCGACATCTATATGTAATTTATATAAGTAGCGGGCAAATCAATGTAAAGAATAGGGCGCCCTCTAACGAGATTTGGGGGCGAAATTGATGTTTGTTACTGGTTACTTAGCGAGAGGACTAGGAATGTTCGATTTTGAGTAGGAGTTGAGAAGTGACGCCACTAGGGGGCGCGGATAAACATCATGTTGGCGCTAGTTCAAAGCGTGGCTTTAGATAATAAAACTGTTTTACTAGGGGAGATGACCATCAGTCTTGGAAGCACCGTTGAGATAATTAGGCCCGTATACATAAAGAGTTCTCAGTCTTAGCTCGGCAAAAACTCCGTCTCAAGTCGTCATTTGGCATTCATAGACAATGCTTGAGACTAGACTCACAACTTCTACTCACAATAATCTCGGCTGAGCCGAGACGAACCCAAGTCTCGAAATATCACGACTTAGCAAAATCCTACGGCTCGAGACAGACTTGGCGTTCCAAGTTCGCATCATTTGCATTATTAATCAATGCGAATGATTGAAAAATGGAACGCAGGCTGTCGGTTTGTTTGTATCGGGGTTTCTTTGTTTATTGGATCACGTAAAAACTACTGACTAATTATTTTTTGTAATCCACGTTCTTTAGATATAGAGGTGCATAAAGAACTACCTAGGTACCGTGCAATAAAATATCGACTAGGATATTGACTATTATTAGTAGGAATCTTACAAAACCAATCGAAGGCCATAAATTAATATAGTACATACTTATAATTTTAGAAAAAAAAAACAAAAGAATAGTAACTAAATAAGGATTAAAGGATAACTGTGCTGCCGGTCTGACTATCTGTTTGACAACCTTTCCTGCATTCATTTTTATGTTATGTTAGTATATACTAGTTTTTCGTCCTTCAACCGCCTTTAAATATTAATTTATTGCCTCGCAACTGTCGAAAAAATTTCAGATATTTTGCTATCGCCTAAGTACTTAAAAAGATCAGTACATTGTTTGTCTTCAGAATGTGTTTCTGTTCACACAAAAACCGGCCAAGTGCGAGTCGAACTCGCGCACCGAGGGTTCCGTATCGCCATGTCATGGTTAGCTCCACTCACGCCATCTATGGCGTGTTATGAAATGCTTCATATTAATTAAATGTCATGATTAGTTAAAATGCTTCACACTCTATTCGGTAGATGGCGCGCGTGCATACACTTTTTGCTTTCTTCTATGGGAGCCCGCGTGAATTTTTTAGTTTTTCTTATTTTTATTATTTGTTGTTAAATCGGGCATAATAGCACATATTATGTGAAAATTTCAACGAACTATTACGGTTCAAGAGATACAGCCCTCGGACGAACGGACAGACAGACGGCGTAGGCTTAGTAATAGTGTCCCGTACCTGATACGGAACCCTAAAAACCAAGTTAATATATATACGCATCGTTTTTGAATGATCTAACATTGCTTGTCATTATTTATCAAGTAGGTATATAATGATGATTTCAAATAAGGGTATGAATTAAATATTACTTCTGAAAAAAATATTACTTCAAATAATATTACTGTTTATAGGTTCAGAGATCAAATATTTTGGGGTAATTTCATATTGTGGCAACACCATTTTTTCTCTGGTACAAACGACGGCGAGCCACCAACAAAAAGGAACGGCTACACTACGCAGTAACGCGCAATATGGTTATGTCCTTAGCGTCCACAGCAAAAAAAAAAGAAGTTGACTTGAGATTTACTCAGGATTTACTTGAGTAGGTCTCGGCGGAGACGTTGACGAGATTTAACTATGAATACGATTGAGTGCGCTCGGCCGAGTAAGATTTGAGAATGACTTGACTGAGTTGAGCGTAAGAAGCGATTTGAGCACGCTCTATGTATACGGGCCTTAGTCACTCCTCCAGAGTACGCTAGAATTGAGAATTAGAGTAGCATTGTGATTTATATTATAATTGAATTGGTCTTAGTTGTTTGTGAAGTAAAGTCATAAGTAATTAATGATAACTATAATTAATAAGTAAACTCAGTGAGCGGGTGCGGCCGTAGGCGTTGGCAGAATAACGAAAAGCTAAGTACTCGCTACAGCAATTCAAGAGATACATTATTCATTTGCCAGTGTATTTGAATTAATCTTAAATTAATTTATGGGATTAATTAAATATATTAATCATTGGTTTCAATTAATTTAAGATAGAGGCAGTCTGCAGTTTCATCATTTGCCAAAATATTAAAATTAGTTATCAATTAATTTATGGGTTTAATTCAATATATTAATAATTGAATTCAATTAAGGCAGTTTGTTGTTTGTCTAGACGCTAAATATTGGCAAATGACCAGTGGATCTCTCCTCGCCTAATTGTTGAATATTTATGTTGATTTATTTGATATAGTCGCACTTAAGAAATTCATTTAAAATCACTTCCCTCGAGTAGAAGTTATTCTCAGGTTAATATAGTTCTTACACTTTTCCTGTGACCTAATTTAAGCATTGTTCATTGTAATTTGTGGTTAACGCGGAAGTTTTTTCTGCTCGTCTTTTTCTTCCGTGAAAAATTAGAATTGCTAAGACGAGCGAATTAAAGTTGTATCATATCGAACTGGTTGATAAAAATAAATGATATTTCAGTTCGCATAAGTTTGTTTAATTACTTAACTTAATCCTCTAGTTCTGCCCTGAAATTAGGAATATTCCCCTGACTCATAAAGAAAAGTAATTTAGTAAATTATAGAGACCCGATAGGAGAGTGAATAGATTTTGATTTTTGCAATTGATGAAAGGTTCTTTACCAGTTCAATTTGTTGACTTATCCAAGGATATTTATTAATTCTTACATTCAAATGAAGAGCAAGTGTCAGGTCTGATCAATCCTATACATAGTTGAATAAAATGAGCTCAAATCTGAATTGAATTAATTAGCCCTACTGATATTGAAAAATTGCAATTGCCGATATCACAGTACAATCAACACTGACTGGGGAGCTAACTGAAAACAAGATTAACGGGTTATAATTTCAATCCTTTCAGCAGTGAGAATACTGCGGTGGACGTAGTATATGGAAGATATAGGTCGTAGATCACACATATATGTCATGGCGAATGCCTAATGGGATATTACCCAATACTAGAGCATTATCTACTGAAGTAATTGACAATTGCCCAACATATTGGGAAAACACTCGGTGTTAACTCCTCACCATCATAATTCACATATATGTCTGGTCAAACTTACCCAAGGGAAACCGACCTGAATCAGCGGGTTTTCTCGCGCATCTAATTATTTGCGCAAGGGGTTAGTCGTTTGACGATTAACCCATTCATATCTTCCAATAAGCAGGTTGGGCCCGCCTCGCTTATAATATTCTAAAGTCGAAATTAGCGACTTGACATAGAGGTTGGCTAATGAGACTAAAGGAGTAGATCTGCGGAAATTATTGCAATTGTAGCTTATCGACCACCGCTCGAACGTCATTCTTGTGTTAGGAAGTACTAAACCAAGCAGGAACACACTTTCACATACACATGACTATGGTCAGTCTACATATTACCTTCAATGGCTCACAATTCATTTAGGAGGTAAAGACATTATTCATATCAGTTGGATGTTAGAGTAGAGCAATTGATCATTTAATAGAAGCTATTGCAATCTATAATTAATGTATGTATATATTTAGGTATTATGTATTATATAAATTGTAATTCATATGTATTTAATTTAATCTATAAATAGTAATTTATACGTTTAATTAACTAGTATGTACTTATATGTAGTGTATACTGTATATTATAGTATATTATAGTTATTTTCCTTATATTATATTTTACATTCCCACACTCAAGTATTTTGCTACTACCTACTTATATCTCGCAACATACGACTCTCAAACATCCAAAGGTTGACTGGGAGAAATCCCTGTAAGGGATAAGTCCGCCTTTGCCCCTCATGTAAATTTCTTATTGTGTGTTTATGTTAAATGTTTTTTGGAGCAATAAAGTATTTCTATCTATCTATCTATTAATTATCCATTGAGATTAATTGGACGTAGATACACCAAAATGTACCAATCCACAATCAACTAGTTTTGAGATAATTGAGTTTAAAGTTTAATTGTGTACTGTTCATCCTTAGTAGCTCTTTTCAGTAACTATTTTATACAATAATTTAAAATAAATTTTAATCTATTTTTTGACCCTGAAAAATGGGCTAAAACAAAATCAATTCAAATAGATTTTCATGAAAAACTTCAGTTGGTACGTTTTTGCATAATAGGGGTTGTCTAATAAAATAATTACACCAAAATATACCAGCAAAGCATTATAGAAAGTATTATAGAAAGAAAAGATAGAAAAAAATACTTAAAACTAGCAATACAATCAGTAGCTTATTATTACACATTACACAATCATGCATGATAAACAAAACTCTGTCAAGTGCGAGTTTTACTCGCGCACGGAGGTTTCCGTATCTATCCGCTATCAATAATATCCGCCTATCTTTTGTCTTTCAACAATGCAATGTATAAAAGCCTGTGGCGCCATCTATTATTTAGTAGCGTGACTAATCGAATTTGCTATGTTATAAAGTTCTCTTCAAAGTTCTTTCTCATGAAAATAATATACGGACACTCCTTTTCACATTTGAAATGTCTTTTCGATCGCTTCAGTATAGGCCCCTATTTCCAGCGAGAGTGCGAATTGGCCCTGGTGTCGTGAGTTTTGGGGTTACGGAAATATTTAGGGTGTCAAATGACGCGTATCGACGAGAGCTACAAGATTGAGAGAATCGCAAAAAACCGCTTAAAATAGCCGTTTTTAGGGGGTTTAAAAAGGGTACTTTTAAACATATTTCTAAATATATATTTAAAATTTTTATATTTTTATATTATAGATTGAATCAATATCTGATTATGTTTTTTTGATTGTTTGAAAAATGTGAAAAATTTGGGAGTTATGATTTTTTTTAATTTTCCGTTACGCGAGTTACGAGTCGCCATTATCTTGCAGTGTGAGTAGTTAAAATGGTATTCGTATATGCACAACATACATTATATGTTTTCGCAAAATTAATAATCGTTGCTTGTAAATTTTTTAGTTTTTTGCGAAAATCGACCAAGCCACGTGGTGGTATGTTTTGGAAAAATAAATAATTACTCCACTTCATAATATTTTATAATAAGCAAAAACGTTCCAAGCCTCTTGAGACATTTTCGCATAATATGTTGGATTGTTTTCATGATTATTTTATCTATCGCAAAAATATTCCAAGCTGCTTGGTTCGTTTTGGTAAATTTCCTTCTTGGTCAATTCCCATACTTAAGGTTTTTTCAAACTGCTTGGTACATTTTGGCAATGTATTTATATAGATTTTTTTAAATTCACCAGACCAACCCACATGCTATCTCGCGCACATTGACTTATATATTACTAACGTAAGGACGGGCCTATACGAACTGACGAAATGGCCTCACTGCACTGGATGACCAAGCGAAGGTGTCATCCAGTGGCTTGTCAGTCAGTTGCTGGCTGTCAGTCGGCCGGGACGTGTTAGTTGTGTGGGTGTCGCTCCTTAATGCCTCATACTTGCGTACTCAAATCATGCAGGTACTACAAAAAAGAAAGGGGAAATAACGTACCATAGGTGAGTAAGCCTTATTTTGTTGCATTCAGCGATATTTCCTAATAAAATCTGAATTGACATATTATTTACGCAACATCGCACGCCAGCCGCCACGCGCCGCCATGCAGTACGTGAGCGCTAACGAAGTAACTTTGTATCAACGTTTATAAAAACAAAATGTGTACGTGTTATATTTCGATAATTTTTATTTAATATTGGGAATTACGTTAACTAGTGTGAATTAATAATTTATTTATTTAAGCATTATTTTTGTTATTATTTATCTCAGACGAAATAAAAAATTAAGATAAAACGCAGCGACCAGCAGCGTAGCTGGGTCGTATTTAAATATGTGGTGGTGTGGCCAGTGTTGCCATAATGATTCTCCTCAGTACCCCAGTATTATAAAAATGTGACATTTTTTTAAATCTATGATAATAATAAATGATAGATAATAATTGATAACAACAAATTGTATTTTAGTAAATGAACATGAAAATTTGACATAAAATATCAATCTGCGCCACATGAACTTTTGTTTTGGTCATAACTCGAGAGAGACTGGTGCTAGACCCACCGTGTTGGTACTCAAATTTCAGGTCTCGGTGAGATCTATCCATCTGTCACATGAACTTTTGTTTTGGTCATAACTCGAGAACCACTTGTGCTATACCCATCGTGTTGGTACTCAAACTTCAGGTCTCGGTGAGATCTATCCATCTGTCACATGAACTTTTGTTTTGGTCATAACTCGAGAACCACTTGTGCTATAACCATCGTGTTGGTACTCAAACTTCAGGTCTCGGTGAGATCTATCCATCTGTCACATGAACTTTTGTTTTGGTCATAACTCGAGAACCACTTGTGCTATACCCATCGTGTTGGTACTCAAACTTCAGGTCTCGGTGAGATCTATCCATCTGTCACGTGAACTTTTGTTTTGGCCATAACTCGAGAACCACTGGTGCTAGACCCATCGTGTTGGTACTCAAACTTCAGGTCTCGGTGAGATCTATCCATCTGTCACATGAACTTTTGTTTTGGCCATAACTCGAGACCTGCTGGTCTCAGACCCATCGTGTTGGTACTCAATCTTCAAGTCTCGGTGAGATCTATCCATCTGTCACATGAACTTTTGTTTTGGTCATAACTCGAGAACCACTGGTGCTAAACCCACCGTGTTGGTACTCAAACTTCGGTCTCGGCGAGATCTATCCATCTGTCACATGAACTTTTGTTTTGGTCATAACTCGAGAACCACTTGTTCTATACCCATCGTGTTGGTACTCAAACTTCAGGTTTCCGTGGGATCTATCCATCTGTCACGTGAACTTTTGTTTTGGTCATAACTCGAGAACCACTGGTGCCGGACCCACCGTGTTGGTACTCAAACTTCAAGTCTCGGTGAGATCTATCCATCTGTCACATGAACTTTTGTTTTGGTCATAAATCGAGAACCCCTGGTGCCAGACCCACTGTTTTGGTACTCAAATTTCAGGTCTCGGTGAGATCTATCCATCTGTCACATGAACTTTTGTTTTGGTCATAACTCGAGAACCACTTGTGCTATACCCATCGTGTTGGTACTCAAACTTCAGGTCTCGGTGAGATCTATCCATCTGTCACATGAACTTTTGTTTTGGTCATAACTCGAGAACCACTTGTGCTATACCCATCGTGTTGGTACTCAAACTTCAGGTCTCGGTGAGATCTATCCATCTGTCACGTGAACTTTTGTTTTGGTCATAACTCGAGAACCACTGGTGCTAGACCCATCGTGTTGGTACTCAAACTTCAGGTCTCGGTGAGATCTATCCATCTGTCACATGAACTTTTGTTTTGGCCATAACTCGAGACCTGCTGGTCTCAGACCCATCGTGTTGGTACTCAATCTTCAAGTCTCGGTGAGATCTATCCATCTGTCACATGAACTTTTGTTTTGGTCATAACTCGAGAACCACTGGTGCTAGACCCACCGTGTTGGTACTCAAATTCAAGTCTCGGTGAGATCCATTTATCTGTCACATGAACTTTTGTTTTGGTCATAACTCGAGAACCACTGGTGCTAGACCCATCGTGTTGATACTCAAACTTCAAGTCTCGGTGAGATCTATCCATCTGTCACATGAACTTTTGTTTTGGCCATAACTCGAGAACCACTGGTGCTAGACCCATCGTGTTGGTACTCAAACTTCAGGTCTCGGTGAGATCTATCCATCTGTCACATGAACTTTTGTTTTGGTCATAAATCGAGAACCCCTGGTGCCAGACCCACTGTGTTGGTACTCAAATTTCAGGTCTCGGTGAGATCTATCCATCTGTCACATGAACTTTTGTTTTAGTCATAACTCTTGAACCGTTGGTCTCGAACTAGGACAAGTTGTTCTCGAGTTATGACCAAAACAAAAGTTCATGTGACAGATGGCTAGATCTCACCGAGACCTGAAGTTTGAGTACCAACACGATGGGTCTAGCACCAGTGGTTCTCGAGTTATGGCCAAAACAAAAGTTCATGTGACAGATGGATAGATCTCACCGAGACTTGAAGTTTGAGTATCAACACGATGGGTCTAGCACCAGTGGTTCTCGAGTTATGACCAAAACAAAAGTTCATGTGACAGATGGATGGATCTCACCGAGACTTGAATTTGAGTACCAACACGATGGGTCTAGCACCAGTAGTTCTCGAGTTATGGCCAAAACAAAAGTTCATGTAGCAGATGGATAGATCTCACCGAGACCTGAAGTTTGAGTACCAACACGATGGGTCTAGCACCAGTGGTTCTCGAGTTATGGCCAAAACAAAAGTTCATGTGACAGATGGATAGATCTCACCGAGACTTGAAGTTTGAGTATCAACACGATGGGTCTAGCACCAGTGGTTCTCGAGTTATGACCAAAACAAAAGTTCATGTGACAGATAAATGGATCTCACCGAGACTTGAATTTGAGTACCAACACGATGGGTCTAGCACCAGTAGTTCTCGAGTTATGGCCAAAACAAAAGTTCATGTAGCAGATGGATAGATCTCACCGAGACCTGAAGTTTGAGTACCAACACGGTGGGTCTGGCACCAGTGCTTCTCGAGTTATGACCAAAACAAAAGTTCATGTGGCAGATGGATAGATCTCACCGAGACTTTAAGTTTGAGTATCAACACGATGGGTCTAGCACCAGTGGTTCTCGAGTTATGACCAAAACAAAAGTTCATGTGACAAATGGATGGATCTCACCGAGACTTGAATTTGAGTACCAACACGATGGGTCTAGCACCAGTAGTTCTCGAGTTATGGCCAAAACAAAAGTTCATGTAGCAGATGGATAGATCTCACCGGACCTGAAGTTTGAGTACCAACACGGTGGGTCTTGCACCAGTGCTTCTCGAGTTATGACCAAAACAAAAGTTCATGTGACAGATGGATAGATCTCACCGAGACTTTAAGTTTGAGTACCAACACGATGGGTCTAGCACCAGTGGTTCTCGAGTTATGACCAAAACAAAAGTTCATGGGACAGATGGCTAGATCTCACCGAGACCTGAAGTTTGAGTACCAACACGATGGGTCTAGCACCAGTGGTTCTCGAGTTATGGCCAAAACAAAAGTTCATGTGACAGATGGATAGATCTCACCGAGACTTGAAGTTTGAGTATCAACACGATGGGTCTAGCACCAGTGGTTCTCGAGTTATGACCAAAACAAAAGTTCATGTGACAGATAAATGGATCTCACCGAGACTTGAATTTGAGTACCAACACGATGGGTCTAGCACCAGTAGTTCTCGAGTTATGGCCAAAACAAAAGTTCATGTAGCAGATGGATAGATCTCACCGAGACCTGAAGTTTGAGTACCAACACGGTGGGTCTGGCACCAGTGCTTCTCGACTTATGACCAAAACAAAAGTTCATGTGACAGATGGATAGATCTCACCGAGACTTTAAGTTTGAGTACCAACACGATGGGTCTAGCACCAGTGGTTCTCGAGTTATGACCAAAACAAAAGTTCATGGGACAGATGGATAGATCTCACGGAGACATGAAGTTTGAGTACCAAAACGGTGGGTCTGGGACCACCGGTTCTCGAGTTATGGCCAAAACAAATTTTCATGTGACAGATGGTTAGATCTCATCGAGACGTTCAGTTTTATTTAGCACGAACACGATGGATCTAGGACCAGCCGTTCTCAAGATATGACCAAAACCAATTTTTAACCGACTTCCAAAAAAGGAGGAGGTTCTCAATTCGACTGTATTTTTTTTTAATGTAACACATAGTTACATCTCACCGAGACGTCCAGTTTTAGCATGAACACGATGGATCTAGGACCAGCCGTTCTCGAGATATGACCAAAACTAATGTTCATGTGACACAGATTGATATTCTATGTCCAATTTTCAATGATGATGTTCATTTACAAATGCTATACTTACACAACTTGTTATTATTGATAAGAAAACCGCAATTGTTTTTATAATACTCGTTTACTGGGAATCATTATGGCAACACTGGCCTAGGTGTCTTACGTAAAACGTAGTAGAATTTTTTGCTTTCGAAAAATGCATACTACTTTGTGGCAAGTCTTGCAATATTGGCATAATATAAGGAACGGGTCATTCGGTAGATAGAATGTTAATTTAGCAATGCTTATATGTATAGTAATAATACCGTTATGGGACTAATGATTTGTATTTACTTAATTTAATTAAAGAACGCCTATGTCTAGCAATGCCTTGTTCCTCCTTGCAATATCTACTAATGATAATAATTTTGTTATTGCAAAAATGTAACACTTATGATAACGTCGGTACAACGCTACTTCGAACGCTAAAACCGCAGAGCGGCTGGATGTCTGTCGTAGTTCACGAATTCGCTAAGAGATGGCGCTGCGTCTATCGACGCCCATATAGCGAGATAAATTTGTATGGAAGGCCATATCCTTACTTTAGCATATCACTGCTCGCGCAGCGTTCTTAAGGCCGTGACAAACGCCAACGACCTTGAGCATTCGGGAATTCTACATAATGTACCATGCGACTGCTAATTTCGCTTCGCACGTTCAAGTCACATTTAGCGTAGTTTGTCGCTATCAGCCTGAAGAGTTGATGGTTCGGGGTTCGAATCCCACTTTCGTATGTTTTTTTTTTTTGCTTTTTTATTATTTTAATTATTAAAATGATTGTGGCTTATGTAACTGATGCGTGATTCTAATTTTTTATTTTTTATTATTTTACCTAAATAACATTTTATTGTAATTTCTTCCAAATTATTTTAGTTCATGTACTTACCACTTTTTATAAACCTCTAAATAGACTATCGATGAAAACTAAAATAAAAATAGGTAGGTAGGTAATAGGTAGATAGGCATTTAGGTATGTATGGCAAATATCATAGCAACATAGGTACCGGCCGGCGCGCGCGGCGCGCGCGGCGGCAGCATGGCACGGTGCGGTGGGGTGCGGTGCGGTGCGGTGGGGTGCGGTGCGGTGCGGTAACTCAGTAGCAGCGTGCCACTCAGACCTGTCGTATCGTGTCGAGTTGGACACGAACGCAGCCCGGTGCACAGGAATCAAGCGAGCGTGCGCGCCCCGTGTACGACGCCGCGCGTGCTCGGTTAAACTCGGCTCAGCCTAGCTGGCCCGTTTCGTGTTCGTGTCACGCACGACACGAGCCAGCCCGCTGTACACGAGACGGAAGTTATTATGCCACAAGTGGGCCTGGGCCATGATTTAGCAATGATATTGTATTACCGTGTGGGGCCGGTACTTAAAAAGAATAACCCCACTGCATCTCTACCCGTGCATGTCGTAAAAGGCGACAAGCTGACAAGACAGGCAGGGCTGCAGTCTAGTGTAGCCAGACTAATCCCAAAACAAAAGAGTTTCTTTTGTTTCTTTGACATCTTATTCCTAATTTATAGGAAAAAATTTGCGTTGGGCTGACATTGTATAAGTAAGAAATAAATAAAGAAATCCTAAATTCTTGTAGGTGCGCGCGCGCATAATCACATCAGCATGCCGTCAACACGGTTCGTGCTTATCGTGTCGACCGGGCGTCGGGCTGGCCTAGCTAGCACGGAAACACGATCGTGCTCGGAACATTTCGGCTTGCACGCACCGTGTTCGGGCTGTACCCGAAACTGTCGTGCGCGATTTCGTGCCGCAAACCGACACGACAGACACCTCTGGTGCCACTCACGCATGCAAGCAAGCAATAACAAGCCGCTCCTCCGCGCCGCGCCGCCGCTCCTCCGCGCCGCGCCGCGCCGCCGCGTCGTCTCCGCTCCGCGCCACCACAGTGCCGCCGCCGCCGCCGCCCCCGCTCCGCAGCGCGCCGCTGTTGCTAGGCTTTATTTAGGCACGGTTCTATAGTCCTTGCATCTCAAGCGCAGACAGCGTTATACCACAGTACCTATTAGTTATTCTGTGGTTATACCAACGAAAGCCATGCGTATAACGCCCCGTCAAGTTACGTACCGGAGCGTATACTGATAGATACCACAGAAGAGAGATATTACTGATACGGTCGTACTGTATACTGGTACGGAAAATGACACGGTGGCAACATCACCTACAATACAACATCCGAGATGTCAGCTCGTAACAACTGGTGAAGTAGGTGCTATGTCAGTGCTTTTCTTCGGTCGTACCGGCTTCACTGAACTGGACGGAAAAAAAGAAGGGAGTCATATCCCGAAATAGTTTGTATTTTCCGTCCAGTTTAGTGTAGCCGGCACGACCAAAGGGAAGCACTGACATGGCACCTAAGTTCACCCGGTGTTATGGGCTGACATCACGGATGTTATAGGTGATATAGCAAACTGTGTCAGTTTACATAAAAAAATCCCTCAGTCGCCTTTTACGACATGCACGGGGAGAGATGCAGTGGGGCTATTATTTTAAATTACCATCCCACACGGTACAAATATACCTAACCTACCTATCTTTTTTCCATTCGATCCAAACACAGAAGACAGAAATGACGACCGACACGCGGGCCAGAGCTGCGCTTCGTGCGCACGAAACGAATGAAAGCGGTCGTCTCGGCCTGCTGAGCACGCCGCGCCGTGCGATGGACTAGCTTGGACACATGTGCAGAGTCGTGCGGCATGGACATTTCGTACAAGTCGGCGCCGACTTGCACGAGTGCACGAAATCGGTGAATGGATGTTGTAATGTAATGCAGAGAAATTTAAAATTTTTAACTATACTTCTCTATACAAATATTTACGTTGATGGCTACTATTATATTATAGAGTAGAAAAAAATTAAATTTTTTTTGAAAAAAATATTTTTTTTTCATACAATTTTTAAGTACCTATCATGTACCTATTCTCAAAATGTATGCAGAAAAATATTTTTTTTTCTTCAAATTAAAAAGTCGTAGAACAAAAGTTGTTCCATTTCATGTACAGAATCACCCCCTTTCGGGTTTTATGGTTGGGGTTGCAACACCGTGTACATATACCTACCCTACCATGCTCTATCATTTTAAAATTAAAAAAAATGGATACAGTCACGCATGT
The DNA here is from genome assembly GCA_946902875.1 of Nematopogon swammerdamellus. Taxonomy (NCBI): domain Eukaryota; kingdom Metazoa; phylum Arthropoda; class Insecta; order Lepidoptera; family Adelidae; genus Nematopogon; species Nematopogon swammerdamellus. The sequence goes on along the minus strand of OX336341.1, from coordinate 24,123,653 downwards.
TAGTTCCTATAAATAAATAAACATATTTTTCCTTTAAACCGCGGAGGAAAGGATAGGTAGAACGCGCGCGGGGCGGCGCGACGTACCACCGCTGCTACGCCACGCCACGCACGATGGCCATTGGCCGCGCGCGCGTCTTTGATCTGTGTCGAAAACCCGGCAAGCGATGGGTCGCCCTCGCCCGCCCGGTCGGTATCGTAAGTAAGCGTTACTTGCATAGCAACTCTCGCTCTTCCCGCACGTGTGTAACAGAGGGATTGAAGATAAGTAAATACAGGCGACGGACGAGTGACGGACTAGACGAAAAAGCGATGGAGGGATGTAAGTACCTAATCAGTACGTAGTAAGTAGGACATTGTTTTGTACCTATATTGTACAAGCATAGGTATAGTAAAGGTAAAGCATTTACTTACTCCCAATTTTAAATATTCAAGTAAAACAATGGTATCGTGTTTTTTTTTTATTAAATTAGAAATGTAATCAAACCAAAGTTCTTAACCTTAAACATTACATCTTACCTAATAGTTAAAGTTAACAACAGGGATATTCTTGTTTAAGAAACAAAGCCGTTGCAAAGCAAATGCTTCGGTGTTAGCCTATTTCTTAAGTCAGTTTGTATCAGTCCAGCCGTTGAAAACAATATTTCGGACACTACCGAGCTTAGTTGATATACAGGACATAATAGATACTTTTGTGCTAATAGCTTAAGTTTCGTGTACTTGTGTTTTCGCGCCAATACTGTCGTGGATCAGAGTTACGGTGAATAGGGTGTTCGTATGATGTGCCGGCGCGGCGAAATGACGATGTTTAGACAGTATAATGCACTAATCGTTAATCGCTAAATAATCGTTAATTTTAATCGTTATTTTAAAGTTGTTTGTTAACAGTTACTAGTTAGTTTCTGTTGTGTAGTAGTTTTTACTGAATTTCCAAATCTCCAATCCAAAATTGAATTGAATTTCCAATCCAAAAATGTTTCAACTTTACCGACTAGCTCCACTGTGCGCTGCATTCGTTCGTCCTTGTCGCGCGCGGAGCACTCGCCGCCGCGCGCGTGCCGCGTGTCGGCTCGACTGTCGGCACGGCTTTCATGTCTCTTTGTTCATACCGCCAAGCCGCGCCTCCGCCCGCTACCGAAGTGTGCGCTGCTTGCTTATATGAATATTTTGCCAGGCAATTTTTAATTTTACATTTTGAACTTAAGGTTAAAATTTGAACCTTACAATCTCTACTGTGCTGTGCTGTGCATTGTGAGTGCTGCATGCTTCACTCGTCCTTGGCGCGTGTCGGCAAAGTCCGCCTTCTGCATCGCAGTAAAGTCTATAATATTTATTTACCTAGGTACTTATTCATTTAAAATGTCTGGCAAAGATTATTTAATCTTAGACATTGAGGAATACATACATACTTTAGTTGATAATCTTATAAAATAATAAAGTGAAAAAGGCGACTAAGGGATATGACTAGAGATGCAAGGCGCAATTTTGCACATAAATTTCACTTGAAATTTTGCAGTGAAATATTGCACTTTCTGCAAAATTGCAGTGAAATTTTCACTTTTATGTGAAATTATGAAATTTATGTTATACAAATGAGATATCAATTTGGTTTCATATTCTTCTTCTTCTTCAGCCAATTTTGATGTCCTACTGCTGAGTGCAAGCCTCTCCCATGAACATGGAAGGGAATTGTTATACATTTCCACGTGACAAGCTGGATTGGAAGCGGTGTCCACAACAATTTTATATGTACTGCTGTGCACAGGTTTCCTCACGGTGTTTTCCTTCACCGGAGCGAACCCTAATCATATTATGAACATTTTAAAAAAGTGGCCGCCATTTTGAACTTTTTAGTTACTGGACCGATTGCTTTCAAAATCGATATCTGGGTGTCTGTGTGGGCTCTGAATACGAATCCGTTGTCAAAATTTAAAAAAAGCGGCCGCCATTTTGAACTTTTTAGTTACTGGACCGATTGCTTTCAAAATCGATATCTGGGTGTCTGTGTGGGCTCTGAATACGTATCTGTAGTCAAAATTAAAAAAAGTGGCCGCCATTTTGAACTTTTTGGTTACTGGACTGATTGCTTTCAAAATCGATATCTGGGTGTCTGTGTGGGCTCAGAATACGAATCCGTTGTCAAAATTTAAAAAAGCGGCCGCCATTTTGAACTTTTTAGTTACTGGACCGATTGATTTCAAAATCGTTATGCGGGTGTCTGTGTGGGCTCTGAATACGAATCCGTTGTCAAAATTAAAAAAAAGCGGCCGCCATTTTTAACTTTTTAGTTACTGGACCGATTGATTTCAAAATCGATATCTGGGTGTCTGTGTGGGCTCTGAATACGAATCCGTTATCAAAATTTAAAAAAAGCGGCCGCCATTTTGAACTTTTTAGTTACTGGACCGATTGCTTTCAAAATCGATATCTGGGTGTCTGTGTGGGCTCTGAAAACGAATCTGTAGTCAAAATTTAAAAAAAGTGGCCGCCATTTTGAACTTTTTAGTTACTGGACCGATTGATTTAAAAATCGATATCTGGGTGTCTGTGTGGGCTCTGAATACGAATCTTTAGTGAACATTTAAAAAAAGTGGCCGCCATTTTGAACTTTTTAGTTACTGGACCGATTGCTTTCAAAATCGATATCTGGGTGTCTGTGTGGGTTTTTAATACGGATCCGTTGTCAACATTTTAAAAAAGTGGCCGCCATCTTGCACTTTTTAGTTTTGACTACAGATTCATATTCAGAGCCCACACAGACACCGAGATATCGATTTTGAAAGCAATCGGTTCAGTAATTAAAAATTTCAAAATGGTGGCCACTTTTTTAAATTTTGACTACAGATTCGTATTCAGAGCCTACACAGACACCCAGATATCAATTTTGAAAGCAATCGATCCAGTAACTGAAAAGTTTAAAATGGCGGCCACTTTTTTAAGATTTTGACAACGGATTCGTCTTCAGAGCCCACACAGACAAACAGATATCGATTTTAAACGCAATCGGTCCATTAACTAAAAAGTTCAAAATGGCGGTCACATTTTTTTTATTTTGACAACGTATTCGTATTCAGAGCCCATACAGACACCCAGATATCGATTTTGAAAGCAATCGGTCCAGTAACTAAAAAGTTCAAAATGGCGGCCACTTTTATAAATTTTTACTACAGATTCGTATTCAGAGCCCACACATACACCCAGATATCGATTTTGAAAGCAATCGGTCCAGTAACTAAAAAGTTCAAAATGGCGGCCACTTTTTTAAAATTTTGACTACAGATTCGTATTCAGAGTCGACACAGACGCCCAGATATCGATTTTGAAAGCAATCGGTCTAGTAACTAAAAAGTTCAAAATGGCGGCCACTTTTTATAAATTTTTACTACAGATTCGTATTCAGAGCCTACACAGACACCCAGATATCAATTTTGAAATCAATCGGTCCAGTAACTAAAAAGTTCAAAATGGCGGCCACTTTTTTTTAATTTTGACTACAGATTCGTAAACAGAGCCCACACAGACACCCAGATATCGATTTTGAAAGCAATCGGTCCAGTAACTGAAAAGTTCAAAATGGCGGCCACTTTTTTTTAATTTTGATCACAGATTCGTCTTCAGTGCCTGCATAGACACCCAGATATCAATTTTGAAATCAATCGGTCCAGTAACTAAAAAGTTCAAAATGGGGGCCACTTTTTTAATTATGACTACAGATTCGTATTCAGAGCCCACACAGACACCCAGATATTGATTTTGAAAGCAATCGGTCTTGTAACTAAAAAGTTCAAAATGGCGGCCACTTTTTTTAAATTTTTACTACAGATTCGTATTCAGAGCCTACACAGACACCCAGATATCAATTTTGAAATCAATCGGTCCAGTTCCAAAAGTTCAAAATGGCGGCCACTTTTTTTAATTTTGACTACAGATTCGTAAACAGAGCCCACACAGACACCCAGATATCGATTTTGAAAGCAATCGGTCCAGTAACTGAAAAGTTCAAAACGGCGGCCACTTTTTTTTAATTTTGATCACAGATTCGTATTTAGTGCCTGCATAGACACCCAGATATCAATTTTGAAAGCAATCGGTCCAGTAACTAAAAAGTTCAAAATGGCGGCAAGTATACATTGAAAATTTCACTTCAACTTCACATACGATTCGGCTTAAAAATAATAAAAATGGAATAGTGCGACATTTTCAAAATTTTGTGAAACTTTCACTGCAAAATTGAAAATTTCACTGCAACATTGAAAATTTCACTGCAAAATTGAAAATTTCACTTCAACTTCACATAAGATTCGGCTTAAAAATAATCAAAATGGCATTTTCAAAGTTTCCAAAATTTCGTGAATGTTTCACTGCAAATTTGAACATTTCACTGCAACATTGAAAATTTCACTGCAAAATTGAAAATTTCACTTCAACTTCACATAAGATTCGGCTTAAAAATAATAAAAATGGGATATTGCAAAGTTTCCAAAATTTCGTGAAACTTTCACTGCAAAATTGAAAATTTCACTGCAACATTGAAAATTTCACTGCAAAATTGAAAATTTCACTTCAATTTCACATAAGATTCGGCTTAAAAATAATAAAAATTGAATATTTCAAAGTTTCCAAAGTTTCGTGAAACTTTCACTGCAAAATTGAAAGTTTCACTGCAACATTGAAAGTTTCACTGCAACTTTGCATCACTAGATATGACTCCCTTCTTATATTACTAGGTGGTAGGGTGTAACCCGCCCGGGTTGGTACCACCGCACTGAATGAAAGGTCGGTCGAAACGGCTATGTAAATAGTTTGTGTTTTCCGTCCAGTTCAGTGTAGCCGGCACGACCGAAGGGAAGCACTGACGTGGCACCAATTTCACCCGGTGTTATGGGCTGACATCACGGATGTTGTAGGTGTGTATGTAGGCAACCGTGTCAGTTTCCATAAAAAAAAAAAAAATACAATCACGCTGAATTAAAACCAAGACAGTTTGCATAATGCAGTCAAAACGTGCAAGTTTGTGCTACTTCGTGCGCGTTGGACAATCGTGACACGAACTGCACGAGACTGTCCATCGTGCGAGCACAGCACAGCAGTACAGAGATGTGCGCTGTACGAAATCGTGACACAAACCGGCACAAAAGCGCACCTCTGACGCGGGCGCAGCAGGGCAGGAGCGAGCAAGCGAGCCCGGAACTAAAATTGTATCTAGTATTGAAGTGCCTGCTAAATTGACGAAGGCAAAAATTTTACCCTTCCGACTGAAGAATTACGTCAATAATTTCATGTAGGCGTTTTTTGTTTTTTATTTTTATCTCCTTTCGTGGATAAAATAATAAAAAAAATTGAATAGAGTTTTCTCAGAGCTTTGTGACCTTTGAATCGGTGGTATTGTAAAATTGTAATAATACACACATACTCAGATTTTCAAAAATTCATGCTTTTTTATATATTTTTAATTTTATGTTTATTACTTACTTTTACTCATTATTAAAAAAACCAGCAATGCACTTTGTTGGTAAGGAACCAAAATATAGGTTGGTATTTTTTTAAATTTCTGAATGTGTGTCAATTGGTCAGTTTTGGACCTTCTTTGTCGCACTTTTTGCATGTTTTGCGTATTTGGCGTTTGTCACCGCCTTAAATTAGGGTAGTACATTTTTGCAAAACGAAATATTGGTCTTTAGATAGAATTTGGTATATTTAACTCATTTTTGACAAAATTGTGGGTTGGTACATTTTGGTGTATCTACGTCCAATTTATCATATTTAATTAAGTAAATTAAAATTAAAAAAAAATTATTAGACGATAATTCGACCCTTACAACTTGCGTCGAGTAGTTGCTCGACGCATCAACCGGGCATTTGTGAGAAGATGTCGAGATAGCATTCGTGCAGGTGGTAAACAATTTGAACATCTACTTTAACAGGTTAATAAAGACCAATTACTTCAAGTGTTTATTTTATTCCAATTCTTAGTTGGTAGCACAGTTACCAAATTCTGAGGTCCTTTTTTTTTTTTTTTATGTAATCCGGTATGGGTGGCTGAGTCGGAGGGGCCAAAGCACATGCTCCGACCAGCCAATATCACCTCCGAGAAGGTAGGTGCCATACCGGAGACTTCCCTGGATTGCTGGCTATACTGGACTAGAGGAGAACACAACCGAGGTTGCTTGCGGCCATCTTACATCCAGTACGGTGGTACCAACCCAGTTGGCTACAATTTGAGCCTACCACCTAGTAAGGGGCAAGGGAAGGGACCTACAGTTTTACACCGGTTCCGAACGGTGAAGCAGCGGGTGTAGGTATGCACGTAAATTTTTTCGTCAGAAAAAACTCATTGGTACACGCCGACCGGATTCGAACCTCGGACCTCCCGCATGAGAAGCCGATGCCCAAACCACTCGGCCACCCGCCGCTCTACGGAGGTTTCCGTACCTATCCGATATCAATAATATCCGCTCAGGTGGCATGGTCTTCGAATTTGAGTTATCAGTTATATGTTTATTTTATGACAGGTCTCCATGTTTGCCCACTGACAGCTGGCTGTTACCACTTTATACGATCTGTCAAACATTATGTCATATTTGAAAACCAAATACGCCAATGTGAAAACTGCCATGAAAAAATAAAAAACCAAAATGAAATTGTCTCTTAAAATTTCGAAAAAGTAAATATTCAAGGATATGTATTCGCTATTATCAGCCTATATTTTGTCTTTCAACATGCAATGTATAAAAGCCGTTGGCGCCATCTGTCATTCAATAGTGTGATTAATCTATTTTAATGAAACGTTTCTTGTATGCGGGCCCCCCTTAATTTTTTACTTTTTCTTATTTTTCTTATTTGTTGTTTCATCCGCCATAGTAACACATATTTTGTGAAAGTTTCAACGGGCTACCTATTACGGTTCAAGAGATACAGCCCTCGGACAGACGGACGGACGGACAGACGACGGAGGCTTAGTAATAGGCTTCCGTCTGGGATACGGAAACCTAATAAAAACTACATTAGATGGGCGTATTTTTACCCGACTACGGCGAAGCAAAAAGGAGGGTTATGTGTTTGACCGGTATGTATGTATGTATGTATGTATGTATGTATGTTCATCTGTTCCCTCATAACTTCTAAACTACTTATCACAATTTGACAAATGAGGTACCTTTGAAAGCGTCTTCATCGTCCGCTGGTTATAGGCTATGTGACGTCACACAAAATTGACTATGGCCTGACAAAATTGAATACGCCCTCTAGATGACAAGAAGTCATGATGTAAAAAAAAATATTTTTTTAATGATGCCGTGTTGGGTGTCAAATGAAAGGGCTTAATTAGCACATTTCAAAAATATATATATTGTTAGCTATTGCTTTCGGAATTGCTTGCATGCACCCGATAATTGGGAATAATTTCTAAATAAAATAAAATCAGGCCTCATTCCATACATATATACATACATATCACACACGCTGAATCCCGACAATCGGGGTAAGCAGAGTAATCGGTGTTGTGCTGCAAGAACTCTTGTCAATTACAGCACAACACCGACCACCACGTTTCGCAAAGGATTCGAACAAGATTAAATCGATCAAACAGCAAGTATGGCACGAAGACCCACCTGCTCCATGACTCGGTGGAAGTACCGTGCCAAGGTGAGAGGTGACGAGCCTGTCGCCCTTTAGCACGGCATCTTGTCCTTAGCCCTTAGTCGCCTTTTACGACATCCATGGGGAGAGATGCAGTGGGGATATTCTTTTTAAGTACCGACCCCACACGGTACTCGGCCTCATTCCAAACCTACCCAAATACATCCTACTTAAACCATCTTAATATTATAAACGCGAAAGTTTGTAAATGAGTTGCGTTCAGGAAGACGATAAACCTACTCAAAGAAAATAAGTACCTAAGGGCAAGGCAGAAGGCCGAGCTGCGTTCAGGAAGTAGATAAACCTTCTTAAAGACAGTAAGTAACTGAGGGCGAGGCCGAAGGCCGAGCTGCGTTCAGGAAGAAGATAAACCTTCTTAAAGACAGTAAGTAACTGAGGGCGAGGCCGAAGGCCGAGCTGCGTTCGGGAAGACTATAAACCTTCTCGAAGAAAGTAAGTAATAAAGGGCGAGGCCGAAGGCCGAGCTGCGTTCAGGAAGACGATAAACTTTCTCGAAGACAGTAAGCAACTATGAGCGAGGCCGAAGGCCGATCTGCGTTCAGGAAGAGGATAAACCATCTTTAAGAAAGTAAGTAACCAAGGGCGAGGCCGAAGGCCGAGCTGCGTTCGGGAAGCCTAAAGATTCTCGAAGAAAGTAAGTAACAACAGGCGAGGCCGAAGGCCGAGCTGCGTTCAGGAAGAGGATAAACTTATTTGAAGACAGTAAGCAACTATGGGCGAGGGCGAAGGCTGAGCTGCGTTCAGGAAGAGGATAAACCATCTTTAAGAAAGTAAGCAACAAAGGGCTAGGCCGAAGGCCGAGCTGGGTTCAGGAAGAGGATAAACCATCTTAAAAAAATTAAGTAACAAAGGGCGAGGCCGAAGGCCGAGCTGCGTTCAGGAAGAGGATAACCATTTCGAAGAAAGTAAGTAACAGAGGGCGAGTCAGAAGATCGAGCTGCGTTCAGGAAGACTATAATCTTCTCGAAGAAAGTAACTTCTTAGCTACTTATTTCGAAAAGGATTATCCTCTTCCTGAACGCAGCTCGACCTTCGGCCTCGCCCATAGTTACTTACTGTCTTCGGGAAAGTTTATCGTCTTCCTGAACGCAGCTCGGCCTTCGGCCTCGCCCTTTGTTACTTACTTTCTTCGAGAAGGTTTATAGTCTTCCCGAACGCATCTCGGCCTTCGGCCTCGCCAATAGTTACTTACTGTCTTCGGGAAGGTTTATAGTCTTCCCGAACGCAGCTCGGCTTTCGGTCTCGCCCTCAGTTACTTACTTTCTTAAAGATGGTTCATCCTCTTCCTGAGCGCCGCTCGGCCATCGGCCTCGCCCATAGTTGCTTACTTTCTTCGAGAAAGTTTGTCGTCTTCCTGGACGCAGCTCGGCCTTCGGCCTCGCCCTTTGTTACTTACTTTCTTCGAGTCGGTTTATCGTTTACCTGAACCCAGCTCGCCTTTATGGACACATGGTACACATGTTAAAATTATAAAACAATAAAACCTAAACAAACAAAACATATAAAAAGGCTCTGCAAATACTTTTTCACGAAGTTATATCCCAAAATAATTAAAATAAAAAATAAGTTCAAAAACTAAAACCCGACTACTGAAAAATCACGCTCTAAAAAGTATGAAACAAGAAAATGTTCTCATCTGAAATTGTTATGTACAAACTATTCAATATTTTATCGTCTATTAAATAAACAACTTACACGTAATATATTTAATGTATTTAATAAATATTCATAGTGTTGTTCAGAGGATAGCCGTGGTCGTATGCCACCTACCCTATAGGGCAAAGTGGCATACGATCATGGCTATCCTCTGAACAACACTATGAATATTTATTAAATACATTAAATATATTACGTGTAAGTTGTTTATTTAATAGACGATAAAATATTGAATAGTTTGTACATAACAATTTCAGATGAGAACATTTTCTTGTTTCATACTTTTTAGAGCGTGATTTTTCAGTAGTCGGGTTTTAGTTTTTGAACTTATTTTTGTTGCATAATGCCACTTTAGTGTAGGTATTTTTTTTTTCATCGCGAAGGGCCAAATTCAAGGGACAAGGCTGAAAAAAATTAACATGCGGCTCTTAAGTCGTTTTTCAGCTAAGCAGGATTAAACACAAAAAAATAAATTATACCATGTGAAAGCCTTACTTTTCAGGAATATTGGACAAAAACTAGATTTAAGAAAATGTTACATTTGTATTTGTGGCATTTAAAAAAATTAGTTGAGGGAGAAAATTTTTGATTTTTACAAAAATGGCAATATCTCAAAAACTAAGCCTTTTTACCCGACTACGGCGAAGCAAAAAGGAGGGTTATGTGTTTGACCGGTATGTATCTATGTATGTATGTTCATCTGTTCCCTCATAACTTCTAAACTACTTATCATAATTTGACAAATGAGGTATCGTTAAAAGCGTCTTGATCGTCCGCTGGTTATAGGATATGTGACGTCACATAAAATTGACTATGGCGCCCTCTAGATGACAAAAAGTGATGATCTAAAAAAAAAATTGTAATGATACCGTGTTGGTTATCAAATGAAAGGGCTTAATTAGCACATTTCAAAATATATATACTGTTAGCTGTTGCTTTCGGATTGCCTTGCATGCACCCGATAATTGGGAATAATTTCTAAAATCAGGCCTTACTCCAAACCTACCCAAAATACATCCTATCCTTACCTATAATAAAATCCAACGTCTGCTTTCTGTCTGAGTGTCTGAGTGTCTGTCTGTCCGCTTATAACTCGAGAACCACTAAACCGATTTTAATAAAAAAAAATCTACGGATAGCTTGATTCTTCCCATCAACTATAGGCTACTTACTATCACGCTAAATGGCTTATGAGGTTAGCAGTGAAGTGAAATATGAGAGCGGGCGGAGCCGCGGGCACAGCTAGTTAATATTATAAACGCGAAAGTTTGTGAATGAGTTGCGTTCAGGAAGACGATAAACCTACTCAAAGAAAGTAAGTAACTAAGGGCGAAGCCGAAGGCCGAGCTGCGTTCAGGAAGAAGATAAACCTTCTTAAAGACAGTAAGAAACTGAGGGCGAGGCCGAAGGCCGAGCTGCGTTCAGGAAGACTATAAACCTTCTCGAAGAAAGTAAGTAACAAAGGGCGAGGCCGAAGGCCGAGCAGCGTTCAGGAAGACGATATACCTTCTCGAAGACAGTAAGTAACTATGGGCGAGGCCGAAGGCCGAGCTGCGTTCAGGAAGAGGATAAACCATCTTTAAGAAAGTAAGTAACAAAGGGCAAGGCCGAAGGCCGAGCTGCGTTCAGGAAGACGATAAACTTTCTCGAAGACAGTAAGTAACTATGGGCGAGGCCGAAGGCCGAGCTGCGTTCAGGAAGAGGATAACCTTTTCGAAGAAAGTAAGTAACAGAAGGCGAGTCAGAAGGCCGAGCTGCGTTCAGGAAGACCATAAATATTCTCGAAGAAAGTAACTTCTTTGCTACTTATTTCTAAAAGGTTTATCCTCTTCCTGAACGCATCTCGGCCTTCGGCCTCGCATATAGTTACTTACTGTCTTCGAGAAGGTTTATAGTCTTCCCGAACGCAGCTCGGCCTTCGGCCTCGCCCTTTGTTACTTACTTTTTTAAAGATGATTTATCCTCTTCCTGAATGCAGCTCGGCCTTCTGCCTCGCCCATAGTTACTTTCTGTCTTTGAGAAAGTTTATCGTCTTCCTGAACGTAGCTCGGCCTTCGGCCTCGCCCTTTGTTACTTACTTTCTTCGAGAAGGTTTATAGTCTTCCCGAACGCAGCTCGGCCTTCGGCCTTGCCCTTTGTTACTTACTTTCTTTAAGGTGGTTTATCCTCTTCCAGAACGCAGCTCGGCCTTCGGCCTCGCCCATAGTACTTACTGTCTTCGAGAAAGTGTATCGTCTTCCTGAACGCAGCTCGGCCTCACTCTTTGTTACTTACTTTCTTCGAGAAGGTTTATAGTCTTCCCGAACGCAGCTCGGCCTTCGGCCTCGCCCTCAGTTACTTATTTTCTTAAAGATGGTTTATCCTCTTCCTGAACGCAGCTCGGCCTTCGGCCTCACCCATTGTTACTTACTGTCTTCGAGAACATTTAGTCTTCCCGAATGCAGCTCGGCCTTCGGCCTCGCCTTTTGGTACTTACTTTCTTAAAGATGGTTTATCCTCTTCCTGAACGCAGCTCGGCCTTCGGCCTCGTCCATAGTTACTTACTGTCTTCGAGAAAGTTTATTGTCTTCCTGAACGCAGCTCGGCCTTCGGCCTCGCACTTTGTTACTTACTGTCTTCGAGAAAGTTTATCGTCTTCCTGAACGTAGCTCGGCCTTCGGACTCGCCCTCCGTTACTTACTAAAGATGGTTTATCCTCTTCCTGAACGCAGCTCGGCCTTCGGCCTCGCCCTTTATTACTTACTTTCTTCTAGAACATTTAGTATTCCCGAACGCTGCTCGGCCTTCGGCCTCGCCCTCAGTTACTTATTTTCTTAAAGATGGTTTATCCTCTTCCTGAACGCAGCTCGGCCTTCGGCCTCGCCCATTGTTACTTACTGTCTTCGAGAAAGTTTATCGTCTTCCTGAACGCAGCTCGGCCTTCGGCCTCGTCCATAGTTACTTACTTTCTTTGAGAACATGTATCGTCTTCCTGAACGCAGCTCGGCCTTCGGCCTCGCACTTTGTTACTTACTGTCTTCGAGAAAGTTTATCGTCTTGCTGAACGTAGCTCGGCCTTCGGCCTCGCCTATAGTTACTTACTATCCTCAAGAAGGTTTATCTTCTTCCTGAACGCAGCTCGGCCTTCGGCCTCGCCATCAGTTACTTACTTTCTTCAAAACGGTTTATCGTTTATCTGAACCCAGCTCGCCCTTATGGACTATGGTACACATGTTAAAATTTTAAAACAATAAAACCTAAACCAACAAAACATGTAAAACGGCTCTGCAAATACTTTATTACGAAGTTATAACCCCAAAATAATTCAAATAAAACATAAGTTCAAAAACTAAAACCCGACTACTGAAAAATCACGCTCTAAAAAGTATAAAACAAGAAAATATTCTCATCTGAAATTGTTATGTACAAACTATTCAATATTTTATCGTCTATTAAATAAACAACTTACACGTGTAATATATTTAAATTTATTTAATAAATATTCATAGTGTTGTTCAGAGGATAGCCGTGGTCGTATGCCATCTACACTATAGGGCAAAGTGGCATACGACCATGGCTATCCTCTGAACAACACTATGAATATTTATTAAATACATTAAAATATATTACGTGTAAGTTGTTTATTTAATAGACGATAAAATATTGAATAGTTTGTACATAACAATTTCAGATGAGAATATTTTCTTGTTTCATACTTTTTAGAGCGTGATTTTCCAGTAGTCGGGTTTTAGTTTTTGAACTTATTTTTTTACTAAACCTAAAATTAGATATTCTGAGAGGTAATTAGCTGCCCTATCAGCTGTTGTTGTTGTTGTTTTGGTTTGGGGTTGGCTCTAGGCCTGCATACTAATCCCGCTTGGTTGGGGACCTTCGTGCAAAACCCCGCAGTCTCCAGCTACCCCAGCCAGCCTATGTCTTCCATGAAAGCCACAAGTCGACCGGGGTGCCTGCAGGCCGCTTATCCCTTAGTCGCCTTTTACGGAATGCACAGGGAGAGATGCAGTGGGACTCTTCTTATTAAGTACCGACCTCACACAGTACTACCCTATCAGCTGTCCATGGATTATCCTCGGTTTTTGGGACCCCGTATATGTTTAAAATAAACTTACATATTATGTCATGTACATTAATCGGTGGTACTGTTGTGCAACACAATCAACTGAATGACAGTAGAGAAGGAGAAGGGGAATAAAGATTACTAGTTTACTAGTGTAGGAGCCAAACTGTCAGAAAAGTGATCATAAGTAATAGGTTTAACTCAGTAGGTTGATAGGTATTTCACAAGTTTAGAAAGTATGCGATTAGGGCAAGGTGGCTTCTACTTTAAATTTCGTATCGTAGTGAAGTGCTATATAATGGAATTAATTATTGCAATCATTTTGTATGAATAAGTTGTTTAGATTTAGTTCTTAGCCTTTATTAAATTGCCCTTCACCTCTGCAAAATAATGTACCCACATCTTGCGTTACGCTTTCTTTTTACTTTCTTTTATATTTTTAGTTTATATGCATTATAAATATTAAAATATTTAGTTAAAATACTTATATACCTACATATATTATGTAAAAATGTATATTATGTAAAATGTACTACTATACTATACAAAAAAAAAATTATTTAAGTCTAGTTATGTAAAACCTTTTCATTTTCATTTTCATTTTTTCATATGTATGTAATATCTCATCTCACTAATATCATAAATGTGAAAGTATGTTTGTTTGTTTGTTTGTTTGTTTGTTTGTTCCTCTTTCACGCCTGAACGGCTGGACGGATTTTGACGAAACTTTGTATAGTGGTAGTGTATATCCCGGAGTAACATAATTTTGAAAAAAAGTGGTCAAGTTCGAGACGAGCTCGCGTAAAGAGGGTTCCGTACCATCCCGATTTCTCTGAGAACTAAAAAACTTAGGATTTTCGTTTAGGTTATCCTGTAAATTAAGTGTATATCCCATGGTAAGATAATTTTGAAAAAAAATGTTCAAGTTCGAGTCGACCTTGCGTAAAGAGGGTTCCGTACCATCCTGTTTTCTGTGAGAACTTGAAGGCTTAGGATTTTCGTTTAGGTTTTCCTGTAAATGAAGTGTATATTAGGATTTTCGATTAGGGAGAGAGGGAGGGAGCGAGGGGGAGCTATGAACGCGGAACGAAGGGGGAAAGGGGGTGGGGGTAAATAGAGGCATAGAGGGAGGGAGGTGAGAGAGGGGCGAGAGAGGAAGTGGAGGGAGGTGAGGGAGGGCCGAGAGGGGAGGTTGACGTAGAGAGATGGAAGGGAGGGGGGAGGGGTCGGCAAAGGGGGGGAGGGGAGGGAGGAAGGGTCGGGAGAGGAGCGGTGGTAGGGAGATGAAGGAAGGGGAAGGAGGGTGGGGGAGAAGGAGAGGGAGAGGGAGAGGGAGAGGGAGAGGGAGAGGGAGAGGGAGAGGGAGAGGGAGAGGGAGAGGGAGAGGGAGAGGGAGAGGGAGAATATAAGAGAAACGACAGTTTATTATCATATTTGCGTTTAAATCGGATTTACTGTTAGATCGAGTCTACAGCGAGCGAAGGCGCGGGCAAAAGCTATCCTCCATAAAATTTAAGCCGATCATCTAAATTCAATTAAAATTAGTACATGCACATTTAACTATACACGTGACACAGGATAGGCTAAATAAAATTCAGTTCCGGTTACGCTAATAGGTGGAATATTTTACTTTAGTATTTCATTTATTTTAACTGAAGTTTCTTATTTTAAAAACGATAGTTTTTTCCCGCGGATTCGCTCGCGTGAAATTCGTATTTCAAAAGAAGAAAGTTACTTAACTTAGGCCGGGGCCGGAGGGTAACTTGAATCAGATAAACAATAAACATTCTCAAAGGAAGTAAGTAACATACTAAAGGCGAGGCCGAAGGCCCAGCTGGGTTCAGGAAGAGTATAAACCTTTTCGAAGAAAGTAAGTAACAAAGGGCGAGGCCGAAGGCCGAGCTGCGTTCAGGAAGACCTTCAACCTTCTCGAAGAAAGTAAGTAACTGAGGGCGAGGCCTAAGGTCGAGCTGCGTTCAGGAAGACTATAATCCTTCCCGAAGAAAGTAAGTAACTAAGGGCCTGGCCGAAGGCCGAGCTGTATCCTGGAAGACGCTGACAGTAAGTAACTATGGGCGATAGTTACTTACTTTCTTCAAGACGGTTTATAGTCTTCCTGAACGCAGCTCGGCCTTCGGCCTCACCCTCAATTACTTGATTTCTTCGAAAAGGTTTATAGACTTCCTGAACGCAGCTCGGCCTCCGGCCTCGCTCTTATTTACTTACTTTCTTCGAGAAGGTTTATGGTCTTCCTGAACGAAGCTCGGCCTTCGGCCTCGCCCTTATTTACTTACTTTCTTCGAAAAGGTTATCGTCTTCCTGAACGCAGCTCGGCCTTCGGCGTCGCCCTCAGTTACTTACTTTCTTCGAGAAGGTTTATTTTTTTTTTATTTTTTTTTTATGGAAACTGACACGGTTGGCTACATCACCTACAACGTCCGTGATGTCAGCCCATAACACCGGGTGAACTAGGTGCCATGTCAGTGTTTCCCCCTTTGATCGTGCCGGCTACACGGAACTGGTCGGAACTTGATGGTCTTCCTGAACGCAGCTCGGCCTTCGGCCTCGCCTTCTGTTACTTACTTTCTTCGAAAAGGTTATCGTCTTCCTGAACGCAGCTCGGCCTTCGGCCTCGCCCTCAATTACTTAATTTCTTCGAGAAGGTTTATAGTCTACCTGGACGGAGCTCGGCCTTCGGCCTCGGCCTTATTTACTTACTTTCTTCGAGAAGGTTTATGGTCTTCCCGAACGCAGCTCGGCCTTCGGCCTCGCCCTTTGTTACTTACTTTTTTAAAGATGATTTATCCTCTTCCTGAATGCAGCTCGGCCTTCTGCCTCGCCCATAGTTACTTTCTGTCTTTGAGAAAGTTTATCGTCTTCCTGAACGTAGCTCGGCCTTCGGCCTCGCCCTTTGTTACTTACTTTCTTCGAGAAGGTTTATAGTCTTCCCGAACGCAGCTCGGCCTTCGGCCTTGCCCTTTGTTACTTACTTTCTTTAAGGTGGTTTATCCTCTTCCAGAACGCAGCTCGGCCTTCGGCCTCGCCCATAGTACTTACTGTCTTCGAGAAAGTGTATCGTCTTCCTGAACGCAGCTCGGCCTCACTCTTTGTTACTTACTTTCTTCGAGAAGGTTTATAGTCTTCCCGAACGCAGCTCGGCCTTCGGCCTCGCCCTCAGTTACTTATTTTCTTAAAGATGGTTTATCCTCTTCCTGAACGCAGCTCGGCCTTCGGCCTCACCCATTGTTACTTACTGTCTTCGAGAACATTTAGTCTTCCCGAATGCAGCTCGGCCTTCGGCCTCGCCTTTTGGTACTTACTTTCTTAAAGATGGTTTATCCTCTTCCTGAACGCAGCTCGGCCTTCGGCCTCGTCCATAGTTACTTACTGTCTTCGAGAAAGTTTATTGTCTTCCTGAACGCAGCTCGGCCTTCGGCCTCGCACTTTGTTACTTACTGTCTTCGAGAAAGTTTATCGTCTTCCTGAACGTAGCTCGGCCTTCGGACTCGCCCTCCGTTACTTACTAAAGATGGTTTATCCTCTTCCTGAACGCAGCTCGGCCTTCGGCCTCGCCCTTTATTACTTACTTTCTTCTAGAACATTTAGTATTCCCGAACGCTGCTCGGCCTTCGGCCTCGCCCTCAGTTACTTATTTTCTTAAAGATGGTTTATCCTCTTCCTGAACGCAGCTCGGCCTTCGGCCTCGCCCATTGTTACTTACTGTCTTCGAGAAAGTTTATCGTCTTCCTGAACGCAGCTCGGCCTTCGGCCTCGTCCATAGTTACTTACTTTCTTTGAGAACATGTATCGTCTTCCTGAACGCAGCTCGGCCTTCGGCCTCGCACTTTGTTACTTACTGTCTTCGAGAAAGTTTATCGTCTTGCTGAACGTAGCTCGGCCTTCGGCCTCGCCTATAGTTACTTACTATCCTCAAGAAGGTTTATCTTCTTCCTGAACGCAGCTCGGCCTTCGGCCTCGCCATCAGTTACTTACTTTCTTCAAAACGGTTTATCGTTTATCTGAACCCAGCTCGCCCTTATGGACTATGGTACACATGTTAAAATTTTAAAACAATAAAACCTAAACCAACAAAACATGTAAAACGGCTCTGCAAATACTTTATTACGAAGTTATAACCCCAAAATAATTCAAATAAAACATAAGTTCAAAAACTAAAACCCGACTACTGAAAAATCACGCTCTAAAAAGTATAAAACAAGAAAATATTCTCATCTGAAATTGTTATGTACAAACTATTCAATATTTTATCGTCTATTAAATAAACAACTTACACGTGTAATATATTTAAATTTATTTAATAAATATTCATAGTGTTGTTCAGAGGATAGCCGTGGTCGTATGCCATCTACACTATAGGGCAAAGTGGCATACGACCATGGCTATCCTCTGAACAACACTATGAATATTTATTAAATACATTAAAATATATTACGTGTAAGTTGTTTATTTAATAGACGATAAAATATTGAATAGTTTGTACATAACAATTTCAGATGAGAATATTTTCTTGTTTCATACTTTTTAGAGCGTGATTTTCCAGTAGTCGGGTTTTAGTTTTTGAACTTATTTTTTTACTAAACCTAAAATTAGATATTCTGAGAGGTAATTAGCTGCCCTATCAGCTGTTGTTGTTGTTGTTTTGGTTTGGGGTTGGCTCTAGGCCTGCATACTAATCCCGCTTGGTTGGGGACCTTCGTGCAAAACCCCGCAGTCTCCAGCTACCCCAGCCAGCCTATGTCTTCCATGAAAGCCACAAGTCGACCGGGGTGCCTGCAGGCCGCTTATCCCTTAGTCGCCTTTTACGGAATGCACAGGGAGAGATGCAGTGGGACTCTTCTTATTAAGTACCGACCTCACACAGTACTACCCTATCAGCTGTCCATGGATTATCCTCGGTTTTTGGGACCCCGTATATGTTTAAAATAAACTTACATATTATGTCATGTACATTAATCGGTGGTACTGTTGTGCAACACAATCAACTGAATGACAGTAGAGAAGGAGAAGGGGAATAAAGATTACTAGTTTACTAGTGTAGGAGCCAAACTGTCAGAAAAGTGATCATAAGTAATAGGTTTAACTCAGTAGGTTGATAGGTATTTCACAAGTTTAGAAAGTATGCGATTAGGGCAAGGTGGCTTCTACTTTAAATTTCGTATCGTAGTGAAGTGCTATATAATGGAATTAATTATTGCAATCATTTTGTATGAATAAGTTGTTTAGATTTAGTTCTTAGCCTTTATTAAATTGCCCTTCACCTCTGCAAAATAATGTACCCACATCTTGCGTTACGCTTTCTTTTTACTTTCTTTTATATTTTTAGTTTATATGCATTATAAATATTAAAATATTTAGTTAAAATACTTATATACCTACATATATTATGTAAAAATGTATATTATGTAAAATGTACTACTATACTATACAAAAAAAAAATTATTTAAGTCTAGTTATGTAAAACCTTTTCATTTTCATTTTCATTTTTTCATATGTATGTAATATCTCATCTCACTTCTCACTAATATCATAAATGTGAAAGTATGTTTGTTTGTTTGTTTGTTTGTTTGTTTGTTCCTCTTTCACGCCTGAACGGCTGGACGGATTTTGACGAAACTTTGTATAGTGGTAGTGTATATCCCGGAGTAACATAATTTTGAAAAAAAGTGGTCAAGTTCGAGACGAGCTCGCGTAAAGAGGGTTCCGTACCATCCCGATTTCTCTGAGAACTAAAAAACTTAGGATTTTCGTTTAGGTTATCCTGTAAATTAAGTGTATATCCCATGGTAAGATAATTTTGAAAAAAAATGTTCAAGTTCGAGTCGACCTTGCGTAAAGAGGGTTCCGTACCATCCTGTTTTCTGTGAGAACTTGAAGGCTTAGGATTTTCGTTTAGGTTTTCCTGTAAATGAAGTGTATATTAGGATTTTCGATTAGGGAGAGAGGGAGGGAGCGAGGGGGAGCTATGAACGCGGAACGAAGGGGGAAAGGGGGTGGGGGTAAATAGAGGCATAGAGGGAGGGAGGTGAGAGAGGGGCGAGAGAGGAAGTGGAGGGAGGTGAGGGAGGGCCGAGAGGGGAGGTTGACGTAGAGAGATGGAAGGGAGGGGGGAGGGGTCGGCAAAGGGGGGGAGGGGAGGGAGGAAGGGTCGGGAGAGGAGCGGTGGTAGGGAGATGAAGGAAGGGGAAGGAGGGTGGGGGAGAAGGAGAGGGAGAGGGAGAGGGAGAGGGAGAGGGAGAGGGAGAGGGAGAGGGAGAGGGAGAGGGAGAGGGAGAGGGAGAGGGAGAGGGAGAGGGAGAGGGAGAGGGAGAATATAAGAGAAACGACAGTTTATTATCATATTTGCGTTTAAATCGGATTTACTGTTAGATCGAGTCTACAGCGAGCGAAGGCGCGGGCAAAAGCTATCCTCCATAAAATTTAAGCCGATCATCTAAATTCAATTAAAATTAGTACATGCACATTTAACTATACACGTGACACAGGATAGGCTAAATAAAATTCAGTTCCGGTTACGCTAATAGGTGGAATATTTTACTTTAGTATTTCATTTATTTTAACTGAAGTTTCTTATTTTAAAAACGATAGTTTTTTCCCGCGGATTCGCTCGCGTGAAATTCGTATTTCAAAAGAAGAAAGTTACTTAACTTAGGCCGGGGCCGGAGGGTAACTTGAATCAGATAAACAATAAACATTCTCAAAGGAAGTAAGTAACATACTAAAGGCGAGGCCGAAGGCCCAGCTGGGTTCAGGAAGAGTATAAACCTTTTCGAAGAAAGTAAGTAACAAAGGGCGAGGCCGAAGGCCGAGCTGCGTTCAGGAAGACCTTCAACCTTCTCGAAGAAAGTAAGTAACTGAGGGCGAGGCCTAAGGTCGAGCTGCGTTCAGGAAGACTATAATCCTTCCCGAAGAAAGTAAGTAACTAAGGGCCTGGCCGAAGGCCGAGCTGTATCCTGGAAGACGCTGACAGTAAGTAACTATGGGCGATAGTTACTTACTTTCTTCAAGACGGTTTATAGTCTTCCTGAACGCAGCTCGGCCTTCGGCCTCGCCCTCAATTACTTGATTTCTTCGAAAAGGTTTATAGACTTCCTGAACGCAGCTCGGCCTCCGGCCTCGCTCTTATTTACTTACTTTCTTCGAGAAGGTTTATGGTCTTCCTGAACGAAGCTCGGCCTTCGGCCTCGCCCTTATTTACTTACTTTCTTCGAAAAGGTTATCGTCTTCCTGAACGCAGCTCGGCCTTCGGCGTCGCCCTCAGTTACTTACTTTCTTCGAGAAGGTTTATTTTTTTTTTATTTTTTTTTTATGGAAACTGACACGGTTGGCTACATCACCTACAACGTCCGTGATGTCAGCCCATAACACCGGGTGAACTAGGTGCCATGTCAGTGTTTCCCCCTTTGATCGTGCCGGCTACACGGAACTGGTCGGAACTTGATGGTCTTCCTGAACGCAGCTCGGCCTTCGGCCTCGCCTTCTGTTACTTACTTTCTTCGAAAAGGTTATCGTCTTCCTGAACGCAGCTCGGCCTTCGGCCTCGCCCTCAATTACTTAATTTCTTCGAGAAGGTTTATAGTCTACCTGGACGGAGCTCGGCCTTCGGCCTCGGCCTTATTTACTTACTTTCTTCGAGAAGGTTTATGGTCTTCCTGAACGCAGCTCGGCCTTCGGCCTCGCCCTCTGTTACTTACTTTCTTCGAAAAGGTTATCGTCTTCCTGAACGCAGCTCGGCCTTCGGCCTCGCCCTCAGTTACTTACTTTCTTCGAGAAGGTTTATGGTCTTCCTGAACGTAGCTCGGCCTTCGGCCTCGCCTTCTGTTACTTACTTTCTTCGAAAAGGTTATCGTCTTCCTGAACGCAGCTCGGCCTTCGGCCTCGTCCTCAATTACTTAATTTCTGCGAGAAGGTTTATAGTCTTCCTGAACGCAGCTCGGCCTTCGGCCTCGCCCTCAGTTACTTACTTTCATCAAGAAGGTTTATAGTCTTCCTGAACGCAGCTCGGCCTTCGGCCACGCCCTCAGTTACTTACTTTCTTCGAGAAGGTTTATTGTCTTCCAGAATGCAGCTCAGCCTGAAGCCTCGCCGTTAGTTACTTACTTTAGTTGAGAAGGTTTATTGTTTACCTTAACGCAGATTGGCCTTAGTTACTTACTTTATTCCTTTGAAATACGAATTTCACGCGAGCGAAGCCGCGGGCAAAAGCTAGTGTAATATAAATTGCGGTAAGGAAAGGAGAAGTTTGTTTAAATTAATCTATCTATCTTCTTCTATCTATCTTCTTCTATCTATCTATCTATTTAGCTATCTATCTATATCTATCGATATCTATATCTATCGATATCTATATCTATCGATATCTATATCTATCTATCTATCTATCTATACATATAATAAAATCGTACTTACCGTGTCTGTACATTAACTATTTTTGAAAAACATTAACTGGGGGACGGAAGGAATAAGTAATAGAACGTAAAAAAACAATTTTTGAAATTTTTGTCTGTTTGTCGGTTTGTCGGTTTGTTTGTGCCTTTGTGCGCGCATCACGCAAAAACCACTCATTGGATTCAAAATCTAATTACTACCAAAAATTAAGCTTTATTCTGAGTAACATTTAGAGTTTATTTCATCAAAATCCACCCACAGAATGAAAAGATATTAAATTTTTAAATTTAGTTAGAAAATATCTTATAGCACCACGCTACCGCGTCCCCGCAGCGCCCCGCGTCGCTCGCAGCGCCCCCGCGGTGGCGTCGCGCGGATCTTTTGTTTAGTATCATGGAAAAGAAACACGGCTGCTGTAGACTGGTGAGGGTGAAAAATTTCGTATGTGCGGTTTTTATCTGTTTTTATAATTTACATTTCTTATAAAAAACACATATTTTTTATGATATTTCGACCAATTTGTCGTCTTCAGATAAATTGTTTGTCTAAGTAATGAATGATAGATGGCGCTGTTATCTGGTAATTAGATTTATGAGTTCTTTTATCCTTTCATTTCATTTTTAGGGTTCTGTATCCGGTACGGGACCCTATTACTAAGCCTCCGCCGTCTGTCTGTCTGTCTGTCCGTCCGTCCGTCCGTCTGTCTGTCCGAGGGCTGTATCTCTTGAACCGTAATAGGTAGCCCGTTGAAATTGTCACAGAATATGTGTTATTATGGCCGATAGATATAACAACAAATAATAAAAATAAGAAAACCGGCCAAGTGCGAGTCGAACTCGCGCAACGAGGGTTCCGTATCGCCATGTCATTGTCAGCGCCACTCCCGCCATCTATGACGTGTTTATGAAATGCTTCATATAAGTTCAAATTCATGATTAGTTAAAATGTTTCATAGTCTTTTCGGTAAATGGCGCGCATACACTTTTTTAATTTCTTTTATAGGAACCTCCTGATTTTTTTTGCATTTTAATATTAAACGGTTTTTAAACGGTTTTTATTTAGCTTGACTCTGTATATTTGTTTGTTTCTATCTTTGTTTCAAATCTTGCGTTAACATTTTCAACTACTTCTACTGAACCGATTTTTATGAAACTTTGCACACACATTGAGTTCTCGTGACAATACAATATTATGATAATTTAAACTTTGTGACGAGGGTCTGATGATGGAGTCAGGAGGTGTACAGTGGAACTCTTCAACCGTTACTAGTAACCCCCTCGAGTTTGGGCTCATTTGGTTGGTTTGGACGAGTGTCCCATACTTCTACCAATACACTTGGTGACGAGGGTCTGATGATGGAGTCAGGAGGTGTACAGTGGAACTCTTCCACCGTTACTAGTAACCCCCTCGAGTTTGGGCTCATTTGGTTTGTTTGGACGAGTGTCCCATACTAGTCGAACGCAAATGTACCTATGAAACAGACATACCATCTGTTCAAATTGATTTTGAAAGGGACGGCGGCGGCGGCGGACCTTATTCATCCTCAAGCCATACAGTTTCCAGCAAAGTTTAATTATGGAACAGCTGAGAGACGGATGTTACCGATATTTTGTCATGGGCCTCCACTGTCCATAAAATGCAGGGCAGTACTGTTGACCATGCTGTCGTGTATTTGGGCTCCAGACTATTTGAGGAGGGTCAAGCGTATGTTACATTGAGTCGCGTAAAGTCTTTAGAAGGGCTATGTATTGAGGAGCTTGATTGTGAGGAATTGACAGGTAAGAAACCGAGTAACAAAGATGCAATGAGAGAGTTGGAAAGGATGAGGAGTTTCGTAATGAATGACACGAGCCAAAAATCAAACTAAAAACGAGTAAATAAAAAAATAGGTAAGAAACTTTTAAGTTAAACGGTTTTATTAAAAAAAAAAATAGAAAAAAAAATTAAAAAAAATACATCAGGTGTACAAAAAACTAGAAAATAATAAGGACACAAACCTGGGCCTTCTTAAGATTTTACGTCTGGGTAAGAAATCGTGCAATACTAGCGTGCTGTCCTCTCATGCCGGATGCCAAAGGGCAATTTGTGTCGCTGCGTCAGCGGAATATGTATTAAATTGAGACTTTTAACAGACTAATATAAAAACGTGGGGCGTATAATATGCGTAATACCATGCGACCCACATTACTTACTCCGCTGACGCAGCGACACAAATTGCCCTTTGGCATCCGACATGAGAAGACAGCACGCTAGTACTGCGCGATTTCTTACCCAGACGTAAAATCTTAAGAAGGCCCAGGTTTGTGTCCTTATTATTTTCTAGTTTTTTGTACACCTGATGTATTTTTTTTCAAATTTGTTTTTTTGTTATCTATACATAATAAAATCTCAGAGGTAGGAAAGTCTGTACATTGAATGTATTCGGAAAAAAACTAAGCAGGGTGGCTTAAAATGAGATACTGAACATGTTAGAACAGTTTTGAAAATTTTTGTTTGTTTGTTTGTCTGTACGCGCATCACGCAAAAACCACTGAACGGAATTAGACGAAACTTTGTATAGTGGCAGTTTATACGCCGGGTTAACATAATAAAAAAAAAACAATAATAAAAAAAATTAACAATTATAAACATTATTGCGCGTTTAAAATCACGTAGTCCAAACATTGACTTATATATTACTAAGTCCAAAGTACATAATTATATCTTGAGAACTGGCAGCAAATACAATTTGAATAAAATATTCATTTGAAATTTAAAAATAAGTAGATACAACGAAAATGACAGTTCTTCTTTTTTATAACTTGAACACAATAGTCTATACATATCTATTCTTTCTATACATATCATAAAATCGTAAATGCAAATATGTCTATTTGTACGCGCATCTCGCAAAAACCACTGAACGGAATTTGACGAAACTTTTTATAGTGACAGTCTATATCCCGGATGAACATAATAATTAAACAAAAAATAGGTAAAAAAACTTTTAAGTTAAACGGTTTTATTAAAAAAAAACAGCTGTACAAAAAATAAAAAAAAAATCAGCTATACAAAAACTAGAAAATAATAAGGACACAAACCTGGGCCTTCTTAAGATTTTACGTCTGGGTAAGAAATCGTCAATACTAGCGTGCTGTCTTCTTATGTCGGATGCCAAAGGGCACTTTGTGTCACTGCGTCAGCGGAATAAGTAATAAATTGAGACTTTTAACAGACTAATATAAAAACGTGGGGCGTATAATATACGTAATAACATGCGCCCCACGTTTTTATATTAGTCTGTTAAAAGTCTCAATCTATTACTTATTCCGCTGGCGCAGCGACACAAAGTGCCCTTTGGCATCCGACATGAGAAGACAGCACGCTAGTATTGACGATTTCTTACCCAGACGTAAAATCTTAAGAAGGCCCAGGTTTGTGTCCTTATTATTTTCTAGTTTTTGTATAGCTGATTTTTTTTTTATTTTTTGTACAGCTGTTTTTTTTTAATAAAACCGTTTAACTTAAAAGTTTTTTTACCTATTTTTTGTTTAATTATTATGTTCATCCGGGATATAGACTGTCACTATAAAAAGTTTCGTCAAATTCCGTTCAGTGGTTTTTGCGAGATGCGCGTACAAATAGACATATTTGCATTTACGATTTTATGATATGTATAGAAAGAATAGATATGTATAGACTATTGTGTTCAAGTTATAAAAAAGAAGAACTGTCATTTTCGTTGTATCTACTTATTTTTAAATTTCAAATGAATATTTTATTCAAATTGTATTTGCTGCCAGTTCTCAAGATATAATTATGTACTTTGGACTTAGTAATATATAAGTCAATGTTTGGACTACGTGATTTTAAACGCGCAATAATGTTTATAATTGTTAATTTTTTTTATTATTGTTTTTTTTTTATTATGTTAACCCGGCGTATAAACTGCCACTATACAAAGTTTCGTCTAATTCCGTTCAGTGGTTTTTGCGTGATGCGCGTACAGACAAACAAACAAACAAAAATTTTCAAAACTGTTCTAACATGTTCAGTATCTCATTTTAAGCCACCCTGCTTAGTTTTTTTCCGAATACATTCAATGTACAGACTTTCCTACCTCTGAGATTTTATTATGTATAGATAACAAAAAAACAAATTTGAAAAAAAATACATCAGGTGTACAAAAAACTAGAAAATAATAAGGACACAAACCTGGGCCTTCTTAAGATTTTACGTCTGGGTAAGAAATCGCGCAGTACTAGCGTGCTGTCTTCTCATGTCGGATGCCAAAGGGCAATTTGTGTCGCTGCGTCAGCGGAGTAAGTAATGTGGGTCGCATGGTATTACGCATATTATACGCCCCACGTTTTTATATTAGTCTGTTAAAAGTCTCAATTTATTACTTATTCCGCTGACGCAGTGACACAAAGTGCCCTTTGGCATCCGACATAAGAAGACAGCACGCTAGTATTGACGATTTCTTACCCAGACGTAAAATCTTAAGAAGGCCCAGGTTTGTGTCCTTATTATTTTCTAGTTTTTGTGTAGCTGATTTTTTTCAAATTTTTTGTACAGCTGTTTTTTTTTTAATAAAACCGTTTAACTTAAAAGTTTTTTTACCTATTTTTTTATTTAATCGTTTTTAGTTTGATTTTTTTTATAATTTTTTTCTTTCATGTTGTTCCCACGAGTATTAGACCAATAACAGACAACCCCCTCCCTGAGGTCCATGTAGTGGCGCAAGGCTCTCATACAACAAAATGTGGCCAGCCTTGAAGTTGAAACGGTAACGACGTATAATTTTTATCCACCTTAATGCCACACAGTCCTCGGCACGTTTCAATCGTTGACTTGGGTGGTGTATCGCTAACAACGTATCATTTTTAGCCACCCAACGCCACACAGTTCTCGGGACAATACAGAAACCTTAACTTGGGTGGATTCAAACAAATATCCTGATCCTTATTTTTGTTTTATTTAAGTTCAACAGTCCACCTCCTGCCTCCATAATCACATGCTCGTCACCAAGTGTATTGGTAGAAGTATGGGACACTCGTCCAAACCAACCAAATGAGCCCAAATTCGAGGGGGTTACTAGTAACAGTTGAAGAGTTCCACTGTCCACCTCCTGAATCCATCATTAAACCCTCGCCACCAAGTGTATTGGTAGAAGTATGGGACACTCGTCCAAACCAACCAAACGAGCCCAAACTCGAGGGGGTTACTAGTAACGGTTGAAGAGTTCCACTGTAAACCTCCTGACTCCATCATCAGACCCTCGTCACCAAGTGTATTGGGAGAAGTATGGCACACTCGTCCAAACCAACCAAATGAGCCCAAACTGGAGGGGGTTACTAGTAACAGTTGAAGAGTTCCACTGTGCACCTCCTGACTCCATCATCAGACCCTCGTCACTAAGTGTATTGGTAGAAGTATGGGACACTCGTCTAAACAAACCAAATGAGCCCAAACTCGAGGGGTTACTAGTAACGGTTGAAGAGTTCCACTGTACACCTCCTGACTCCATCATCAGACCCTCGTCACCAAGTGTATTCATAGAAGTATGGGACCCTCGTCCAAACCAACCAAAAGAGCCCAAACTCGAGGGGGTTACTAGTAACAGTTGAAGAGTTCCACTGTGCACCTCCTGACTCCATCATCAGACCGTCGTCACCAAGTGTATTGATAGAAGTATGGGACCCTCGTCCAAACCAACCAAAAGAGCCCAAACTCGAGGGGGTTACTAGTAACGGTTGAAGAGTTCCACTGTACACCTCCTGACTCCATCATCAGACCCTCGTCACCAAGTGGGAGAAGTATGGGACACTCGTCCAAACCAACCAAATGAGTCCAAACTCGATGGGGTTACTAGTAACAGTTGAAGAGTTCCACTGTGTACCTCCTGACTCCATCATCAAACCCTCGTCACCAAGTGAATTGGTAGAAGTATGGGACACTCGTCCAAACAAACCAAATGAGCCCAAACTCGAGGGGGTTACTAGTAACGGTTGAAGAGTTCCACTGTACACCTCCTGACTCCATCATCAGACCCTCGTCACCAAGTGTATCGATAGAAGTATGGGACACTCGTCCAAACCAACTAGTAACGGTTGAAGAGTTCCACTGTACACCTTCTAACTCCATCATAAGACCCTCGTCACCAAGTGTATTGGGAGAAGTATGGGACACTCGTCCAAACCAACCAAATGAGCCCAAAGTCGAGGGGGTTACTAGTAACGGTTGAAGAGTTCTACTGTACACCTCCTGACTCCATCATCAGACCCTCGTCACCAAGTGTATTGGTAGAAGTATGGGATACTCGTCCAAACCAAACATATGAGCCCAAACTCGAGGGGGTTACTAATAACGGTTGAAGAGTTCCACTGTACACCTCCTGACTCCATCATCAGACCCTCGTCCCCAAGTGTATTGGTAGAAGTATGGGACACTCGTTCAAACCAACCAAATGAGCCCAAACTCGATGGGGTTACAGTAACGGTTGAAGAGTTCCACTGTCCACCTCCTGACTCCATCATGAGACCCTCGTTACCAAGTTGAAATTATCATAATATTGTATTGTCACGAGAACTCAATGTGTGTGCAAAGTTTCATAAAAATCGGTTCAGTAGAAGTAGTTGAAAAAGTTGTCGCAAGATTTGAAACAAAGATAGAAAGAAATATACGAAGTCAAGCTAAAATAAAACCGTTTAAAAAATATAATAAAAATCACGTAGTCCAAAGTAAAGGTAAAAACAATTTTAAATGTCATGTTGACAACGGAGAACTGTCATCTCGACGTGAGCTGGCCGGTGACAAATTGTTTGATAAATAAAAATAATAATTGAAAGTCGAAGTTATGTCGCTGTTATTGGTGCAATAAAATTTATATATCTGTTGCCCGCGACTTCGCTCGCGTGAAATTCGTATTTTAAAAAAAGAAAGTAAGTAACTAAAGGCGGGCCCGAAGGCGGATCTGCGCTCACGTAAACGATATTCTTTCTCGATGAAAGTAACTAAGGGCGAGGCGGAAGGCGGAGCTCTATTCTGGAAGACCATAAACCTTCTCGAAGAAAGTAAGTAACTATGGGCGAGGCAGCAGGCCGAGCTGCGTTCAGGAAGAAGCTAAACCATCTTGAAGAAAGTAAGTAACTAAGGCGACGCCGAAGGCCGAGCTACGTTCGGATAATTGAAAAACCATCTCGAAGAAAGCAAGTAACTAAGGGCGAGGCCGAAGGCCGAGCTGCGTTCAGGAAGAAGCTAAACCGTCTTGAAGAAAGTAAGCAACTAAGGCGAGGCCGAAGGCCGAGCTACGTTCTGACAAATGATAAACCATCTCGAAGAAAGCAAGTAACTAAGGGCGAGGCCGAAGGCCGTGCTGCGTTCAGGAAGAAGCTAAACCATCTCGAATAAAGTTAATTAATATTAAGATTGAGTTAATTTAATTTAAATTTTATTATAAAGTCCACGCTTCTAACGGCAAATATACCGTGCATCCAAGAACCTCGCGGTTATTCCCGGCTGGATGGCAAGAGGCCCGATGCTATCACCTTAGTGCCATGGACTAAGGGTAGTTCTTTGATGTGGGACGCCACTTTTGTTCTCATTTGCTCCAAGTCACGTTAGGACATCTTCAAGAGCGGCTGGCGCGGCCGAGGCTGGGGCGGAGAGCCTCAAACGCAGCAAATATAGAAATATAATTCAAGATTTCGAATTTGTTGCGTTTGCGGTTGAAACCCTCGGTCCGTGGAGCAGTGAAGCCAAAAGAGGCTTGAACTGGTTGACGCAACTGGTGTCCCGCCATCAAAGGCTTATGTACTTCAGTCAAAGGGTAAGCCTTGCCATCCAGCGGGGTAATGCCGCAAGTGCTCTAAGAACATTTGAAAATGCCCGTTTTGATAGTTATTTTAATGTTTGTTAGGTAGGTTTAATTCTTTAGTTATTAATATTACTTTTTTATTTTTATGAAATAAATAGATTGAGTAAACGATATTATATTCTATCGAAGAAGGGAAGTCTTTAAGGGCGAGGCCCGAAGGCGGAAGAGGGTTTTTGGTTTACCTGAACGCAGCTCGGCCTTCGGCCTCGCACTTAGTTCCTTCATTTCTTCCAGAAGGTTTATCGTCTTCCTGAACGCAGCTCGGCCTTCGGCCTCGCCCTTACTTACTTCCTTTATTTGAGAAAGGTTTATCGTTTACCTGAAAGCAGCTCGGCCTTCGGCCTCGCCCTTAGTTAGTTACTTTCTTTAAGAAGGTTTATCGATTACCTGAACGCAGCTCGGCCTTCGGCCTCGCCCTTAGTTACTTACATTCTTCTTTGGAATACGAATTTCACGCGAGCGGAGCCGCGGGCTCAGCTAGTAAATATATACGCATGTAATAAATAGTAAAATAGTATTTAAGTATGTAAGTACTATTAAGAGAAGGCTGTGACCTGAGGCTGTGACTTACTGATTGGTCACTGTCATTGGTTGGGTAGCAGGCTTAGATCTAAGTTTGAGTTGCTTTTCGCATGGTCAGCTATACGTGGCTCTTTCCCGTATTAGTTATTCAAATAATTTATATGCTGTGTGCATATATGTGCGTCCCTGGAAATTCTACTTCTAATAAAGACAGAGAAGCGTTATTGTAGATTATAAATTACCATTGGTTGCGGCTTCAATTATGTAGGTCAAATCAAATCTATAACCTGCCCAATTAAAACACACCAAAACAATTGAATCATACTAACGAACGAATAGACAGAGTCACGTTGCGTTTTATAACAGACTGAGAAAGATCAAGTCCACGCGGACGTAGTCGCGGGCACGAGCGTGAGTGAGCCGGTATTGCCAAGAGTAAGTTGTCAGCAGATCTTAAGAGCATCGTGTACTGCGAACCGTTTTCAAATTTAGGATTTCCTTCATCTTATTGCTGTCGCTGTGGGCGGCGCCGCTGGGCACACAAACATACCAGCCGCCCGAGCTCACTTGTCTCTGTGTGCGTGCGTCTACGTGGCGCACGCACACTCACGCACTCGGCGGACACTATGACGATCGCAGCGCAGCAGGTTGCAAGGTTTGATGCTTTTTCGCATCATTCATTTATTGGATTGAGTAGCGTCGCGTATTTTTAAAGAGAAATGCTAATTATTATTACAGATGCATGTGGCTGAAAATAAATTTGCCTATTTCATTCTTTGAACGAGGATGGGATTACTGCGGGAAAAAAAAGAAAGAGACGAGTTTTGGAATGAAAAAATTCAACCTAAATTGGAAATAATTTGTATAATTCTTCTTTTTTGCCAGAGATAGTCGATCCAAGAAAATGAGAACATGTATTGAACATTTTCATGCGCGTTTTCTTTTACACCCTGGTATTTCAAAACATTTAGTACAATCTGAAATGGGAGAATTCTATAGATACCTGTTTGATGGTGAACCTTTTTAGGGTTCCGTATCCGTCGTACGGGACCTATTACTAAGCCTACGCCGTCTGTCTGTCTGTCTGTCCGATGGCTGTATCTCTTGAACCGTAATAGGTAACCGGTTGAAATTTTCACAGAATATGTGTTATTATGTCCTATATAACAACAAATAATAAAAATAAGAAAAAGTTAAAAATTAACGGGGTCCCCATACAAGAAACTAAAAAGTGTATGCGCGCCATCTGGCGAAAAGAGTATGAAGCATTTTAACTAATACATAGACGGCGTGAGTGGCGCACAGTGTGGAGTTTGACCTTATTTTCGTACAAGATCCTTTTACTCCAAAATTAGTTAGTTGTGAGTATTTAAAAAGGTAGAGTAGAACTCCCGTGTGCCAATTATACATAATTTCAAAGTAATAAATAAAAAAAACTTACTTTTCTTTTGGCCAAAAAAAGTACAATACGAGTAATTTTTTTTTCACCTAAACCAAGTCTCATTTGCATAAAATTATTATTTAACAAATAACCCCAGACCATGACTAACGTAAGTTAGAAAAACCGAAATATAAACTCGCTTGGTATAGAAGTTTTAACATAAGTACTAATGCATTGGTCGAAAATTTTACAGTCAGGGTTGTCACTTTTCGAATTGTAAATTAATTTTATTTGTTGGCCGAAAGTGTAATTTCATTTATATCCTTTATTTCACATTTTAAAAATTTATATTAATTTTACATATTTATACAAAAGTAATAAAAATACACAAATTTTATGCAAAAATTAAAAAGGATAATACCGCCGGCGGCGGGAGACAAGCCTCCAAGATATTATTATTAATTAATTACATTAATAATTTCATTATGTAGGTAAATTTTAATAATAAATTCAATGTTATCTTGATCGGTTGAAAAAAAAAATACATCATCATTGACTTAGAGGATCTATTGTTACCTTCTTCAAGAGTTTTATTGTTATATAGAGCTACCATTACCGATCAATAATTATGGAAACTAACACGGTTCGCTACATCATCTACAACATCCGTGATGTCAGCCCATAACACCGGGTGAACTAGCCTCCATGTCAGTGCTTCCCTTCATTTCATGTCGACTACACTGAACTGGACAGAAAACAGCACGAATTATTTACATGGCCGTTTCGACCGATGTTTTATTCAGTTTTGTTGTATCAACTCGGGCGTGATAAATCCGATGTCGCCAACTCTGCCGATATGCTCGAATTTTGCCCTGGCAATAGCCCTTTTGCAGGATCTGGAGAGGCGGTTGTATTCTTTCATCAGTTCGGAGATGTCAGGATCACCTCTGGCACGAGCGCACGACCATGCACGATAAGCTGCACCATTAGCTGAGACAGCATCGGCACAGTCGCGGCTGTACCAGGGCTGGCTCTTACCACCAAGGCGGACGACGGCACTGGGAATGGACATGTCCATTCTCCCCAGAACCACCTCGGCGACGGCATTGGCGCATTCTGACGGATCACCCGAACTGAAGCATAGCTCTCTGCATCGGTAGGATGCGAAGTGTTCTCGCATTCCATCCCAATCTGCTGACGCGTAGTGCCAAATTCGACGCGTTCCTCCAGTACTGAACTGAGGAGGCGAAAATGGCACCGTGGACCCCACTAGACAGTGGTCAGAGGAGCCAAGAGGAGCGCTCACTGTGACTTTATATCCAGCAGGGTTCGTTGTCAGCAGAAGATCCAGCAGAGGGGGTTCATGACCGTCTATATCTGGTATTCTTGTCGGGTGGTTTACCAGTTGAGACAGGTCATGGGTCAGGGCGAAGTCGTAGGCGGCTCTCCCCGCCAAGTCAGTTCTCCCGGAGCCTAGCCACACCTCGTGGTGGGCATTAAAATCTCCGAGCAGAACCATATTCGCGAAGAGAAACCGGACTTGCACTTCGTCTGCCGCTCTACTCAAGTGCTCGAATAATCGATCTGTTGGTGGTGCACCGACACGGAAGACGGAAGGGCCCCCGGTCCGCCCCGGAAGTGGCCGCCGGGACCCCTATCGGCAGAGTTGGCGACAGGCTGAACCAGCACCCAACTGGGAGCCGTGATTTTTGGTCTCTCGCCAAATCTGTCGAGTCGAATTTCTGCCGCTCCTCACTTCCGCCTCTGCAATGTCCTGAGGGTTCACTTGCTCACTCCGCAAAAGAGAAGGCCGACTTACTGGTGTCTCTCTTTGCGGGGAATTCTAACCTGGACGATGGGGGTGCCATCCATCCATCCATAACTAGGTGTAAGAACTTCATGCCGGAAGTACAGTTCCGACAACAATCTGTGCGGGCAAAGCTTCTCTCCCTAGACACCAGGAAGGCGAGTGGGCCGGACAGGATTCCTGCATTGGTGCTGAAACGGTGTGCTATGGAGCTGTCTCCAGTGCTGACGCGCATTTTCCGCCTCTCTTACTCCACTTGCCGTGTGCCGGCAGCCTGGAAATCTGCGTTTGTTCAAGCAGTTCCCCAAAAGGTCGACCGCTCAAACCCGTCGAACTACCGACGTATAGCGATTACCTCCCTACTCTGCAAGGTGATGGAGCGCATTATGAATGCACAGCTCATGGCGTACCTGGAGACAAACAACCAAGGCTGCTTTTTTATAAAACGCAGATTAGGTCCTGCTTGGAGTACTGCTCGCACTTGTGGGATGGCTCAGCTCAATACCAGCTTCCGCCTTTGGATTCGATCCAGCGTCGAGCTTTGCGACTAGTGGGTGACCCCGACGTATCCCGCGATCTAGAACCCCTGCAACTCCGTAGGGATGTCGGCGCCCTAAGTGTGTTCTATGGCTTATTCCATGGGGAATGCTCGGAGGAGCTGTTTAACGCAATCCCGCCATCCCCTTTCCACCTCCGCACAACGCGCACTGGGCAGAGATTTCATCCCTATACGCTGGACTTACCACGGATGCGTACAAATCGGTGCTGCAAATCTATCCTCCACAGAACTGGTAAACTCTGGAACGCTCTCCCTGCCCACATATTTCCCCCCAAGTACAGTCTCGGGTCCTTCAAGAGAGGCGTGAATAGGCCCCTGTCAGGCCGGCATGGCATTCGCAACCCCCGCGTACCACCGAATGTCCATGGGCGTCGTTAGACACACTATGGGTGGCTCGGCGCCACATGTCGCGCTTTCTATCTATGAAAAAATCCTACCACCTAGTACGGTAAAAAGGGAAGGGACCTACAGTTTTACGTGGAATCCGAACCAGAAAACTGCACATTTTCTTTTTTTGATAGTATGCCTGCCTGCGAAAGTCAGGCACAGGCATAGCATAGTACAGGCTTATTTTGTCCAAAATAAATGTAAATAAATATGAAATCTCCGAAATTCGATAATACTCGTGGTGTGTGAAATGTTCTAACACATTTTATTTTGACATTTAAAATGTCTTTTCAATCGCTTCAGTATAGTCCCCGATTTCCACCGAGAGTGCGAATTCGCCCTGGTGTTGTGAGTTTTACGGATATGTAAATATTTAGGATGTCAAATGACGCGTATCGATTAGGGCTACGGATGGTGGAAAAATCAATTTAAAAAGTTTGGGAGTTTTTGAGAAAATCGCAAAAAACCGCTTAAAATTGCCGTTTTTAGGGGGTTTAAAAAGGGCACTTTTTAACATATTTCTAAATACTATATATTTTAAATTTCTATATTTTTATATTGTAGATTGACTCAATATCTGGGGATGTTTTTTTTATTGTTTGAATAAAGTGAACAATTTGGGAGTTATGATTTTTTTTATTTTTCTTTACGCGAGTTACGAGTCGTCTTTATCTTGCAGTGTGAATAGTTAAAATGGATTTCGTGTATGCATACATACTTGAAAATAATAAAAAAATAATTTTATAATTTACTTTTTTATTTATTTTTTATTTTTGTAAAAAATCTAGACTACTAGTGTGATGGGATAAATGATAGATCTCGTCAAGATCTTCATTTCGAATGACAGCTGCCAAAATTAAAACGGCTATACTTGTAAACTAAGCCGCCAGTCAGTTTCGCTCTCTCTGGCTACCGCAGACTACTACGTTACAATGTAATTACACAATACATATGCTCATTCAGCTCACTGACCTGAGGCCGACTAATCGCTTCTTATAGCTCACAGTCAGCATGCTCACAGTCGGCGAGTCACTATACGCTTATATTTGAATACGCCCTCAAAGTCATTTTCTTTATCTATTTGAGCTCTTGGTTACTTTAAAACATAGATAAATTTGTATAGTTTATCACTTTCACAGTTTATATTAATAGATTCTTAGATATTATAATATAATATAGTGTACTGATGTTTTTCAAATTTGTTTTTGTTTGTCAACTCTTGTGTAATAATTTTTTTGTTCATTAAATTTCATTTCATTTGATTTAGTTGTTAAAAATGTTCGGCCAAACTTAGCCCGAACATTTGTGACAACCCTAACGAAAAAACTTACGTACCTAGCTGTAACTTCTATACCAAACGAGATTACCTTTCGGTGTTTCTGGAATACGTTGGGCATGTTCTGGGGTTCTTTGTTATATAATAATTGTATGCTAATGCGACTTGGTATAAGAGAAAAAAAAAATTAAAGCGAAAAAATAAAAATAAATTAATAAGAGCGACTTGTGCCAAACCCGGTCAAATGCCTTGGCAATATCAAGGCCAATTGCCAAGGATTCTTGACCATGATCTTCAAGCGATTCACTCCAAAGACGAGTGATATACGCTAGGAGATCACCAGCTGATCGTTTTGGCCGGAAGCCGTATTGCCGATCGCTGATGAGACCATTCGTCTCCAGATACTTCATGAGCTGGGGAATTGTATAGTAGCTTTTTCTGAACGACCGTTTTGTGAAGGTTCAAATTTAATACTTTATATTGAAGAGCGGAAGACAGCGTGTGGTGGCGTGCCTTGGGAGAGGCCTATGTCCAGCAGTGGACCGATACAGGCTGATGATGATGATGATATTTCAGAAAAAAGACCTTGTCAAATTATTAAAAAAGTATCTTATTTAAATTCAGCAAAAAAGCTGAATTTTTCTTTTATATTACAAAAACGAAATTTTGATATGGCCCACCACCTAATTAAATATCTTTTGTTCTTTGACTAGCAGTAAGTAGACTTACATACTCGTAGATGCTTATTTAGATTTTATTACATCGATAAAATCCATCCCAGCCCTACAGAAAATATATCGATAATGAAATGAACTTCACTATTACATCACGTAATATGTTTCTGTATTAGTGGGCTGTTCATGAGTAGTTCCCCCCTCACACCCCGAATTGTGTGAATAGGACAATTGCAGCTCAGAAGCTAACTGCCTACAAAATATTTGTGAATCATCATTCAGGCGAAGTCTGTTTTCATGTCTTTATTCTTCCTCAATTTAAGTGATATATTTTTTTTGCTATCAACAAAAGCCTACTGGATGCCTCTATGTTTTCATTTTAATTATTTTTTTAATAGTTTTCCATATAAAAAATATGAAAGTTAGGCTATATTTTGAGTTTTTTATAATCAAATATATTTTATTTAAAATGAAATAACGAAAAAAGGACAACATAGGGGCATAGATATTGATAATATCTTTTACACATAAAAATTTGAAAATGGTAGTGCAAGATTTAAGGGTTGAAAAGAGACTTCCCCTGGTGTATGGAGGAGAGCGGACTTCCCGATTCTCTTAAAGCCAGACCGTGAGAAGAAAAAAATTCAAACCGTCCACGCAAATATTTGGGAGCAGCAGGATCATTAAGTGCGGAAGAGAAGAGAGAGGGCGTGAGAGTTCTTGCGACCACGAACATCGAGCCACTGAAGAAGGCGAGCTTGATATATGGTCAATGGTCATACTTGCGCAATCCGAAAATATAGCGAATGCACAAGTTGAGAATACGGTCGAGTTTGTTGAGAAGATCCTCATTTAGGTCAAGATAACACACATCGGCTTAATCTAAAATGCCGGCAGCGGTGAAGTAATTCTTTTTATTACACCATACCACACCACACCACACACCATTCCAAGGCGCTAGTTAATATATATATCGAACTTATTATTTTTTTAGAACGAAACTTATATATTATGTCGAACTTATTGCTGCCTATGTTTTGTTATCTATAGAGTTAAGGCCCGCAAGCTTTAATACATTGTGTAGAATTACTGTGTCTCCGACGCTACGGCCGTAGTGGCTATTTTCGGAGGCAAAAAATGTAGACGGCCAACATTTTCCGAAATAAATACGTTCTTACATTTTTACATTTTACAATTTACATTTACATTTTTACATATTATTATGAAACGGTTTTTTTAGATAGACTCTGTATATTTGTTTGTTTCTCTACTTGTTTCAAATCTTGCGACAACTTATATTTAACTTCATCATCATCAGCCTGTATCGATCCACTGCTGGACATAGGCCTCTCCGAAGGCACGCCACCACACGCGGTATTCCGCTCTTTTCATCCATCCACTCCCGGCTACCTTTTATATTTAACTTATGCGTACTAATTACTTAAAAACATGTACGTGTAGATTTTAATTTTCTGTTATTTTTTACAAATTTTATACATTATTTTATTAAAAAATTATACTGTTACAATTATTTAGTTATGTCACTACATTCTTACTAGGATAGGCTTAAAATCAGCGGCACTGCAAGATGGTATAATGCGCGGGGCGGATCTCGGCGTGTCGCCGCCGCAGCGGTTCGTCAGTATTCTCCCTCGCACCCGCACCGTACGTGTATAGTGTATTCGCGTGGCGGGTCGCCCGCTGCGGCGACGACACGCCGAGATCCGTCCCGCGCAGTATAGTGCCACAAGCTGCGCCTAGACCTTTTTCTCTATTCACAAATTAGATATAAGTTGTATATGTATTTATCATTGTATGTTACCGAGCATACCTACGGGAGTGGCAACCGTCGAGCGCTAGTATATAGGAAAATTAGCCGCGTGTTAGAGCATTTGAACTAACATATAGCGCTGCTGCGGGATCGACCGTCAGTGCGCTCGCGACTTGGGAACGAAGAACACATATATGTGCACTACGCAAAATGGCGATTTGTGCAATTCGTACGTGTCGAAAGAGCTCAAGATCATCAGGAATGACAAAAGATGGCGTAACCTTTCATAATTAGGTCATTTTAATGATAATACAAAGCTCAAAGCGTGTAAAATACAAAAATTCCGCGAGTTAGGAGCACGACTGCGCGCCATACCGGGCGCGTACACATGATAGGCAAATTTGACAGACTGGAAAGAAATTTGAAATCAATTATTGTATATGGGTGTTGTTAGTTTTTTTATGGCAATGACATGGATGAATTACACTTGGTGACGAGGGTCTGATGATGGAGTCAGGAGGTGTACAGTTGAACTCTTCAACCTTTACTAGTAACCCCCTTTAGTTTGGGCTCATTTGGTTTGTTTGAACGAGTGTCCTATCCCATACTTCTACCAATACACTTGATTACGAGGGTCTGATGATGGAGTCAGGAGGTGTACAGTGGAACTCTTCAACCGTTACTAGAAACCCCCTCGAGTTAGGGGCTCATATGGTTGGTTTGGACGACTGTCCCATACTTCTACCAATACACTTGGTGACGAGGGTCTGATGATGGAGTCAGGAGGTGTACAGTGGAACTCTTCAACCGTTACTAGTAACCCCCTCGAGTTTGGGCTCACATGGTTTGTCTGGACGAGTGTCCCATACTTGTCGAACGCAAAAGTATGAAACAGACATACCATCTGTTCAAATTGATTTTGAAAGAGACGGCGGACGCCTTATCCTTCCTAAAGCCATACAGTTTCCAGCAAACTTTAATTATGGAACAGCTGAGAGACGGATGTTACCGATAATTTTGTCATGGGCGTCCACTGTCCATAAAATGCAGGGCAGTACTGTTGACCGTGCTGTCGTGTATTTGGGTTCCAGACTATTTGAGGAGGGTCAAGCGTATGTTGCATTGAGTCGCGTAAAGTCTTTAGAAGGGTTATATATTGAGGAGCTTGATTGTCAGTAATTGACAGGTAAGAAACCGAGTAACAAAGATGCAATGAGATAGTTGGAAAGGATGACGAGTTTACGTAATGAATGATACGAGCCAAAAATCAAACTAAAAACGAGTAAATAAAAAAATAGGTAAAAAAACTTTTAAGTTAAACGGTTTTATTAAAAATAAAAAACTAGAAAAAAAACAGCTGTACAAAAAACTAGAAAATAATAAGGACACAAGCCTGGGCCTTCTTAAGATTTTACGTCTGGGTAAGAAATCGTGCAATACTAGCGTGCTGTCTTCTTATGTCGGATGCCAAAGGGCACATTGTGTCGCTGCGTCAGCGGAATAAGTAATAAATTGAGACTTTTAACAGACTAATATAAAAACGTGGGGCGTATAATATGCGTAATAAATAACATGCGCCATAAATAATAATATGCGTATACAGCTGTTTTTTTCTAGTTTTTTATATTTAATAAAACCGTTTAACTTAAAAGTTTTTTTACCTATTTTTTTTTACATATCATGGAGCATTCAAAGTAATATGACTGTAATGTGTACTCACCCTTAACAAACCAATGAATAGTAGGATGCTGAATAGAAAGAGACCGGCCGCCATGACTCCTCGAATGATTGTAATTAGTTCTATGAAGTAGTGCTCTCTGGTGTAGTCTGGATACAACAATACTGAAGGGTATATCTGCGCCGGTCATAAACAAAGACAATAATTATTCACTTAGACGACGGTGGTGCGATCGGTCGACAGTCCGTTGACCGGTTGACCGCCCGAGCGTTGGCGGCTAACCGTGGTTCGGATTCCGCGTAAAACTGTAGGTCCTCCCTTCCCTTCTTACCTTAATAGGTGGTAGGATTTTAAAGTCCGCCTTCGGCGTTGCCATTACTTAAATTTCTTCGTGAAGAATATCGCTTGCCTGAACGCAGCTCGGCCTTCGGCCTCGGCCTTAGTTACTTACTTTCTTCATTTGAAATGCCAACCCTAAGAGGGATAGAGAACATAAGTACCTACCACAGAATTGGGAGTGGACTCCCAATATAGAGCTGGTGCTACGTATTATTACTGAAAGCCTTAAAAAAATAATAATAAAAAACGTTGTTGTTGACACAACTTCATGGTGCTGTAGCTGTTCTTGTTGCACGTATAGCGAGTGTGCGCCTCGCGGACCGCGGTCTCACTCGCGCGTATCTCGCGTTCCGCTCAGTTTATTTGTATTGATATACTAGCTTTTGCCCGCAGCTTCGCTCGCGTGAAATTCATATTTAAAAGGAAGAAAGTAAGTAAGCCCGCTACCGTACCTTTATTTCTGCGCGCGAAACAATTCGGTTTATATGAGAGCCACATCTTAGCGTAACCGAAACTGAATTTTATTTAGCCTATCCTGTGTCCCGTACTCCCGTATAATCAAATGTACTCGGATGATCGGTTTAAGGGTTATGGACAGTGGCGGGGCAAGACCTAAATTTGATGTGGGCAAGATATATTTTGCGAGGATCTCTCTGGTGGCACTAGAGGATGGATTTTGGATTTTCACTGTTGAAATGGATTTCCGGTATACCCATCAAATCAAACATTTTTGTCAGCATACCTTTCGTCGATAAAAGTAAACATAATCAAATTGCAATGATAGAGCCTTCACTGCCTCTGTCCTGCTTTCACATCTCGTGTCTGATAAAGGCTATAAAGTATGCTTTACTTTGCCTTAGATTAAGTAAGTCTAAACATGTTTACTCGGGGTCTCTTTTAATAGATCTAGCTGAATATTTTTCATGAATCAAAGCTGCATGAACTGTCGAGGCACGAGGCCCCTCGGGCCGCGAGCCCGTGTGCGGTCGCCCACGTCGCCCACGCCTTGCGCCGCCTCTGGTTATGGAGGAACATACATGGGTATAAGGCCGCCGAAATTAACACCTATACCACAAAAGTAACACAGAAACTTTTGTGATACAGTCACACGAATGTAACACTAAAGTAACACATTTTTATATAAAGCTTGTTTCACGACCAAAAGAGGAGCACTGGCATGGCACCTAGTTCACCAGGATGTTATGGGCTGACATCACCGCGGATGTTGTAGGCGATGTAGACACTAGCCAACCATTTATTTCTTATTTGTTTATATGTTTATTATTTGTTTGTTTGGTCGTATCTTATGCGATTCGCTCCTAAACCGTTCAACCGATTACGATGAAACTTTTTCAGTCTATTGCTTACACTTGCGTGAAGGTTATAGGCATAGTACGGGGACGGAAGCGGGGACGGGGACTTGTGCCAGTTTATTGCTTACACTTGCACGAAGGTTATAGGCATAGTACGGGAACGGGGACATGGGGACGGCGACGGGAAGGGGGAGGGGGGCGGGGAGTACAGAGACGGTGACGACAGGGAGTATGGGGGCGGGGGCGGGGAGTAAGGACGGAGACGGGGAGTACGGGGACGGAGACAGGGGAGTACGAGGACGAGCAAGGGGACGGACGGGCACTAGACGGTACGGGACTATAAAAAAATTACTATAAAATTTTTGTCAGCCTTGGTAACTTAGTGGTGCGGTCGGTCGACTATTGTTAAGCAACCCTGAGCGCGATCAGTACTTTGATGGGGGACCGATCGACCGTTGGAGGCTGACCGTTGTTCGGATTCCACGCTAAACTGTAGTGTAGGTAATGCTGTAGGCGATGGAGCCAACTGTGTCGGTTATCATAAAAAAGTAGCTATGAGAGGGCAATAAAAAGTTTTTATAAGTTCTACTTACTTTTAATTACAATGAAAAAATTAAAACAAACTTAAAATTAATCCTCAGGTCCTTTCTATTATGCATGAGGCTTTACATTTGCTTTATGGTTACGTAACACGAACATACGTGTGACGATATCACTAAAGTATCACAAAATTATCACAAGCGTCACAAAAAAGCAATATTTGCACAACTATTTTCGGTTATAAGGAGTTCTTTATTTATTTATTTATTTATTTTCTAAACACACATTTTTTTTGTGAAATCTATGCTCTGCACTAGAAAAATCTGTCTCGCAGAGGCAATTATCGACAATTAGGCAGACATTGTGCGCTTATCTAGACAAATTATTATGAACTTAACACTATAGAAATAAAAAAGAAAAAAAAATGTATAAAATTTACAACAATATCAAACCCTTAAATTAAAATCAAAATAAATATTACAAAGAATTCTTACATGCTTCAGTCGTGCATCAATAAACCATATATACCTATATTAAAGAATAAAAAAAACATACAATTCACATAAAATACAATAGGGTGTGTGGGTGTTTTTGGGTGTGAGTGAGTGTGTGAGTGAGTGAGTGAGTGAGTGAGTGAGTGAGTGAGTGAGTGAGTGAGTGAGTGAGTGAGTGAGTGGTGAGTGAGTGGGTGGGTGAGTGAGTGAGTGAGTGAGTGAGTGAGTGAGTGAGTGAGTGAGTGAGTGAGTGAGTGAGTGAGTGAGTGAGTGAGTGAGTGAGTGAGTGTGTGTGTGTGTGCGTGTGTGAGAGGGTGTGTGTGTGTGTGTGCGAGCGTGAGAGTGTTTGTTTTAAGTACTATCCGAGGACGTGCACCTGAATACACAAGGCACATACGAGGAAATTTTCAAAACGAGGACTTTTTGTGGGTCCTCGCATTGAATGGTCACCATTGTCGTATTCTCCGTGCGATTTTGAACCTTCCTGTCTAAGAAATACGGAAATCGGAAACGGTCCTCCATTTGGTCGCCATAATTTCAGTCAGAGTGTGAAAATTTGTGACCACCAGGGCGGCGCCACCGTCTTATTTTACACACTTCGGTTTACACTCAAGTCCACTTTCTTAACCAATCCGAGGACCCATGTGTGAAGTTCACACATGGGTCCTCGGGTTGGACACGTTTTGCTGAGTGTGTAATGTTTTTTTTTTCTAAACAAACATAAAGTTAATTTGCCCAGTTTGCCCTAACCCATCAATATGAGATCACTGTTAATATGTTTGTTAATCCCTATAAATAAGGTTCTTAATGAATTTTAGAACGAAAACAATGGGGATTGAAACTTATTTAAAAATATTATTCATTTTCATAATCAGATAGCTAATATAATTTTCACCTAATCAATC
The DNA here is from genome assembly GCA_946902875.1 of Nematopogon swammerdamellus. Lineage (NCBI taxonomy): Eukaryota > Metazoa > Arthropoda > Insecta > Lepidoptera > Adelidae > Nematopogon > Nematopogon swammerdamellus. The sequence continues at coordinate 24,080,372 of OX336341.1, read as the reverse complement.
AGTAGCAATATTTTATAAAACTGGACACGCACGATTGTTCGAGTATTACACCTGTTATGGTGATATTAGCCCAACACACCACTATCCCGAAGGAACCCTGGTTCTTTTTATGTAAACCAACATCGGTGGCCGTATCGAGGGACCAATGGCACAGATTACTAAATAGTTACTTCGTAACAGATGAATCTCTCCATAGAAAAAGTTGCATACCTTCGGCTTTAATAGCCTAAACTTTTACGTCGCCAGTCGCTGCGTGCGAAAATGTACCTAAACGAAAGAGCGTAAAGTGATTATTGCTTTGCAGCTGCGCGCGGACGCGGGGCCTTGAAGCTAACTCGGTGACGCTAGGGCTGCTACTTTCGATAAAAATATCAATGCATTATATTGTAAAGAGGAAATATGTGTGAATGTTTGTTCGCGAGCTACAGCACAGATTTAAAAATGTGTTTTTACTGTTAGATAGGTACCTATCTTTTTTTTGGTTTAACATATAGGCTACTACTAACTTATGCCCGCGGCTTCGCCCTCGTTAAAATATATTAGAGGAAGAAATTAGTTCAGCCCGAAAATACTTCAGGTAATCCTACCTACCTACCTACTACCCCTGTAATGTTATTATTGTTACCTGTACGCATGCTTTTCTAACTGATTTTATTCGGTATAGATTAAAAATACATCTGCCAAGCGAATCCGGACTTGTTGCCGGTGGAAATTACTTCCAGTAGACCTTTACATACACCTTTCTGCTTGGCAGAAGGCGGACTTATTATATAAGGAAGCTGACGTTTGCTTTGAAGCAGATGAAAGCGCGGACCGCACCGCACGTGTCGGTCTTTAGACTGAGCGGCGGCGGCGTGTTGGGGCGGCGCGGCGCACCAACAAAAGAGTCAAAGGAAGCCGACAAGCGAACCGGCTACCGCTCCTCCTCTTACGTCACGTGTAACGTCTGCAAACCAGACCCCCCTCCCCTCCCTATTTTCAAATTTCCCCATCTTCACGGACGATAGACAAACAAACAGACAGATATATCGAACATACCGAAACTACTTAGTAGAATACTTAAGCGAGACACAACATAAACCAAAATACCTATTTCCGTGTTCCGTACCTAAAGGGTGCCAACGGGACCCTATTACTAAGCCCCGCCGTCCGTCCGTCTGTCTGTCCGTCTGTCAGCGGGCTGTATTTCTATTACCGCTATAACAACAAATAGTAAAAATATAAAAAATAAAGTACATAGTGTTAAATCTTGTACGATGGTACGGAACCCTTCGTGTGCGAGTCCGACTCGCACTTGTCCGGTTTTTTAGAATAATTATTGCTCAAAGAAAACAAATATACTCACATTTCTTCATCAGCACATACATGGAAAAAAGAAAGATTTTTATCTCTCCTCTTGCTGGATTTACATCCATCTACTGCACATAAACTTGAATTAAGATATAGGTAGGTACGAAGCAGTAGAGTGAGCGCGCGCTCGCGTAGTATGTTAGCTCCGCGCGGCTGTCGGCAGCCCAATGAATTATGGGTCGCCGGCGGCCCGGCGGGCGGTAGGTAGTTATCGCGCGCAAGTACATAGAGTGCGTGAGGCCTCCCAATGGTACAGTCGACAGACGACAATGGTAGAGTGACCAATGGTACAGACGACAATGGTAGAGTGATCAGAGCTCCCGAGGGGAGCTTTGACATTAACTCTGTATCCTGTAGGTTCCGAAGTCAGCACAAGGTCCAGAAAGCTAGGCTTGTGCGCAGGATTGTCAGGTATGTGTGTAAATCCCGATACCATCTGCGACAATCCCTGGTCTATGGCCAAGTTGTAAGCTTCCCGGCCGGAGTGATCAGTGACGGTGGACCCGAGCCATTCCTTAAACGTTGACGTCCTTGACGTTAAAGTCACCCACCATCACAATTTCAGCCGTAGTAACTCACAAAGCTGTTTCTCTGTCACTCTGCTGAGGTTCTCAAAGAATGCAACAGTCTCGTTGACACCAACGTTAGGAGAGCTCCACGTGGGGGAGATTCACGCGGACCCATATTACTGGGAATCGGGAGTCTTCAACATTGCATAATCTCTTGACGGAGACATCGACCATAAAGGTAAACACCACTTTTGGGCATAAAGCGTTCAAATAGTGTATAGCCCGGAACACAGAGATCGGTGCAATCCGCTGGCTGGTGTGACGAATCACAACCTACCTCAATGAAAATAGCTAGCAATAGGACGTATGAAGGCTGGCTGGTAAAATATTATAAGGCGTAGGAGTTAGTTTAGCGCCTGGGTAGGGAGTATAGCAAAGAGACCGCGGTGCGTATAAATTGTAGCGGGTGGCGTGTAGTCAGGCGCAGAAAATACACCGTGCATACATTCAGAACAGAAATGACTAGCAACACCGTATAAGCGAGAAATGATGATAGATAAGTATTATAGGTCGGCATGCAGTAAGATATAGGACGAATTGACTGTATTACATCTACTTTTGTAAATTCGTAGCATTTTTCAGAGATTAGTTACTGAAAGTTTTAGGGAAATATGGAACGCATTTTTAAGGAAAATTGCTTCAGGCATTGTGATTAGTCGACCAATGGGAAACGCGGAAACGAAATTGGGGATAATTCCTAATTGGTCGTGGGGGTGAGGATGGGAGTAAGAAAGCGAGGCTATTTAAGGGCGTGTAACACGGGAAGAGCACTTTTAGTACAACTGCGAGCCTCGAAGGAACAACTTGCCTGAGCCCCGGTCATCGCTAAGTCGCATCGAGCGCCATTGTTTTTCGGCATCAACGTTTCGGTGAGTCTCGGACGCCGCGCTATATTTTGGAGTTTTCTAGTTGCAATTTGACCAGTTCTATAACTTGCATTGTATTGGAGTCTTCTTTTGGTGGCTGGGCTAGTTTTGGAAACAATACTGGCTTTTCAGAAATTATTTGCTAGTATTAGGGATGTGAAATATTTTTATATGGACCATCATTGGAGCACTGTGTGGGATGCGAGCTATGCTGAAATATGCATACATGCATACTATTACAGGGCTCTTTCCCTTTTGGAGCACTGGGTGAGGGAGCGGGTTTTGCTGAAATATGCATGCACGCCCACTCACGCAGAGTTCTTTCATGGAATGTTGTGAGGGAAGCGGGTTTTGCTGAAATATGCATACACGCACGATCTCACAGGGTTCTTCCTTGGAATGTTGTATGTGGGTTGCGGGTTTTGCTGAAATATGCATACGCGCGCACTCACGCGAGGTTCTTTTCCTTTCGATGGAATGTTGGGTGGGCAACGCTAGCTATGCTGAATAAGCATACACGCTTGTTCGCACAAGATTCAGTTCATTCTTAATAATATCACGAGACAAGGCCTCGTGGTAAGAAGACGTAACATAAGGTCGAAGCGCAACTGGAATTCTGGCTAAATTATCAAATTATAACGTGGGTAGTTAGGTTCTTCAAACACTAAATTCATAGTGGTAGGTTAGCCATGTAGCTGTGTGAATTAATTCTCCTTAATCCTGCAAGGGAGAGAGGGTTCACTTCGTGAGAACGAGTAGTACCATAGTGTTTAGTATTTAGTGAGGTAGGTACTAGGAAGACCAGGTAAATACCCCTCAGTTGCCCTCCTTAATCCTGCTAGGCTGTGAGGACCCATTTCATTTGATTATTACTAAAGTCATATGGTAGGTTAGCCATGTAGCTGTGTGAATTAATTCTCCTTAATCCTGCAAGGGAGAGAGGGTTCACTTCGTGAGAACGAGTAGTACCATAGTGTGTAGTATTTAGTGAGGTAGGTACTAGGAAGACCAGGTAAAAACCCCTCAGTGGTCCTCCTTAGTCCTGCTAGGCTGTGAGGTCCCAGTTAGTATGACCTGTTAGTGCGATACCTATTCTATCTGGGCGAAGTGGGTGGCTGTACTCTAAGGACCGGTGCAAGCTGAGCTGACCGTCTGAGGAGGAAACCTGTGGTAGCCTTCTTTCGATAGGCGGAGTCCGTCGGACGAAGTACTTCGAGGTTAGGATAGGGACCACACACACACGCACGCCTTTAGGATTTGAGGTCCGTAGGGGCCCTAAATCATCCACATTACACCACGAATTTCATTTTAAATCTCTTCCTAAGAGAAACAGTTTCTTCACAGGATAGGAAACAAAGGGGGCCATTAGGTATACAAAATAGAGCTGCTGGTAGTAAAGCAGCCCTATATGGATGATGGCCACTGTAAGGAGCGTGGAGAGCCCGGGTGAGGGGACCCGGACTCGTGGAGCTTCTTACTTCCCCTTCGGGGGGAAATTGTTTGAATAATATGAAAATTACTGGTGAACACAATCTCTGGGAGGAGAGAACACAGACAATTACAATGTAATGGAAGAGACATAGTAATATAGGAGAGGCGGGCTTAGGCAGAAAATTACATATGTAGTTAGGATATTATTCGAAGAACAAAGGTTAGGATAGAAAGCTAGGGATTGAGTTAGTATTCTGGGTTATACGGTTACACAACGCTTCTTCGAAGAGAGGAAGATACAGGGTCCATCTACACTTAATTCAGTGTATACGTATGTATGCATTGCTTGAGTTTACCTAGAGATCACTTGAATGCTAAACGCAGGCCATGTTTTATTTTAGAGGTTACTCGCGGAAGCGTGGAATTTCGGAATAATTATTCGACGACACCTATCGGGTGAAGTATAAATACAAAATATACTTTGGTGGGAGGCAAGTTCGTCGCAGTGGTGCCTAAGACCAGGATAGTTCCTACCTAAATATAGGATACCTAGGGTTAAAAAAAAAAATGATTGAAAAAAAAAAAAAATTTTAATAAAAAGGAAAATTGAATAACAATCTAGTACGTTGAAGTGGAGCCTTAAGACCAGGCTAGATTCTATCCAAATCTAGGATACCTAGGGTTCAGAAAAAAAAGAGGGAAAAATGGAAAAAAAATGTAGTTCGTTGCGGTAGTTCAGGACAATAATAGGGGTCTTATATACTCAAAAGCGATAGGAAAAAATCCAACTCATAGGGAGTAGCGATATAAGTAAATAGCGTTATAGGAAGTGATACCGGGAAAGTGAATAAGTGTGTAATTCGGTGAGGAAATGCGTGAAAAGTGGTTCGTGGAACGCGGTGCTGACTGGCAGTTTCGCGAGAGAAGAGATTTGGACTCCCGCCTACGAGGCGGGAGGTTTCGCCGCTTGAAGCTGAGAGTGAGTACATATTTCATTTTCCGGCGCGAGTGCAGTCTGCGTACAATTAGTTAATTTACAGAAATATTGTCTAAAATTTGCCGACAATGTTGCTAGAAAACCGATTTTAACGTGAACGAATTGTCACCAGAAAGTCGACTAGAGATTCATCTTTGAGTTCGTAAAAGAAAATAGCTTACATTTCCTTCTAGGAAGTTCATTATCATTGTTCTGTGGACAACTAGAAATAATTAAGTGAAAACCAATTTTGACCAATGGGATGTGAGCGCCGGTACGGGATGGCGTTCGCTATTGGCTAGAATGAGCAGCGCCATGATAGCAAAAAAAAATCTGTTTGCACGAAGAATGTAGTCGGGTTGAGAGGTGATAGACTAAACAAAGTGGAAGTTACGAGAATGGTATGTATGGATGGTGTGAGGCATATTTCTAAGCGGAATGTTAGCAACTTCGTAGAAGTAAGGTGGGGCCAAAGGGAAATATTTTATCCAGAGATTGTGAAACTAAAATCAATAATTTATTCCGGGTACACCGAGATATAGCAGGAAGAGAATTTTTTTTTATATGGGTTATCGGAAAAATTTTGCTATAAGCCTAAAAGCCAATTAATTTAGAATCCTAGAATGTACTAAAATCAACAATATTGTAGTAAGAATATTCTATGAAAACCTTAGTTGTAAAATTGGATAGCCATTCTATTTAAGTTAAGGCACGCCAACTGAGCGCGGAGGGCTTCATACCTAAAACACTGAAGTTATGTTCGAAAATAATCTTGTCATGTGTAATAATTAGGTACACTCGCGCGCGAAATAGTTTATCGGGGCCAGTTTGAGGTAAATAAAGGGAATTTTCTAGTTGTTTTTGTGGAAAAGAAGTTGGATGGGGTGTAAGCTTCCTTTGTAAAATAAAAAAGCCGTAAAATATGTGTGTTTGAAAAGAGTGGTTATGTTTGACCGGGTTCCAACAGACTCGTTTAATTTTGGTTGAGATTGTCGCCGAGGAATAAAAAGATTCGAATCTTTATTTCATTTTATTGGAATGCGAGAAGAATGAAACGTGGCATTTTGAAAATGTATAATGGATGTTTAGTTAATAATTTGTGTAGTAGTGATCAGTGGCGGCTGGTGACTTACGTGACCGGCAGTGCGCTAAGTACCTACCTAGGTACTTAAATACCAAATTTCCTAACACATTCCCGTCATGTTATTTTAAGATCGGGACTTACGAATTTTTTAAACGCCTGCGTACGTACCTGGCATGAATATTCTTAAGACACTCAATGAGTTGCAAAAAAACAAGAAAAAAAAATCCAAACAAGTTTTTAACTCATTTTTAGTACCTTTATGAACACACCCATAGACCACAACACTACTGCAGCTTTCAAAAAGAAAACAGTAGTAATGTCCCAAAAATACTTCAAAAAGTATATAAAAATAAAAGCATTTGAAAAGTAGGAATTGAACCCGGGATCACCTGATTGTAAAGCCTTACCTTTATCCAACGCTTAGGCAAATATCGGCACCACTTAATTCACAGTATCACGCGACAGAAATCACAAAACCTAACCATATTCCATTTTAAATATTCGCGCGCTAACGGGTATGTGACATCATCACATGACAGCGCAGCAGACGGACTCACAAGCAGAACGAATCGCCCGCGACGTGTCGCACGCGCGTCTTTCCACAATATACTGTCCTTCTTTTTCCGTCGTGTGTCACACGCAGAATGCAACCTTGTTCCACACATAATCGTATGAGGAGTGTTTTGTTTCACGCGGCGGGGCAGCGGCGTTTGACATTTTCTCATAGTAGACGTTCGCGGTGTTTTGTAATGCACTCGGCGGCGAGCTCGGCGGCGAGCTCGGCGGCGAGCTCGGCGGCGATACGTCGTATGTAGTACGTATTACGTACAGCAAAATCGTGCCTTGTTGTCTAGGAAATAGGAACGAATTCAGTTTGATATTTTTACTTCGATCGGTGACAATCATGGAGAATGTTTAATATTTTAATTGATTTATTTCTTTCGGGTGAAGGCGCTATATTTTGTGGTAGTGCGGCGCACGAGCGCACTTAAGGGCCAGCCGCCACTGGTAGTGATACAGTGTGAATGTTAGGCTCCAAAGTAGGTATTTCGCGAATTAGTAGCGAGCGACGGTATGGCACCGACCAGTAGGTAATGGTAGATTAAGATTAGGGGGATCCCAGTTAATTGATGTGACTAATTAGGTGCCATGTACAAGTGAAGGTTAGTTTGTAAAGTTGTATCTAGGTCTGACTTTGCGTGTGTGGGCGATATGGTACTTACTAGATTAGGTTAGTGGTAAACAAAGGTCATGGTGTACAAGTTGACCAGTGGAAGTAATTAGGTGCCATGTACAATGTTGGTTAGGTCGTGAGGTTGAGTCTTGGTCAGATTTTGTGGGTGTGTGGCGAATAGAGGCTCTTAGTGAACATGCCGAATACGTGGTTCATATCATGTGAGTGGTTTTGGGCTTGAATGTAGTGTTTGTTTATTGATAGGAAATGGATTATTAAGTTTGTTTATTTTGGAACTGATTGGCTGGTATGAGGAATGGGGGTTCCAGTTGCTTGCGGTATGGGGAATGTATGAGTCAAAGGGTTAGAAGGGGGAGTAAGTGCCATGTCGAAGAACGTACCGGACGAGATATTGAATTTTGGTCGGTCATGCATGAGTGTTTTTGGTCGGTCCGTGCGGAATGTGGGAGGTATGGATTATAAGGAGTATGGCAATTAGGTGCCATGACAGAGGACGAGGTTTCGATTTTAGGTTGCGGTCGTATGTATAGCTGTCAAAAGTGAGAGGGGCAGTTGGTGAGTGTTGGTGCGGTTGGAGGTCGAATTAAGCCTGTCGATTTGTGGTCTATATCGAGTGAGTGGTTTTAGATTTGCCCATAAATGTGTTTGTTTAATTAATTAGACTAATTTATAAATAATATTTGATACATATGTACATGTTGCACGCGTTGAAAGAAAACAGTAGGGGTGGGTGGAGTGATTGGTGTTGTGCGGCGGGAGCTCTGGTGAATTGCATCACAACGCCGGTCACCACGTGTTGCAAATTATTTTAAAACTAAGTTTGGTTATTGTGCGGGTTACAAAATGGTTTTAGGGATTTCGAACCATTTCAAAATCATGACATGTCAGGGGTTATCAACTTTATTTACTTAATATTTTTGAATTCAGGGGTTCTCAACTTTCGGAATATTTCTAATTTTAAATATTTTAGGGTTCTCAACTTTAAGAAATACTTTTACTTTTCCGGAATATTTAAGGGAGGTCTTAGCTTCCAAAAATATTTTGAACTTAGCGGTTCTTAATTTTGAAAAATATTTTCAAAGTTTGAATTTTTTTTGGGTTCTCAGTTTTTGAAAAATATTTTATTTTTCCTCAGGATATTTAGGGGAGGTCTTAACTTCCAAAATATTTTGAACTTAGCGGTTCTTAATTTTCAAAAGTATTTCCAAAATTTTAATTGTTTTGGGTTTTCAATTTTGAAAAATATTTTATTTTCCTCAGGATATTTAAGGGATGTCTTAACTTAAAAAAAAAAAAAAAATTTTGAACTTAGCGTTTCTTATTTTTGAAAAATATTTTCAAATTTTAAACATCTTAGGGTTCTCAATTTTTGAAAAATATTTTATTTTTCCTCAGGATATTTAAGGGAGGTCTCAACTTCCAAACATATTTGAACTTAGCGGTTCATAATTTTCAAAAATATTTTCAAATTTTGAATTTCTATGGTCTCAACTTTAGAAAAATATTTTATTTTTCCTCTGGATATTTAAAGGAGGTCTTAACTTCCAAAAACATTTGAACTTAACGGTTCTTAATTATCAAAAATATTTTCAAATTTTGAATGTCTAGGGTTCTCAACTTTAGAAAAATATTTTATTTTCCTCGGGATATTTAAGGGAGGTCTTAACTTCCAAAATATTTTGAACTTAGCGGTTCTAAATTTTCAAAAATAATTTGAAATTTTGAGTGTTTAGGTTCTCAACTTTAGGGAAATACATTTATTCTTCCAGGATACTTAAGGGAGGTCTCAACTTCCAAAAATATTTTGAGGTCAGACATTCTAAACTTTCAAAATTATTTTCAAATCTTGAATGTTTAGGGTTCTCAAATTTAGAAAATTACTTTCATTTTCCACATTATTAAGGGAGGTTTCAACTTCCAAATATTTTGGACTAAGCGGTCCTCAGACTTTCGAGAATATTGCCAAATTTGGAATGGTTTAGGGTTCTCGACTTTAGAAATATTTTAATTTTAGGAATGTTTAGGGAGGAGTCCGACTTTCAATATGTTTTGAGTTCAGGAGTTCCCAACTTTCAAAGATTTTCGGATTTTGAATATTTCAGGGGTCTATACTTTAGCAATGCTTTTATTCTTTTGGAATGTAAGGGAAGTGTGTTATGTATATTGCACTTAACGCGAATCAAGAACACGGTAATGGGCTATTAGAGATATTGTAAGTAATTATAAATTTATACCGTGCAGCGCTGTCACTCGATGCTGGCAGTAGTGAACGAATTCGCTATTCGTTTGATTCCTTCGATTAAAAAGGGAAGAAAAAAGGAGAAACTTTATTCTAATAAACACCAATACACACGGTCAAACAAAATATCAAATATTGTGTGTGTATACAGTTTCAACTCGAGGTTTAAATATTGGATAGACTATCATGAATTGGTTGTGATTTATTGTGTTAATTATTAGTTATTTTTAGTAATTTACTTTCTTATCTTTGAACTTAGCTATATCTGCTTTTGCATAGAGGACATTTTCCCCACATGCGCAGGCATGTCTGTTCGCGTGCACGAATGATACTTGCGTACTTAGGGATCGTGAATATCGTGTATATCGTGTTTGGGTGCGGGGGCGCATATTTAATTGTTTACTTACATATTTACTTGCGTGTCTATAGATACCTAATTGCGTGCGTACATGCGTGGATGCGTGCAGGCGTTCGTGCGCATATGTAATTGTGTGCGTGCTTGCTGATTGGTATGACTATGCTTGCGTATCCGTTCGTACATGCATATTACGTGGTTACCTGCGTCGGTAGGGATTGATGTGGATGCGCGGGGACAGGCTTCGAACCCCGGACTGCGGGTGGTTCGTCACTGTTCGGTTTATGATCTGGCTACGTATTTGTGAGTGAGCTGAGTACATCTTAATATTATCCTACTGAAAAAAAAAAAGTAAGAAGAGAAAAGAAAAAAAAATTACCAAAAGAATAACAAAAGTGTATCTCGCAATATTATATTTTAAAATGATAGAACAGGGACTTATAGTTAAATAAGATGCTGATGAAATATTTTGCTACTACTCTCAACCATCCAGGGATTGACAGGAAGAAATTCCTATAATGGGATAAGTCCGCCTTTACGCCTCAGATAAATTATGTATCGTGCATGTTTCTGTGAGATGTGTCCGAACGGTTGGGAATTATTATTTATCTATTTATGTTAAATAATTTATTTTCATGGATGAATACTAAACCACATATTTACATAGACTAATCACGTGTTTATAGGGTGTATACTTACATGGACTTAATTATATATATTTTTTAAATATGAATTCTACAATTAATTATTAGACCAAATAAGAGGTAGAGGATTTGAATATTGTTTTAATAGGATTTTTCCTTTTCAGGAAAATACTTATTCCTCTTTGAATAAATAGGTACTTGAGTGCGGCTAATGTTAACGTTTTATTTGTAGTGGGGTTTACATAAGTCTACGCATACCAAAATCAACGAATATTCTTCGATGCACATACGGATTGCAATATTGCAGGGCGATATTGCATTATTATTAATTTGTAATCAAGATTGAAAAAAATATATATATAAGAATTAAACTTGGCGTTTTATTAGGTACACTGGACCGTGTAAACGGTGCCCTGTATCTTTTCTTATTAGAAGGTCCTATTGTCTCATATTATGATTAAACAGGTGGTAAAATGTTTCAAGTTATATATAAAATTACTTATAAAATAAGAATCTGGTTTTATTGTTCGGGTAGTGTGAAGCAGAATACTGTTACACACATCGCATTGACATTGCGGGGTCTTTTATAAGTATCTTAAACTGTTTAAAGTATTGTACGTCGGGCTGATAAATGCTGCATGAGTTGACGAGTGTTGTGTAAAAAAGTTTTATCATCGTGCTAGCTGAAGGCGGGTAATGTTGAGCGGATCTTTATCCATTTGTGTGGTGGTGAGTTATTTAGTAGAGGTTGGGGAAGATACATTAATTTTATGGGAGGATGAGCAATGGAGGCTACGACGAATCTGGCGGGCGAACGGTGAGCGTTCAACAATCGTACTAACCTTTATGTTATGCATGTATACTATTATTTAGAACGCGGAATTTGGAGGGCGAAGAATTGGGAGAAGTTTGGTTTGACGTACCGTAGAGATTTCCTATTTATCTGGTAACTGAAAGGACGACTGCTTTACGGCGTACGCGCATCATATTGTGCCGTAACAAGAGCATACTTGTTGTCTTTAGGGTTACGGAATGCATATGTCTTTAGGGTTACGAAATGCATATGTTTAGGCGGGCGAGAAAATGGAATAGGTTAAAATTAGATAGAAAATAAAATAAATGTTATAGAATAAAATATGGTTATGATCAAAGATAATAGGTTTAGGGAGGGCCGTGATCGTCTAGTTGGTAGGACCCTACGTTGTTAAGTTAGTATTGCTACAGTGCGATACTGTTTAACTTAGAGCAGTAGTAGAATAATGATTTATTCACTATTCACTACTGAAATTTCAGAATTGAAACTGATTAAGTTTGGTAAAATCCGGTAAGGTGGTACGATTTGACTGGGTTTGGTAAAAAAATATATGAAATAAAAATCTAAAAAAAAAACGAACCTAGAGTTGAAGGCGGTGCTAAAAAGGCTACACAAATCACAAAGGATATTATCATCCACTCATGTTTTCTTTCATGCATCATTTTTGCTTGCTTTAGCACCGCCTTCAACTCTAGGGTTCGTTTTTTTTTTTAGATTTTTATTTCATATATTTTTGAAGGCGGTTTTTATATTTTTATTTTAAATAGTTTTTTAGTTTTACTTTTTTTAGGAAGTCGGTTTTATGTTTTTTAAAACTTTTTTTTTATTTCTCAGTTTTTTTTAGTTATTTTTTGCTATTGATGTACTCGCTTTCCAATCCGATCTTGACCCAATTAAAATAGGACCACGTCAGCCTCGATAGCTCAGTGGTGCAGGCAGTCAACTGTCGCTATTGAATGTTAAGCAACGCTGGGTGCGGTCAGTACTTGGATGGGTGACCGCTGACCGTTGGAGGCTGACCGAGGTTCGGATTCTTCGTAAAACTGTAGGTCCCTTCCCTCCTAATCTTACTTGGTGGTAGGGTTTAACCCGCCCGGGTTGGTACCACCGCACTGAATGAAACGTCGGTCGAAACGGCTATGTAAATAGTTTGTGTTTTCCGACCAGTTCAGTGTAGTCAGCACGATCAAAGGGGGAAGCACTGACATGGCACTTATTTCACCCGGTGTTATGGGCTGACATCACGGACGTTGTAGGTGATGTTGCAGAACTTAGTAGAATGGACAGACATAAACGTGTTACGGAACCCTACTTTTATTATAAAATAACCGTCGGAGGACCTTGGTTGAAAATTGTAAAATTTAGTAGAACGGATAGACATGCATTTGTTACGGAACCCTACATTCATTTTGAAATAAATGTTAAATTTAGTAGAACAGACAGACATGCATTTGTTACGGAACCCTACATTCATTTTGCAGAACTTAGTAGAATGGACAGACATAAACGTGTTACCGAACCCTACTTAACAGTTGCACTCCGGGAGTGCCGGCAGATCCCGTGCCACTCTAACTTAACCCTTAATGCAATGACTTAAGGTTTCATTTTAAAAATGACGCTGACGCGATGTAGCGAGTTATACATTTTTTACCCACCTAAAAAAGTGCCAAGCGCCGCTAAAGAAGTTTTCACTTCAAAAACCTCAGGGTTAACCCCTTTCAAATAACAAAAAAAAAAAAAATTTCAAAATCGGCCCACAATTGACGGAGTAATCGCGTAACAAACATCCAAAAAAAGAAAACATACCGTCGAATTGAGAATCTCTTAGGTCTAAAGTAAATTGCTCGTGAAGACAAATGCAACGAGCCCAAACACGATGGGTTTATCATGTGTAGTTTAGAAGTTCCTATGGCCACCTTCTGTCTCCATCATCAGACCAGCTCGATGGTACTCGTACCATAATAAATTAAGCGCACCTGGCCGGTCGGAAAAGATAAAAAATTTCAAATTTAGAACATTCATGAAACAAGGGTCCGAATATGTTCACTAGTATATCGATTCATGTATTTCAACAGGATAGAGAAAATTTCAAAATATTATGTATTTAATACTTTTTAGTTCTTTTTTTTTTTGTTTTTTGGAAATCGGTTTAATATTTTTTAAAACAGTTTTTATTTCATTCTTTTTAGTAATATTATTAGTAATATTACATAAAAAAGAATAATCGAAATCGAATAATCGAAATCGATTGAAGTGGTACAGAATTATTCGCCATATGTGTCAGACTGCAAATTGCTGAATAAGTCTACATCACAAAAGTTTTGCTGAAGGTAACCACACACCATACTAATTTATCAAACTGAAAATTGCCGAAAACGACCACATCACAAGTTTTGCTGAAGGTAACCACACACCATAGTATTATGCTGATTTTTCGAAAACCACTGAACCAATTTCGATAAAATTGAAATGGGACCACCTCGGAAGTATGACCTAACTAACAAAAAAAGAATTTTCTAAATCGGCCCTCAATTGACGGAGAAATCGCGTTACAAACATACAAAAAAAAAAAAATAAAAAAAAAAAAAAACATACAGACGAATTGAGAACCTCCTCCTTTTTTGGAAGTCGGTTAAAAATCGGTAAGTTTGGTATGAGATGTCACAATTTAGTAAAATCGGGTACATGAAGATAGATGTGGAGAAGGTAACGTCTGGTCTACTGAACCGATTGGTCATAGGTATTGGCGTAGGAATTTGGTGAGAGTAGATACACCATAACAAGGAAAAGTAAGCAGGAACAAAGGGAGCAGGAACCTGAGTAAGGAATGCCGGGCGGTGACGAAGGAGTGAGCGATAATAGAGCAGTAAGGTTAGGTTAGAGGTTAGCCCCATAGGATTACAAAACCACGTAATTGTCATAGGATAGGATAGAGTCCGGCGGGCGAGGTAGGTTACTAGGTAGATTATATTTCGTATGTGCAATATAGGAAGGGAACACATTAAGGAACGATCGACGTTTGTTGGACGAGCTATAGAGTAAACATAGTTTGGCGGGCGTACTACTTGGGTTGTTACGCAGATAGAATATAGTAAAATAGGATAAGAGAGGAGTTTGGAATAAAGGTTATAGTAAAATATTACTATTAATAGGGTTCCGTCCAAAGGGTACTATAGGAAGGGGTAAGGTGAGGAATTACTAACGATAGGGTTCCGTCCACCTGGTACAAGAGGAGTAGGTAGAAGGGAGTCTTGAGCGACAGACTAGGGATTGGGGTCATGGTTTATATAGGGATAAATAGAGCGTGTACAAAGGATATATTTCGGATAAAATATCAGTTGAAACAGTCAGTTAATACGGTGCGTTCATAGATTAATCACGGACTTTACATAGTCAGGCGGGCGAATAGAGTATGAAAATAAAATAAAAATTGGTAATTAGGGCGTCGAACGTAGCCGCGGATCGTGTGTAGGTTGGCGAGTGAAATTATGCTGTCCTGAAGTAAGGACGAGTTAGGAGGTACAATTGTAGATATAGATTTTTAGTATTATTCTGGGGTTAATGAAAGGACGGAAACAGTAGAGACTATAGCATATAGCTAGGAAATAGAAAGCTCTAACGAGTAATACCCGCTACGGATAAATAGGAATAAAATCCTGTTCGGCGTGGGGGAGTTGAGTTGTTGATAATTATGAACAAAAGGTTTTAAGACTTAGAATAGACTTGTTGGTAGATGCTGGGTTTGGATGGTTGTGTAAATACAGAAATACGCGAGTAAAACATTGGGTATTATAGTGTCTGTACTCGGTAGTGAAACTTCCTTCTAATGAGAGCAGAGCTCTGACCTGAAGGGACTTTTACAATGAATCAGGACACTTTGGTTTCGATTTTTATTGCATTTCCCATACATTGCTCCGAAAAGAATGTGAACGTAAACTCAGTGTGTTGAACACACGAATGGGACTTGAAAAATGTGAGGTGAACAAAGCCATAGTGCAGAACTTTACATTCCATCGAGACCTTAATTTGTTCTCACTCGGGAGGGAAAATGTTATCATATACCGAGGGCGTTCTACACTAAGCAAAAAGGAGCGTTTAAAGTTAGTGGTGACATTTTCCGGTCTATGAAAAGTGATAGAACATAGCAATTTGAACCATTGACCGGAACAATGTTGGATGAGATTAAAGTAGAGTCGTGTACAATCGGACTGGGCCCACCCATTTGTCAACGGGTGAGTTAGTTAGCAAAGGTTATGATTCGGAAGAAGTTGAAGTCAATTTACAATTTTCTCAGTAATAATTTCCCAGTTTTCCTGTCTATAACTAGAAAGGTTAAGGTGTTGGAATGTGCGGCGTGTCTAAACCGGAGGTGGCAAGGTATGTTGTGCGCTCTTCCTGGACAGAAGTACTGATCCGCCCTACCAGCGAGGGGTAAGACTACAGGTTTCCTGAGCTGGTGGGAAATCTTTCTATGGCATGAAACAGGGTATTAAGTGTTTAGTAATTTCATTTTGAGCTTCTGATGAGTCTAACCTGACTATACTAGGACGAATGCCCATATGTTGTGTTGTGTGGTCGGGACTGCTTAGCACCCAAAATAAAATGCCACAATCATTCTGGTAAGGGAGCAAACACCCTATTAGAAGAAGTTGTTGGTACTACGGACCTTCTGGAGAGGGAACGAACACCCTAACAGAGGCACATCTACGAAAAGCAGTACTGCAGCCATATTTATTTATTTTTATTTATTTATTTTGGCACAAACAACAGAAATATGTCACAACATGTTAAAATACAAAAATAACTATAATTTACCGACATAGTTCCTAAACGTTTGTACACTTCGTGGTTAATTTATTGCAGTGAAATAAATTAAAAAAATAGAACAGTAATTAGAACAGAAAAAAAAAGTTAAATATAAAAAATTAAACTGACAACAATAACTAGAAATATGTAGGCGAATGACAGCAAAATTAAAATTAAAATAAGCTAACAGAAACGAAATGTGTGTGTATAACATGGGTGTATCCAGGAACGCGAATAGAAGAAAGAACATACCGCGCGTACACACAATTACAATGTACGACAAATATCCTGTACACGTTTTTTAAACCGGCGAGACGAGTAACTGAATATATCCACTTCAGCATCATTATCTCTAACAGATTCATATAAACGACACATTCGCAATATGGGGTTATAGTATGCCATGTTATTGTTACAAAGCGGAAGCAAAAACAACTTAGGTCGCCTAGTCCTAGCACAACAAGTGTTAAAACAAATTTTTGAAAGAATAGTAGTATGTAGCTGGGCATTAATTATATTATAGAGGCACATTATGTCCAGCATATTACGTCGAACGACAAGAGAATCTAATTTAAAATGTTGCAATCTCTGGTCATATGTTTTCAATGACCTTTTTAAACCATGTCTAATCGATATTGCCCGAAGAAATTTTTTTTGAACACTTTCTATACGGTCTCTATGTATAGTATAGTGGGGTGACCATATGACAGAGGCATACTCTAGACGGCTTCTGACTAGACTCTGATATAAATTGATTACACTACTGTAATTTTTGAAACCTTTGGTTATCCGTAATATAAATCCAAGGAGTTGATTAGATTTTTTTACCACTGCTTCATAATGATTACTTAAGGTTAATTTAGAGTCCAATGTAACACCTAAGTCCCTTGCTGAGTTTGAGCGTGTTAAGTTCTGACCATCTAGAGTGTAATTGAAAGGTACAATGTTTATCTTTCGGGTAAATGATATTACAAAGCACTTCGAAATGTTGAGGAACATGAGATTCGATTGGCACCAATCTGCTACAAGATTTAGGTCGTTTTGTAAGTTAGTACAGTCTTCAACATTTCGAATTACTTTGCATATTTTTAAGTCATCGGCATATAGCAAGCAAAAGCAGCTAAGTCTGGAGATCAGATCATTAATAAATAACAAAAATAGAAGTGGCCCAAGGTGTGAACCCTGCGGAACACCGGAGGTAACAGCTACTGGTGAAGATCTAAATCCATTCACAGTAACAATTTGACATCGATTATAAACATATGATGTAATCCAACGCAAGAGGCTACCGTGAATCCCATAAGCAGCTAGTTTTCGGCAGAGGAGTCGGTGATTGACCTTATCAAAAGCCTTACGAAAATCCGTATAAATAGCATCAACCTGGTTACGTTTATTAAAAGCCTCATAAATGTAATTGGTGTATTCCAACAGATTACTCGTAGTTGACTTTGCTTTAATAAACCCGTGCTGGAGAGGGTTCAGCATATTTTTAACGTGATTATATACGGAATCAAAAATTAAAGATTCAAAAATTTTGCCAAAACATGATAACATGCTAATGGGCCTGTAATTACTACAGTGTGATTTGTCACCGCTTTTAAAAACAGGAACAATGTTGGCTATCTTCCAGACCTCAGGAAATATACCGGATTTTAACGATTTATCAAATATAATGTTCATAGGCTGAGAGAGTACATTGGCGCATGACTTAATGAAATATGCTGGGATACCGTCTGGTCCCGGTCCTTTGTTTATGTCAAGCTTGACTAACTTTTTCAGAATATCAGTCTCAGAAATTTCAACTCGCGATAAAACATTGCCATAATCAACGTCAGGGAGAGTTCCAACGATAGATAGGTCGGCGTCTGCCTCGAATACTGATGAAAAGTACTGTGAAAACATATTACAAATTTGGTTACCATCTGACGAATGGACGTCTCCATGTTGCATTGTCTGTGGAATGGCGTTTGTGGCTCTCTTGCTTTTGACATAAGACCAGAACAGTTTCAAGTTAGTTTTTAGTGATGATTCTACGTTAGTTATAAAAGAGTTATGACAGGCTTTAATGAGTTTTTTACATCTGAGACGTAGGAGCGAGAAAGAGTCATAATCTCTTGGGTTCTTGTGTTTTATGAATTTTTTGTGGTATTTGTTTTTCTCTTTGAGACATCTTACCAGAGCTGAACTGTACCAAATGGGAAATTTATTATTATCCTTATTTTTCAACGGCGTATTACCATTAACCGTAGCGTTAAGTATAGTGTAAAATTCTGTGACAGCCTCGTTTACCCCCAGGTTATAAAAGAGTGAAGTCCAATTGACTGAGCATAGATCAGATTGACATTGGCTGATATCACATTTACGAAAATTAAGAACTTTGTTAAGCCTATTTGTTTTCATGTCAGGACTAAAAGAAAGATTACGAATTTCCGCAACAAAGGATGGGTGGTGGTTATCTTCCTTAGTTAATGCTTCAGATTTCGCTAAAAATATACTTGTGGTTTGACAATTGGACATGAACAGATCAAGAATCCTGTTATTCATATTTGGAATGTGGTTAAATTGATTTAAACTTGCAAGTGAGATGAAGTCCAAAAGTAATCTAGATCTTCCATCGCCCGATTCAGATGGACGCATAATGTTACTTGTAGATTCAAGGGTCCAATTGACTCCAGGAGTATTAAAGTCACCCATAAAAATGAACGTATCAAGTGGATCACATTTCAAAATTATGTCTTGACAGTTGTCATAAAAACAATTCACTGTCTCAATTGAGATGTCTGGAGGCAAGTAAACCAAGCATAAATTGATATGGTGGTCCGAGCTGTCACTAGGTAAAATAGTGAGCCATAAGTCTTCAAGAGAGCTATCCCAGGACTTTCGTCGCACAACTCTGATATTCTTTTTGACCGCTATGAGGACTCCGCCACCTTCTGACTTTAAGCTTGATGACGATTCACGGTCCCTACGAAATACATTGTATCTATCATCAAATAATTCCGCATCATTTACAGAGCTGTTCAGGTTCGTCTCTGTCAAACAAATCAAATCAGTATCAAGATTCAGTACATTCAGATACAGTTGATTAGTTTTAGATCTAAGTCTGTTTACATTTTGGTAATAA
Source organism: Nematopogon swammerdamellus (assembly GCA_946902875.1). Classification (NCBI taxonomy): domain Eukaryota; kingdom Metazoa; phylum Arthropoda; class Insecta; order Lepidoptera; family Adelidae; genus Nematopogon; species Nematopogon swammerdamellus. Next base: position 24,060,919 of record OX336341.1, on the reverse strand, counting down.
ATGAACATGGCTATTTTTGAACATAAATCATCAGAATATGATACCTAAATATAGAAAAGTCGACGAAATTTCGTGAAGAGTTTACTTGATATCTTTCAAACAGTCCTCATTGCGCACTAGGATTGCATCACACTCTTCATTTTTGCGCAGATACACTCTTCCGTACCTAACCCACACAAACTTGTAGGACACTGATTTAGCGGCTCTCCTTGCCGCAGCGTGGAGGGCTTTCGTCTCAGGACTCAGATGCTCACTTACGAAGATCGGCCTCCTATCACCTGAGATCGCCAGGTCCTGCGTGTTCAACTTGCAGTCTTTGCTCTTCTTATTATAGCGATGAACTGCAGAGAGGACAGAGTCCCGGTGTCGTGGTGAGGGCATAGTGACCACGATGTTGCGCGGTCGAGACGAATCCTTATTCATTTTCGCCACTCTTCGGCAGGAATTTACATTATCCGCCAACGTCGGCTCAGAGATTTTTTCACAAAGCGTCTTGAAGATGTTCGTGATATTCTCACCTTTCTTCTCGGGTACACATTGCAGCTCCAGGTTACAGCTTCTCGATTGTTGTTCAGCCAGGGCTACCTGTTGTTTGAGTTTGGAGGTTTCCAGACGAAGCGCAGCGCATTCATTCTCAAGTGTCTTCGTCCTAGCCTTTTGTTCGGACATGGATACCTTCAAGTCGTTCTGTTCAGCAGACATAAAAACAATTGTCTCTTGCATGGACCGTAAATCCTCATCCACGGTTTTCTTAAATTCGGCCATCAACTCCAGCTTTAATTGTGCTACTAGCTGGTTTTTTATGCGATCTAACTTCTCATCTAAGATATTGGAGAGCATAGTTTTGTCTACCCACTCAGGGTGAGGAGTAGGGGAGTGGAGAGGCGTTCCAGCGACCGAGGCAGGGGCAGAGCCAGCCGAGGGACTTACATCAAGAATGATAAAATCACTCCTAGAGGCTTCACTCAACGATCCACGTCTCTGTTGTCCATCACTTGCCAACACTTTATTACGCGGACTATTCATGTTTCCAGGTCCTAGTTTTAGTTTAGACGTGCAGTCTGGACATGTCCAATCCTTCGATTTAAGCCTAGTACGTCTCATATCATCTTTTAGGAGGCTCACGCATGCGACATGATATTTTACTTTGCGCGCGCGACAAGTGACTGAGTCTTCTTTTCCGGTGTCTAGATTGCATGCTCCACATGAAGAAGGCATTTTGTTGTTCAATCAAATGATATTCAATAGCGTAGCACCTCTACGAGAGTACTGCCACCGTGAGCCAAAGGCGTAGCAGCGCTACGACGAAATACTGCGCACGCGGCTACGGCGGCACGGTGCCCCCCTCCACTGATTGTCTCGTACCTTCTACGTAGCGCGGTGGGTGGAGTGCAGTAGGTGAGTTCACGGTCGCCGCTACGAACGCTGTTAGCTCAGGCGGCGAGCGGCTCGCCTCTCAAGCAGGCGACGCTGGTTCAATTCCCGCCGACGACAAAATCTTGCTTTCAATTTTTTCAGCCACAGCAGACTGAGTGGTGGCGCCGAAGATTGCGGGTCCGCACAACTCACGATAGAGAGGACCGAGAATCCAAGATGGCCAAATGTAAAACGCCCAGGAGGGAGCAGGACAGTCCGAAAATTTTTAAAATCACTCACATAAGAAATCCAAATTGTGAAATATTTACTAATTAACTAATAGAAACACGTGCTCACTGCTCGACGACTCAATACGAAGTGATACATACATAGCATTAATATATGTTGGCGACAGACAGACATAGACTATAGTATGGTGTAGAGACGCTAGTCGCGATCATGGAAGGAGAAAATAAATTCTTTCCCATGCCGCGAAAATCGCCTCTAGGCGGGCGACTGTGACGAATCACAACCTACCTCAATGAAAATAGCTAGCAATAGGACGTATGAAGGCTGGCTGGTAAAATATTATAAGGCGTAGGAGTTAGTTTAGCGCCTGGGTAGGGAGTATAGCAAAGAGACCGCGGTGCGTATAAATTGTAGCGGGTGGCGTGTAGTCAGGCGCAGAAAATACAACGTGCATACATTCAGAACAGAAATGACTAGCAACACCGTATAAGCGAGAAATGATGATAGATAAGTATTATAGGTCGGCATGCAGTAAGATATAGGACGAATTGACTGTATTACATCTACTTTTGTAAATTCGTAGCATTTTTCAGAGATTAGTTACTGAAAGTTTTAGGGAAATATGGAACGCATTTTTAAGGAAAATTGCTTCAGGCATTGTGATTAGTCGACCAATGGGAAACGCGGAAACGAAATTGGGGATGATTCCTGATTGGTCGTGGGGGTGAGGATGGGAGTAAGAAAGCGAGGCTATTTATTAAGGGCGTGTAACACGGGAAGAGCACTTTTAGTACAACTGCGAGCCTCGAAGGAACAACTTGCCTGAGCCCCGGTCATCGGTAAGTCGCATCGAGCGCCATTGTTTTTCGGCATCAACGTTTCGGTGAGTCTCGGACGCCGCGCTATATTTTGGAGTTTTCTAGTTGCAATTTGACCAGTTCTATAACTTGCATTGTATTGGAGTCTTCTTTTGGTGGCTGGGCTAGTTTTGGAAACAATACTGGCTTTTCAGAAATTATTTGCTAGTATTAGGGATGTGAAATATTTTTATATGGACCATCATTGGAGCACTGTGTGGGTTGCGAGCTATGCTGAAATATGCATACATGCATACTATTACAGGGCTCTTTCCCTTTTGGAGCACTGGGTGAGGGAGCGGGTTTTGCTGAAATATGCATGCACGCCCACTCACGCAGAGTTCTTTCATGAAATGTTGTGAGGGAAGCGGGTTTTGCTGAAATATGCATACACGCACGATCTCACAGGGTTCTTCCTTGGAATGTTGTATGTGGGTTGCGGGTTTTGCTGAAATATGCATACGCGCGCACTCACGCGAGGTTCTTTTCCTTTCGATGGAATGTTGGGTGGGCAACGCTAGCTATGCTGAATAAGCATACACGCTTGTTCGCACAAGATTCAGTTCATTCTTAATAATATCACGAGACAAGGCCTCGTGGTAAGAAGACGTAACATAAGGTCGAAGCGCAACTGGAATTCTGGCTAAATTATCAAATTATAACGTGGGTAGTTAGGTTCTTCAAACACTAAATTCATAGTGGTAGGTTAGCCATGTAGCTGTGTGAATTAATTCTCCTTAATCCTGCAAGGGAGAGAGGGTTCACTTCGTGAGAACGAGTAGTACCATAGTGTGTAGTATTTAGTGAGGTAGGTACTAGGAAGACCAGGTAAATACCCCTCAGTGGCCCTCCTTAATCCTGCTAGGCTGTGAGGACCCATTTCATTTGATTATTACTAAAGTCATATGGTAGGTTAGCCATGTAGCTGTGTGAATTAATTCTCCTTAATCCTGCAAGGGAGAGAGGGTTCACTTCGTGAGAACGAGTAGTACCATAGTGTGTAGTATTTAGTGAGGTAGGTACTAGGAAGACCAGGTAAAAACCCCTCAGTGGTCCTCCTTAGTCCTGCTAGGCTGTGAGGTCCCAGTTAGTATGACCTGTTAGTGCGATACCTATTCTATCTGGGCGAAGTGGGTGGCTGTACTCTAAGGACCGGTGCAAGCTGAGCTGACCGTCTGAGGAGGAAACCTGTGGTAGCCTTCTTTCGATAGGCGGAGTCCGTCGGACGAAGTACTTCGAGGTTAGGATAGGGACCACACACACACGCACGCCTTTAGGATTTGAGGTCCGTAGGGGCCCTAAATCATCCACATTACACCACGAATTTCATTTTAAATCTCTTCCTAAGAGAAACAGTTTCTTCACAGGATAGGAAACAAAGGGGGCCATTAGGTATACAAAATAGAGCTGCTGGTAGTAAAGCAGCCCTATATGGCTAACTTTTCGAGGTTACCGATTCTTTTCACTATAGTTATGTTCTCCAGCTTATTTCAATTACCACACGTCATCGTAAGACCATGACAAGTGGGCATAGACTGGTTTAAGACCACATGAAATCAGCCGATTTTGACGATAATTTACTTTTTGAGGTTACCACTTCAAATTTATACAGCAGTTAATAGACCCTCTGTACAAACCACATACCTATTTTCAGACCCTTTCTGTGGGTCCTATAAATTTTAAGACCCATTTTGTCGGCGAAGAAAAATAAAAAAAAATGTAAAGTGACTGAGAGTGAGACGTCGTATCGCAAAAATCTACGACGTAGTTTTAAGTAAAGTGCGATAATGCGACGTTGCACTGCAGTAGTTTTCACATGAGCGCAGGTGGCGAGATGAATGACGAACTTTGTAGTGCTTCTATATTCTATTACATGGGAATACAATATAGTATCAATACAAGGTTTATAACAGAACGTTTATACCAGCTCCACTGCATCTCTTCCCGTGCATGTCGTAAAAGGGATAAGGACAAGATGCCGTGCTCAAGGGCGATAGGCTAGCCACCTCTCACCTTGGCACGGTCCTTCCATCATGCAGCAGGTGGTTTTTTGTGCTTACTTGCTGCTCGATAGTTATCTTGTTCGATTACTTTGCTAAACGTAGTGGTCGGTGTTGACCTATAATTTATCGATGTTCTTGCAGCACGACGCCGATTACTCTGCTTACCCGGAATGTCGGAATACAGCGTGTGGTTTGTACATGTATTATGTATATATTCTTTATTGAACATCAATTTATAAAAATTAGGTACAACAGGCGAGCTCAATGCCGCGAGACATTCTATTCTAACTAACCTTGGGGATTTGGGAGAAGTACATGCAGGCGAACAAGAATCGTTAGTGGCAATGTGTTTGACTGTAAAGAAATATGTATGATAAACTACATAGGAATACTACATAAATATTTCAATAAGCATATATATATATATATAATAAACTTAAATAAGAAATAAGAAATTTGACATCTGACAGCTTGTAAACATTGAAAATGTTTTCCTAAATTGTGTTTTTATTAAAATCAATCATATTAGTAGTGTAAAAGTCTACGAATAATTTAGTTTTACGTAGTGTTTAATTTGGGAAGAATATTTTATAAAATGCCACATGTCCGCGTCCCAGAGCATCAATAATTTGGTTGATACAAATCCAGTCAACGATGATGCACTTCAAGTTTCATGTTCTATCTGTAATGATGGCAGAGCCTTCCGTGGCTTCAGAGGTTTGAATATCCACCTCGTTAGGAAACACCGACCGAGTACAGGTATTGCTGTACCACCGGACCTTCCAATAGTTATTCCCAGTTCAGCTGTCCAGCCTGCAGCTTCTTTTGAAGATACTTTGAAATTCCTCAAATCATCATGCCCAGTAGTGAAGCGCATCCCTAGGGGAAGTAGAGCTGCAGTTGCAGACAAGCTTTGCGCAGTTTTGCAAAAATGTGTGAAAGACAATTCTAAAAACTCATGGGAAGATCTAATTACTTTTGCATACAGGGTACTCCATGTACAATCAAACAACAAATCTAAAGACCGGCCCTCCCTGGCTTCACAGATAAACAATTTATTTTAACAGGTTTATTTTACAACTCAGGATTTTTGGATTTTCAGATTTTAAGGGATGGAATTGAGGGACGAAATTTTTTATGGGAGTATCGATTTTTTTAAAGGTAGGAAATTGAAAATTTTAATTGTAGCAACTCTTCATAAACAATTGATAACGTGTTTAAGCGTTTTTGAATTTTCAGATTTTAAGGGGTGGAAATGGGGGATGAAAATTAGTATGGGAGTATCGATTTTTTTAAAGGCAGGAACTTGAAAATTTTAATTTTAGCTACTCTTCATAAACAAATAATAACGTATTTCAGGGTTTTTAGATTTTCAGATTTTAAGGGGTGGAAATCGGCGATGAAAGTTTTTATGAAAGTATAATTTTTTTTATAGAAAGGAATTTGAAATTTTGAATTGAAGCTACTCATCATAAATAAATAATGACGTATTTCAGGGTTTTTGAATTTTCAGATTTTAAGGGGTGGAAATCGGCGATGAAATTTTTTATGGAAGTATGAATTTTTTTATAGATAGGAACTTGAAAATTTTAATTGATTACTTATCACAAATAAGTAATGATGTCTTTCAGCGTTTTTGGATTTCAGATTTTAAGGGATGGAATTGAGGGACGAAATTTTTTATGGGAGTATCGATTTTTTTAAAGGTAGAACTTGAAAATTTTAATTGTAGCAACTCTTCATAAACAAATGATAACGTGTTTAAGCGTTTTTGAATTTTCAGATTTTAAGGGGTGGAAATGGGGGATGAAAATTTGTATGGGAGTATCGATTTTTTTAAAGGCAGTAACTTGAAAATTTTAATTTTAGCTTCTCTTCATAAAGAAATAATGACGTATTTAAGGGTTTTTGAATTTTCAGATTTTAAGGGGTGGAAATCGGCGATGAAATTTTTTATGGAAGTATAAATTTTTTTATAGATAGGAACTTGAAAATGTTAATTGTTTACTTATCAGTATCACAAATAAGTAATGATGTGTTTCAGCGTTTTTGGATTTCAGATTTTAAGGGATGGAAATGGGGGATGAAAGTTTTTATGGGAGTTTCGATTTCTTTAAAGGCAGCAACTTGAAAATTTTAAGTTTAGCTTCTCTTCATAAACAAATAATGACGTATTTCAGGGTTTTTGGATTTTCAGATTTTAAGAGGTGGAAATCGGAGATGAAATTTTTTATGGAAGTATAAATTTTTTTATAGGTAGGAACTTGAAAATTTTAATTGTAGCTACTTATCGTAAATAAATAATGACGTTTTTCAGGGTTTTTGAATTTCAGATTTTAAGGGATGGAAATCGGGGATGATTTTTTTTATGGAAAAGTAATTTTTTTATAGATAGTAACTTGAAAATTTCAATTATAGCTACTTATCTATACATATAATAAAATCGTAGAGGTAAGAAAGTCTGTACATTGAATGTATTCGGAAAAAAACTAACCAGGGTGGCTTAAAATGAGATACTGAACATGTTAGAACAGTTTTTAAAATTTTTGTTTGTTTGTTTGTTTGTTTGTTTGTTTGTTTGTTTGTCTGTACGCGCATCACGCAAAAACCACTGAACGGAATTAGACGAAACTTTGTATAGTGGCAGTTTATATGCCGGGTTAACATAATACGTAAAAAAAATAACAAAAATAAAAAAAAAATTAACAATTATAAACATTATTGCGCGTTTAAAATCACGTAGTCCAAAGTACATAACATTATATCTTGAGAACTGGCAGCAAATACAATTTGAATAAAATATTCATTCGAAATTTAAAAATAAGTAGATACAACGAAAATGACAGTTCTTCTTTTTTATAACTTGAACACAACAGTCTATACATATCTATTCTTTCTCATTGTTCTTTCTATACATATCATAAAATCGTAAATGCAAAAATGTCTATTTGTACGCGCATCTCGCAAAAACCACTGAACGGAATTTGACGAAACTTTTTATAGTGACAGTGTATATCCCGGATTAACGTAATAATTAAAAAATATAATAAAAATCACGTAATCCAAAGTACAGGTAAAAAACAATTTTAAATGTCATGTTGACAACGGAGAACTGTCATCTCGACGTGAGCTGGCCGGTGACAAATTGTTTGATAATGATAAATAAAAATAATAATTGAAAGTCGAAGTTATGTCGCTGTCATTGGTGCAATAAAATTTATATATCTGTTGCCCGCGGCTTCGCTCGCGTGAAATTCGTATTTAAAAAAAAGAAAGTAAGTAACTAAAGGCGGGCCCGAAGGCGGATCTGCGCTCACGTAAACGATATTCTTTCTCGATGAAAGTAACTAAGGGCGAGGCGGAATGCGGAGCTGAGTTCAGGAAGAAGAAAAACATTCTTAAAGAAAGTAAGTAATTAAGGGCGAGGCCGAAGGCCGAGCTCTATTCTGGAAGACCATAAACCTTCTCGAAGAAAGTAAGTAACTATGGGCGAGGCCGCAGGCCGAGCTGCGTTCAGGAAGAAGCTAAACCATCTTAAAGAAAGTAAGTAACTAAGGCGAGGCCGAAGGCCGAGCTACGTTCGGATAATTGAAAAACCATCTCGAAGAAAGCAAGTAACTAAGGGCGAGGCCGAAGGCCGAGCTGCGTTCAGGAAGAAGCTAAACCATCTTGAAGAAAGTAAGCAACTAAGGCGAGACCGAAGGCCGAGCTACGTTCTGACAAATGATAAATCATCTCGAAGAAAGCAAGTAACTAAGGGCGAGGCCGAAGGCCGAGCTGCGTTCAGGAAGAAGCTAAACCACCTCGAATAAAGTTAATTAATATTAAGATTGAGTTAATTTAATTTAAATTTTATTATAAAGTCCACGCTTCTAACGGAAAATATACCGTGCATCCTAGAACCTCGCGGTTATTCCCGGCTGGATGGCAAGAGGCCCGATGCTATCACCTTAGTGCCATGGACTAAGGGTAGTTCTTTGATGTGGAACGCCACTTTTGTTCTCACATTGGCTCCAAGTCACGTTAGGACATCTTCAAGAGCGGCTGGCGCGGCCGAGGCTGGGGCGGAGAGCCTCAAACGCAGCAAATCTATACATATAATAAAATCGTAGAGGTAAGAAAGTCTGTACATTGAATGTATTCGGAAAAAAACTAACCAGGGTGGCTTAAAATGAGATACTGAACATGTTAGAACAGTTTTTAGAATTTTTGTTTGTTTGTTTGTTTGTTTGTTTGTTTGTTTGTTTGTCTGTACGCGCATCACGTAAAAACCACTGAACGGAATTAGACGAAACTTTGTACAGTGGCAGTTTATATGCCGGGTTAACATAATACGTAAAAAAAAAAACAAAAATAAAAACAAAATTACAATTATAAACATTATTGCGCGTTTAAAATCACGTAGTCCAAAGTACATAATTATATCTTGGGAACTGGCAGCAAATACAATTTGAATAAAATATTCATTCTAAATTTAAAAATAAGTAGATACAACGAAAATGACAGTTCTTCTTTTTTATAACTTGAACACAATAGTCTATACATATCTATTCTTTCTATACATATCATAAAATCGTAAATGCAAAAATTTCTATTTGTACGCGCATCTCGCAAACACCACTGAACGGAATTTGACGAAACTTTTTATAGTGACAGTGTATATCCCGGATGAACATAATAATTAAAAAATATAATAAAAATCACGTAATCCAAAGTAAAGGTGAAAAACAATTTTAAATGTCATGTTGACAACGGAGAAGGTGACGGAGAACTGTCATCTCGACGTGAGCTGGCCGGTGATAAATTGTTTGATAAATAAAAATAATAATTGAAAGTCGAAGTTATGTCGCTGTCATTGGTGCAATAAAATTTATATATCTGTTGCCCGCGGCTTCGCTCGCGTGAAATTCGTATTTAAAAAAAAGAAAGTAAGTAACTAAAGGCGGGCCCGAAGGCGGATCTGCGCTCACGTAAACGATATTCTTTCTCGATGAAAGTAACTAAGGGCGAGGCGGAAGGCGGAGCTGAGTTCAGGAAGAAGAAAAACATTCTTGAAGAAAGTAAGTAACTAAGGGCGAGGCCGAAGGCCGAGCTCTATTCTGGAAGACCATAAACCTTCTCGAAGAAAGTAAGTTACTATGGGCGAGGCCGCAGGCCGAGCTGCGTTCAGGAAGAAGCTAAACCATCTTGAATAAAGTAAGTAACCAAGGCGAGGCCGAAGGCCGAGCTACGTTCGGATAATTGAAAAACCATCTCGAAGAAAGCAAGTAACTAAGGGCGAGGCCGAAGGCCGAGCTGCGTTCAGGAAGAAGCTAAACCATCTTGAAGAAAGTAAGCAACTAAGGCGAGGCCGAAGGCCGAGCTACGTTCTGACAAATGATAAACCATCTCGAAGAAAGCAAGTAACTAAGGGCGAGGCCGAAGGCCGAGCTGCGTTCAGGAAGAAGCTAAACTCTTTGAAATACGAATTTCACGCGAGCGGAGCCGCGGGCTCAGCTAGTATATAAATATAATTCAAGATTTCGAATTTGTTGCGTTTGCGGTTGAAACCCTCGGTCCGTGGAGCAGTGAAGCCAAAAGAGGCTTGAGCTGGTTGACGCAACTGGTGTCCCGCCATCAAGGGCTTATGCTTATGTACTTCATTCAAAGAGTAAGCCTTGCCATCCAGCGGGGTAATGCCGCAAGTGCTCTAAGAACATTTGAAAATGCCCGTTTTGATAGTTATTTTAATGTTTGTTAGGTAGGTTTAATTCTTTAGTTATTAATATTACTTTTTTATTTTTATGAAATAAATAGATTGAGTAAACGATATTATATTCTATCGAAGAAAGGAAGTCTTTAAGGGCGAGGCCCGAAGGCGGAAGAGGGTTTTTGGTTTACCTGAACGCAGCTCGGCCTTCGGCCTCGCACTTAGTTCCTTCCTTTCTTCCAGAAGGTTTATCGTCTTCCTGAACGCAGCTCGGCCTTCGGCCTCGCCCTTACTTACTTCCTTTATTTGAGAAAGGTTTATCGTTTACCTGAAAGCAGCTCGGCCTTCGGCTTCGCCCTTAGTTAGTTACTTTCTTTAAGAAGGTTTATCGATTACCTGAACGCAGCTCGGCCTTCGGCCTCGCCCTTAGTTGCTTACTTTCTTCAAGATGGTTTAGCTTCTCCAAAGAAGAATGTAAGTATTCTTCTTTGGAATACGAATTTCACGCGAGCGGAGCCGCGGGCTCAGCTAGTCATAAATAAATAATGACGTGTTTCGGGGTTTCTGGATTTTCAGATTTCAAGGGATGGAAATGAGGGATGAAAATTTTCATGGGAGTTTAGATTTTTTTAAAGGTAGGAACTTGAAAATTTTACCTGTAGCTACTCTTCATAAACAAATGATGACGTGTTTCAGGGTTTTTGAATTTTCAGATTTTAAGGGGTGGAAATGGGGGATGAAAATTTGTATGGGAGTATCGATTTTTTTAAAGGCAGGAACTTGAAAATTTTAATTTTAGCTACTCTTCATAAACAAATAATAACGTATTTCAGGGTTTTTAGATTTTCAGATTTTAAGGGGTGGAAATCGGCGATGAAAGTTTTTATGAAAGTATAATTTTTTTTATAGAAAGGAATTTGAAATTTTGAATTGAAGCTTCTCATCATAAATAAATACCGCCTCTCTGTGGGGCGACACCCGGGCGACTAACGGACTGCTTGACTCATTCAATGAATCCGCGGAAGGAAGGAAGGGACCGGAGCGGGTCCGGGGTCGGTGGCGCGTGCGCTCCCCACACACATAAATTTACAAGGTAACAATAATAATGAAAAGGTCTCAGATTCGGTAATTATAGCATAGATTAGGATACACACTAAACACACTTACACACACATTACACACTAAAAAAGCGAGGCGGTCTCGGATTCGTGTCCGATGGATACACACTTGCGACTGCAGCGCCACCTATGGCATACACACTGGAACTACGTATTTTTAGACATTTTCATACACACTTACACAACCTGCCAAAACTACCAAAAACGAGGCGTAAAATTTGATCCGCTCTGATTGGTCCGTCAAATATACGTTTTCTGACCAATCAGGGGTCGCTGATTTCAAATCTGCCATTAGAATTTTCCTGTCAAATCCGAGGCGGTCTCGCTTTTGACGGCGCCTCGGTTTCGTTAGTGTGGACGGACGAAACGCCTCGTTTTAGGGAGTGGGCAAACACTCACACACACACACACACACACACACACACACACACACACACACACACACACACACACACACACACACGTCAAACTTATAACACCCCTCCGTTTTTTGCGTCGGGGGTTAAAAATTGTTGTTTTTCACAATTTCTGAAAGAAAGAGATATACGTTTTGGAAGACTTTTTTGTTCCTGGCATGAAACCGAAACGATTAAGGAATTTTTTTTTTTTACATTTAAGATAAAAAAAAAATTTTTGTAAAAAAAAAATTCTTTGTTCTTCAAAAGTGATCTATTTCCGATACAGAACCCCCCCTTAGCGTACTATGAACTAATTTTGTAAGACCTATTTTTTTGGACTTTGGCCTTTTTTTATGTAAAATATTTTTTTATGTCATTAAATAAAAAAATAGGTGGTTGATTTTTATAGCCTAATCGATTCAGTTTCATAACAGTAAAAAAAAAGTCTTCAATATCATTATGATGTAACACGTGTAAGTTGGTAAAAAAAATCTAATTCTTTCTATTCCATACTAATAAAACTAATATTGTGGTTTGAACAGATTTGTATTGTACCTACAAAGTAAATACAACATTTGTTTATTATATTTTATTTTCTATAGAAATACTCTTAGTTTTAATAATCGACATTATTCCATATTATTCTAAAATAACGATCGATTTTCGATATTTGTGGATACATTGTCCCATCACTAAACAACCTTGAATCATTCGTGCCCCGCGGATTCCGATGTATGATTATGATTCTTGTATGGGGACCCCCTTAATTATTCAGTTTGTTTTTTATTTTATTTTATTTGTTAGCATATCCGCATATATTTAAATGTAAATATTCTTTATTTGTACACCAATATAAGAAATAAAGGTACAAAAAGGCGAGTTTATTGCCAAATATTGGCAATATCTTACTACCAACCTTCGGGGTGAGATAATGAGCATGTAGGCATACGAGATAGCTCTAAAGAGGAATTTGCTCTGTCCTTCCTTACATCTATATACATATAATAAAATCGTAGAGGTAAGAAAGTCTGTACATTGAATGTATTCGGAAACAAAAACTAAAACCCGACTACTGAAAAATCACGCTCTAAAAAGTATGAAACAAGAAAATGTTCTTATCTGAAATTGTTATGTACAAACTATTAAATATTTTATCGTCTATTAAATAAACAACTTACACGTAATATATTTTAATGTATTTAATAAATATTCATAGTGTTGTTCAGAGGATAGCCATGGTCGTATGCCACTTTGCCCTATAGGGTAGGTGGCATTCGACCACGGCTATCCTCTGAACAACACTATGAATATTTATTAAATACATTAAAATATATTACGTGTAAGTTGTTTATTTAATAGACGATAAAATATTGAATAGTTTGTACATAACAATTTCAGATGAGAACATTTTCTTGTTTCATACTTTTTAGAGCGTGATTTTTCAGTAGTCGGGTTTTAGTTTTTGAACTTATTTTTTATTTTAATTATTTTGGGGATATAACTTCGTGATAAAGTATTTGCAGAGCCGTTTTACATGTTTTGTTTGTTTAGGTTTTACTGTTTTATAATTTTAACATGTGTACCATAGTCCATAAGGGCAAGCTGGGTTCAGGTAAACGATAAACCGACTCGAAGAAAGTAAGTAACAAAGGGCGAGGCCGAAGGCCGAGCTGCGTTCAGGAAGACGACAAACTTTCTCGAAGAAAGTAAGCAACTATGGGCGAGGCCGAAGGCCGAGCGGCGCTCAGGAAGAGGATGAACCATCTTTAAGAAAGTAAGTAACTGAGGGCGAGGCCGAAGGCCGAGCTACGTTCGGGAAGAGGATAAACCATCTTTAAGAAAGTAAGTAACTGAGGGCCAGGCCGAAGGCCGAGCTGCGTTCGGGAAGACTATAAACCTTGTCGAAGAAAGTAAGTAACAAAGGGCGAGGCCGAAGGCCGAGCTGTGTTCAGGAAGACGATAAACTTTCCCGAAGACAGTAAGTAACTATGGGCGAGGCTGAAGGCCGAGCTGCGTTCAGGAAGAGGATAAACCATCTTTAAGAAAGTAAGTAACTGAGGACGAGGTCGAAGGCCGAGCTGCGTTCGGGAAGACTATAAACCTTCTCGAAGAAAGTAAGTAACAAAGGGCGAGGCCGAAGGCCGAGCTGCGTTCAGGAAGATGATAAACTTTCTCGAAGACAGTAAGTATATGGAAGAGGCCGAAGGCCGAGCTGCGTTCATGAAGAAGATAAACCATCTTTAAGAAAGTAAGTGTTCCGTACAGTTGCATGTGTTTGTGTGTAGCCGTTCGGAAGTACCAGGAATCTTTTGTGTTGGACCTTATGCCCGCTGCATAAGGTCTATAATCGCGTTGCCGCCGCAGTGCTCGATACTCGTGGCTCGCTGTGCGTGTGTCAATGGGTTCGTTTTCCAAAACTACCCGCGACTTTGGCGAGCCGAGCACCAACAGCCGCGGCGACAGTCGTTTTCTGTCGCTCTTTCGGACGAGGCACGCGTTCCTTGTGCTCGTCGTGTGTGTGCCGTGGTGGCAGTCCTCGCGGCGTTTGCGCCTTATACGCCCGGTGGTTGTGTGCGCGCGAACGGTGGCTCAGTGCTGTACAGAATAGATAACTCTGGCTGGACGCTGCGCTGGTAGAACCTCGTGGGTGTGTGGCGGTGACTGCCTGCTGGGCACGGACGGAGGTAAGTCCATAGGTTCGAGTATCTGCGGCGAGAAATTTCATACAGTCCATTTTTAGGGTACATAAATTTGGTCCTCGAGCCGAATAGTTGAATCGTGATACTTTCGATCGAGCTCTGTGACAGTCCTGTGTTAGTCCGTCTTGTGAATGTGCCTATTGTCCGAGTCAAACAGTTCGGTTCACATGATAGCCTGACAAATGTACCTAGCTAGTGTGTGTCTAGATTTGTCGGGTATCGTAGTGAACTGTGCTGTAGTGTTGGTGTTTTGTTCCATAACTATTGTGACGTCATTGTGTTGTGAATAAAACAGAATTTATTTATGTTGAATTGTGCGTGCATTCAATATAAATACCTATATATATATACCTATTCGTCTGGCCGTGTATTGTAGTGAATATATTATTACTCTGGAGTTATAGTGTGAACTCTGTGTGAGAGGAATGGTTGTTCATTAGTGAATGCACGGTAATAGGTATCTTAGTGGATCGGTCTCTGAGCGGGACGTATCGTGTGAATCCCGCGCGGAAGGACGCCGGCCGGACGGTCCGGTCCGGTCGGTCGGACGCGCGCGCGCAAGCGGTCGGTGTCGGTGGACCGCCTCCGTGGCGCAAGCGCAGCGCTGAGCCGGCGCGCGCGAGGCTAGCGCAGCGCGGTCGGTTATACAAGTAAAGTTAAACTGCAGTTTACATCAAAGTTAATTATAACATTTGTTTACTGAAGCGTTCACAGTGGTCGACCGCGGTCAGTAGTTCGATTAAAGTTAATCTGCAGATTTTAATTAAAGTGAACTAAAATTCTTTTGTTTACTGCCGCGTACACAACGGTCGCGCGCGGCCGGATGTACAACTATAGTTAACCTGAAGTTAGGGTTAAGTTTAACTATTGTTTGTATTGTCGTTTCATCAAAATGAGTTTAAAATATTTAATTATTCAGCGTGATCAAATAATTAAACGTTTAGATCGTATTTTAAACAGTGCTGATACAAGACCAATTAATGAATTTAGGGAATATTGTGCTTCTCTAGACAGTTTGGAGGAGAAATTCTATCGTGTTCAGGGTGAGATTGAATCTTTATTGGTGGAGGATGAAACATTTAATTTTGAAAATGAGGAAGTTTTACGTATTCGGTTTGAAAATTTGATGGTGAAAATAAAAGTTTTGTTGCGTGAGAATGAGGTTACTTCGGAAAATAGTGCCTCCAGTGTAGTGAACGCCCATTCAAATGGACAAAGGAGAAGTAATCTCAGCTTACCGAAAATCAAGTTACCGGTCTTCTCGGGCGACTACGCCAAATGGACGAATTTCTCAGACCTATTCAAATCGTTAGTGCATAATAATGAAAACTTGTCAAACATTGAGCGGTACCAATACCTACTTGTGTCAGTGGACTCGGACGCGCTGAGTTTGATTCGTGGTTTACCGGTGAACGATCAAAACTATTCAGTAGCATGGAGAACATTAGAGAATAGGTATTCTAGTAAGCGTAGGATCGCCACAACGCATTTAGATGCGATTTTCGCTCTTCCAGCACTGAGTGAACCTAACTGCGAGCAAATGAAGCAAATGATAAACGTTTTGACTGAAAATGTGTGTGCGCTCAAGGCGTTAGGTCTCGAAGTCGACAGTTGGAGTTTCGTGTTGTCCTATGTCGTATTAAATAAGTTGGATAGTACGACGCGTCGGCATTTCGAACTGCAGCTGAAAGATAATCATGCGACACCGATGTTTGATGAGTTGATGCGGTTCCTCGAGAAAGAGTTTCAGGCTCTCGAATCAGCGTCGACTTTAGTGTGTGATGCTCGGCGTGATTCGAAGGGTGGTTCAAAAGGTAAAGTGACACCTAGGCATTCAGCGTTTGTCACTCAAACTTGTAGTGTGAGCAAGTGTGTGTGTTGTAGCAGTGACAAACACAGTTTAGGTAAATGTAAAGATTTCCTAAAACTGAGTCCGTTCAAAAGAATGAATTTATTAAAACAAAAGGGTTTGTGTTTTAACTGTTTTGGTGACCATTTAATGAATTCGTGTGAAAGTGAAATGTGTTGTGAAACGTGTGAAAGACGTCATCACACGTTATTGCATTTTGATAAAAATACAAGTGATAGTAAGTCATCTCAAATGAGTGTGAGCGATGATTCTACAAGTGGAAAAAATGATGTTGTCTCACTCACACATTCAGTGCCCCATGCATCTGTGTTACTGTGCACGGCTGTAGTGAACTGCCGTAATAGTGAATCCGGTAAAATGATGCAGATCCGAGTGTTGATTGATTCCGGGTCGACTTCCACATTAATCACCAGTGAGTGCGCGCGCAAGTTAGGACTTTGTCGTACGAAGTCAAATGCACCTATCTGCGAGCTGGGTGGTTCGAGAGTGAGTCAAGCGGAAGGCAAGGTGTCGTGCGTGTTGAAGTCGCGTCTTGACGATGCGGAGTTGCGTGTGGAAGCGTTGGTGCTGCCGAAGATTTGTGGTGATATCCCGTCAGCACCGATTAAGAAGCAACCGTGGCCGCATCTGGACTATTTAAAACTCGCCGACCCGTCCTTCTGTACTCCAGGATCAATTGAAATGTTGCTGGGGGCCGATGTGTATCCTCGAGTACTTCAGGATTGTAGGATGGAAGGTGCCGAAGACAGCCCTATCGGCCTGGCCAGTGTGTTCGGCTGGGTAGTGATAGGTAGAGTGGAAACCGATTCGGTACCTGAGCCTCAGGTTTCCACATTTCTCGACCTATCTTCTCAGATTGAAATGACTAAAAATGAGTGCGAAACGAAATCTGAAGAGAAATGGAAGGCCGAGATGGAACCATGTGCAATCCATGAAGCTATCACCTGCGAGGAATAGTGTGATATGAGTGTGACAACTGAACATTTATCCAAAATGTGTGATTTTAGTGTTAAGTGAAAAATTTAATGTAAGGTGCAGTCAGTTGTGTGCCCGGAGCGTCAGCCTCGTGTGATGTGTGCTGACAGCCCTGGAGACTGTACCTCGTGTGATGTGGCATCAAGCGAATGCATGGAATTTCCAGTGCAGATGAAGCTGAACATGTTCGTGTTAGTGAACTGTGTATTCGTTTGTGTGTGGAAGAAACAGGATTTTGTGTGTGCAAATTCGTGTTGCAAAGCAAAATGTGTGTCGCTTTGTAAACTTATTTGTGTATGGATATTGTGTATGGTGTGGTGACTTTGCTGCTTTGCTGTGTCGCAGTCAAAGTAAATAATTTATATCTTCGTGTCATTCTACTTCTAGTTGGGCACAACTTCAAGTTCTACATTGGTGTGTTTTGTAGGTCTTGCTGTTAAGGCGATACGTGATGTGTTCGTATTTGTTTCAGTTGGATGTGCAGTGACCTGTTGTGTGCGGTTGCTCACATCTTGTATGATAGTGTTGTCAATAGTCAGGGCTTGAACAAGCAAATGGAAGAGTTCGTGCGTGTTGTGAGGAGCTCGCTCGTTCCTGCTCTGAGACTGCTGATGCCTCTACCAACTGTTGGCGGTTGTTACGAGATCACCATCAAAGGGTGTTGGTAGAGGGTAGACTTGTGTAAATACTGTGGGAAGAGTATCGTGCACTCTACCCGCTTATTCAAATGTGTTTTGTGTTTATGTGTTAAAGGTTTATGCTTACACGTGTGTGTTCGTTGTAAATGTTTTCATGTGTGAATTTGTGTAGTGTTGAAATTATTGTTTCAAGGTGGCCGGTATGTTCCGTACAGTTGCATGTGTTTGTGTGTAGCCGTTCGGAAGTACCAGGAATCTTTGTGTTGGACCTTATGCCCGCTGCATAAGGTCTATTATCGCGTTGCCGCCGCAGTGCTCGATACTCGTGGCTCGCTGTGCGTGTGTCAATGGGTTGGTTTTCCAAAACTACCCGCGACTTTGGCGAGCCGAGCACCAACAGCCGCGGCGACAGTCGTTTTCTGTCGCTCTTTCGGACGAAACACGCGTTCCTTGTGCTCGTCGTGTGTGTGCCGTGGTGGCAGTCCTCGCGGCGTTTGCGCCTTATACGCCCGGTGGTTGTGTGCGCGCGAACGGTGGCTCAGTGCTGTACAGAATAGATAACTCTGGCTGGACGCTGCGCTGGTAGAACCTCGTGGGTGTGTGGCGGTGACTGCCTGCTGGGCACGGACGGAGGTAAGTCCATAGGTTCGAGTATCTGCGGCGAGAAATTTCTTACAGTCCATTTCTAGGGTACAGTAAGTAACTGAGGGCGAGGCCGAAGGCCAAACTGCGTTCGGGAAGACTATAAACCTTCTCGAAGAAAATAAGTAACAAAGGGCGAGGCCGAAGGCCGAGCTGCGTTCAGGAAGATGATAAACTTTCTCGAAGACAGTAAGTATATGGGAGAGGCCGAAGGCCGAGCTGCGTTCATGAAGAGGATAAACCATCTTTAAGAAAGTAATTAAAAAAGGGCGAGGCCGAAAACCGAGCTGCGTTCGGGAAGACTATAAACCTTCTCGTAAACAGTAAGTAACTATGGACGAGGCCGAAGGGCGAGATGCGTTCAGGAATATGATAATTATTTTTCGAAATAAGTAGCTAAGAAGTTACTTTCTTCGAGATGATTATAGTCTTCCTGAACGCAGCTCGATCTTCTGACTCGCCCTCTGTTACTTACTTTCTTCGAAAAGGTTATCCTCTTCCTGAACGCAGCTCGGCCTTCGGCCTCGCCCTTTGTTGCTTACTTTCTTAAAGATTGTTTATCCTCTTCCTGAACGCAGCTCGGCCTTCGGCCTCGCCCATAGTTACTTAATGTCTTCAAAAAAGTTTATCCTCTTCCTGAACGAAGCTCGGCCTTCGGCCTCGCCTGTTGTTACTTACTTTCTTCGAGAATGTTTAGGCTTCCCGAACGCAGCTCGGCCTTCGGCCTCGCCCTTAGTTACTTACTTTCTTAAAGATGGTTTATCCTCTTCCTGAACGCAGCTCGGCCTTCGGCCTCGCCCTTAGTTACTTACTTTCTTAAAGATGGTTTATCCTCTTCCTGAACGCAGCTCGGCCTTCGGCCTCGCCCATAGTTACTTACTGTCTTCGAGAAAGTTTATCGTCTTCCCGAACGAAGCTCGGCCTTCGGCCTCGCCCTCAGTTACTAACTGTCTTTAAGAAGGTTTATCTACTTCCTGAACGCAGCTCGGCCTTCTGCCTCGCCCTTAGTTACTTATTTTCTTTGAGTAGGTTTATCGTCTTCCTGAACGCAACTCATTTACAAACTTTCGCGTTTATAATATTAAGATGGTTTTAGGTAGGATGTATTTGGGTAGGTTTGGAATGAGGCCGAGTACCGTGTGGGGTCGATACTTAAAAAGAATATCCCCACTGCATCTCTCCCCATGCATGTCGTAAAAGGCGACTAAGGGATAAGGACAAGATGCCGTGCTAAAGGGCGACAGGCTCGCCACCTCTCACCTTGGCACGGTACTTCCACCGAGTCATGCAGCAGGTGGGTCTTCGTGCCATACTTGCTGCTTGATCGATTTAATCTTGTTCGAATCCTTTGCGAAACGTGGTGGTCGGTGTTGTGCTGTAATTGACAAGAGTTCTTGCAGCACAACACCGATTACTCTGCTTACCCCGATTGTCGGGATTCAGCGTGTGTGATATGTATGTATATATGTATGGAATGAGGCCTAATTTTATATTTTATTTAGAAATTATTACCAATTATCGGGTGCATGCAAGCAAATCCGAAAGCAATAGCTAACAATATATATATTTTTGAAATGTGCCAATTAAGCCCTTTCATTTGATACCCAACACGGCATCATTAAAAAAAAATTTTTTTTTAGATCATGACTTTTTGTCATCTAGAGGGCGCCATAGTCAATTTTGTGTGACGTCACATAGCCTATAACCAGCGGACGATCAAGACGCTTTCAACGATACCTCATTTGTCAAATTGTAATAAGTAGTTTAGAAGTTATGAGGGAACAGATGAACATACATACATACATACATACATACATACATACCGGTCAAACACATAACCCTCCTTTTTGCTTCGCCGTAGTCGGGTAAAAAACTAACCAGGGTGGCTTAAAATGAGATACTGAACATGTTAGAACAGTTTTTAAAATTGTTGTTTGTTTGTTTGTTTGTTTGTCTGTACGCGCATCACGCAAAAACCACTGAACGGAATTAGACGAAACTTTGTATAGTGGCAGTTTATATGCCGGGTTAACATAATACGTAAAAAAAAATAACGCGTTGAGAACTGGCAGCAAATACAATTTGAATAAAATATTCATTCGAAATTTAATAATAAGTAGATACAACGAAAATGACAGTTCTTCTTTTTAAACGGTTTTATTTAGCTTGACTCCGTATATTTGTTTGTTTGTTTGTTACTATCTTTGTTTCAAATCTTGCGACAACTTTTTCAACTACTTGTACTGAACCGATTTTTATGAAACTTTGCACACACATTGAGTTCTCGTGACAATACAATATTATGATAATTTCAACTTGGTAACGAGGGTCTGATGATGGAGTCAGGAGGAGGACAGTGGAACTCTTCAACCGTTACTAGTAACCCCCTCGAGTTTGGGCTCATATGGTTGGCTTGGACGAGTGTTCCATACTTCTACCAATACACTTGGTGACGAGGGTCTGATGATGGAGTCAGGAGGTGGACAGTGGAACTCTTCAACCGTTACTAGTAACCCCCTCGAGTTTGGGCTTATATGGCTGGTTTAGAAGAGGGTCCCATACTTCTACCAATACACTTGGTGACGAGGGTCTGATGATGGAGTCAGGAGGTGTACAGTGGAACTCTTTAACCGTTACTAGTAACCCCCTCGAGTTTGGGCTCATTTGGTTGGCTTGGACGAGTGTCCCATACTTCTACCAATACACTTGGTGACGAGGGTCTGATGATGGAGCCAGGAGGTGTACAGTGGAACTCTTCAACCGTTACTAGTAACCCCCTCGAGTTTGGGCTCATATGGTTGGCTTGGACGAGTGTTCCATACTTCTACCAATACACTTGGTGACGAGGGTCTGATGATGGAGTCAGGAGGTGGACAGTGGAACTCTTCAACCGTTACTAGTAACCTCCTCGAGTTTGGGCTCATATGGGTGGTTTGGAAGAGTGTCCCATACTTCTACCAATACACTTGGTGACGAGGGTTTGATGATGGAGTCAGGAGGTGTACAGTGGAACTCTTTAACCGTTACTAGTAACCCCCTCGAGTTTGGGCTCATTTGGTTTGCTTGGACGAGTGTCCCATACTTCTACCAATACACTTGGTGACGAGAGTCTGATGATGGAGTCAGGAGGTGTACAGTGAACCTCTTCAACCGTTACTAGTAACCCCGTCGAGTTTGGGCTTATTTGGTTGGTTTGGACGAGTGTCCCATAGTTCTACCAATATACTTGGTGACGAGGGTTTGATGATGAAGTCAGGAGGTGTACAGTGGAACTCTTCAACCGTTACTAGTAACCCTCTCGAGTTTAGGCTCATTTGGTTGGTTTGGACGAGTGTCCCATACTTCTACCAATACACTTGGTGACGAGGGTCTGATGATGGAGTCAGGAGGTGTCCAGTGGAACTCTTTAACCGTTACTAGTAACCCCCTCGAGTTTGGGCTCATTTGGTTGGCTTGGACGAGTGTCCCATACTTCTACCAATACACTTGGTGACGAGAGTCTGATGATGGAGTCAGGAGGTGTACAGTGGAACTCTTCAACCGTTACTAGTAACCCCCTCGAGTTTGGGCTCATATGGTTGGTTTGGACGAGTGCCCTATACTACTACCAATACACTTGGTGACGAGGGTCTGATGATGGAGTCAGGAGGTGTACAGTGGAACTCTTCAACCGTTACTAGTAACCCCCTCGAGTTTGGGCTCATTTGATTGGTTTGGACGAGTGTCCCATAGTTCTACCAATATACTTGGTGACGCGGGTCTGATGATGAAGTCAGGAGGTGTACAGTGGAACTCTTCAACCCTTACTAGTAACCCTCTCGAGTTTGGGCTCATTTGGTTGGTTTGGACGAGTGTCCCATACTTCTACCAATACACTTGGTGACGAGGGTCTGATGATGGAATCAGGAGGTGTACAGTGGAACTCTTCAACCGTTACTAGTAACCCCCTCGAGTATGAGCTCATTTGGTTTGTTTGAACGAGTGTCCTATATTTCTACCAATACACTTGGTGACGAGGGTCTGATGTTGGAGTCAGGAGGTGAACAGTGGAACGCTTCAACCGTTACTAGTAACCCCCTCGAGTTTGGGCTCATTTGGTTGGTTTGGACGAGTGTCCCATAGTTCTACCAATATACTTGGTGACGAGGGTCTGATGATGAAGTCAGGAGGTGTACAGTGGAACTCTTCAACCGTTACTAGTAACCCCTCGAGTTTGGGCTCATTTGGTTGGTTTGGACGAGTGTCCCATACTTCTACCAATACACTTGGTGACGAGGGTCTGATGATGGAATCAGGAGGTGTACAGTGGAACTCTTCAACCGTTACTAGTAACCCCTTCGAGTATGAGCTCATTTGGTTTGTTTGAACGAGTGTCCTATGTTTCTACCAATACACTTGGTGACGAGGGTCTGATGTTGGAGTCAGGAGGTGAACAGTGGAACGCTTCAACCGTTACTAGTAACCCCCTCGAGTTTAGGCTCATTTGGTTAGTTTGGACGAGTGTTCCATACTTCTACCAATACACTTGGTGACGAGGGTCTGATGATGGAGTCAGGAGGTGTACAGTGGAACTCTTTAACCGTTACTAGTAACCCCTCGAGTTTGGGCTCATATGGTTGGTTTGGACGAGTGTCCCTTACTTCTACCAATACACTTGGTGACGAGGGTCTGATGATGGAGTCAGGAGGTGTACAGTGGAACTCTTCAACCGTTACTAGTAACTCCCTCGAGATAGGGGCTCATATGGTTGGTTTGGACGAGTGTCCCATACTTCTACCAATACACTTGGTGACGAGGGTCTGATGATGGAGTCAGGAGGTGGACAGTGGAACTCTTCAACCGTTACTAGTAACCCCTTCGAGTTTGGGCTCACTTTGTTTGTTTGGACGAGTGTCCCATGCTTGTCGAACGCAAAAGTATGAAACATACATACCATCTGTTCAAATTGATTTTGAAAGAGATGGCGGACAACTTATCCATCCTAAAGCAATACAGTTTCCAGCAAAGTTTAATTATGGAACAGCTGAGAGACCGAGATGTTACCGATAATTTTCTCATGGGCCTCCACTGTCCATAAAATGCAGGGCAGTACTGTTGACCGTGCTGTCGTGTATTTGGGCTCCAGACTATTTGAGGAGGGTCAAGCGTATGTTGCATTGAGTCGCGTAAAGTCTTTAGAAGGGTTATGTATTGAGGAGCTTGATTGTGAGTAATTGACAGGTAAGAAACCGAGTAACAAAGATGCAATGAGAGAATTGGAAAGGATGACGAGTTTACGTAATGAATGATACGAGCCAAAAATCAAACTAAAAACGAGTAAATAAAAAAATAGGTTAAAAAACTTTTAAGTTAAACGGTTTTATTAAAAATAAAAAACTAGAAAAAAAACAGCTGTACAAAAAACTAGAAAATAATAAGGACACAAGCCTGGGCCTTCTTAAGATTTTACGTCTGGGTAAGAAATCGTGCAATACTAGCGTGCTGTCTTCTCATGTCGGATGCCAAAGGGCACATTGTGTCGCTGCGTCAGCGGAATAAGTAATAAATTGAGACTTTTAACAGACTAATATAAAAACGTGGGGCGTATAATATGCGTAATAAATAACATGCGCCCCACGTTTTTATGTTAGTCTCAATTTATTACTTATTCCGCTGACGCAGCGACACAATGTGCCCTTTGGCATCCGACATGAGAAGACAGCACGCTAGTATTGCACGATTTCTTACCCAGACGTAAAATCTTAAGAAGGCCCAGGCTTGTGTCCTTATTATTTTCTAGTTTTTTGTACAGCTGTTTTTTTTTCTAGTTTTTTATTTTTAATAAAACCGTTTAACTTAAAAGTTTTTTAACCTATTTTTTTATAACTTGAACACAATAGTCTATACATATATATTCTTTCTATAAATATCATAAAAACGTAAATGCAAAAATGTCTATTTGTACGCACATCTTGCAAAAACCACTGAACGGAATTTGACGAAACTTTTATAGTGACAGTGTATATCCCGGATTAACGTAATAATTAAAAAATATAATAAAAATCACGTAATCCAAAGTAAAGGTAAAAAAAAAATTTAAATGTCATGTTGATAACGGAGAACTGTCATCTCGACGTGAGCTGGCCGGTGACAAATTGTTTGATAAATTAAAATAATAATTGAAAGTCGAAGTAATGTCGCTGTCATTGGTGCAATAAAATTTATATATCTGTTGCCCGCGGCTTCGCTCGCGTGAAATTCGTATTTACAAAAAAGACAGTAAGTAACTAAAGGCGGGCCCGAAGTCGGATCTGCGCTCACGTAAACGATATTCTTTCTCGATGAAAGTAACTAAGGGCGAGGCGGAAGGCTGAGCTGAGTTCAGGAAGAAGAAAAACATTCTTGAAGAAAGTAAGTAACTAAGGGCGAGGCCGAAGGCCGAGCTCTATTCTGGAAGACCATAAACCTTCTCGAAGAAAGTAAGTAACTATGGGCGAGGCCGCAGGCCGAGCTGCGTTCAGGAAGAAGCTAAACCATCTTGAAGAAAGTAAGTAACTAAGGAGAGGCCGAAGGCCGAGCTACATTCGGATAATTGAAAAACCATCTCTCTCGAAGAAACCAAGTAATTAAGGGCGAGGCCGAAGGCCGAGCTGCGTTCAGGAAGAAGCTAAACCATCTTGAAGAAAGTAAGCAACTAAGGCGAGGCCGAAGGCCGAGCTACGTTCTGACAAATGATAAACCATCTCGAAGAAAGCAAGTAACTAAGGGCGAGGCCGAAGGCCGAGCTGCGTTCAGGAAGAAGCTAAACCATCTCGAATAAAGTTAATTAATATTAAGATTGAGTTAATTTAATTTAAATTTTATTATAAAGTCCACGCTTCTAACGGCAAATATACCGTGCATCCTAGAACCTCGCGGTTATTCCCGGCTGGATGGCAAGAGGCCCGATGCTATCACCTTAGTGCCATGGACTAAGGGTAGTTCTTTGATGTGGGACGCCACTTTTGTTCTCACATTGGCTCCAAGTCACGTTAGGACATCTTCAAGAGCGGCTGGCGCGGCCGAGGCTGGGGCGGAGAGCCTCAAACGCAGCAAATATAGAAATATAATTCAAGATTTCGAATTTGTTGCGTTTGCGGTTGAAACCCTCGGTCCGTGGAGCAGTGAAGCCAAAAGAGGCTTGAGCTGGTTGACGCAACTGGTGTCCCGCCATCAAGGGCTTATGTACTTCATTCAAGGAGTAAGCCTTGCCATCCAGCGGGGTAATGCCGCAAGTGCTCTAAGAACATTTGAAAATGCCCGTTTTGATAGTTATTTTAATGTTTGTTAGGTAGGTTTAATTCTTTAGTTATTAATATTACTTCTTTATTTTTATGAAATAAATCGATTGAGTAAACGATATTATATTCTATCGAAGAAAGGAAGTCTTTAAGGGCGAAGCCTGAAGGCGGAAGAGGGTTTTTGGTTTACCTGAACATAGCTCGGCCTTCGGCCTCGCACTTAGTTCCTTCCTTTCTTCCAGAAGGTTTATCGTCTTCCTGAATGCAGCTCGGCCTTCGGCCTCGCCCTTAATTAATTCCTTTATTTGAGAAAGGTTTATCGTTTACCTGAAAGCAGCTCGGCCTTCGGCCTCGCCCTTAGTTAGTTACTTTCTTTAAGAAGGTTTATCGATTACCTGAACGCAGCTCGGCCTTCGGCCTCGCCCTTAGTTACTTACATTCTTCTTTGGAATACGAATTTTACGCGAGCGGAGCCGCGGGCTCAGCTAGTATATAATATTATTAATATTTGTCAGAGAATATGAAGTAGCCGTTGACATTTGAATATTTAATGTGGCAACACTGGCGAATGACAGATGATGGCTAGAGTAGTTTGTTCAGTCGTTCTGTCATTCTGTCACTCACTCATACAGTCAGTCAGTAGCGCGATCGATACCGCATAACTCACTTTTTGTCGGGACGTCGCCTGCGCCGGATGTGCGCACTGACAGCTATACAAGGCAAAGATGGCCGACGACGTCGCTACCCACGAAGAATCTAATCCGGTTGAATCTCCGACAGCAGCGGTGGGATCTGCTCAAAAGCCCTCCGAGGTCTACTTCGCGATATCTACTGCCACCAGAAAACAATTTTTCACGGCGGTCGACGTTGGATGATGGAGGAATATGCGCTGCATGCGCATCGGCGCGTGCGGACGGAGGCGGCTGCGCGAACACGTCGGAAGCGATGCGTGCGCGATCGGCGGCGGTGGTGCCGGCGACGCGTGCGTAGACGGCGCGGCGGTGTGGACCTGACGACCGCGAGCGGCGTGCGAATCCAATGGTTGGCAGCTTCACAGCAATGGATCGTATTTGGTATGTTTGGTGAACTAATACACGAGCGAATGGCGCGCGCGGCGGCCAAACAGCGCGTCCGGCCGGCGCGTGTGCGACAGCGCGGGCGGCGCCCACGCAGACATGTCGCGCGCATGCGAGCGGCGAGTTCGGTAAGTAACGCGCGCCGACCGGGATCGATCACATTATTGGTAGTTTGTGGTATTACCAGTGGGAGCACAGGTGCGTGCTGAATAAAGTTGAAAGTGTGCCCTCGCCGCCGCCGGGTGTCTCATATAAAGTACCTTTACTGGATGGATATTCAGATAATAGCTCTGCTTGTGATGATCTACTTTCTAAAAGACGCCCTGTGCACAGGGGACTTAATGATTTGTTGCTGTTTGATCTGTGTATACGGATGATTGTTGTTTGGTTACCGCCAATACTGCTATGGCTTGCTTGGCTAGCCGGGAGGTGTGCGTGTCGTCATGCACGTCGTGCATGTCGGTCGAGTGAATGAATCATGTTGCACAACGGATGGAATGGCGAATACCAGTGGAGCGCTGTTAACTAGTATGTAACATCAAACTGAGAAATATATTGACGATTCTATCTGCAGAATCAATTCTGATAAACTGAGGTTGAATTGGCAGACTGATTCCTCTGTATTATTTCATTGGCAGAATTGTTGAGTTGGTTTGCAGCTATTCACAAGTCTTCACTTGACTAGACAGTGAGATGCGTTTGTGACGACCGAGAGGGTTGCGCGAACAGACTTTTGGCGTCAGTTTGGCATATTGGCTGTCAGACTGCGCGCGTTGCGGACAGTAGGTATGGGCGCTTAATATGTGCTGTGCTTGGTTTCTTTTCTATAAAGGTTCCGAATCTAACTTGTGTGTGTTCACAACTATTCGTGGGAAGCTGCACAGTTTATCTGCGGTGCTACACCAACAACGTCACAGGCTGGCTTGCCGGGCTGGACGTTGGCCGAAATGTCTGGCGCTCTGAGAGAAAAATTAACGATTAACGTAACAGTAACGATTAATGCCTCTTTAGCTGAACATGGGTCCTCGTCGGCGATTGCTTCGGAGCACCTCGAACCGATCACTGGCTGCAGATCATTATTGGGGTGTCGTCGTGGACCATCGTGTTTCTCTTTCGGGCTGGACATTCGTTGCAGTAGTGTGCTGGAGCTGATCAGCAGTTGAAGGAGCGGTGCTCAGACGGGGCGCTGATCTCGGCCCTTCGCTTCAACGCTTCGAGAAGTGCTCGCAGAGCGGTCAGGCTATGGACTGCAAGAGCTTGGTAACAATGAGGAATGCAAGGGTCTATGCGTCTCCGTGTGAGATCACGGATACACAACGGTATTGGCCTGACAGTCGTACGGACGGTGTCGTCCTGTGCGGGCCCGTGTGCTGCGCTGCACTCGCGGCCGGGTGTGCGTGCCAGCACGGTGCGGTGCGAGTCTTTGCGTGTACGTCTTGCATTGAATGGATGTATGCAGTGGGGGCACACCGTTACTGTGGGCAAGGTGCGGGGGGCCCTACAGCCTCAATGAACTGGAATGCCTTCTGCCTGTAGATTGTTGGAAATCTGATTTTGTATTTCATTTGAAACACTAAAGTGATTTCCACCTATTGTGTTGCTGGTTTTGCAACAGTTAAATGTTCTGAAGACTGCATTCTGATTTTGAGAATAATTGGATATGTGATAGAACTACTTGCCAATCCGGTATGTAATAGGAGTCACAACGGACGTGTGTGAACTATCCCTGCTTGACCTCGTTTCAGATGAGTATTGAAAAATGTGAAATCAGAGCGAAAATATCTTAGTATTTTACTGACTTTTGTAGTCATCATCATGATCGGCCCGTATTGATTCGCCGTTGGACGCGAGCCTCTCTCAGGGTGCATCACAGCGTGCAGTCTCTGCTACCTTTGGGTTGTCTCTCCGCCTTGCTGAGGTGCGTCCCACATTGTATTTGCTCGCGCGTGGCCCCATTCGAGCACCCGTCTACCCCAGCGGTGATCGGGCCTGGGCCTGTGGCCGATGTGCCCAGTCCACTGACACCTCGGCCTTCAAGTTTTCTTAAAGTAAAGTACTCTACCATGGTTCTCTGTCATACTTCCTCATTGCAGATTCTATCGATGAAAGAAATGAGTGAAAAATTTGTTGCAGTAAATAATATAAAACTGCCACATGATTCACTAATTTGTAATTAACTCAAATATTGGGTAGGTTCTGTGCTGTACGTTGAGCAAACTATGCCAAATCAATGGGATGTGAATATGATGTGAGGGATACGATAACACATCCTAAGAGAGATAAATGCCTCTTAGTTTTCAGTCAGAGTGCGGTTTGCTTCATACAGTGAATGTTTCGACGTACTGTGCGTGCCAATCCGCTGTGGGTGCGGTTCCAACCAGTGCGTTGCGGCCCTCATCGGACAAGCTATGCTTTGCTACTATGAGCTCTACGAACTGCGAGCTCACTGGACACAGTTGTGTCATGGTTGGCATGATGATTGGTAGGGTATGACGGTGTGAAAAATTTGAATTGAAACTTTGAATGGCTGGTTATCTAGCAAGTTGTTTTACAATGGAGTGGTGTGACCACGATAACCAATTAATCGGGTTTGCAGACCATTTTGGTTGCTCAGCGTGGCGTGTGTGGGGAGGATAAATTCGGGATGAACGAGCGGGTTTAATGAGAGCCGTTAGATATAAATAGTGCCGGAATTGAATCATTCATTGAACCTTTTATGTGGTACCGTTTACACTGGAAGTATGTGAACTGTTGTGGTGCCGTTTACACTGGAAGTATGTGAACTGTTTTGGTACATTTACACTGAAGGTGTGTGCGTGTTGTGCTGTTTGCACCGAAAGTGTGTGCGTTATTGTACTATTTGCACCGGAGGTGTGTGCGCTGTTGTACTGTTTTCACCGAAAGTGTGTGCTAATGATCGTTGTAGGGTAGAGCTGGGGGTCGTGAACAGTGCGTGTGTCATGAGCGACTACGTAAATATCCTTAGCTTACCGGATGTATCAGAATGTCTGAACCCTGTTTAGGTTTGATAGTATCTGATTGTTGTCATGGTACACGCCTGGTACAAGTGCACAGTTAGTACTGCATAGTGCATCCCCGTGATTGATTTTGTTACCCTTGCTTATGTCGTTATGGATTGATGCGTCGATCGTGCGCTGATCTGTGAATATTTAAATATTTGAGAATTTTGAATTTATTTTGTTTATGAAGGGTAATGGAACCTATTTGGAGGATTAAATACTGTGACATTGTTTATACTGAGGGCTCATACGCTTTGTATACGATGTGATATAAAAGCTTCTACGCTTTGACAAAAGTGTAAGTTGAAAGCTGTTTAACGCTTTGCTGTACAGTGGAAAGTTGGAAGCTTAACGCTTCACTATGTGGACGGGCTGAAAGCTGTTTTAACGCTTTGCTGTAGAGTAAACAAGTTGGAAGCTTAACGCTTCACTATGTGGACGGGCTGAAAGCTGTTTTAACGCTTTGCTGTAGAGTAAACAAGTTGGAAGCTTAACGCTTCACTATGTCGATGGGCTGAAAGCTGTTTTAACGCTTTGCTGTAGAGTAAACAAGTTGGAAGCTTAACGCTTCACTATGTCGATGTGCTGAAAGCTGTTTTATCGCTTTGCTGTAGAGTAAACGAGTTTGAAGCTTAACGCTTCACTATGTCGATGTGCTGTAAGCTGTTTTATCGCTTTGCTGTAGAGTAAACGAGTTTGAAGCTTAAGGCTTCACTATGTCGATGTGCTAAAAGATGTTTTATCGCTTTGCTGTAGAGTAAACGAGTTTGAAGCTTAACGCTTCACTATGTCGATGTGCTGAAAGCTGTTTTATCGCTTTGCTGTAGAGTAAACGAGTTTGAAGCTTAAGGCTTCACTATGTCAATGTGCTGAAAGCTGTTTTATCGCTTTGCTGTAGAGTAAACGAGTTTGAAGCTTAACGCTTCACTATGTCGATGTGCTGAAAGCTGTTTTATCGCTTTGCTATAGAGTAAACGAGTTTGAAGCTTAACGCTTCACTATGTCGATGTGCTGAAAGCTGTTTTATCGCTTTGCTGTAGAGTAAACGAGTTTGAAGCTTAATGCTTCACTGTTTGAGCAAGCTGAAGGCTCTATCGACGCTTTGCTGTAACATAAGGATTGTGAACGCTTTCCTAAGCCTTTTAATAACTCACGCTTTACTATAATGTGATGTATGGACGCTGTTACGCTTCGTATAGTTGAAAGCTATGTAGAGGTTAATGATGTGTGTGACTACTGATAGATATTGCACTTAAAAAAAAAATCTTGTATGATGTGCGTTTCGTTTCATAACGTTTTACCTAATCAGAGTATAGTTTGCTGAAAGCCTTTACGCTTTGCTTGTTTCGATAAAGACAACGCGAGAGCGCGTTGGCCCGCAGAATGGCCGTGTCAGAGAATATGAAGTAGCCGTTGACATTTGAATTTTTAATGTGGCAACACTGGCGAATGACAGATGATGGCTAGAGTAGTTTGTTCAGTCGTTCTGTCATTCAGTCACTCACTCATACAGTCAGTCAGTAGCGCGATCGATACCGGGGCCTTATTCTGAAACCTAACGCCTAATCAGCGAGAGCGGCTCTCGTCTCGTCGCCGTCTGTGTGTGTGTCTGTATTTTGCACACGCACACAAACGCGGCTCTCGTCTCGTCGCCGTCTGTCTGGTGTCTGTATTTTGCACACGCACGCAAACTAATACGCAACGACATGAGAGTGTGTGACCACCACGAATGAGTGAATGTTGACAGCTATAAATACAAAATTTACCCAAAATAATAAATTTAAACTATTCGTAAAAATATTTTTCTTTTATCTTGCATATTATATTAGTGACCGTACCTAATTATAACACCTTTAAAACATTTCTCTACATGTATTCATTCGCTTTCAGCGGTTTTCATACATTATTAAATACTTGTAGTACAAACCTTTCCTAAGTATTAGTAACACTGAACTGTCGATATCGTCCGTGACAAGAGACGTCTAGCGAGAGGGTCTTGGCTGCCGCCGAGTCGGTCTCGATTCTCGCTCTCGCGGCGATCGACGATACGTCATAGTGGCATTCGGAATATCAATTTTCATACAAAAGAGAGCTAAGCGATATTCGCTCTCGCCTAAGCGAGATCGATTAGGCGTTAGGATTCAGAATAAGGCCCCCGCATAACTCACTTTTTGTCGGGACGTCGCCTGCGCCGGATGTGCGCACTGACAGCTATACAAGGCAAAGATGGCCGACGACGTCGCTACCCACGAAGAATCTAATCCGGTTTGTGGGAACCGCTAAAACCACTAGAGTGTTATCGCAGTGTCGTCGTAAATTTGCTTAAAATATAGTTTGAATATTTTTGTAATCACCAAGAAATCTCAATTCGCTCTGACATTTAGAGTAGAAATGGGTGAGAAACGGTTTTTTTTTGTGCGGCTAACGGACAAAAAAAAGGTTGAGCTGTGAAAGGAAAAGATGCAAGTGTTTGGCAGAATGACACACTAGAAAACTCATAAATAAACCTATGTGGCGCGTCATAATAGCTTTCAGCTGTCGCTCCCCGAGTACCGTGAGACGTAATCGGGCGCGATGCGTGGTAGATAAAGCAAACCGTTCTGGGAAATCGAAAAAAAAAATGTCCTTACGCGAAATTGGAAAAGAATGCAAGTACTGTGCACGTATATGAAATTGATTACAGAGGCATGGGTCATCTCACGCTTCCCTCGTCAGCACGGATCGCCGTGGTGCGACCGTACCACATGTGGGCGTCGTTAGAAGCCTGGCGACCCGACGCATCGGACATCGCACGCTTCCCTCGTCAGCCCGGATCGCGGTGGTCGGCCGTAACACACGCGAACGTCGAGAGAAGCCTGGAGACCAAAGGCGTGGGACACCGCCGTGGTCGCGCAGTACCGCGCACGTTAGCGTCGTTAGAAGCCTGGCGACCAGATACGTGGGACGAGGGACGGGTGCAATGCGCAGGGCGTAGCAAACGGCCCGCGCGACGCGAACGTCGTGACAATGGCAGATCAGAACTGTAGTTGAATTTCAAAAAGTGCGGAGTGTTGCAAATTATCAGTGAATTGAGGCCTTATCGCAAAGGCAGTGTAAAATTACGAACACAAGCGAAATTATGCGTTAAATGGACCTCGATCAAGACGAACTTATGTATGGAATAATAGATTAAGTTATCATGTAATTCTGTCATGTAAAAATTGTAATTAAAATTAGAATATTTGCATAGGAAAGTTCTCGGGTCGATCAGTCGGATCGATACATACAGCGCCGCCTTTCGTCACAGAACGGAAATATTATTGCTAAAACTGTTCTCATTTTGGTGTCGCCATCTGACGGGTGGGGATGGAATTTGATAAAATTATAGCGGACTGGTGCGCTAAGCACGATTGTATGCGATATTTCGCGAAGTTCATAGTTTTGATGTCAGAGGTCGCCTGGGTGTAGATGGTAGGAAAGTGGAGAGGGAAGGGCTGCATAATAAATTGCAAGGGGTTGTGCGTGGCTTATTTGGTTGGAGTCGCCTCAGAGAGCGAATGTTTCCTTGGTTGCGATTAGGAACCAACTTTGGATATTATATAAAGTTAAAATTTTCTTTTGTCACCTTCGAACTCTGAAGTAATAGCGAGTCAGCTGGAGTAAATAGTACTGATTGTAGTTAAAGTCAGTGTGTGACGTCGGAGGCAGGGACGGGAGACGCGGGAGGCGTTTGAACAGCTGAGTACATTTTTTATTGTGTTGAAAGTCGAATTTTATTTGTCCGAATTATTTTGGGTTATGTTTCCATTGAGTCAGTATTAATTAATTAAGACTAACAGCAGGATATAGCTGAGAGTTAGAGCTTTCGGACAAATAAGAGTTGAGCACTATTTACTAAAACTGTGTATATTGTTCCCATATTAATTTTCAACTCCTTGTATTAAATTTTGTAGATACAGGGCGACCCACCTAGCTTGCATTAGAATATATCAGATTTCGTTACGGTTAGGCGGAAGTTTAGTGAATAAAGTCACATAGAACTGTAATTAAGAATTCATGGTTGTAATACATTTAAGTGTTTTTTGAAAAGAAGCCGAGCGAGTTTTTTCCAGTTCGCTCTTTTTCTCGCAAATAAATATAATTACGGCCTAAGAGCGAACGTTACAGAATTTATTAAGAAATATATGAACTAATCGAATTGAAGTTAATAAAATAAATAAACGCTATTAGTTCATACTTACCATGTTTAATTTAATCTTTCCCTACCTATTTGAAACCTTATCAGTAGAAGATTAAAAGTAAAAACCACAATTTTCAATTAATGGTTCATGAAGTAATTAACTCACTGTAGTAATTTAGAGTTTGAACTGATCATGTTGCGTAATATTTTGGATTAAATTCTAGTTTCATTCCTTGAGTTCTCATGACAAGCAAATATAATTGTTGGATTAGTTTGGCAATTAGTCTACTTTCACTAATATAGGATTGCAATCATTTCTGAGACACCTATCAATATTACACTGGGGTTCCTTAACAAAGAGAAGCATTACTGGATAATTTCTGAACTTCATGAATTTCTGTATTTGCCGACAAGAGTCGGGAGATTGTTCACTCCATGATAGCAAACCATAAAAGGAGAGAAATATAGTGAATACATATTCCCTGGAGGCTGACAAGCTGCGAATGTAATGACTGATTAATTACCCAAATTATGACTATCTGAACCCGCCGTATATCACTAGCGTTTTATGGTTTGGCTGTAACCGCCGGTCGGTAGGGATGTGAACTCAAATAAAGGAAATAAATGCGCATTGGATTTATCTGCCTGGCAGGTAAAACAATTATAATTATAATCTCACGAGGAAGTGGGCCCACTTCGCTCATTATTCTAGATCTCATTTAACAGCCTGGCACCGAGGTGGGTTATCTGAGATAGTTAGAATACATCTACTAAAATTTATGAAATTCGTCTGAAATTCAGTTTTGTATAGGTCACACAAGCCAGTTAGGTCCACACATAACATTAGTACACGACTTGGCCGGTCTACAGTTAATTTCTTTGGCCACACATCACAAGTAGTAAGGAAATAATTGCAATACATTTATTAGTGAAGTCATGACAATAAAGCCTATCTGACTAGAGGCTCGATTAAACTGTTGAAATAACTGGTATGTACTGAGTATCAGTTATATACTTATATTAATTTAAAGAAAAAAATTCTAGACGATCAAGGTCCTTCTCAGGTTGAATCTCCGACATATACATACCTATTACTCAAAATAAATAAAATGTAAATAAATAAATAAATATAAAATATACTTATGCCTACTTACATATATACTCAAATATATATACATAAATATAACATATACAATACATTTGGTCCAAATAGCAGTGATATTATATTGATATTATACAAAGTACCTATGAAATGAAATGAAATGAAATGAAATGAAATGAAATGAAATGAGTGTTTATTTGTCGCCAGTTTAACAAGTAACCCTGTATACATAATATGGCACATCCACAAAATGGCGACAAATTGGGCCCAACTCAGCATATGCAGTAGTGTATAATTGGGCAAGCTAAATCTCATTTCATTCGATCTAGCTTTCCCAATATACACTTTTTTAAATTTACTATTGAACGACGGATAAAACGCTTTTTTATTTTCATCGAACGTAAAAACAACCCGATAATTCATTCTAACAATACATTTGGCTCAATCGTATCCAACCCATCTATCCGTTCATGTATACGTCTTATTACAGTATAAATTTAGCAAATTAAAAGCAAAAAATACTCATTCAGTAAAATTTTCAACATTACAACACTTTCTGGTAGAACATAAGGTACAACATTTTCTGATTATGTATGACTTCCTTTACGATCAGAGGCTTTGCTTTGCGATCAGTGGGTTTGCGATCAATGCTGCACTGGGCAAGCTATATCTCATTTCATTCGATCTAGCTTTCCCAATATACACTTTTTTAAATTAACTATCGAACGACGGATAAAACGCTTTTTTATTTTCATCGAACGTAAAAACAATCCAATAATTCATTCTAACAATACATTTGGCTCAATCGTATCCAACCCATCTATCCGTTCATGTATACGTCTTATTACAGTATAAATTTAGCAAATTAAAAGCAAAAAATACTCATTCAGTAAAATTTTCAACATTACAACACTTTCTGGTAGAACATATGGTACAACATTTTCTGATTATGTATATCCGTATTTCTGTATTCTGTATTTCTGATTATCCTTTACGATCAGAGGCTTTGCTTTGCGTTCAGTGGTTTGCGATCAATGCTGCACTGTGATTTCATTACTCTGAACCTCTGAACTTATACCTGACTCTCAATCAAATACACCCTCATATTCGCATGGAATAGTAACACATACATAAATCGGTTAAGATGAACTAATCTGACCGTATTAGGATGTTTTATTTTTCTTATTCCTAATTTAGATTTACAGTGAATTGCACGCTCATTGTATTATTATTAGAGTGATCCGTGCATCATATAATGAACAACTCCTTTTTCATCAACTCTGAGATAGTGTCGAACCGTGTCTGTAATGTGATCCCCTCATAACATTAAGGTACAGTCAAATCAAAAATATTACTAACTTTGTTTATCAATATCTGGAAAGTACTTTATAAATTAGGATTACAGTGAAAAGCCAGGTGTTTCTTCATAGTAATTTATTTATAAGTATAATTACTATACTACTAAAAATAAAAAATTAAGTAAATCAAGGCATAATTATTACAATAAATTTGATAACTTATAATGTATGCATTTGAACAATTACGATATTTTTTTTACGATATTACTTAGGGGTTTATATTCTATTATACAATCATTCAGTATGAGACAATAAGCTGCTGTATTATCAGGAATCTCCTTATCGCTCTCAATTTCGACGCGAACATCTATGGGGCCTGATTTAATGGATTCGTTCTGACGAGAGCAGTCAATGATAAAAAGTGGTGCTTTATTTTTAAAGTTGGATAAACTTAGCAAAGGGCTCGCCTGACGCCCGTAATAAGATTGTTGAAATTTTGTATATAACTCATACAACAAAGCATACTTATCTTCATCAAATTTTATAGAGAGCGAATCATACGGATAATAATTGGAGTTTAAAAGTACTTTAACCTCACGTAAATTGCAATGATCAAAATGAGACATGTTAGAAATCTTAGAATTCTTTCGATTGGTCTGAAGCCCTAAGATGACAAATCTAGGTTTCTCTATTTGACTCGATGTCTTAATAGACCACGTGTGTTTGGTTGTTTTAGGTAAAAGCGGATATTCGTATAAATCCCAGTTCCTGAAGGCAATTTGTAAACTTTTATCTTTTTCCAAATATTTAAGCAAATGCAAGCGTTCTCGATCTGAAACTTTTACATGGGGGACTCTCCATACAATTTTAGAGATTTTTACTTCGGATACAAATTCCCCCTGATTTAATTTCAAACTGTTCACATTAGTGCTGCTTCTTAAAAGTACAAGTTCATGTTTACAATTTATTATAATTTTCTTGTAATCCTCTGCGAACCCGAATATTTTATTTAGCGGTATGTTCACGCTAAAACGACCGTCACTATTCTGAATTTCAGAGGGGTTCCAACCCCAAGCTGCTGCCATTTTCGAGTCAATTTCATTCATTGAAATGTATGACTTTATCGTTGTAGTAATGCCTGCATTTTTAATTTTATCTATTTCAACACCATTCAGTTCATACCTGATGTCTTGGAATAGAAATAAAATTGGATTGTTTATGAAAGTGACGTTGGGAACTCTTTCAGGTTTGTTATCTGCGCCAGTTTTGTATACATAGAAAGCACCTTCAATGTATATCGAACTTTCTGAAGGAAGAACATACAAATCTTGTTGGTTTATAGGGATTCTGATCTCGTCATTATTATTAAAACTGTTAACGTAGGGTTTATAGGAATGTACTTCGATGCTTTCAATAGATTCATCGTAGGCTGGAGGTTCCGTTATGTTTAAGATGCTCATTTTAATAACCCGATAAGTTTAAGAAATTGTTTATTTTTGTCGGTTAATTTAATTTCACGTCTTTCTCGTCGAATACACCGCTCTTTACTAACACGATTGTTCTGAACCATACCTATTTTATTGAACAAAATCATAATGTTTTTCTTAAGTGTAAACACAAATATATATCTTCTTCCCGAAGATTAATTAAATTGTTGCCAGTATCGAGTATTCTAATGTTGATTGAAGATATAGACTTTTGATTAACGGGAAAGTAAACAATGTTTTCTGGTTTTTCTAAAATCCTGTAACCCGGCGGTACGTTCGGTATGAACTCGTGAATTATATGTGATGGTTTTCCGTTTGCAAATGAGCCACTCAAAATATCACATTCGATCCTAATGACGGTTGTCGGTAGAATGTTGACAGGATAGGTTGATTCGTGCATTTTATTTGCTTTAAGAACTTCTTTAGGAAAGCCCAGCAATGTAACAATGGAGTTAGATTTTTCAAAGTGTATATCTTTTGAGCAAATAATATTACATTTTAGAGTGTTGTTATTCGATGATATATTAATATTACTATCATGAATATGATTTTTTAAATATTCGGAAATGTCTTCGAGCTCGTATGATCCCTCTGGAATTTCGATAACATAATTATCACCATAGTGAAATTTATTGTTCTTATAGTCCACATTGGGGATAGAATTAAATGTCGCAAAATATAGTAACCCGCATTCATACTCGCCGTTTAATTGAAGGGCTGGTAAATAATTTGTTGTTAAGCTAGAGGCGTTGCCAGTGACCGACAGTGTGAATGACATTTCGAAAAATGATGAATTTTAAAATTGAGCATTACTTATAAATGAAGTTGCCAAAAAAAATTAAGAAACTCGATGCAAAGATGACCACAGTTTTTTTCATTAAATGTTTGATATCTTTTATAGTTGTAAAAAATATTTTCGCACTTCAAATAGTTGATTATTTCTAAAGGAGGCATCAAATCTCCAAAGCTGTCAAAATATTCAGCATAATTATTTATTTTAGTGTAGGCTACCCAGTGAGTTCCTTGATTCAGGATGCTGTCCAAATTTACTATACCACATTCAACATCACGAACTTTCCTCGGCAAAGTATCCCTCATATATACACCTCTGAAATAGGGGATATCTTGCGCATATTTTACGATGTCAATATTGGTAAGTGCTCGTCTAGGCAGCTGCTTTATTAGTTTTTTTGCAAATTTAAATATATTTTACGACCATTCTTATACGGTTTAATATGTAAGCCGTGACCTATAACAACCGATTCCATTGCTTGGTTATGTCTTTGGGCTTCTTTTAGTTGTTGTTGCGCAGCTTTAGCATCGTTAACAGCTTTCGCTATACCCGCAGCCCCACCAGCCAAGCTTCCCAAAGCAGATAAACCGGCGAAAATAGGTATAAGAGGAAGGAATCCCCCCGTTTTTGGTATTGGTCATTGATTTTATAACCCTGTCGGGACAGATAGACCACTCCATATAACAAATTTGGTAACGTTGTAAATCGTAAAACCAACAGAGGGCGTTAATAATTTTTCTTGATGTTGTCGTAAAACAAACAGGTGGCGTTAATGTTTGTTAATAATTCTATACTAAGGGCGCTATCTAGTTGAAATACAACATGTATCTAGGTACCTTTAATTGTCACTAGGCTGTAGAATTACTGCTACTAGACAAAAGATGGCGCTTTCATTTATATTTATAAAGAACATTATTTATGTAAATTCCAAAATTTTTAATTATATTTGAATAATAAAATTATGACAATTTACAATTAAACTAACACTTCTTATCAAATTAAATAAAATAAAAAAATGTTTTGAAAATTATTTGGTATACGGAACAAAATATTATTATGATTGTAATTTCCTGTTTGTGCGCTTTTAATAGATAGATCCACACAGAGCACGGAATACCCCCGCGCGCGCGCGCGCGGTATTCCGTGCTCTGTGGATAGAACGTATTTATTTAGTTGAACAGTTAAACAAATACTCGTCACTCTTCATTCTAATAATGTCAGCATTGTATGTAAAAAAAAAAAATGAAAACTGCCTTAAAAAATTTATGAAATTAAAAAAATCGAACCCTAGAGTTGAAGGCGGTGCTAAAGAAGGCTACACAAATCACAAAGGATATCATCCACGCATGTTTTCTTTCATGTATCATTTTTGCTTGCTTTAGCACCGCCTTCAACTCTAGGGTTCGATTTTTTTTATTTCATACATTTTTGAAGGCGGTTTTTATATATTTTTTTAAATAGTTTTTTATTTCACAGTTTTTTTTGGAATTTTTTGCTATTAATGTACTCGGCGGAATCGCTCGACCTTCGGCCTCGCGATTCCGCCTCGCTTTCCAATCTGATCTCGACCAAATTAAAATGGAACCACGTCATGGTTATCCCCTTTCAAACAAAAAAAAAGAATTTTCAAAATCGGCCCACAATAATTGACGGAGTAATCGCGTAACAAACATCCAAAAAAAGAAAACATACCGTCGAATTGAGAATCTCCTAGGTCTAAAGTAAATTGCTCGTGATGACAAATTCAACGAGCCCAAACACGATGGGTTTATCATGTGTAGTTTAGGAGTTCCTATGGCCACCTTCCGTCTCCATCATCAGACCAGCTCGATGGTACTCGTACTCGTATTATAATATATTAAACGCATCTGGCCGGTCGGAAAAGATTTCAAATTTAGAATATTCATGAAACAAGGGTCCGAATATGAATGACAATATCGATTCATGTATTTCAATACAATGACAGAGAAAATTTCAAAATATTAGGTACCTATTCTACCTATTTAATACTTTTTAGTTCTAGTTTATTTTTTTTTAAGTCGGTTTTATATTTTTAAAACAATATTACATAAAAAACAATAATCGAAATCGAATAATCGAAATCGGTTGAAGTGGTACAGAATTATTCGCCATGTGTCAAACTGCAAATTGCTGAAAAAGCCCACATCACAAAAGTTTCTCTGAAGGTAACCACACACCAATAGTATTTTGTTGCTTTTTCATAAACCGCTCAATCAATTTCAATAAAATTTCAATGGGAGCACCTCTGAAGTATGACATACCAAACAAAAAAAGAATTTTCAAAATCAGCCCACAATTAACACGTTGAACGCCATACGACCCACCGGTGGGCCTAGCGTACTTTTCGGTTCGGGCCAAGCCAAACTCATTATATCCGTAATTTTCATCAACTTGAGATTTTCATCACAAAGTTTATAAAATGCGGTAATTTGTAAGGAAAATAAAAATTTGCGACTTTTACCGTCTAATTTTCGAGATATAGCAGAAGGCTCACGGGTGGATCGTGTGGCCTCCTATGAAGGATTTGTATTTTTCTGTTGGCTGGGGCCGCGGGGTCACGCCGCGGCCCACCCGTTGCGCGCGCGCCGCGGACGCAGCGATCAATCCCGGTCCGGCTGCGTCGACAATTGAGGATGTTTTACGCTTTTCTCGCCAAAAATGATTATTTTGAAGATTTCGAGTTAACACAAGAAGCGCTAACGCAGTTAGAAAACATCGAGATAGATCTTCTGAACCGTAGTTTCGGAATAGATTCTATGAAGACGTAGTTTGAGACGAAAAAGGGGACTTAAATAATAGAATACGGCTCAGAAATATAATTTTATCGTTTATTTCATAAAACACAAATATACGATGTAAAAAGACAGGGTGTGAGTTTTCAGAATCACTTGAGCATCGTAGGGGTGACGACCGAGCTAATCGATTAGAGCTATAATTCTATCCGAGAACTTAGCTTCGGAAGGGGAGACGAAGGTCTTCGCAGGAAGGCCGACACGAAGTCTCCGACGCGTCGCTCGATCTCCACCCTCTTCACAAAGTTCTGCTTCGGAACAGCCGGACGAGGAGTAGGGCCCAGGTGGCTCGTACCGGCTATGCCGTCGCAGATGATGCAGGCGTCCTCGGACGGAGAACGTAGAACGTGGAAGTCTACGTGTAACGTAGAAGAGACTACGTGTAGACGTAGGAGCTGTACACACACACACACAAACACACCCACATTAAATAATGCACACATATCACGGTGCCCTGTGGATGGGAAGAGAGAAAATACACAGATGGGCGTTATACGTTTTGTGCGTGAAGCGCAACGACAACCGCTAGGCCGGCGGTGTCTCACAAGCGACAGGCAAGGCAGAGCTGAAGAGAGTGTAATGTTACCCGTAACCCTGGCTGTGGGGACTCCTCTCTCAACGCTGAGATGAACGGCTGGAAACGTCCGACGGCAGCGGTGGTACAGCGCCGCGGCTCGTTGACAGTGGCACGGTCGCGAGGGAAACTAGTGTAACTCACGGCGGCAGATCGAGCGCGTTATATTTTATCTTGCAGCGGAGAATTATTTAACAGAAGAAGTGAAGTCTTGGTTGACTGAGTACCGCTTTTATAGGTGACAGCGCGCGTTTGTGGTGTGGCTGCGGTATGAAGTCGGCTAGCACGCAATGACGCGCACTGTATGTGGTTACCTGAATCTAAGTGGCTGAAGGCCTGTAACACCATTTGTTGATAATAATGGACCTCTACTAGGGGTCCTCCGATGATGTCTGAATTAATATGTAAGATAAATACAACCGAGGTGAATGTGAATTCCCGTCTATTTGGGATATATTTTAACCGCCTGGCAACCCATTAATCAACACCGCGATGTGCGGTGTTGCCAAATACAGCAAACAGAAATTCCATACCGACGCTCGCTACCTTTTTCGTTACGTCAAACAATATATAATTTTAGTATGGGCTGACAGCGGAAAGAGATCGTGGAAATTCACGCTCGGTAAATGATGCAAGAATGTGTGCTCGGTTACGTAGTGAGAGTGTAGTACGCCGAGATATGTGTGATTGAATTTTCAAAAATGTAGGTTGGCAGTAATAATATTGAATAGTAACGGACGCCTCACGTGTACCGTAGCCTTAGTACGGAGTATTTTCCTCCGTACTGGCAATGTGTCTCTGACACTTCGGTAAACGGCATTTCGACAGTCCGCTATTAAAATTCACTACGTGACAAGTTCAACCAACGAAAAGAAGATGCTGTCGAATTCTTTTGTCGGAGAGTGAGGATAGCGACTATGAAATGCATATAGAAAGACGGAAGAGAATGAAACACACTCTGGAAAGGAAAGAGGGATTGGCCAGAAAAGTGAGAAGAACATGTCACCAATGTTATGCAAAGAACGTACCAATAATGGGTAGCAAACAGGCTAAAACCAAGTCGAAAAAAGTATCCACTTATTGCCAAAGCAGCCCAACTAAACCATTCCTTTGTTTGCCTTGTTTTAACATGACTCACGGATAATTCTTTATTGTTTATGGTTAAACCCTTTGGGGTTAAGATGATTGATTATTTTAAATAATGAAGTGTCATAATGTTGTGATTGTTCAATTTCATAAATATTTTGTTTTGTTCAATTTCATAAATTATTTTCGTAATAAATAATGTCTTCTTATTTGGCAATGAAGAAAATTTTATGTTCATTTTTATTTTGACGAATATTTTCTTATTATTTTCTGGTTTTATTAATTCTATTAATACAAATATTATTTTCTACCTTATCGTTAAGAGCAGCCCTAGCATCGTTACAATAAACTTAATAAAAAACTACAAGTTTCTATTGGATTTGAAAACCACGCCGTCCGCTTCGACTACAAGGCCATGCGGCTCACTTCCATATTGGCTTTGTAGCTGCGCTCTGTGGCTTGTAGGAAGCGTTTACGTAGGCCCTCTCACGCGGCTCACCGGTGACCCCCATGCCCTGAATGGTTCAGTAAGGAAAGGCTCACCGGTGAGCGGTGAGCCCCGTGGCCCAAACGGAAATACTGGATTTTTCATGTGGCGTTGAACGTGTAAGATTGTAATTTCCTGTTTGCGGTTTTACTCCGG
Source organism: Nematopogon swammerdamellus (assembly GCA_946902875.1). Lineage (NCBI taxonomy): Eukaryota > Metazoa > Arthropoda > Insecta > Lepidoptera > Adelidae > Nematopogon > Nematopogon swammerdamellus. The sequence continues at coordinate 24,017,115 of OX336341.1, read as the reverse complement.
TCCAAAGAATTTACAAACTCTTTGGTTGTACTTGGGTTGTACCTAGCTCCGCTTATTTGTTGTTATATCCGCTATAGTAACACATATTCTGTGAAAATTTCAACGGGCTTCCTATTACGGTTCAAGAGATACAGCCCTCGGATAGACAAACGGACGGACGGACAGACAGACTGCGGAGGCTTAGTAATAGGCTTCCGTACAGGGATACGGAAACCTAAAAATAAGGGGTGAAATAGGGGTGAAAGTTTTTGTATGGGGAATCCATGATTTCTCTAGGTAAGGATATGAAAATTTATTATCTAGGCTTTTGGCACAGATTACTCAATAGTTACTGCTTTTGGTAAGAAATAATGAATAATGGTCAGGAAGAGGAAGGGGGAGAGAAAAGAAGGGGGAGTGGGTGGGAGGTACGTTTGTCAGCCTGGGTAGCTCAGTGGTGCAGGCAACCCTGGGCGCGGTCAACACTTGGATGGGTGACCGCTCGACCATTTGAGGCTGACCGTGGTTCGGATTCCACGTAAAACTGTAGCACCCTTCCCTTCTTACCTTACTAGGGTTGGTACCACCGCACTGAATAAAACGTATGTCGAAACGGCTATGTAAATCAAAGAGATTTGATGTAAATAGTTTTTTCGTTTTTTTTCGTCCAGTTCAGTATAGCCTGCACGACATGTCCGACATCACGGATGTTGTAGGTGATGTATCCAACCATGTCAGTTTCCATAAAAAAAAGAAGAAGAGGAGGAGAGGTATGGAGGGAGGAAGGGTTAGTGAATGAGGGTAGGTGTGGGGGAGGGAGGTAGTAGAGGGAACGAGGAGGAATGGATATCGAGGGAGTGAGAGGTTGAAAGGGGGAAGGGGCGGGGTAAGAGGGGGTTGCGGACAGGATGAGGGGTAGTAGGGGAGGAATGGAATGCGAGGGTGATGGGAAGGAGGGGCGACATGAGGGGAGGAAGGGAAGTAGGGAGAGAGGGAGGGAATGGGCGAAAGGGAAGGTGGCAAAGAGGGGGTCCGTGAAGGGTGAGGGGAAGGAGGGGAGGAAGGCGGGATCGAGGAGAGAAGACCGGGAGAGAGGTGAGTGAGAGATGGGCGAGGAAGGAATCCCTTCCTTCCTCCCGAAAAAGATAGAGAATATAAGAGAAGCGATGGTTTATTATCAATTTTGCATTTAAATCAGATTTACTATTTTTTTATTTTATTCGTCGTCGTGTCGTCGTCGGTAAAATCTACAATTTTACAATTTTATATAAAATATCATTGACTTATATATTCTGTAAAACTTATCACAAATACATTAAACCCACCCTCTTTTAATCTCTTTGGTATAACACCACCAGCAGCATCGTAGATGGAAAAAATAGCCCTGGACTCAACTTTTTTTAATTCGGTGCCTGGACTCCCTACTTCATACTCAAAGACATTTTGTTCATACTTCAACTATTACTAAAACGAGACACCGCGATTATGGTAGTGTGCGTATCGCGTGAATACAGAACCGACCGTCTCAAGAGATCGCATCGATATTGTGTCATCCTTTTTCCACGCGCAGTAACCCGTATCGCTTGCCTGCACGCTCCACGCAAACATTAGCGTGTTCCAAAACAAGCGAACGTCGCGCGTCGATCGATAAATTGCCGCAACGGCTAAAAACTATGGAGGTGGCTTTTTACTTTCGAGCGACTGTAAGGAGAAAGGAAGTATTGTGATCGTCCAAAATGTCGAAGTTGAGAATGCGACTGATTTTTTTTTTTTTATTGAAGCTGACACGGTTGGCTACATCACCTACAACATCCGTGATGTCAGCCCATAACACCGGGTGAACTTGGTGCCACGTCAGTGCTTCCCTTCGGTCGTGCCGACTACACTGAACTGGACGGAAAACACAAACTATTTACATAGCCGTTTGGACCGACCTTTCATTCAGTGCGGTGGTACCAACCCGGGCGGGTTAAACCCTACCACCTAGTAATATAAGAAGGGGGTCATATCCCTTAGTCGCCTTTTACGACATACACGGGGAGAGATGCAGTGGGGCTATTCTTTTAAAGTACCGGCCCCACACAGTACAGATTTGGGCTATATATCTGTCAACGATCCCAAAAAAGTGGTTTTGAGAAACATGTATGTGTGTGTGTGTGTGTGTGTCCGTCCAGCGACCTTGTGCCTAAACTGCTCAACCGATTTCGTTCAAAATTCGTATTTAGTAGTTTGAAATGATAATCTAGGGGTACCTTTTTTAGTTTTTTTTAATTAAAAAAAATAAGGGTAGCTGTCATACAAATTATTTCGTTGAGGTCGATTTTCTTATAAATGGCTAACGATTTTTATTATTATTATTATATTTAATCCATCGTGTTTGTTTCCGTTTTCAAAGGTGGTGAGGTAAAAAAATATAATTTTAAAGAAGGTATCTCCACTTTATCCTAACCGCACGCGCGTATTTGAATTGCACGCAGGTTTGGTTGGTGGGTATTTGGCAAAGACATTTAATCTCTTTGGTATTTGGCAACTAAAAATATAATAAGAAATAGGCATGCCATCTATAGACAAATAGGACAACTTAACTTTGGTCTGACATCTATGATGCAGAAGCGGCGAAATTATACATTTTATCCGCCAAGCTCACGGACTGACAAAACATGAAAATATTTATTGGAAAAATTATGAAAACCTTAAAATACACTATTTTGAAATTTCTACTTAATATAAAATAATCTTTAAATTTAACTATGCTGTTCCCGCTTAGCATCGTTCTATAATTAGCAGATTTAAAAATATAATAAATTATTTAATTCAAATTCGATACTCCTGGCGCCATCTTAGGACATAATTGAAGACTAATTTCATGTTACCTTTAAAACATCGCTGACGGTACATCTGACTCCCCCTATAAAATCAATGGTATTGGTATAATTCGAGGTAATTTAATAACGTCTTTACCCCCTTTTAAAAATTGTTTTGCACAAGCAAAGGCGTGCTTAATAGCAGTTTTCTTATTTTTTGGTTTAAGTTTATTCAAGTTTGACCGAATTTTTGAAACAATTTTTTTGAAAGCTCTGGATTTTTTCTTGACACCTGCTCCAGCTGCAATCTTGGCATTCATAATATTTTTAACAAGCCATGATGCAATTTTTTCACCTTTCCCAGCTTTGTTCGATTTTAATCGTTTAGCTGCGTTTTCCATTAACTTCACATCGGCTATATGGCGGTTACTCATATCTTTAAATTTCATATAAGCAATGTCGTGCTCTTTACAATACTCGTCCAATTTATTCACCCCTCTATCACCTTGAAGTAATCTCTTCTCTAACTTAGTTCCAGGCCCGCAATAATTGTAACCGGGTAGATGAATTTCAAAAGGTAATTTATTTATTAACTTATCGACTAGTCCTCTTCCTTTCATAAGTAAACACTAAATGACTTACAATTACATTGTTTTACATTTTTATAATTTATTGTCATTATAAATCCAACTGTTCTCTGTTGAAGGTAAGCCGAGCCATTTAACAAATGATTTATTACCTCTTCGTTTAAGTACTTTTTCAACTAGATAGATATCAGGATATTTAGTTTTTAACAATTCTTGCTCATAAAAGCATCCTGAAATTATTTGATTTTTCATATCTTTTAATATGTATGTTGCAGGATTCCTAGTTTTGATAGCAATAATTTTGAACAATTCTGCTGACCAATTAGGTCCATAACCCTTCCCAAAAGCTCCTTTATATTTACTCACGCGGACATAGTCACCCACTTTACATTTAGGCATTCGTTGAATTTTATGTTTATTGAGTTTTGCTTTTATATTGGAAAGAACAGTGTGCATATTGAAGCGATTTACATCTACAGGCTTAAACTGTGTTGTGCTATGTAAAGTATTATTATAATTATTTATAATACCCGTTAAAGGTTTTCCTACCCATTTGTAATTACCACTTAAACTAAAGTGTTTGTACAGTCTATTTTTCAAAGTTCTTATAAAGCGCTCTACTATAGAAGCTTTCTTAACAGAATATGTCGAGTAATGATTAATAGAATATTTTTTCATAAGATTTTTGAACAATTCATTATAAAATTCTTTTCCGTGATCAGTTTGTAAATTCATGGGTTTTCTTTTCTTCTCTAAAACTAACTGCATAGCCTTAGCAACGTCTGTTTGATTTTTAGTCTTTAAAGGAATTGCCCATGCGTATTTTGAGAGCGCGTCGATAACGACCAATATTAAGTTGTAACCTTGGTTTTTATCGGCAAAGGTTCTCATCTCCGCTAAATCTGCCTGCCACAAGTCGTCAATATTTTTCAATTCTACATGACGGCGAGGAAAGTTCTTGCGCGCAGGCTTGTGTATTTCTTCAACGATATCCTCTTTACTCATTATCTGGTAGATTTTTTTAAATCAGCGATAATGTGATCAACGTCTGTTTTCGTGTAGAATGTTTGATCATACTGTGTTTTTAACAATTCATAATTTCTTTTTATATCTATACTCAAGGTTTCGATGATCTTTTTAAGTTCTTTTTTTGAACAAAATTCGTTACTTAATTTGTCTACATACGACTTAGTGACAGCATCGTCAGCTTCTTGCGGCGGAAGGAGTCTTTTTAATCTAGATGATCTCGCATCAATATGCCCGTCTTCAGTTTTATAGATTCCCGTATCTACCGCATGTATTAATTCAGTTAATCTAAGTCTCTTGTGAACATGTTGACCGAACTTATCAACATTCATGGTTGCATAGATATGGATAGGATCGTGCTCGTAGAAAGCTCAAGTATTACTGTGCATATGTAGAATTTTGGGGGATTTATAAATGTTTTTAAATCACCCCGCTTTCTCTCAATTCTTCCAAAATAGATATGATTTCATTATCAACACCCGTATTTCCAGCATCACGAGATGCAATTAACAAATGAAGACGTTCAACTAGCTCATTAGGATCATTCCAGTACACATAGTCTAAATCTTTCATTACCTTTTTTTTAAATGGCAGCCCATTTCCTGATACATACCCCTCTCCAGATATGTTTTTATCTAAATGGAACAGAGGTTTTATTACATAGCGATATTTCGCCCCCTTGTTACTTTTTATAGCCTTTCTAGCATCGAAATCTCTTCTATGCACATTAGTTTCTAACAATATTTGTTTGTATATATTTTTATCATTCGTTGTAATTTTAATCAAATCGGGATTTCTTTTATATAACAATTCTTTCAAACCAGGTGATAAATGCACTCTTATATCGCCCACGGAAAGTTGATCATCTCCAATTATAGCTTGTTTATTTCCAATCATAGTTTTTCCATTTTTATGTCTTATGCCAAAAGGAATATCTATTCGTAAATTAGCCATGCCAGGAAAAAGTGGTATTTTGGTTTCTATGTCATCGTCTTGCGATTCTAAAGAGGAAACAGATGGATGGCGAATAAAACTAGTACTAGGAGACGCAAATATTTCAAACTCTTTTTCCTCATCCGTTTGAGTGCTAGTGTCTTCACTAGTTTCGTTATCATTTATTCCAAAATTTTTATCGGGATGCATATTTACAACTTTTTCAAATTCAGGTGAAAGAGTAGATTTTTTTATGTTGTAATTTGAGGGTGAATTGTTTGATAAGGCAGAATTTATAACAATTTTATGCAGCGGGTCTGTAATAGGTCTCAGAGTCTGCTCTAAGATCATTTCATTGTCGAATTTATTTTCTCTTATCTGGTTTAGCTTCTTTTTTACAGCCTGTACTGATTTAATAATTTCTTTCTTTAAGGTTTTCTTCATGATCAAAAAAAACAATACACAGACATCCGTGTGAGTTTAACATTCGATAGTGAATGAAGTAAACAAGTAAAATCTTTTATTTTTATTGTGTTAATCAAGTACGATAAAAGTATCAAAATTAAGACGATACTGACCCTTATTTCTTTCACAGTCTTTATTAATTACTAAGTAGTTGTACGGAACACTCCAAATAACAGCGCAAAGATTTTGAAATTGATTCCACGTCATATCGGTGGTTATGTGTTCATTATAAATATGTTTTAAGTTAATATCGTCTTGTTTGAACAGAATAATTAAATTAGCATTATCGCGTACGAGCTGTTTTGGAATTTTGGTGTAAGTCTGATTTAAATAAAAACAATCGATCAACTTATGTCTTCCCATGGAAAAGTAATCACGAATATTATTTTGCTTTTCACAAGCAACATCATCAAAAATGAACACTGAATTTGGTAATGCTTCGGAGGCTGGCAATACGTCTTCATTTTCTTTAAACTTTGAGAAAGATACATCGGGCACATTTTCTAAGACTCTGCTTAAAAAAAGATATTTTGGTTGAAATGTGGTTTTACAATAAAGGTAGACATTTCTATATTTCAAACCGTTTTCATGAAGAAGCAAGCCTAACATAATATTGGTTTTCCCACAGTTAGAGGGCCCACAAACCAGACATCTTATTGTATCAGGCAGCAGGGAGCTGTGCCGGGGATTATTTTTCTTTTGGAGATCTAGTTCACAATATACCGTATTTAAATTTAGAGACTGTGACTGCTTTTCAAATTTCATGGTTTACATTCAGTTTACACGTTCATACGCCTTCCACTACGGACTACTTATCAATTTATAAGTGGATTATAAATCATGCTCAAGTTTTATACTTTTATTTGTTTGAGTGTACAAGCAGTACACGTTGTCCATGATATAATTGACCACCCCCTTCTGAAGTTAGTAGATAATGCAACGTGCACGTCATTATTTCGTAGACACAGTATATGAGGAGCAACGAAACAAAGTCAAACATGTCCACATTAACTTTTTTACAGGAGAGTCAAATAACTAATAAACTAATATATGCGTGATTTTGGTGCAATTTTTTCCAATCCAATGATTATTCTATTTCATTTGTGTGATTATGATCGCAAGTTTAGAGTTTGACATCAAAATACGACTTTGTACCAGGATATGGGTGATTCTGATGCAAACCTTGGATTTCTAGCGATTATACAAGAGCGATTAGTGTGATTTTGAATACTATAAAACTGTTATGATCGCAAGTTTAGAGTTTTACATCAAAATACGACTTTGTACCAGGATATGTGTGATTCTTATGCAAACGTTTGATTTCTAGCGATTATACAAGAGCGATTAGTGTGATTTTGAATACTATAAAACTGCTATTCGGTAGGTTTCAGGCTAAAGATGTCGAATCGATAAAAAAACACTTGTGGAAAAAGTGGATATGTGTGATTTTGTTCCGTTGCTCCTCATATCAAAAGTGAAAACATCACGTAGCTTGACCATAAAAAGCTTCAGTAACTTTATCGCATGAGAACTACCGTGACATCATCGAGTGCAGTGTAGTGTCGTGTGCAAATTAGCAATTAAACCCCTATATAAACCATACAGGGGCCGTGAAACAGCATCAGTATTCCTGAACGAGATCTCCAGTAAAGTAAAGAGACCTACAGTGAACAGTGAACAATTAAAATTAAATTAAAAAAGTTTGCGAATAAAAGTGTAAAGTGTATCCGTGCCAACGATTGCAAGGTAAGTTCTTTTATTTTTAGGTTTCCGTATCTCGCACGGAAGCCTATTACTAAGCCTACACCGTCTGTCTGCCCGTCCGTTGGTAAGTTCTTTTATTTTTAGGTTTCCGTAACCCCCGCGGAAGCCTACTAAGCCTGTACCGCCTGTCTACCCGTCCGTGCGTCCGTCCGTCCGTCTGTCTGTCTGTCTGTCTGTCCGAACGAAACCTCCAGTAAAGCAGTACCTACAGTGAACAGTGAACAATTAAAATTAAATTAAAACAGTTTGTGAATAAAAGTGAAAAGTGTATCAGTGCCAGTACCGACGATTTAAACGTGAGTTCTTTTATTTTTAGGTTTCCGTATCCCGTACGGAAGCCCGTTACTAAGCCTGTGTCATCTGTCTGCCCGTCCGTTGGTAAGTTCTTTTATTTATAGGTTTCCGTCCGTATCCCCCACGGAAGCCTATTACTAAGCCTGGACCGCTTGTATGCCCATCCGTCCGTCCGTCCGTCTGTCTGTCTGCCCGAGGGATGCATCTCTTGAACTGTAATAGGTAGCTCGTTGAAATTTTCACAGAATATGTGTTTTTTCTCTTAATTTTTGCTTTACATCTATTTAATAAATAACTTATTTCCCACTTACATATTTTCACTACTGTTATTTTTATCCGTTTGCTTTAAAAAAGGAAATACATTCTTTCAGTTAGCTGAAACTTAAAAAAAAAATTCCACTTCGTTCCTACAAACAAAACTCATTACCCAAACACTGTACTTATTAATATTTCACTCACCAGATACTTGGAGAAGCAGGAGCGCTGCAGAGCGGATACGTGATAAGAACATCATCAGACCATCGCTCAATCCAAAGCCAAGGACAAAGTATGTAAGTGTTATTATTTTAAATAAAAAATAATAAAATAATTCCACTTCACTATTATTTAAGGAAATCTTACAAATAATATTTACCTACCCCTACTCTTACCTAAACTTTGCGACCACTGGTGCTATTTGGAATTTTACAGTATGTAGGTATTTAAAAAATATATTGAGTAGTCCTTGTTCTATGACTTAGTAGCGAACAAAAATAAGCATCTGAGTGATAAATAGATCAATCATTAAACGGGATGCTATACGCAAATGGAGTGGGCACATTATATTCTTTTTGGGGGAAATAAAAACCATATTTTAACTGATTTGCAGGTCATCGTACAAGAACCCGTTCAATTCGGGCGATGAGGCGGAAGCTGGTTTCATCGCTCAGAAAAAGAAGAAGAACACAGGTGTTAAGCAATCCAACGCTTCAGCAGAGAAGCATTCAACTACCGCTCGAATGTACGAGTTGTTTGGCACGGACAGCGAGAACGAAATCCCTCCGTCCGGTCAAGTTATCAGCAAGAAACGCGTCAACGGCAGTACAGGCAGCTTGAAGAGCGAGAAGTCAACGAAACGACCTCACGTTCCCGACAACTTGAGCTCTGACAGCGAGCGTGAGGTGCTTCCTTCCACCACCCGTGGTGTGAAGCCTAATCGCCGGGCCACCAGCAACATTAAACGTTCTGCACAACCCTCCAAGAAACGTGTCGCCGTTGACCCCTTCGCTTCCGACGTGGAACCCGATGATGTGCCTGCATCGCCGGTGAGGAGTAAACAGTCATCATCTTCGTTAATCTGCTCGCTCGCCCGCAGGCAGGGAAATGGTTACTATAGGAGTGTTCTCGACAAAAAAGGGGAGTATTTTGCCGAACTGAAAGTTTATGTGGCAAAAGATATCGAAAAGATAAAGCCCATCGATAGATGGCGACACGCGGTCATTGCGATAAAATCAAGGTTGGACGAAGACGAGGAAGCTTGGAAGTACCTCACTCGCTTTGTAACTTGTGAACGTAAAACATTTGAAACGTCTAAGGTGTAGTTTTCGTTTTTGTTTAAAAATTACGGTTTTACATTATGACACATATAGGTAATGTTTAAATTATTTTTAGAGAAAATGTATTGTGAAATTTGCAATAAAAATATACACAAAAATAAGTTTGGATATCATCAAAGAACTAATTTGCACAAAGCTAATGCTTTATTGAGCACAGATCTAGAAAATGTACACGTGATTACGTCAGCCTTCAAAAATAGAGTAAGAAGCTATCGCATAAATCCCGTTCGCGAATACGCCGACTCTAAAGAATTCCTTATCGATATCAGCACTCAAGTAGAATGTTTGATTAAAACAACTCTCCTCAAATATATTTCTTTAAAGGTTAACTTTGAATTGTACTGCTATTTTTCGTTGATAAAAAATGGGGAACAGACATTGAAATCATTTAGTACTAGATATCAACCTGTCTTGCAAAGCACTAATGTATTAGATTTGTTTATATCCACCGTAGAGAAGCTTGACCTTAAATCGACCGAATTCGAACAACGCGAGTCCGGGTGGAGTTTCGAACGAATAAGTCACCTTGAAGTAAACATAAATAAATATACTCCTTTAAGAGGTGGAACGTATATCCCTCTACCTCAAGTTATTCAACATAAAAAGTGTTGCATTAACGTGAAAAATAATGACAATTGTTGCTTTTTATGGAGTATTATTGCATATTTATATCCCACAACGCGGAACGCGAACAGAGTTAGTACATATCCACACTACTCGACAGTTTTAAACACTGACGGTATGTCCTTACCACCGTCGTTTGATGATATTAAAACATTTGAACGCAATAATCCTCGCATCAGTGTCAATATATATGGTGTGTCAAACAAAACTGAAATAAATGGCCCCCTATACGTTACTGAGAAGCGAAAACTACATCACATAAATTTACTTTTCATCGAAAAGGGTGAAAAAAGTCACTATTGCTTAATAAAAAATCTTCAACGGTTGGTGCGTTCACAAATAACCCATCACCATGGTAAAATATTCTTATGTGAAGAATGCTTGCTTCCTTTTTCTAACGAGAGTAAGTTTGAAAATCATGACTGTTCGCGAGTTCGAGTTATCTTAGCGCAGGAAAATAAATGTCTTCAGTTCGAACACTATGAAAGGACACAAAGGGTGCCTTTCGTTATATACGCTGATTTTGAAAGTATGTTACGCGCTTGTTCAGAAAAAGAAACCAATAAAACTGAACGAACTCGATGTGTTAACATTCACATACCTACATGCTTCGGGTATTATATTTGCTCCTCTGTCAAACCAGAATTGAATAAGTTGGTAACCTACCGTGGACCTGATTGTGTTAAAACATTTATTCATAAACTAACTAAAGATGTGTTGAGATTGCAGAATATTTTAAGCTATAATGCACCAATGAAACCATTAACAGTTGAGCAAAAAAATATATTGAATGAAGCTGAGAAATGTTACATCTGTAAGGAACTGCTGTTCGGTGACTGTGTTAGCGATCATGATCATTTAACAGGTAAATTTCGCGGGCCGGCCCATTCTCAATGTAATTTAGTTCTTCGCAAATGCCCCTTCATACCGATATTTTTTCATAACTTATCGGGTTACGATTGTCACTTGTTTATAACTGAATTAGCAAATACGAAAGGACGTATAAAAGTCATACCGAAGAACAAAGAAAATTATATCAGTTTTACGAAGTTTTTACCACTAGGTGATGGTCGGTTTGCTCAAATGAAATTTATAGATTCTTTTAGATTTCTTAGTTCAAGCCTTGAGAAACTCAGTAAAAGCTTAAAAAGTGATGATTTCAAACATTTAAAACGGATATTTAATGATTCAGATCTTTTCAACCTATTACGTCAAAAAGGTGTCTATCCATATGATTATATGGATTCGCTCGACAAATATGAAGAGACTACGTTACCGAATATTTCAGATTTTTATAACAGACTTACTGGAACACATATTACGCAAAGTGAATATGATCATGCCCAGAATGTCTGGCACATTTTTGGTGTAAGAAACTTTGGAGAATATACAGACCTCTACCTAAAATCTGACATACTTTTGCTGTGTGACGTATTTGAAAATTTTCGAGAGATGAGTTTAGAATTTTACAAACTTGATCCAGCTTATTATATTACATCACCAGGTTTAAGTTGGGACGCAATGTTGTTGTACACAAAGGTAAAACTGGAACTAGTTTCAGATTTGGAAATATATGAATTTTTAGAAAAAGGCGTTCGCGGAGGTCTCGCCCAAAGTATACTGCGATATGCTAAAGCAAATAATAGATATTTATCAGATTATGATAAAAACGAAAGAACGTCTTTCCTGGTGTATCTAGATTGTAATAACTTGTACGGTTTTGTAATGATGAGGAAATTGCCTATAGCCAACTTTCGATTTCTGAGCGTGAATGAAGTTGAGAAATTTAATGTTTGCGATGTGGACGATGACTCAGACGTGGGATATATTCTGGAAGTCGACATGGATTATCCTGAATATCTCCACGACGCTCATGCAGATTTACCATTTGCTCCTGAGAAATTCACCCCCATTAATGGTACAAATAATAAACTCATTGCAAGTCTATACAACAAGAACAAATACGTTATTCATTATATTCATTTGAAAGCTTGTATACATAACGGTTTAATTTTAAAAAAAATTCACAGGGTGCTTACATTTACACAAACACATTTTTTAAAGAAATATATCGAGCTTAATACTTTTCTACGCAAACAAGCTAAGTCAGAATTTGAAAAGGACAACTTCAAATTATATAATAATGCAATATTTGGAAAGACCATTGAAAATAAACGCAATCAAGTCGATGTGAAGTTAGCAAATGTATGGAGAGACCATACAAATCTGACGAACAAAGTTCTCGGGGCAGGTAAATTGATTTCTCGACCTAACTTCAAAAATATCTCTGTATTTTCTGAAAATTTGGTCGCTATTCAGCTGAACCCGACTGAAATTGTTTTGGACAGACCTATTTATATCGGGTTCACCGTCTTAGAATTGGCCAAAACTCATTTATATAATTTTCATTATTCTGTAATGAAGCCTCTGTATGATAGTAATATCAAGTTGTGTTACACTGATACTGACAGTCTTTTATATCATGTACATACCGATGATTTTTACAAAGACATGAAAAAAAATATATCATTTTTTGATACAAGCAATTTCTCAAAAGACAATATTTATAATATCCCACGCGTACACGACAAAATACCAGGACTATTCAAAGATGAATTGGGTGGTCTTCCCGTAGAGGAATTTATAGGGTTGAGAGCAAAATTATACTGCATTAAAACACCTGAATTCTCTATTAAAAAAGCTAAAGGGGTCACCCCATCTGCAACAAAATTAATAAACCGAAAAGAATATAGGAAGGCTCTCGATAGCGACGAGTCTCTACAACGTAAAATGTTAACAATTCGATCAATGAAACACGTGTTATACACTCAAGAGATAAACAAAACAGTTCTCAATAGATCTGATGATAAACGACAATTGTTCAAAAATAAGTATAGTACATTACCCTGGGGGCATTACCGAACTATGTTTTGATTCAAACATCGTTCTAATTTACGTCTCAGAAATTATGTTCTGTAATATTAATATACCTACTGTGTTTATTTTATGTGTATCTTTCATGATTGCAACCCTTTGTTTACCAATACATGTTATTATTTAAAGGGTAATATTTGTAATTAATTATTAAGTCTCAGAAATTATGTTCTGTAATATTAATATACTGTGTTTATTTTATGTGTACCTTTAGTGCTTTTAACCCTTTCTTTGTCATTGCGTGTTTTTTATTTAAATAAAACGCTTTGAGTTGTAAATACGCTTTTATTTTAAACATCAGTATGCAAAATTACAATTAATCACTTTTTTGGAAATTAACTTTAAAACTCTTTCAGTAGTATCCAGAATTTCATCAAAACCTGCTCCTTGCACAACATATTGTCCTTGAATTGATGGCACTTCACAAGTATCGAGCCCATCGGGCAGAACATCAAAAATTTGTATCTTGATTAACTGCTGCCCCCTAGTCTGTGCCGGTGCCATTACATACGACGACAAAGCTTGCAGTTGATCTTTCCTAGTTCTTTTTTGTTTCTGTTTCTTACACAAATCGATGCATTCTGTTTGCTTGATCTGAAAATAAAAAATAATAACATTAATTCAGTTAATTTTATTAAATTTCTAAAGTGCTAAAAATAATTATACCTCTAGATTTTTTTTATTTATAGGTAATATTTTAAAAAAGAAAAATATTTATCTTACCGATGTCATGATGATGTAGAGAAACGTGTGTACAAGCAAGACCTTACTCTATAACTGACCATTAAGCTTATGATTTGTTTTTCACACTTTCCATTTTTATGAATACTGAGAATTTATCATCAAACGTAATACAAGTTTAAAATTCTTGAAATTACTGATGAGTCATAAATTATATTTGTACACGTGCATGAAATAGGTATTTCAGAAATAATCATCATACACACAACTTAACATTTTAGTCATATACATAGCTCAACAAAATATATGATGTTGACACTAAATGTGTGATGAATTAATTTCTACCTTTTATAACCGAGTTACATTAAAATATTAACAGTCTTGCGAAAAGTTGCAGTCGAGCCGGACGCTGAAACTAATTACTGCTAGTAATCATGTCTGCTCATATTATCGTAGACGTGCAAGGTTTCAAAACGTCTGGCAACGAGTTTATTTTGAAAGAATTGGCTATAGCTTCATACGGAAAAACCGAAGTTTTTATTTTGAAGCCACCGTTTCCTTATTGGAAACTAACCAATGAAGAAAAGAGACAAGTGCGCTGGATAGAAAAGAATCTTGGAATATCATGGAGGGAAGGATTTTTGAACACGAATGAATTCAACAATTACGTTAAACCATACTTACAAGACAAGACTTTATACTGTAAAGGCATTGAAAAAGCAGCCTGGATAAAGAGATTGTGTAATAATGATAATGTTGTAAACCTGGAATCGTTTGATTGTCCTAATTTTAAGAAATTAGCTGAAACTTATTGTAAGGATTCGGATAAATATAATTGTATTAGTCATAAGAACCATTGTGCTCTAAAAAATGTCATGTGTTTAGCGGAATGGTGTTACGAAGTTGATTTTGATAGAGATACGGTAAATTAAAAAGGTATAAATGGAAATGCTCGACAATGTTTTAAAATATAATTTTGTATAATATTTAACGTAAGTTAGATTTATGGGTAATTTTGTATTTTTTATTATTTGTAGTTGTCTAAATAAAAATAATAAGAACAAGTAATTCCGGTGTTTCATTTATATGTATAAAGAATACCTTAGTTTGAATATTAAATATAAAATAGATAACATTATAAAAGGTTAGGGGTTTGGGAATAATTACAATATAAGTAGAGTTGACATAAATGTCACAAGTTTTTTTTGCACTATTCATCAATCATTGAATCTGTTCTAGCTAGTTTTAAAAATATAACAAAAAAAAAAAAAAACAGATGGGGTTGCACAGATGATTGAGTAAATGTAAAGTATTCGTTTGTTTTTTCCACTTAGATAGGAGAATTAAAACTCTCGTTAGATCATGTTTGGTTATACCATGTATTAATTAAATATATTAAAGTTAGTTTAAGCTTTAGTCGTTGTTCGTTATAGTTAATTTAAAAAAGTGTATATTGGGCTAGCTAGATCGAATGAAATGAGATCTAGCTTGCCCAATTATACACTACTATATGCAATTGGAGACACGGCGCTGATTTGAAGTTTTTTTTTTTTTATGGAACCTGACACGGTTGGCTACATCACCTACAACATCCGTTATGTCAGCCTATAACACAGGGTGAACTAGGTGCCATGTCAGTGCTTCCCTTCATTTCATGTCGGCTACACTAAACTGGACGGAAAACACGAACTATTTACATAGCCGTTTCGACCGACGTTTCGTTCAGTGCGGTGGTACCAACCCGGCCGGGATAAACCCTACCACCTAGTAAGGTAAGAAGGGAAGGGACCTACAGTTTAACGTGGAATCCGAACCACTGTCAGCCTCCAACGGTCGAGCGGTCACCCATCCAATCACTGACCGCGCTCAGCGTTGCTTAATAAATAACAGTTGACTAACCAACCGCGCCACTGAGCTACCGAGGCTGACGAATTTTCTTATCCCTTAGTCGACTTTTACGACATGCGACGGGGAGAGATGCAGTGGGGCTATTCTTTTTAAGTACCGACCCCACACGGTACAGTGCAGTTGGACCCACTTTGCCGAGAAGTACACACACTTATAGGCTAGACTAGATATAACATATTAAATATTAAATAGCACGACTAATCTAACTAAAACTAACCACACCTAAAGTAAAGGAAAAAAAAACAATAATAATAAAATTATACAATTACAAAAATCAAATTTCTACCTTAAGAAAAAAAAGGCTTAAAAAGTCAAAAAATTCACACTATAACCTACATCCAACATTAAAGCAAATAGAATATTCGTCTAGATTCTATATACTTCGTGCAGCCGTTTTTTGAAATAGTGGATGGTTGATGAAGTACGTATCTATCGTGGCAGTTTATTCCACAAGCGTACAGCTTCAACAGTGAATGAGTGAGTATAAAATGACTGCGAGTGAGCAGGTATAGCTAGAAGAAGATTATCAGCCGACCTCAAAGGTACACCGTGCGAACAGAGGTAGCTGAACCGCTCACTCATGTAATTTGGAGAATTAGGGTAATTCAGCGTGCGGAAAAGAAGAGAGAGAACGTGAGTATTCCTGCGGCTTCTTATATCAAGCCATTGAAGACGTGCTCGATATTCGGAGATATGATCGAACTTGCGCAGACCGAAGATGTAGCGGATGCACATATTAAGCAGCCTGTCAAGTTTATTCAAAAGGTCTTGATTCAAATCGAGATAACACATCTGCATAGTCAAGTATGGGGAAGAGAAGTGCTTGAACAAGCGTTATTTTAGTGCCCATAGGAATGAAGTTCTTTAATCGCTTCAGAGAATGCATGCTACCATAGATTTTACGACTCACCTCAGCCACCTGCTTACTCCATGACAGAGATTCATCGATAAAAAGTCCAAGGTTCTTGACCCAATTGCTGTAGGGAACAGCTATGCCGTCAAAAACTACCTGAGGAAGTGTATTTCTGTCCAGCTTGGCCAACAATTTGGGAGATCCTACTATGATGGCTTGGGTTTTGGTTGGGTTGACCAACAGCCCGTATCGTACAGCCCAGTCGGGAGCTTGTTCCAAATCGACATTCATTAGCCTTACAGCATTTTGAATGTCTTCGAGATGAAAGTGATGATACAACTGCAAGTCATCTGCGTAGAGATGGAAGAAGCAGCGAAAGGATAAAACGATATTGTTGATGAAAATTGAGAATAGTAATGGTGAAAGTACGCCGCCTTGGGGTACACCGGCAGAGATATCACACCACTGTGTGTGTCATCGACACGGATACACTGTCGGCGACCCTTGAGATAGGAAGTAAACCATTCAAGTACTGACTGTGAAATATTCAGAGAACGTAGTACACCTATGTACATATATGGGTGTCCAGTAAACCTTATCTGACCTTGCACCTAGTGATAGGTCTGGTCACGTACTATCATAATAACAAAACATGACCTCAGTAAAAGCAGCACGGTTTTCGAGATATAGACTTTTTAAAATTTATAACAAATCTGCACCATACGGCGGTTTTTTAAATGCTGTGCCTACAAATGGCAATTTTTTTTCTTTTCTTTTTTTATTATGATTACCAAAGAGTAATGCTATCGAAACAAGTAAATAAATATATCAAGGTCACTAATGCGTTCAAGTAAAAAAAAAATACTTTAAGTTTTTCGTGTAATGCCTTTTTGACACCTAAGTTTGTACATAATTATTAAAAAAAAAATGTATGATACAATGTTGGCCCCTAATTTAGAAAACTTGGCTGATACATTTCAATTATAAAATGGTATGAAACATCTTAATCAGACATTTAGAAAAAACAAATATTACTGTTCTCATAAATCAGGGACCCATTTTTAATTATTACGTAATATGACAATTTCGAATATAAAAGAACATTGTAATTTATGAAAATTTTTATTAATTGAATTAATTAAACCATATTACATTAAGTGTTCGAAATGGCCTCCTCCTACCCTAATACACGTGAGTAATCTTTTCCTAAAGTCTCTTTAAAGACGTCGCACACCTCTTGATTCTCTTATCTCCTCTGCTGCAGTGAAAATACGTTGCCGCAATTCTTCTTGTGTATTAAACTCTTTTGACTATACCTTTTCTTTAAGGCACCCCCAGTAGTAAAAATCGAATGGATTTAAATCCATTGGTATAGTCAAAAGAGTTTATTACACAAGAAGTCGAATTGCGGCAACGTATTTTTACTGCAGCAGAGGAGATAGGAGAATCAAGAGGTGTGCGACGTCCTAAAAGACACTTTACGAAAAGATTACTCACGTGTATTAGGGTAGGAGGGGGCCATTTCGGACACTTAATGTAATATGGTTTAATTTATTTACGTGGTGGTCGGAGTTGAGCTGTAATTTGTCAGAGTCCTTATAGCACAACACCGATTACTCTGCTTAACCTGATTGTCGGGATACAGCATGTGTTATGTATGTATGTAATATAATTAATAAAAAAATTCACAATTTACAATTTTCTTTTATTTGAAGCATTTTCGCCCAGAGACCGACTAAGCTTACCGAGCATATCCGAGACCACTTGGAAGCAACATGATCGATGCCTAGCCGAAAGACTTGACCTCCCAGGCTGCAGGCAGAGTCCCGAAGATCAGCTGTATGACTTCCAGGGAACAATTTACAATTACTTCTCCGAATTGTACCCTGTTCGCTATCACCACAACCCAATGGAAAGAGAAAACACTTTCAAAGCAAAGCTTAGGAGAAGGAAGAGAGAGTTGATAAAGCAGCTAAGGAAGGCTAAAGCCTCAGGAGACAGAAATCTATGCCACCAATTAGCCAGGGCGATGAGATCTATCCTAAAACTCATCCAGAAAGTATCTGAGCAAATTACGGTTGCTGGCAATGCATTTCGAAAGGCTCAGAATATAGCAGCTTTCGAGAAGAACCCCTTTAACTTCGCCAAAAAAGCTTTTAAGGAACAGCAGGGTGCAATTAGGTTAAGTACGGACGAGATTTTCAACTACTTTAAATCCACATATACCACCCCGGAGGCAGATATAACTTACAGGGATCCACCAGCTCCAAAACCCAAAGAACCTGCTCTAGCATTTGATGCTGATTCACCGACGATGGAAGAGCTGGAATACCACATAAAAAGGAAACCAAATAGTTCCGCCCCGGGACCCGATGGCATACCATACACCATATACAAAAAATGTCCATCAGTGCGGAAACACATGTTGAACATCTACAAAAGAATTTGGACGAACAGAGAAGTGCCAGACTGTCTTGGTAAAGCCGTGTTTGTTCTTCTACCAAAAAAGAAAGAAGTTACTGATCCCAAGGATATTAGACCTATAGCCCTTACGAACACAATTTCGAAAATATTCTTCTCCATTATACAGGCCAGACTACTCAAACACATGTGTACCAACGACTACTTACCGAAGAAGTACCAGAAAGGTTTTCTCCCAAGAGTTGCAGGGTGTCTCGAACATAATTCTTTGCTGACTGAATGTCTTAGAGATGCAAGGAAGAATGAGAGACAATTAACTGCCACGTGATTAGACTTTGAAATCGCCTTCGGTTCGGTGCGCCATGAGTTACTATTAAAGGCGCTAGAGTGGTATAATGTGCCACCTCTGATCTGTAATATAATAGCCTCCTACTACAAAAAACTTTCCTTTGTAATACAAGTAAAAGGCGAAACGGAGAAGATACCGGAAATTCGTTACGGCATAGGACTTTTCCAGGGTTGCTGCCCCTCTCCTGTTACATTTAACATTGTTATCAACATTCTAATTGATACGCTTGTCGTAAAAGAAAACAAATGGGGATACAGGTTCAAAAATGGAGACACATATATGGCGGCCATCCTGGCATTTGCGGATGATATTACGCTGTTAACCCGCAATCCAAAACAAAATCAGGCGCTTCTTAAGGTGGTAGATGACTATTGTGAATGGACTAAAGGGATGAAGATAAAACCAGCGAAGTGCTACTGTTTGAGCTTAACCAGGAAAGGTTCAAAGTTTACCTCGAGCAATCCAGGTCTGACAGTAGCCGGAAAACCAATCGCAACCGTGGCTGATGAAGCTCCTTTTAAATTCTTGGGCAAAAGGATCACCAGCAGAGGAAAGGAGCATCCTACTGATGATATTGTCCAACTTTTCGAAGAGAGCCTCCGCCAAACTGACAATCTTCCCCTCCTGGGTACACAAAAGGCATGGATTTACGATAACTACCTGACATCAAAACTTTCATGGCCATTTCTCGTCTACGACTTCACAAAGCAAAACCTGACTAAATTAGACTCGTATGTGACCAGATTCCTGAAATCATGGTTTGGACTGGCTCACCCGGCTGACTCGTCAACGCTATACAGATCTCACAATAACTTTGGACTGAACATTAAGAAACCGTCGATATTTTATCAAAAGGCGAGAATAGCCAAACGATGTATACTCAAAGACTCCAATGATAGCGCTATTCAAGCCTTACCCAACACATCACTATCAGATGAACTGGAATCGAGACTCGACTTCTACAAATCATTCCAAGTTGGTACACGCACCAATAGATCTGGATTGGGCATAGAAACAGCAAAGTCTGATAAAGAAATACTGAAAGGTTTTGCTCAGGAGGACATGGAACAAGGCTTCAAACTTCACGCCTTAAACCTAGAAATGCAGAATGATTGGCTAACAGTGGGTGACTTCTGCATCCCTCCTGCATTGAAGTGGAAATCCATAATATACAACTGGTCCCCTGAGCTGCTTAAGTTCTACTTAAATGCATTCCAGCTTACTCTCCCCGACCCGAGTAACCTAGTTAGATGGGGGAAATCTACAAATAGACTATGCCCGTCATGTAAGGAGTTCGTAGGCACGGCCAAACACTTGTTATGCGGATGCAAAATACTACTTGAGCGAGGCCAGTATTCCTACCGTCATGATAAAGTCCTCCAAATCATCAGAGAGGCCATCAACCTGTCAATTGCACGGACCAGGAAAGGGCAAACCAGTAGCGGCTTCCAGAAGGTCAACTTTGTGAAACCTGGAGCCAATAAGCTGCCCAAAGATAGGATTGGGAATTGTTGATGGACACACATGAGAAGCATTACCAAATGCCTTCGGAAATCTGTACCACAGCATTAAGGCCGGATATACTCATATTCTCAAAAGCTACAAAGCATGTAGTACTTGTTGAACTTACAGTTCCATGGGAAAGTAACATACCGAAGGACCACAACATCAAGCTTAACAAGTACTGCAACTTAGTAGACCGGATTGTGAGAAACGGATTCAAGACTGATCTCTTCGCTGTGGAAGTCGGAGCAAGAGGACTACCAGCGAAGTCGCTCTACAGTCTCTTCAAGAATCTAGGGCTCCCAAGATCGACGCTAAGCTCATATATGGAGAGAGCTTCGAAAACGTCACTGGAAGCATCCTACAAATATGGATAGGTAGAGAGAGGGAGGTCGAGAGTGGGACTGGTGGTTTCCCCGCGTCCTAGTCAACGCAGACTAGCTGACGAGGGCTTGATGCGAGCCGAAACGTGAAGCATGCGCGGGAAATTTAGAGTGGCCACTCGCTAGTCCCGGCCTCGATTAATACCCTCCTCTACTGCCGATGGGCCCGGATATGTTCGGTGAAGCCATCGTAAGCTTAGATCCACACCTTCTTCTTCTAAATTCGAAATTGTCATATTACGTAATAAATAAAAATGGGTCCCTGATTTATGAGAACAGTAACATTTTTTTTTCTAAATGTCTGATTAAGATGTTGCATACCATTTTATAATTTGAATGAAACAGCTAAGTTTTCTAGATTACGGGCCAACATTGTATCATAATTTTTTTTTTTAATAATTATGTACAAACTTAGGTGTCAAAAAGGCATTACACGAAAAATTTCAAGTAATGTTTTTTTTACTTGAACGCATTAGTGACCTTCATATATTTATTTACTTGTTTCGATAGCATTACTCCTTGGTAATCATAATAAAAAAAGAAAAGAAAAAAAATTGCCATTTGTAGGCACAGCATTTAAAAAACCGCCGCATGGTACAGATTTGTAATAAATTTTAAAAAGTGTCAATATCTCGAAAACCGTGCGGTTTTTACTGAGGTCATGTTTTGTTATTATGATAGTACGTGACCAGCCCTATCACCAGGTACAAGGTCAGATAAGGTTTACTGGGCACCCTATTCTGTGAAAATTTCAACCGGCTCCCTATTACGGTTCAAAAAATACAGTCCTTTGAAGGTAGGACAGACAGACAGACAGACGAGGCGGCGGAGTATGCTTGGTATTAGGCTTCCGTATGCATACGGAACTCTAAACACACTAAATTATCAATACGAGTAGGTAGGTATCAGCGGCGACTCCTGGTCCTGAATATTGGGTTGGCTCTGGCTAAGGATTTTTTTTTTTCATAATTTCATAACTTAGGTACCTACGCGTTAATTTATTTCTACCACAAAGAGTTCAAAAACTGAAAGACGATTACGATATAGATAGTTTATAATATTTAGTTTAAATTATTTATTTTGCTCACTTACGATTTATTTGTCTGTAGATAGGTACCTACTGGTTGTGTCAAAGCTGTCGAGTTGCAGCCGACAACAGCGACGTCTCCTCTGGCACGACGACGACGAGACAGGCATACAAGCTTGAATTGTTACATTTTATTTGTACATGAAGTCCACTCTTCGTTCCACAGACAAGAAATTTTCGATGACTCGATCGTGAAAATCTTCTTTCTTCCTCAATTTTGTTAGCAACTCCTTTTCCACAGATATGTAAGAGTGCCAAATTACTGAGTCTCTCTTGTCCTTGAGTGCTCCGTAGATAGCTCGGTAGGAGTTTGCCATTATAATTACCAATAAATCACTTTAAATTTAACAACACTGCACAGGATTCAACCATACAAAGTCCATACCTACATAACGGAATATATGCAGCTATCAACTCGCGAGCCAATGCGCACACACACGCGCACACAACACACCTAGCCTAGCTCGCTAGTCGCATCGCATCGCACGTCGCACAGCACAAGAATACTCGTCGTGTGGACGCAGCGCGCACACACCCGCACACGCAACACACACACCTAGCTCGCTCGCTAGCTCGCTCTACTCGCTACCGCGTCACTAAATGCACTCCCCGCTGCGCCAACTCGAAAGGCTGATCAGCGGGTCCGCGCGGGACGGGGGGGGACATCGGTCGCTTCCGCCTTGTATGGAATACGATGGCGCTTCAAAATGTAGCATGTGTCGTCATTCGTCGTCGCCCGCGTTTGACGCGCGCGAAATTTCAAATTATGTAACCGGTACGGGATTGACGTTTTATCTTATTAATCGTGGATTATATGACATAAATAATATAACTCCGAAATTTTTTCACATTTATTTTAGCCTGATACTTCTGTATTAATGGTGTCATTCATTTTATTTGGTTTGGCGGCGCCAACCTCGCCAACTGAGAGGAGTCGCCGCTGGTAGGTATACAATAAATACATTTGTACATTTGGCTTGTCCAGTGGCGGATTAAGAGTTTCGAAGACCCCAAACACAGAAGTCATGTATTGTATTGTATTGTTTATTGATCATTCATATTGCAGCTAGACTGCGCTCGAACTTGTCACAATGTGTTCTATCCGGTTCGATTACACCCACGAAGAAGAACCGACAAGAAACTTCGCAGGGTATTTTTTTTTAAACATATTTTTACAAAGTAATGTTAACTAGCCACATGATGACACCGCCCATAGTCTATCTAAAACACAGCTTGAGAGCAAGATTAACAATTTTGCTGAGAGTTCTGACTACGAAGATTTATTATTTAATGTGCTCGCATTGGTGTCTTCAAACGTCGTACTTACTAACAGGCTAGAGATCCTAGCAACAGTCCGCAAAACAGCTGGCATAGAGCGGGATCCAAGTGAAATTTAGGTAATTTCCGTGGGACATACCTCGGCCATACCAATTACTGGTATGTACGTGTTCGGGCTGTTCTCCTGAACACCACAAGTGCGGTAGTCACTTTCTAAAATAGTGGAGGGGATAGTTATGACGTCATAAAGATGGCGGCCGGGCCTGTCATTCTAGGCGGTATATCTCGATAGTTACTTGACCGATTTCCTGGGGCCGCACGTCCCTGGTCAGAACTCAGTTCTGGCTCCCTGATTTGTCCGTGCCAAATGCCACCATTTCGCACTCACTAGCCAATCAAAATAATCTCCTGCCTTAGTTTGAGACTGCCTGCCGACCGCGGTGGTTCGTCCTGCGAACTCGACGCCGCCGCCGCCGTGGCGCGGCGGAGCGCGCGCGTCGCCACGCCGGACGTAGATAGTAAATCCTCGTGGCTTGCACTCGCGAACTTCTTTGCTTGGTGCAATACTGATGTTCTCTCTCAGGGTTACCAGTTATTATTTGGCGATACCTACCACTAACTTGCTTTGCTAACCACAATGGAATCACTATAATTATAAAGAGTTTTAGTAAATTTTGAAGTAAACTTAAGTTTACTAAATATAGAACATATACCACACATGGTGGTTGGTAGTGGAGTGATTTATTAATTTATTGACATATTTAATTACACATAGCTATGTATGTAGGTACAAACCCACACCCATGGTACACACATATAATTGTATTTTGCACAAATACACATAAAAGAAAAGAAAGATGTCTTTGAAAATTAGTTCATAGTACGCTAAGGGGGGGTTCTGTATCGGAAATAGATCACTTTTGAAGAACAAAGAATATTTTTTTTTACAAAATTTTTTTTTTTATGTACAATGTAAAAAAAAAAATTTTCTTAATTGTTTCAGTTTCATGCCAGGAACAAAAAAGTCTTCCAACACATAGATATTTCCTTCAGAAATTGTGAAAAGCCACAATTTTAGTTTTATTAGTATGGAATAGAAAGAATTTGATTTTTTTTACCAACTTACACGTGTTACATCATAATGGTAATGAAGACTTTTTAGTTACTGTTATGAAACTGAATCGATTAGGCTATAAAAATAAACCACCTATTTTTTTATTTAAATACATAAAAAAATATTTTACATAAAAAAAAAGCCCAAGGTCCAAAAAAAATTATATAGGTTTTACTCCCTATATGATACAGAACCCCCCCTTAGCGTACTATGAACAAATTATCAAAATACCAATAAAAATAAAATTTAGTCCGCCTGGGCATAGTTTAAACAGACTAGTTAACCGTCTTCATACAAGTGCGCCGATTTCGCACTCACACAAGCGCGCGCCAGCGCACGCTGTCCGTACACAACCACTACTTACATTCTCACTTCCCTCGCTTGTAGTCCGTGATGGCCGCCCCGCACAATTTTTTTTTTGTTTTGTTATTTTTTACCGTGTGGGGCCGGTACTTACAAAGAATAGGCCCCCTGCATCTCGCATGTATGCATGTTGTAAAAGGCGACTAAGAGATAAGAACAAGATGCCGTGCTAAAGGGCGACAGGACCGCCACCTCTCACCTTGGCACGGTACTTTCGTCGAGTCATGCAGCAGGTGGGTCTTTGTGCCTTACTTGCTGCTTGATCGATTAAATCTTGTTCGAATGCTTTGCGAAACGTGGTGGTCGGTGTTGTGCTGTAATTTACCAGAGTTCTTGCAGAACAACACCGATTACTCTGCTTACCCCGATTGTCGGGTTTAAGCGTGTGTGATATGTATGTATATTTTTTTATGGAAACTGACTCGATTGACTTTTTCTCTCTCTCTCTCCCTCTCTCCCTCTGTCTCTCTCTCCCCCTCTCTTTCTATCTCTTTCTATCTCTCTCTGTCTATGTCACTCTTTCTATCTCACTCTTTGTATCTCACTCTTTCTATCTATCTCACTCTTTCTATCTCACTCCTTCTATCTCTCTCTTTTTCTATCTCACTCTCTTTCTATCTCTCTCTCTCTCTTTATACCTCTCTTTTTATATCTCTCTCTTTCTATCTCTCTATCTTTCTATCTCTCTCTTTCTATCTCCTTTCCAGACGTCCAGGGACGTTGGGTTTCGATCGTTCATAGAGTCCAAGGCGAAACTAGCGTCTCGAAAATTAGAGATCCTTTACCGATGTCGGCGATTTTTCACGCCGGCCCAACTGCTTACACTCTACAAAGCACAAGTAAGACCGGTGATGGAATATTGCAGTCATCTTTGGGAGGGTTCCCCTGAGTTCCTTCTTTCAGCCTTGGATTCTATTCAGCGACGAGCCATTCGCCTGATTGGTGACTCTGTACTCACAAAGGACCTTCAACCTCTAAAGCACAGACGTATCGTTGGGTCATTGAGCCTGTTTTATCGGTACTACTATGGCCGCTGCTCTGACGAACTTGCTTCCCTTATCCCTCCTCCTCCTGTTCCCCTACGCCAAACCCGCCATACTTTCGCGGAACACCCCTTTGTAGTCGACAGAAGAGTTCTTCGAACTGCACGATTCTCTAAATCGTTCTTGTGCTGCACTGCAAAGGTGTGGAACGGGCTCCCAGGGAATATCTTCCCCCACTCCTACAATCCACGGATCTTCAAATCGCGGGTTAATAGCCTTTCCCCAGAAACATTAGTCCCCCTCCAAGCCGGACTGGCACCTCCTCGGGGGTGAAATTGGCTGCGCCTGAGGTTGCGACCTCGGACAGAGCCAACCAGTTCGGTAGCAATAAAAAAAAAATAATAATAATAATGGGCTCACTACCTGTTAGTGTTGTGAGTTGTGGTACGGCGCACTACAATGTTAGTGTTGTGAGTTGTGTGTGACATCCCTGGTGGCTTGGAGCAGCGTAGATAGTTATTTTAAAAATGGGCTCCAGTTGCCCTACTCGTTTACTGTGGCCTGGGTAATGGCGCTTCCTGCATAGTACACCCCTGGCTATGAGAATAATCACACTCGCATGTATATAAGGTGTTTCGCTGACCATGTCATTAACTTCGGGAGGGTTACATACACACTCAAATAAACACTTTACGTAAAAAAAAACATATGTTTATAGGACCATTTTTTCTCCTAAGATCTCCGAACAAAACATTTTAATCAAATAGCCCTAAAAACGAATCATGCTTAGACCCTTCTTGCCAAACACGAAACGTAGGTACTTACCTAGTGCGCGCGACGTCGGCGGGCGGTGCGGCACAAAGGCTTTCCTTTGCTGCTCGCTCGTCACGCCGCCGACGCGCTTGCATTGCATGCGCCCGCCCCGCGCGCATGTGTCGCGCGCGGGCGGCGCGGCGCGCGGTGCGTCGCGTCCGTCTCAGTGTCTTAGCGGCGGTCCGCGAGAGAGCACATTATTTCGCAATTTCAAAATGCCGCCGCGCCGCCGCGCCGTATCGATTCACCGACGCGCGACGCGGATATGGTGATGTTACCGAGACTCCAACTCCAATTGGAACTTAGCTGCTGCTGTGTTGATGTATGAGCAGCTAGACGGTGTGCGTGTATGTGGACGCACCATCTTGGGAGCGGAGCAACGGTTGATTGGGGCGTCTTTATGCCTCGACTTGATAACGGAAGACAACTACTACTGGTGCGCATAGAAGAAGAACACGTACCCATACATACACACTATCCTCTCACACAACAAACAGCTGTTCTGTGTTTCAACACGGTCATTGACCCCGTACAATGCTACTTTCCTACTGTTACACACAGATCTAGTGACCTTGTGAGTTGTGACTTACTTACAACAAACAGCTGTTCTGTGTTTCAACACGGTCATTGACCCCGTACAATGCGACTTACCTACTGTTACACACAGATCTAGTGACCTTGTGAGTTGTGACTTACCTACAACAAACAGCTGTTTGAACATAGTACGGTCATTGATCCCGTCTGTACACTGCAAGTTACCTACTGCTAATGGTACACAGGTTGATCTGATAATATTTAGGTAACAAACATGTTTTGTTAAATTTCTCGAAAAGTAATGCTAAAAACATTTTTTTTTTGCGTAACCTGTTTATTTGAGTGTCTATGTAACCCTCCCGAAGTTAATGACATGGTCATCGTAACATCCTATATAGCCATATCGAAATTCGGTGACAAGAGACATAGGTACACGAAACATTAATTTTTAGGGTCCCGTCGCAAAATTGCGAAAAAGGGACCCTTATGAGATCGCTTTGGTTTCTGTCCGTCTGTCTGTCAGTCCGTCCGTCGCGGGACTTCAACATACATACTTTGTAATACCTGTATATTGTATATTTTTTTTACATTAACGTCGAAAATTGCTCTTTTTCAATACTCATTAGTTTTCGTCAATATTAAAACACTACTTTATTGTAAATTACTACTAAGTAACATATACTCATTGTGGTATACGTAAGCAGTGATATTATTTATTGATATGATAATGGTTTTTTTTTATGTTATTCTGCGTGAGTGATTGAGCCATAGGGGCCAGATCACACGCTCCGACTAGTCAATACCACACGTATAACACTAATTAAACATAATGTACGTGCATACACTATCATTTTACATAGATATATTTCTTTATGGGAACTGACACGGTTGGCTACGTCACTTACTACATCCGTGATGTCAGCCCATAACACCTTGGGGAACTAGGTGCCATGTCAGTGCTTCCCTTCGGTTGCGCCGGCTACACTGAACTGGACTAAAATACGAACTATTTAAATAGCCGTTTCAACGAATCTTTCATTCAGTGAGGTTGTACCAACCCAGACGGGTTAAACCGTACCACCTAGTAAGGTAAGAAGGGAAGGGATCTACTGTTTTACGTGGAATCCGAACCACGGTTAGCGTCCAAGGGTCGAGCTGTCACCCAGCCATCCACTGACCGCGCCCAGGCTTACTTATGATACGAACGACAGTCGACCGACCGCCCCACTGAGCTACCAAGGCTGACAAAATTATGTAGATTACAACAAATCAGGAGTGGGTATAGTACATATTTTAGAGATTTTAAAGTACTAATTGCAAAGATTTTACAATAAAATACCGGAAGAAATGGGAAAACTAGGATGCGAAATAAAATATATATTATGTAATGCAAAATTATGCCAAATGAAAATTAAAGAAAGTTAATATTTCTTATATCAACATTTGCTATGTCAAGTGTATATTATATATACCAAGTGAAGACTACATGAAGTGAAAATTATATGAAATGATGAAGTTGGAATAATATCATACATTATCCTGTAGAGATAGAGGTTGATAGTGGAGGCTAGAGGAGCTTACAATAGTCCCACTGCATCTCTCCCCGTGCATGTCGTAAAAGGCGACTAAGGGATAAGCGGCCTGCAGACACCCCGGTCGACTTGTGGCTTTCATGGAAGACATAGGCTGGCTGGGGTAGCTGGAGACTGCGGGGTTTTGCACGAAGGTCCCCAACCAAGCGGGATTAGTTTGCAGGCCTAGAGCCAACCCCAAACCAAAACAACAACAACAATATCATACATTTTTAAAACATCGATCGACAAGAATTTTATCGACAATTCCTGAGATAACAATAATCCGGATCTCCGGACAACCAGAGGCTAAACATCCTTCCCGCAATTGGGCCTAAGATTCATTTTTTAGTCGTCATATGTTTTATTTTGTCATGTTCCGCCAACACATCTCCTAAAATCATTCAAAATAGTTAGCTTACTTAAAGATTGATTTAATACGCGACAGGCGAGTGTAAGATGTTTTAAAAAAAATACACTGAATCACGACTTAGATAATACTTACTTTTACAGAGAACCTTGTAAAATGTAACTGCCGATTGGATTTTTTTAATGTTATCGTGATTGGGCAAGCTTCTTCTCGCGATATACATACTCGCGTGCGCCGCGCGAGTTTCTACAGTCGATTGGCTTAAACCGCGGGAAAATGTCGTCCGTCGAACGTCGTCGCGCACGTCTCAGAGAATTGATGCGTTTAGCTTGCGCGGAATTAGCGCAGCAAACGCTGAAAAAGTTCAATCGCAAGAAGAGAACGAAATGGGTTCGTAAGTGGATTGAACGAAGAGATAAATATGGAGCTTCCAATACTCTAATGAAAGAATTAGAAGCCGAAGAACCAGTAGATTACAAAAATATTCTACGCATAACCAAAGATAAGTTTGAGGAATTACTTGAACTAATAAGTCCAGAAATAAAAAAAACAAGACACAGTTATGAGAAACGCCATTACATGCAGAACTAAATTGGAGATAACACTCAACTATATTGGGAGTGGCAGTAGCCTCAAACAAATGCGTGTCGTGCGCACGCACGCACGACACGACGACACGTCACGACGGGAGCGGCACGGTGCGCGAATGGCGACTAGCAGCGAGTGCCTTGTCCCACGACTCGCGCGTAGGTTTCATTAGCGGCGAGTAGCACACTCGCCGCGAGTATAATTGAACATGTTCAATTCTACTCGCAGCTTTTTTACTCGCAGCGAGTGGATTGTAGTCGCCGCGAGTAGGTTGTCGCACACAGCGATTTCACTCGCTGCGAGCGAACTCGCAGCGAGTACTCGCTGCGTGTGACAGGCCCTTATCGAAACACATAACCGTACCGCGCTCGCCAGCCACGAGACCTTTGGGACCTCTAGAGTGCGAATCGAACAGATAATAACTTTCCGCGACCTTAACTATCAACACTTATAGCTGGGTTTGGTTCGTAACGATTCCACACAGCAATGTGTCAAAAAGAAATATTCAGGCCCCGAATGCAAAGAGCTAAAGAATCAAGAAATCTTCAGGCAAATCAGAGGGATTCATCGGATTAATTAAACCGATAACCCAGCCACCTCCCAGGCCCCGGACACCTCCAGCTACTATTGTCACACTCCCATTACCTCTCCGTGACAATGGCATCCTTTCTTCCTTTTATCCACACCTAGTCCGCTACTATCCCGTCCCATTTCCACTTCCCTTACCTGCCCCTTTTACGCCAATCCAAGGTTGCCGTGCCGACGGATGCGTGGCTAGAGGCGAGTCTAGTCTCGAGCGTGCCAAATAAAATCCTGGGGTTTGGCGCCCCCAGGCTCTAATAGCCTTACCCTGGCAAGCGGGGCTCTGCCAGGGTTGACAGTTTACTTCCCTAGCTACTCGTGGGACGAATAATGGAATTTAACATCACAAATCCTATAAATGGCGGCGATGCAGCTTGCCACTCGTCACGTCGCGTTTCACGAGGGGGCGAAAAGTGGGCAACGGAAAGCCGCTTTGCCACATTGAATGTTTGTGGAGGAATGAAAGATAAGGAGGATGAAGTGTATGAGTTGACGAATGCGAGGCAGATTGATGTGCTGGCTGTGAGCGAGACCAAGAGGAAGGGGATGGACAGGTCCACGCACGGTACTTTCACAGCCCTGTGGTCTGGTGTACCACAGAATGAAAGGGCTTGCCAAGGTGTAGGAGTTGTCCTCTCTGACCGAATGGCTCAATGCATGATAGATTACGAATGTGTGAGCCCAAGACTCCTATGGGTCCGAATTAAGGTGGGTTTGGTCCGCTTGTACGTCTTGGTAGTGTATGCCCCGGACATGTCCAAGCCCATCAAGGACCGCGACGAGTTCTGGGAGAGTGTGAGAGAAATACTTAATGCATGTGAGGGGAATGAGAGAGTGTTAATGATGGGAGACTTTAATGGATGGGTTGGCGTGAAAAGGGATGGCTATGAGTCTGTACTTGGAAAGTTTGGTGACGAACGAAAAAACGAGAATGGTGTTAGTTTGCTCGAGGTGTGCCTGGAAAAGAATCTTTTTGTGACAAACACAATGTTTGACCACAAAAAGATTCATATGTATACTTGGCAGAGACAGGAAGAAAGAAGTATGATAGATTTTGTGATAGTTGACGAAAGATTAAGGAGGCAATGTTGTAGACACAAGGGTTCATCGTGGAGCCAATGTTGGAACAGACCACTTCCTGGTGGTATGCCGAATCAGGGGTCTGTTCAAGCGTTGGCGACACCGAAATCATTATTTCACGATAAACCAGTAGCGCATTTTAGCACGCTACAGCCTCTTGTACGCCGACGATCAAGTGATACTTGCGTCGTCGGTGGGCGAGTTGCAGGACATGGTAACTGTTATGGTTGAAGCATTTAAAAGGAAGGGAATGAAAGTGAATGTAAACAAGACGAAAGTAATGGTACTGGAAAGGAATGAAATAGTGACCGAATGCGACGTAAGGATTGGGAATGAGAGACTGGAGCAAGTGAACGAATTCGTATATCTGGGGAATATGGATAGATAGATAGATAGATAGAAATACTTTATTGCTCCAAAAAACATTTAACATAAACAAACAATAAGAAATTTACATGAGGGGCAAAGGCGGACTTATCCCTTACAGGGATTTCTCCCAGTCAACCTTTGGATGTTTGAGAGTCGTATGTTGCGAGATATAAGTAGGTAGTAGCAAAAGACTTGAGTGTGGGAATGTAAAATATAATATAAGGAAAATAACTATAATATACTATAATATACAGTATACACTACATATAAGTACATACTAGTTAATTAAACGCATAAATTACTATTTACAGATTAAATTAAATACATATGAATTACAATTTATATAATACATAATACCTAAATATATACATACATACTTGTCCATTCAGAATTAAAGGATTTTTTAGCTTTTGACTTCACACTGACGGAGATAGTACAACTTTAAGTGTTTTTTGAATAACGGAAGCGACTTGCAGTGCCGTATACAGTGAGGTAGTAGATTCCACAGCCGAGCTGCGTGCACAGAAAAGGAGTTTGTGTAATATCCAGTTTTGTGAGTGGAAATGGCTAAGATATTATCATCACTTGACCGAAGCGTTACACCGTGGGAAGATGCGCGAAAACTGAAAACGCGAAGATAGGTACTCGGGAGCAGAAGGGTTGTTGATACAAGAATAAAGAAGGCCAAGAATGTGGGAATTTCTGCGGAGACGGATTGGGAGCCACTTGAGACGTCTGCGGTATTGTGAAACATGGTCGTACTTACGTAAACCGAAAATGAAGCGTATACACATGTTTTGCAGACGCTCAAGTTTGTCCAGGAGTTCCTCAGTAACGTCCAGGCAACACACATCCGCATAATCAAGGATGGGGAGAAGCAGCGATTGTGCTAGAATTGTCTTTGTGGAGGTCGGAAGAAGGTTCTCCAGCCGCCTCAGGGAGTGCACCGCAGCATAGACTTTTCGACTGACCTCATTGACCTGAGCCTGCCAAGATAGCGTATCATCCATAAGAATTCCCAGGTTTTTGACAACCCTAGTATATGGTATGGCAGTACCGTTGTACATAATCTCAGGCAACGAGTCACGATCAATCCTCGATAGTAGTCGAGGACTTCCGGCAATCATAATTCCGGAATATGTTCACGCGGGATGGAAAATGTGAAGGAGATGTAGAAAAGAGAGTGAAAGCCGGCAACCAAGTGAATGGAGCGTTGCACGCTATTATGAGCAGCCAAAGCATGTCAACTAGGGCACGTTTGGCTGTCCATGGTGGAGTGATGACCCCTAAACTTATGTACGGGAGTGAAAGTTGGGCATGGCAGAAGAAGCATGAAAGCAGGATTAATGCTGTGGAAATGCGCGCGTTGAGGAGTATGTGTGGAGTTACAATGACAGACAGATTGAGAAATAGTGTAGTGCGAGAGCGCTGTGGGCTGAAAGAAGATATAGTGACAAGGATTGAGAAAGAGATGCTTCGGTGGTTCGGTCATGTTGGAAGAATGGATGATAGGAGACTAACGGAAGAAATTTATGAAGCAATTATGAGTGGAAGAGTCGGGAAGGGTCGCCCTAGACGCACTTACCTGGACCAGATCGGGCATGTGCTCAAAAAAGGGCAAGTGCGTAGTACCCGTAACCGACTAGCATGCATGAAGAACATTATGGGAGTGGAAGAGGCGGCAGAGGTGTGTCAGGATCGTGGCACGTGGAGATCCGTTGTCTCTGCCTACCCCACCGGGAAACAGGCGTGACGATATGTATGTATGTATGTATGTATGTACCCAGCCAATAACGAACACCAGATCAAAATCATTTCCGGTTATCGATACAGTGTTCAGTGGGGCACACTGTGTTCAGTGATCGCGCGCGCGCCTGGGAAAAGCGATGCGTGCACGACGAAGAAGTACGAACCCACCCCCACCGCTCCTCACGCCGCGCGCGGTGGCGGGGGCGGCGCCGCGCCGTGCGCGCTCCGCTCAATGACCAGCCAATTAGTACAATAATTGGATCACAGATGGCGCGCAGCGCCCCATTTCACCTAGCCGGTAACCGGCACGAAGGAGAGAGACAGACAGAGCAAATATACTGACTGACGGACGTCTAGCTCGCTCGCACTTACGCATTCACTATGTACGTGATGATTTATAGCAGATTTATACAAATTGGTAATTAGGATTGAGTACTGACCTATCCTATGTCACTCCAAGGATTTTCTAGAACATTTTGGTATATTTCATTGAGATCCAACGCTTCGTTTACGCGCTAGAGAGGTTTTTTGCAATTTTTGTACCTAGAATTAGTAAAAATCTTATAATGTGTCGTAAAACAGAAACAAAAATATATTTATAGCAAAATAACCCCATGGATTCCGTGAAAAAATATATTAACAGTTCTCATCTCTGTTGGTGGGTAAACCCAGTCGTCATACATTTTTGTCCATGGTCCTTTGTCAATAACTTTTTTTTATGGGAAGCGCGACATATGGCGCACGTTAGACTAACGCGTAAGTGTAGTCTGATGGCGCCCACGGGCATTCAGATATTTACGGAGCTGCGAATACGATGTCAGCCGCACCTTCACATTATGTTTGAAGGACCCCAGACTGAACATAGGAGCAAAGGATGCAGGTGGGAGTACTTTTCAGAATATTTCCTTTAAAGTAGGTATTCCGAAAAAACATTTTTTTGCATAAATTGCTAAATTTTGTATTAATTGTGCACTTTTTCGGTGTATAAATTTTTTTTTGTGTTCTATATCACACATAATATATATTACACCATGTTAAGAAAGCATGGGCGGCGACGACGCGACGGTCGGATTCACCTTGTTTATTAAAATAACAGCGAGTGATTTATGTGCACCGCAACATATACTGCGCGAGCGTGGATAGAGATAGACGGAGGCGACGACGCGGACGCGGACGGAGCGGACGGACGTCGGCATCCCGTCATCCCCGTGCCGTCTTCTTGGTTGCGATTAAACTGAAGGCGAAATTCGAATTAGCAAACGTAAGCTCAGTGGCTGAATGGTATATGCTTTGCTTTTCAATCCAGTTACGCGGGTTCGAATCTCACTTTTGCGAATTCTTTTTCTTTTGTTTTTTATTGTTTATTATGTATTATTAGCAAATTAAAAATAGGTTTGGGTTCTTTTTACAGCCACATAAAAACAAAATTTTCGATAGTACTTTTTTGAGTATTGTTAGGGCAAAAATTGTATTTACATTTTTTTTTTATAAACCACACGAAAAGTTTTTTTTTTGGAGTACTTCCACACAAAAACTTAATTTTCGGGAATAGTTCAGCGTAAGTAACCCCAGCCGACCACGTTCGCGTACGGCAATGAAATCAAACATAAAAAGCGCGAAATGTTCCCATAGTAAAGATTCCATATATGCATCGGTGTAAGCAGAGTAATCGGTGTTGTGCTGCAAGTACACTTGTAAATTACAGCACAACACCGACCACCACGTTTAGCAAAGTATTCGGACAAGGTAACTATCAAGCAGCATACTTTGCTTTGCTTGTCCTATACAAAAAAGAATTACCTAAACAAGCCAGGATAGTTCACTTTCCACTTACGTTTTCTTGTGTACGTCTTCCTTAAAAATAATATAATGATGGAGGGGAAAAAATAAATATTTCTAATTTCTTAATTTGTAAGTCTTCTTTTTATAACAAAACAGCTTTATTCACGGTTGTTCCGATCTATGTTGCTCGCTTGGCCATACGCTTGGCCCGAAACGTAGAGCAACATAGCTCGGAACAACCGTGAGTAAAGCTGTTTTGTTATAAAAAAATAATGTCTAGCAACCACGGTAATTTAAAAACCCATGTAAGTCTTCTTGTTACCCATTATTTTTATTTTCAAATTAGTGTGCGAAACAATGTATAAGAGCGACTTGTCGTGTGCAATGTGTCAAATTTGCGGATATGTCCGGCCGGAAAACACCCGCTCTGGTCGGCCTCTGCCAACAGACTGACTGAACTACCGTAGCAGCTAGTAATATAAACCGATTTTAGCATGCGGCGATACGGGTCAATATTGCTAAGCACGCTTTCTACTGCACAAATGAGAGCGCTTAAAATTTGATTTTTTCCCCAGTTTTCCTTAAATTTATCGGAAAGTAAATGCTTTATCGAAAAACTACAAGATACGATTTCTAGTAGATTAATATATCTTTCCAATGATGTAAAAAAAATTGACAGTTCTCGCTCAAAATTCTGAGATCTCGCAATTAAAAGATTTTTGGGTAAAGCAGTCTTTGCTATTTTTTTTCTGTGTTTCTAGAAGATTTTCGAAAATTCTGTTGGATACGATTTTTGTAATGTACTCTTCTCTATACAGATGATTTTTTTTATGCTTCGCATATGTCCGGTTACTTCAATTCTCGCGATGAAAAATTGGTCGATTTTGATTTCAATTAAAAAAAAGTAGCGGCTTACGGCCGCTTAAGGTGTCAAAAAAAAGCTAATAGAATGAGGATTATTCGATCTCTTACAATAGTTTATGTTAATCTAATACGAAACTAAATATTTACAAAAAACCGACATTTCGGAAAAAATATTTTTTTTATTTTTAAAATAGCTCGGTAACCATCAGGATTTTGGAAATTTTGGTTATAATAAAACGCATAGCTGTATTCAATACGATTATAATGATCTTTAAATCATAACGATTGAGTTATAAACAACGGAGCTACAGTCATTTAAGTGATCGTTGGTAGCGTCAAGCTGGCTGTAGCGGTCGGGCGCGCGGCGACGCACTATGGACAGCCCCCATACAAGCAACTGACAAAAATGGTTTTGGCAACATACCACCTGGGGTAATGAGTTGGTTCGATAGGCCATGCAATGTACTTCTTTAATACGTACATATTTTAGATTTTAGTTGACTTTCCTCGGTTATATGACGCTTGAAAGTTGAACAAATTCTTTGCGCAAACATCCGCATATTAAGGGAGCGCATATATTTTATTTATATTTTTCTCAAAAATAATTAGGTAAACATATAGAAACCCATACATATTCGAAAAGCATTTTAGGTAATGGTAACTGTGTTGGGTTTTTTAAAGATATCATTCCTTATTTAAAGCACTAACGAAAACGCGAAATTTATCTAAAACTACAATTTTCATCTAAGCTTTCAAATGGTATCAGGGTCTGTCCGGGTGAATATTATAATGGTTTTATATAGCCAGTACACTGTTTATTTAGAATCAATAAACAACTTTCTGCAAAACTCTGCAAATTGGCACGAAAATTAAAAAAATATGCGTGGTGTTCGCACGCTCGGAGCGTTCGCGTGAATGATTTTTTTTAAATTTTATTTTATTAATTTTTTATGGAAACTGACACGGTTGGCTACACCTCCTACAACATCCGTGATGTCAGCCCATAACACCGTGTGAACTAGGTGCCATGTCAATTCTTCCCTTCATTTCATGTCGGCTACACTGAACTGGACGGAAAACACGAACTATTTTCATAGCGGTTTCGACCGACGTTTCATTCAGTGCGGTGGTACCAACTCGGACGGGATAAGCCCTACCTAATAAATTTTTTTTTATAATCGGATAAGGTTTAGGGGGCGAGATAACATAAATGCCGAAAGACGATTTTGTATGGAGTATGGAGAAAGGTAACTTCCGTCTCGTCTTAACACCGACCGCACCACTGAACTACCCAGGCTGATTTTAAATGATTTTATTTGAAAAGTTAACATAAGAGTACTGATTTAAGAGACTGAATGTATAAATTATGCAAAGAAAATACACTACAACCTCAGCATTCTCACGGTAGGTATAGCTACTTCGTAACGGAAACAATTGCGGTTAAAACTATGATATGATTATATATGTACTTACACCAGGTGTGTTTTGTGTTATTTATGTTTTGCACACCATTTCTGAACCAGAGAGTGTAAGGAGATATTACACACGCCACATTTTTTTCGTACGAATATAAGCCATTCTGTGAGGGGTGGTACATTTACACACTGTACTGCCTGAATATTCGTGCCAGATGAGTGCAGTGTAGTGTTTCTGAAACTATATGGCGTCTTTCAAGTATTCTAAAGGTGAGCTATCCACTGTGTTTCTTTAAAAATGGAACCATATTATCTCAAGTGCCAAAAAATATATAAAGGAGCATTAAATTTTGTCCGATCGACCTTGCAAGGACTACAAATTCATCAGAGAGTATACAAAATCGTAAAGCTGTGAAACTTTTTGGGGAATCGGGTTTGGACAACGTCTATCATTCATACGAGTACATTAAAGGAGTGAATTCAATTGGCGAAAAAGATGAAGCCTCCAATGTTAAAATAATACGTGTCGTACGCAACTCAATAAAACAAGAAAAACTGCAAGGAAATTCTGCAATTTTTTTTTCAATTCAACGACGATGAAGCTTTAGTGTCTTCATAGATTTAGATCTGACTAAAGTGCAATAAAAATATTTGTGAAGCTGTTTATTGGAAAGGTACTCCATCGTCTTCCCTTCTTATAATAAAATTCAGGAAGCAAAAAACAGGTGCTATCCTGTAAGCGCATTTAATGCGTTTAATATTTAATGTTTAATTTTTTATTTATCACAATTATAGGTACGAAAATGTTTTTATTAGTGAATATTATATAAAAGTTGATACTTTATTGGTAAATGAACATAACAATTTTTTATCTTATTTTCATAGTTTAGAAATACATTATTTTATATTTTAGGATTTTTTTTTTATTAATAATGAATATTATTTGCAATCAAATGTTACTGTTTTTTGAAGATTAACTATTCAAGTAATGCCATAAAAAAATTGTCAAGGAAGGTATTCTAGTTTAGAAGATACAGATTTATGACCGAAAAGTGGCACTTTGGCCAATAGTGCGACGGCGCGGCGAGCGGGACCGGACCGCGACCAATGTAGTATAGCACAGACATGGCCACGTTTCCAGTCATTATGAAGTGATTGGGGCAGAGTTCCGAACTGTAATATATGTATGTACAGAAACACACAGATTCACACTTTAGACCTTAACACATTACACTCCTCCTAACGTCGCTGTCGGGTAAAAAGACAGAATTGTCGAAAACAATTATAAAATTTAGTACAGAAAGTCTTTACATACATTAGGTACTCAAAACTTACATACCTAGGTATCTTCATATTTAAAGATATGTCCTAATTCAGAAACAAAAAAATTATATGAAAATCTCAATGGATGGATGGATGGTGATTTTCGGTATTGGTATATTTGCAGTCGGCCGAGTCGTCAACAGTAGGTACTTACGTTACCGCGCCGAGCTTGGCGCTACCAACGCTCACTTAAATGACTGTAGCTCCGTTGTTTATTACTCTATCGTTATGATTTAAAGTTCACTATGATCCTCTTGAATACAGCTATGCGCTTTATAATAACCTAAATTTCCAAAATCCTGATGGTTACCGAGCTATTTAAAAAATAAAAATTTTTTTTTTTTCCAATTGTCAGTTTTCTGTAAATATTTAGTTTCGTATTAGTTTAACATAAACTATTGTAAGAGATCGAATAATCCTCATTCTATTAGCTTTTTTTTGACACCTTAATGAAGGAAATCGGTCGAGTAACTATCGAGATATACCGCCTAGAATGACAGGCCCGGCCGCCATATTTATGACGTCATAACTATCCCCTCCACTATTTTAGAAAGTGACTACCGCTCTTATGGTGTTCAGGAGAACAGCCCGAACACGTACATACCAGTTGTCGGTATGGCCGAGCTATGTCCCACGGAAACCGTTATTTGAAGGCTTTTCAGAAATGGATCTTGTTCTAGCATGGCAACTAGTGAGCGTGTTTTCACGAGGAGAGGTGACATTGGCTCTATCGACTGCATGATTGGTCTCTCGGCACAGGTACCCATGTTAGTTTACATAAAAAATTTACTCAGGCCCTCTGCTGCTTGGATTTGGATAGTAGAACCGCACTGAAATAAATAGTTCGTGTTTTCCGTCCAGTTCAGTATAGCCGGCACGACCAAAGGGAAGCACTGATGTGGCACTTAGTTCACCGAGGTGTTATGGAACTTGAAGGAAAATACGAACTACTTGCACGGCCGCTTCGATCGACCTTTCATACAGTGCGGCGGTACTACTCCGAACGGTTTAAACCATAGCAAGGTAAGGGAGCAGGCTTACAGCTTATCGTGGAACGCGAACCGCGCTAGCCCTCAAGGGTCGCAGAAGTACCGATCGCGTCCGGGGGTGTGCTTAATTTCGCTATCGGACGTCGATACATAACACCACCGAGCTACCGAGACTGGCAACATTCAGGTTCCAGTATTGTATTGTATTGTTTACTGATCATTCATATGGCAGTTAGACTGCACTCGAACTTGTCACAATTATTTTTTATCCGGTTCGATTACACCCACGAAGAAGAACAGACAGACAAGAAACTTCGCAGGGTATTTTTTACCAGTATAATTTGAGTATAATGGAATAACTTACGATTCCAAGTAAGGCGGCCACATAAGAGCCAATCTTGAGACTCATGCAGCACAAGAATTTCATTCTGCCTCCTAACTTGTGCCCTGCTTACAATCGCTCGAGATGTTTGGAAATTTTAGAATACGTGGAACCAAGCATATTGTGTCAAGTGTCAAGTTCGTGCGTGGAACGTCTTGCTTCATGCAGTCAGGCGATGGAATCAAACTCTTTGGGTTAGTCCATAGACATCGTGGTCCATAGAGTACCTAGTATTGTATTTGGGGGTTAGTCTTCTTTTTCTTTTTTTTTCTTTTTATCCCTTTTTTAGGTTACCGTATCCCGTACGGAAGCCTAATACTAAGCCTCCGCTGTCCGTCCATCCGTCTGTCCGAGGGCTGTATCTCTTGAACCGTAATAGGTAG
This sequence comes from Nematopogon swammerdamellus, assembly GCA_946902875.1. Taxonomy (NCBI): domain Eukaryota; kingdom Metazoa; phylum Arthropoda; class Insecta; order Lepidoptera; family Adelidae; genus Nematopogon; species Nematopogon swammerdamellus. The sequence continues at coordinate 23,976,393 of OX336341.1, read as the reverse complement.
TCCGTTGAAATTTTCACAGAATATGTGTTACTATGGCACATATAACAACAAATAAGAAAAAGTTAAAAATTGAGGGGGCTCCCATACAACAAACGTCTGAAAATCTATTAGTCACACTATTGAATAATACCTACATGGTGCCACAGGCTTTTATAATAATTGGGTGCGACCATGAGGCGACGCGCGCGCGAAGATTAAGACTTCAAAGAGCTGCGCGACGACGTCGCCGTGCAGTCCGGTGGATACGGAGCTCTCCGAGATAGGGGTGGTGGTGGCCTACGTGTCTAGTACCACCACCTATCGTTCGTAGCTTGCCTCGCGTCGTCTCGGAGAACTCCGTAGCCACGGCCTGCACCCGCCGGCGTGCTTGGAGGCTTGTCTCCCGCCGCCGGCGGTATTACTGTTTGTAATTTTTTTATTAATTTTGTGTATTTTTATTACTTTGTATTTTTAATACTTGTATAATATATGTAAAATTAATAGAACATTTTGAAAATGTGAAATAAAGAACATAATAATAAATCACCAACGGCGCACGGCCCCGCAGTGCTGGAGTAAGCATGCGAGCCAGCACAGGAGCCGAAGCCCGGCGGCGCCTCAATAGCACAGCACATGTCAATGCATGACAGCAGCGGCTCCCGGCGTACGGCGACACGGTCGGCGCCTCAGCGGGCAGGTACAGCAGGTGCGTGAAGCTGGCCGCGCCAAGACACGCACACTTTTTCTTGCCTAGTCTAAAAAACTGTGCGAAAAATGTGCTTTTTAAATAACCTAAATAAAAAAAATGTGCGTGTTTGTGTTAGGCGCAGGGCGAAGTTGAAAAGTGGCCGGCTAACTTCACGCTAGCCCCGCCCACAAACGCACACTTTTTTTTGCCTAGTCTAAAAAACTGTGCGAAAAATGTGCTTTTTAGATAACCTAAATTTAAAAAATGTGCGTGTTTGTCTTAGGCGCAGAGCGAAGTTGAAAAGTGGCGGGCTAACTTCACGCTAGCCCCGCCCACAAACGCACACTTTTTCTTGCCTAGTCTAAAAAACTGTGCGAAAAATGTGCTTTTTAGATAACCTAAATTAAAAAAATGTGCGTGTTTGTGTTAGGCGCTAAGCGAAGTTGAAAAGTGGCGGGCTCGCCTCGCATCACGCCAGCCCCGCCCACAAACGAACACTTTAAACCGACTAAATAAAAAAAATGTGCGAAAAATGTGCTTTTTACCCGACTGCGCGAAGCAAAAGGAGGGTAATGTTTTTCGAGTGTATGTATGTATGCATGTCTATTTCTTTGGCACGCTCTGTAGCCTAAACCGCTGAATGGATTTATACATATTATTATGAGATGTCGTTGGATTCTTCTTAATTGTGTGAGTGCTATAGGCTATATCAAAATTTTGACAATTCAAAATGGCGGCGGCAGGACGTCAAATTGTCCAAAATAAAAAAATTAAAATTTTTAAATCCTTTCAAGTGGGGTATCAAATTAAAGGAAATGGAAAGGCAAATCCAAAAATATACATATAAGGTCTTTCAATAGTAGGTAACGATACGCTAAGGGGTGTAGTGTATGTGTATCAGATACTGATCACGTTCCCATACCAAATTTTTTTACGATATAAAAAACATACTTATTAAGGTGAAATACGCGCACTTCACGTATTAAATTTGAGGAGTGAGTAGGTTTTTTATATCGTGAAAAAAAATTGGTATGGGAACGTGATCAGTATCTGATACACATACACCCCTTAGCGTATCGTTACCTACTAATGAAATACCTTCTATTGTTTGCTATACAGGGTGTCCCAAAACTCGACGTCCAAAGGAAATGACGTGATAGCTAGCGGGGATCATTTTCAATCAGAATCACCATAAATGTAGTTGTCCAATTCTCATTCGTTTAAAAGTTATAGCTCTTTTTCTGAGTTTGTCCAATTTCAACCTCAATTTACGAAAAATAAATCATAAAAAAAATTACACGTACCTGAGGTTCATTTTATTTTTTGGGGGTTTATTGAATTAGTGTGTACCTTCGTGTAAATTTTTTTTTTTAAATGTACTTTCTTATTCCCCATAGTAAGGCCTATTTCAATTTGAATTTTTCAGTAATTCATCAATGAAGCCTTGACTTTGATTGAAGTTTACTTATAAAAAAAAGGTAGGTACTGCAGAAAAGTGAAATCTAGGTTGATTCTGATTGGAAGTGATCCCCGCTATCACGTCATTTCATTTGGACGTCGAGTTTTGGGACATCCTGTATATAAAATTTAACTGCATCGAGTTTTGGGGAAAAACTATTATAAGAAACCTCGTAAGAAACACCCTCTCACCTAGAGCCCAAACAGAAAGTACGAGTAGTAAAGCCCTTATAAATGAAAAAAACCGGCCAAGCGCGAGTCGGACTCGCGAACCGAGGTTTCCGCACCACAAAAAAAACACGTTTCTTGTATGGGAACCCCCCTTAATTTTTTACTTTTTATATTTTTTATTATTTTGTTGTTATATCCGCCATAATTAATAAAATAACACATATTCCGTGAAAATTTCAACGGGCTAATTACGGTTCAAGAGATACAGCCCTTCGACAGACAGACGGACGGACGGACGGACGGACAGACAGACAGACAGACAGACGGCGTAGGCTTAGTAATAGGCTTCCGTACGGGATACGGAAACCTAAAAAACACACGCAGTCAGTCACAGTCAGTCAGTCAGTCAGCGCATCTACGTCCACTGCTGGACATGTGCCTCTCTAATTTTTCTCCAGTCCACTGCTTTCCGCGGACCTACTTGATGTCATCGTCCCACGTTTTGGGTGGCCTTCCCACACTCCGTTGTCTTGTCCAACGCCGCCGCCTGTGGAGAACACGGTTAGGTACTCCAATAGTCGTCGTCTCTTCGGCTGACGTGCCCAGCCCACTGTCGCTTGAGCTTAGCCATCCTTTGTCTAATAACAACTACTTTGGTTTGATACATCGACGTCGTCGGGGCGGCGGCGTGAGTGATGCTGTGCAAAGGCCGACAACTGACGACGTTGCCCAAACAGACAACGACCAAAAAACAGTATGCCAAAAAATGGAAAACATCCAGACAATGTCCGGGGACGGACGCTGTCGGCTCTTATGCGACGCCGCACGCTCGGCACGACGACGCCGCGCGACGCCTTCCATAAGGAGTGAGCGAGCGGTGAGCCAGGCCATAGTAAAATGAGACGAGTAAGATAACTGGAGCCAATTTTTAAAATAACTACCTACGCTGCGCCGAGCCACCAGGGATGTCACAACTCACAACACTTACACAATTGACAGGTAGTGAGCCCATTATGGTGGAAATGCAATTCCGGAGAGAGAGATAGAAAGAGAGAGAGAGAGAGAGATAGAAAGAGAGAGAGAGATAGAAAAAGAGAGAGAGATAGAAGAGAGAGAGAGAGAGAGAGAGAGAGAGAGAGAGAGAGAGAGAGAGAGAGAGAGAGAGAGAGAGAGAGAGAGAGAGAGAGAGAGAGAGAGAGAGAGAGAGAGAGATAGAAAGAGAGAGAGAGAGGTAGAGAGAGAGAGAGGAAGAGATATAAAGAGAGAGAGAGAGAGATAGAAAGAGAGAGAGAGATAGAAAGAGAGAGAGAGAGAGATAGAAAGCGAGAGAGAGATAGAAAGAGAGAGAGATATAGAAAGAGAGAGAGGGAGAAAGATAGAGAAAGAGATAGAGATAGAAAGAGAGACACCAGAGAGAGAGAGAGAGAGAGAGAGAGAGAGAGAGAGAGAGAGAGAGAGAGTGAGAGAGAGAGAGAGAGAGAGAGATGCATTTGTTACGGAACCCTACATTCATTTTCCAGATGTTAGTTGAATGGACAGACATAAACGTGTTACGGAACCCTACTTTTATTATAAAATAACCGTCGGAGGACCTTGGTTGAAAATTGTAAAATTTAGTAGAACGGACAGACATGCATTTGTTACGGAACCCTACATTCATTTTGAAATAAATGTTAAATTTAGTAGAACGGACAGACATGCATTTGTTACGGAATCCTACATTCATTTTGAAATAAATGCCAAGCGCCGCTAAAGATTTCACTTCAAAAATCGAGTGCTGGGCGACCATCACTGACTACTCGCGAGGGAAGTGAGAATGTATGTAGTGGTTGTGTACAGACAGCGTGCGCAGGCGCGCGCTTGTGTGAGTGCGAAATCGGCGCGTTTGTATGAAGACGGCTAACTTGTGTGGTTTAACTATGGCCAGGCGGCGCGGAGGTGGTCGCGGAGGTGGGCGCGGAGGAGGCGGCGGCGCAGGAAATTAGCGCGCGCGCGGCTCGCCGCTCGCTACCTACCTAGTAGGGTGGATATGCCTAACTCCGGCACCCCCTAATACCGGCCCCCAAAACATTTTTGCTTTGCTTTACTAAAAAAACCGACTTCCTAAAAAAAGGAAAACTAAAAAACTATTTAAAATAAAAATATAAAAACCGCCTTCAAAAATATATGAAATAAAAACCTAAAAAAAAAACCAACCCTAGAGTTGAAGGCGGTGCTAAAAAGGCTACACAAATCACAAAGGATATTATCATCCACTCATGTTTTCTTTCATGCATCATTTTTGCTTGCTTTACAAATCACAAAGGATATTATCATCCACTCATGTTTTCTTTCATGCATCATTTTTGCTTGCTTTAGCACCGCCTTCAACTCTAGGGTTGGTTTTTTTTTTTAGGTTTTTATTTCATATATTTTTGAAGGCGGTTTTTATATTTTTATTTTAAATAGTTTTTTAGTTTTCCTTTTTTTAGGAAGTCGGTTTTATGTTTTATTATAAAATAACCGTCGGAGGACCTTGGTTGAAAATTGTAAAATTTAGTAGAACGGATAGACATGCATATGTTACGGAACCCTACATTCATTTTGCAGAACTTAGTAGAATGGACAGACATAAACGTGTTACGGAACCCTACTTAACAGTTGCACTCCGGGAGTGCCGGCAGATCCCGTGCCACTCTAACTTAACCCTTAACGCAATGACTTAAGGTTTCATTTTAAAAATGACGCTGACGCGATGTCGCGAGTTATACATTTTTACCCACCTAAAAAAGTGCCAAGAGCCGCTAAAGAAGTTTTCACTTCAAAAACCTCAGGGTTATCCCCTTTCAAATAAAAAAAAAAAGAATTTTCAAAATCGGCCCACAATTGACGGAGTAATCGCGTAACAAACATCCAAAAAAAGAAAACATACCGTGGAATTGAGAATCTTTTAGGTCTAAAGTAAATTTCTCGTGAAGACAAATGTAGTTTAGGAGTTCCTATGGCCACCTTCTGTCTCCATCATCAAACCAGCTCGATGGTACTCGGTACAGTAGGTACTGGCCAGGTACCATAATAAATTAAGCGCCGGTCGGAAAAGATAAAAAAATTTCAAATTTAGAATATTCATGAAACAAGGGTCCGAATATGTATCACTAGTATATCGATTCATGTATTTCAACAGGACAGAGAAAATTTCAAAATATTAGGTATTTAATACTTTTTAGTTTTTTTTTTTTTTGTTTTTTGGAAATCGGTTTAATATTTTTTAAAACAGTTTTTATTTCATTCTTTTTAGTAATATTACATAAAAAAGAATAATCGAAATCGAATAATCGAAATCGATTGAAGTGGTACAGAATTATTCGCCATATGTGTCAGACTGCAAATTGCTGAATAAGTCCACATCACAAATGTTTTGCTGAAGGTAACCACACACCATACTAATTTATCAAACTGAAAATTGCCGAAAACGACCACATCACAAGTTTTGCTGAAGGTAACCACACACCATAGTATTATGCTGATTTTTCGAAAACCACTGAACCAATTTCGATAAAATTGAAATGGGACCACCTCGGAAGTATGACCTAACTAACAAAAAAAGAATTTTCTAAATCGGCCCTCAATTGACGGAGAAATCGTGTTACAAACATACAAAAAAAAAAAAAAAAAAAATAAAAAAAAAAATAAAAAAAAAAAAAAACATACAGACGAATTGAGAACCTCCTCCTTTTTTGGAAGTCGGTTAAAAACGATAAACAATCTAAAACTTTTTAATCGGTCACAACTCCAGTTAATCCTTTAAGTTTTAAGATCACGACCGAAGGGAAGCACTGACGTGGCACCAAGTTCACCCGGTGTTATGGGCTGACATCACGGATGTTGTAGGTGATGTAGCCAACCGTGTCAGTTTCCTTAAAAAAAAAAAAAAAAAATCAATAATACCCCGATACGTCAATTACAATTCACACAACGAGCATTAGTAGCACGAGTCAGTTAGTAGTCACCGAGGCCGAAAGAGAGTGCTTTTCTCCCAAAAATCGCTCAACAGAACGGCCGATCCGATCTTTGGGAAGTCAGTTTACGATGGTAAGATGCTATATTTTTATGGTTTTAATCTTTAATACTAGTAATAAATTAAATAAATTACGTTTTAGGATTACTTATTTGTAAGAAAATTGACTAATTTCAGAGAAAATCGGGGGGCTGGAGTTAGGTTGGTGATTTTTCATAAAATCCTTTTATCGGCCGGGGGCCGATGTTGGGCAAAGAACTTTCGTTTGAAAAATTAAATTCATCTTCATTTGCTGAAGTGCTATTAACTAGATTTACTTATCCTGCATCCAGTAGCCTAAATACGGCCGGGTGAATAATGCTTAATTTCTGAATTATTTGCTCTTCAAATTAGGGGCCGATATTGGAATTATATGGGAACCTAATGTCGGCCGGCCATCAAATCTTTACAGTAATACACAGGCTGTTTTCAAATATGGTTTTAATTATTATTTTAGGCTTAGCATATAAAGTTGTTTTATAACGTTATGACGTTCCGATAATAGTATTGTACAGGCGTGTGCGACGGTCTGGAACATGTATAAACATCAACATGTTTAGATAATCTTGCCCTACAGTTTGTTATTTTTAAGTAATCTTTTTATCTTTTGTATTTTTGTAATATGGACCTATGTCTGAAATAAAGATTTATAGTATAGTATAATTTTACATACATTTTACAAAAAGTAATAAAAATACACAAAATTAATACAAAATTTAGATAAAAACGGTAATTTCCGCCGACGGCGGGAGGCAAGCCTCCAAGCACGCCGGCGGGTGCAGGCCGTGGCTACGGAGCTCTCCGAGACGACGCGAGGCAAGCTACGAGCGATAGGTGGTGGTACTAGACTCGTAGGCCACAACATTATTATTATTATATTATTATTATAAAAGGATTTGTTTATTTACGATCGAATAAGAGAAATCTATGCCCGGAAATTGCCTTTTAAAAAAATCTTATAAATACCTACCGGTTCAAAATTTTGTATTAGAATGAAAAAACAATATGCACACGCACACCGACGATGCACGAGTGCGATCGTTCTCCCTACCCCTTGCCTCTCTCCCGCGAGCTTCCCGCCCCGCGCGAGCCCACAATACCCGATACCGGCCGCCAGCCCGTCTCACACACGCTTCCCGTCCCGCGCGCGCTCCCCTCTTTCGCTCGGCTCTGCGCTCCGCCTCCCCGCTACCTTACCCCATACCTCACCCGCTCGAACATATTAGCAGCTATATTTCTTCGGAGCGCTGGCTCTATATAATATTTCCTCAAAGGAGGGGGGCCGATATTTGGCATATCCAATCCACCCTACCTACCTACGCACCGCGCCGCCTCCCAATGTTTTTTTTCGAAACATTACCACACCGTGATGAATTGATGATCATTGATCAATGTATCCACAAATATCGAAAATCGATCGTTATTTTAGAATAATATGGAATAATGTCGATTATTAAAACTAAGAGTATTTCTATAGAAAATAAAATATAATAAACAAATGTTGTATTTACTTCGTAGGTACAATAAAGATCTGTTTTTCTTTTCTTGACTGCTAACATCATTCCGTGCGTGGTGACGTGCCCTGGGAGAGGCCTGCATCCAGCAGGGAGTGGACACAGGCTGATGATGTTGATGATGAAGATGATTCGATTCATTTATTCAATTTATGTGGTTTCATATTATATAGGTAGTATGCAAATTTGTACCCAAAGTTTAATAGGTAACATTTAAAATGGAGTGGCAAAATATTCATCGAACGCAAGGTCAACAGATGTGCGGCGAGGCGGCGGGCGGCGGCGGCGCCGACGACAGTCGGTCGGCACGCCGACCGACAGTCGGCGGCTCCTTTGATCGGCTCGCCGCCACCGCCCGCCCGACACGTGCGTGCCACACAGTGGGGCGATTTGGTAAAGCAGAACATTTTTGAAACAGAAATGTCTTCTACTCACCTCATGTAAACAAACAACTTATAAAGATTGAGTTATTTGAAATTTATGTTTAATTTTATATATTACTAGCTGTGCCCGCGGCTCCGCCCGCTCTCATATTTGACTTCTCTGCTAACCTCATAAACCATTTAGCGTGATAGTAAGTAGCCTATAGTTGATGGGAAGAATCAAGCTATCCGTAGAATTTGAGTGATTGATTATTAAAATCGGTTCAGTGGTTCCCGAGTTATAAGCGGACAGACAGACAGATAGACAGACAGACAGAAAGCAGGTAAGGATAGTAAGCCATAAGTGACGTAAATCAAAGATACATAGGTACCAAAGAGTTTGTATTACGTCGCGACGTAATACAAACTCTTTGATAGGTACATACTTGGGTTTAATGTACTAACTTTTTTTTATGGAAGCTAACACGGTTGGCTAGATCACCTACAACATCCGTGATATCAGCCCAAAACACCGGGTGAGCTATAGGTGTCGTGTCAGTGCTTCCCTACATTTCATATCGGCTACATTGAACTGGACGGAAATCGCGAACTAATTCAGTGCGGTGGTACCAACCCGGGCTGGTTAGACCCTAACACCTAGTAATGTAAGAAGGGAAGGGACCTACAGTTTTACGTGGAATCCGAACCACCGGTCAGCCTCCAACGGTCGAGCGGTCGCCCATCCAAGTACTGAGCGCGCCCAGGTGTGCTTAACAACAGTCGACCAACCGCACCACTGAGCTACCGAGGCTGACAAGACAAGTTTGACAAAGGCTGTTTGACAAAAGACAACACCTGATACACTTATATAATAAGTCTTTGTAGTCAGAACTCTCAGTAAAAATTGTCAATCTTGCTCTCAAGCTGTGTTTTTGATAGACTGTGGGCGATATTAATACATATGTGGCTGGTCATTAAAATACTTGCATTAATATGTATGAAAAAAAATATCCTGCGAAGTTTCTTGCCGGTTCTTCTTCGTGGGTAAACCGGATAAAACAAATTGTGAGAAGTTCGAGTGCAGTCTAACTGCCATATGAAGGATCAAATCAATTAACAATAAACAATAAACTTAAAACACATGCTGCATCTTCGACGATTGGGGGTAAGCCTAGTAATCGGTGTTGTGCTGCCAGAATACATTTAAATTACAGCATAACACCGACCACCACGTTTCGTAAAATATTAGGACAAGATAACTATCAAACAGCAAATAAGGGGCGAAGACCCACCTGCTGCATGACTCGATGGAAGGACCGTGTCAAGGAGAGATGTGTCTATCCTGTCGCTCTTTAGCACGGTATCTTAACCTTATCTCTTAGTCGCTTTTTACGACATGCACCTTGGTGAAATAGGTGCCATTTCAGTGCTACCCTTCGGAAGTGCTACACTAAAATGGACGGAAAACACGAACTGTTTACATAGCCGTTTCAACCGACCTTTCATTTAGCGTGATGGTATCAACCCGGGCGAGTCAAACTCTATCACCTAGTAATATAATAAGGGTGTCATATCCCTTAGTCGCCTTTTACGACATACACGGGGAGACATGCAGTGGGGCTATTATTTTAAAGTACCGGCCCCACACGGTACAAATATGTAATTTGTGGATATTTTAATTTTATATTTCACAAGCTGTGCCCGCGGCTCCGCCCGCTCTCATATTTCACTTCACTGCTAACCTCATAAGCTATTTAGCGTGATAGTAAGTAGCCTATAGTTGATGGGAAGAATCAAGCTATCCGTAGAATTTTGTTTTATTAAAATCGGTTCAGTGGTTCTCGAGTTATAAGCGGACAGACAGACAGACAGAAAGCAGACGTTGGATTTTATTATAGGTAAGGACATTGATTTTCGTAGTTTTTTTTTTATGTAATCCGGCATGGGTGGCTGAGTCAGAGGGGCCAAAGCACATGCTCTGACTAGCCAATATCACCTCCGAGAAGGTAGGTGCCATACCGGAGAATTCCCTGGATTGCTGGCTATACTGGACTAGAGGAGAACACAACCGATTCTGCTATGCGGCCATCTTCATCCAGTACGGTGGTAACAATCCAGTCGGCTACAATTTGAGCCTACCACCACAGATTACTAAGGGCCGGTTGTCAAAAAGCCCGTCAAATGCTAACCGTCACGGTTACATTTAATTATGATTTAGCAGGTAATCGCCCGTCAACCTAAAACGAGTTGTCAAAACCATGTTTCGATCAAAGTTAGATTGCCAGAGCGCAGGTATACAATTTACTGTCCGAAAAATGTTTTCATGTTGGTACCACTGATTTAAAACACAGCGCTGTCTTTGTCTTCACTATATGAGAAAAGAGACGAGTACTGCAATAAAATAAGCTCTAACAAAAATTATAGAGGTATCCTTGTCTCAGATGTAGGAAAGAAGAGCATAGCTGTTATTTTGACTTACAGGACAAAGAATAAATGATTATTTTGAAATAAATTATTATCTTCCTTTATATTTTCGTTTGTAATTGTAAAAAAATTCCCATAAAAATATTTAATTGGAATGAAATTATTATTTTTATTCATTTATACAAAATATCCATACATGTATGAGTATCTATATAAGAACCGAGCAAGAAGATTCTTATTCAATTCGTGAATTAAAAGTTTCATATTTCATATTCAATTTATAAGCATTATGAGCCCCAGGGCAGCAGCACTGCATCGTCAGTTGAGCGCTGTTCCCCAGGCCAGCTCCCCTTCGTGATGTGGACTGTATAGGTCAGGTTAAAAGAAAAACTGATTTCGATATTTTAGGTTATAATTTTCCGCATACAACAAAACTGATAGTTGGTTGCCGCCGTTATCACTTTATTCTTTCTTTTCAAAATGTACGAGACTACCACATATGATATGAGGGCGGAGCAAGTCGCGCACCCCCAAACACGTAGTACACTTTTCATGCTGTACTGTCGCGTCGGCCGTCGTCAACATTATCCGTCAGCAGACGGACGATCTTGCGAGCCGGTCGTCTCAGCACTCCGCCCGCACGTCAGCCACGCGGACATATTGCGGTTCGGGTTAGCTATAAAGACGAGGTCACCCGCTGGAGTAGTGAGCTTGGTCAGGCGCGTGGTAGCGATTGGAGGCTAGGCACTTGCCCGCACATACTACACTGACAACAATGTTGCGATGGCGTGGCTGATGGTAGGAGACGCTTCCAGCAGTTACAAAGTCTAGGCACGTCCTAAGTTGGCCACTGAACACTAGACAAACGCAGGAAGGAGCACCCAAAAGTTTCGAAATGTGTTTGTACATAATCTCTTTACGACTTGGCAGCTTCAATTTGACAGCTCATTCGACAATGATCACGAGATAACCGTGATTTAACCGCTAACCGGGGTTGTAGGGTGCGATTACGATTACCGGTTAAAATCACTGATTAACGTAAAATCAAAGCTTGGTTAAGTTTTTGGCAACCGAATTTCCTACTAACCGGCCGTTAATCAAACGTTGACGTGATTTTAACCTTGACGCTCCTTTTGACAACCGGCCCTAAATAGTTCTACCACCTAGTAAGGGGCAAGGGAAGTATAGGGTAGTATTTCGGAAGTGAGCCGGCGACGCCTCGAAGAAAATATTCACTTGAGGCTGCTGAAGGATTTTTCAACTTCCGCTGACGTGATGGGTGCATATGGAAAGTGAATAAAATTCGCTATTATGGTTCGCTTGTTGAATTTTAAGGTCACTTCTTCGCCTTTGAGTAAGGCATTGATTTTTTTCATAGTGTCATGCCCTTGATTTTTCGCCAAAACAACTTTCAGTTTTTTAGGGTTCCGTAGTCAACAAGGAACCCTTATGGTTTCGCCATGTCCGTCCGTCCGTCCGTCTGTCCGCGGCTTAGCTCAGAGACCCTTAGTACTAGAAAGTTGTAAGTTGAAGTGGTAAATTAAAAATTTTGTAATATTTTTTTTAGGGTACCTCCCCTACACGTAAAGTGGGAATGAGTTTTTTTTTCAAGTCTACCCCATCGTATGGGGTGTCGTTGGATAGGTCTTTGGCGGGTTTGTGAAAAGCATTTTTCGATTTAGGGATCCGTTTGCGAATTATTAAGCTTTTAAGTGCTAATTTTTGTTAGAGTCAAGTGTCCCACCCCCTGCCAGCTAAACGGTTGTTATTAGATATGTGAAAAAAATCACAGCAGTAGTATATATATCGAAATTGAAAGGAAAACTATCACAGCTAAGTAGGCTGTACAGGTTGACGAGTAATAGTCGACCAACTCATAAAATGTACGGACGACAGCCATCATTTCACTGTTGAAGAACTTTTTCAAATTAACATTCATTTATTTCCCCTACCAAATTATACAAACAATCAAATAATTTATTTTGATAGGGTTCCGCAACTACGGAACCCTACACTGCGCGTGGCCCGACACGCACTTGACCGCTTTTTATGTATTTCTTTGCCCTTTTCGTGTAAATATAGAGTAGAGACTTTGGCCTGTATATTGTTGACTATATCGAGGCTGGTGCATAGTTTTAGTTTTGGAGACTGTAATTTCGAAAGGGCTTCGGAGGAAAGGGGTTCTAAATGGGGTTCAGGCTCTCCGAACCGGTTCGAAGAACCTTTTACCAGTTTGGTCGCGAACCGGTTAAAAAAACCCGAACCTGAACCCTAAAAACCGATTCAGAACCGGTTTGGAAGAACATCTAATATTAACCGGTTCTTAAACCGGTTCGCAGCAGGGTACGAAATGGGGTTCGGGTTCTCCAAACCTTCGAAAGAACCCTTTAAGAATCAGTTTGCAAAATGGCTTTTGTACCGTGTGGGGCCGGTACTTTAAAAGCAAGCCCCACTGCATCTCTCCCCGTGTATGTCGTAAAAGGCGACTAAGGGATATGACCCCATTCTTATATTACTAGGTGGTTATTACCCGCCCGGGTTGGTACCACCGCACTGAATGAAAGGTCGGTCGAAACGGCTATGTAAATAGTTTGTGTTTTCCGTCCAGTTCAGTGTAGCCGGCACGACCGAAGGGAAGAACTGACGTGGCACCAAGTTCATCCGATGTTATGGGCTGACATCACGGATGTTGTAGGTGATGTAGCCAACCGTGTCAGTTTCCATAAAAAAAGAAATGTTCTTAGAACCGTTTCGAAAGAACCCTTTTAAGAACCGGTTTGCATGATGGTTTTGAGAACCGGTTCTCGAACCGAGCTGCATAACCGGACTCGTTTAAGAACCGGGTCATAACTCGAGAACCACTGGTGCTAGACTCATCGTGTTGGTACTCAAACTTCAGGTCTCGGTGAGATCTATCCATCTGTCACGTGAACTTTTGTTTTGGTCATAACTTGAGACCTGAGGTTTGAGTACCAACACGATGGGTCTAGCACCAGTGGTTCTTGAGCTATGACCAAAACAAAAGTTCACGTGACAGATGGATAGATCTCACCGAGACCTGAAGTTTGAGTATGATGGGTCTAGCAAGAGTGGTTCTCGAGTTATGACCAAAACAAAAGATGACGAAAGCTTACGATCTTTTGGGAAGTATTCCCTGCCTACGTCACGCGAAACTATACGCATAACAACCACATAGCGCATAGCAGGTACCTACCTACCGCGTCGCGCGCCGCCCGCCCGTCTCGCTGCGCCCCTCCGCGCCGCGCACCGCCCCCGCGCCGCGCCGCCACACCGCCGCCGCTCCGCCGCCAGTCGTCTCGTCAGTCGACTGCGTGCGAGCGAGTGAGTGTTTAGGGCTCACTTTGTAATTTCCTACCTAGATATTGATTATTCAAATTGAAATGCATAAGACGTTTTTTATGAATAATTACAGGAAATAGGCTCACTCGTAATTGTCTAGTATTTTTCACGATGGGATAGTTCCTCATGTGTTTATATTTTATTTGAATTTTGTGCTTGTATGGTTTACGCCATTTAGGCCGAAGTGTTGCTCCAATTTTGATACATTGTATCCTTCCTTCCTTCCTTACCTATAATAAAATCCAACGTCTGCTTTCTGTCTGTCTGTCTGTCCGCTTATAACTCGAGAACCACTGAACCGATTTTAATAAAACAAAATTCTACGGATAGCTTGATTCTTCCCATCAACTATAGGCTACTTACTATCACGCTAAATGACTTATGAGGTTAGCAGTGAAGTGAAATATGAGAGCGGGCGGAGCCGCGGGCACAGCTTGTATTTGATAATATGCTTGTCTATGTGTTTGTTTGTAAGGATTTTAATTGGTTTCTAATTATAATTCAATAGGTACTAATATTTCTTAGTTTTTTTTTCTGCAGCTTATATAGCAGCATAAGAGTGAAAATTAATAAAAATAATGCCATTAAAAAAATATGAGTTTTAAAACTAAAACCCAACTAACTACAAAGAGCAACCAAAAATATGTAAAAAAAGTAAGTTAATATACATTATAATTTATTTATTATGTAGTTTTTTTCATAATCGAAAAGAATTTACATGTTAAATGATTAAAATTTACTACGGCGACCCCTACCGTGGTAATTTTACCTTAGAATTTTAGAATGCAAAGCGCTCATTTTGCTAGGTATCAAACGTTCATTAAGGTATGTATACTATTTTAAAACAGAAAAAGAGTATTGACTAAGTTGAAAAACGAGTATAAATTGAACACCCCGATATTTAAGAGTAGCTATTTAGTATTTAGTAAACATTACATCGTGGCAACACACAAGATGTTGGTTGTCGGTCAGCCAGCTGTGTGAGTGATGACGACATTCATTTTGAATCTCTTCCCCTCAACCCTCCGCCCTTCTTCCAGCCATATTACCTAGCCACAAAAATACCCCGATAACGGTACTAACGAGGCGAGCGAGACTGGCGAGCGAGACCGCCCGCGGTGAAGTGCGGTGCGGGGCGGGGCGGAGGAAGCGCATTTCTTGGAATTCCAACGGGTAATACATTGCTGTAGATACCTATCTAAAAATAAATAACTCATGTACCTATTATTTATTACCATATTTTGTTATACATTTTAGCTCCACTACCGGTCACCTATCATCATCATCATCAATCAATATCAATACTCAATATACTCAATACTAATAATAAGTCTGTAAGGGGTGGTCATGGAGTAAGTTACTTTGTTTTAGGAAATATTGAGTTTGTAGTCTCTATGTATGATACTAAAGCTAAATTGACGATTTTTAGAAATCTTTTCTGTATGTATGTATGTATGTTCCGCCATAACTCTTAAACCGATCATCCGAATTCGATGAAACTCTGTACAAGCACATTTAACTATACGGGACACAGGATAGGCTACATAAAATTCAGCTCCGGTTACGCTAAGATGTGGCTCCCATACAAATCGAATCGAAATAAAGGCGGCGCGGCGCGGCGGGGCGGTTGGTAGCGCTAGCGGCTAGATGTCGGAGGCTTGCGGCGGCGGCGGCGGAGGCGCGGGCGCGGCGCGGGGTGCGGTCTGGCGGAGCGCGGTGTGCGTATGCATTGTCTCGAGCAGAGTTTTTATTTAATTCGATTCATAATGGTTTACTTCGTTAGGTATCTATTTGATTAATTTTAGGTGTAAAAGTGTTGTTGCAAGTCGATGTTAGAGGATATTTACTTAACTGGATTTCCTATTTGATTTAAGTTATTTGATCGTATGTTTATTATATTGTAAGTAGTATAGTATGCGCACAATACTAGCGAAAAGATTCTTATTTTTACCCGACTACGGCGAAGCGAAAAGGAGAGTTATGTGTTTGACCGGTATGTATGTATGTATGTATGTATGTATGTATGTATGTATGTATGTATGTATGTATGTATGTATGTATGTATGTACGTATGTACGTATGTATGTATGTATGTATGTATGTATGTATGTATGTATGTATGTATGTATGTATGTATGTATGTATGTATGTATGTATGTATGTATGTATGTATGTATGTATGTATGTTCATCTGATCCCTCATAACTTCGAAACTACTTATCATAATTTGACAAAAAATGAGGTATCGTTGGATGCGTTTTGACGCTGGTTATAGGCCATGTGACGTCCCATAAAATTGGATATGGCGCCATCTAAACGACACAAAGTCATGACCTAAAAAAAATTTGTTTAATGATGCCGTGTTGGGTATCAAATGAAAGGGCTTAATTAACACATTTAAAAATTGTATATATTGTTAGCTGTTGCTTTCGGATTTGCTTGCATGCATCCGATAATTGGGAATAATTTCTAAAATCAGGCTTCACTCCAAACCTACCCAAAATACATCCTACTAATATTATAAACGCGAAAGTTTGTGAGTGAGTTGCGTTCAGGAATACGATAAACCTTCTCAAAGAAAGTAAGTAACTAATGGCGAGGCCGAAGGCCTCGCCCATAGTTACTTACTGTCTTCGAAAAGGTTTATCGTCTTCCTGAACGCAGCTCGGCCTTCGGCCTTGCCATCTGTTACTTACTTTCTTCGAGAAGGTTTATGGTCTTCCTGAACGCAGCTCGACCTTCGGCCTCGCCCTCTGTTACTTACTTTCTTCGGAAACGTTATCCTCTTCCTGAACGCAGCTCGGCCTTCGGCCTCGCCCATAGTTACTTACTGTCTTCGAGAAGGTTTATCGTCTTCCTGAACGCAGCTCGGCCTTCGGCCTCGCCCTTTGTTACTCTCTTTCTTCGAGTAGTTTTATGGTATTCCTGAACGCAGCTCGGCCTTCGGCCTCGCCCATAGTTACTTACTGTCTTCGAGAAGGTTTATAGTTTTCCTGAACGAAGCTCGGCCTTCGGCCTCGCCCTCTGTTACTTACTTTCTTCGAAAAGGTTACCCTCTTCCTGAAAGCAGCTCGGCCTTCGGCCTCGCCCTCTGTTACTTACATTCTTCGAAAAGGTTATGCTCTTCCTGAACGTAGCTCGGCCTTCGGCCTCGCCCATAGTTACTTACTGTCTTCGAGAAGGTTTATCGTCTTCCTGAACGCAACTCTGCCTTCGGCCTCAAAAAGTTACTCACTTTCTTCGAGACGGTTTATCGTTTACCTGAACCCAGCTCGCCCTTAGTTACTAGCCTGAACCCAGCTCGCCCTTAGTTCTTCCTTTGAAATACAAATTTCACGCGAGCGAAGCCGCGGGCAAAAGCTAGTAAATTTATAAATTTGTTACATAGGTAGGTACCTACATACTTAGGTAGGTACTGACAAATTGATATGAGACGTGTACTTATAACTTATATATAAGGCAAGACTTTTACGGTACCGTGCGTGTGGGCCGGTACTTAATAAGAATAGCCCCACTGCATCTCTCCCCGTGCATGTCGTAAAAGGCGAATAGGATAGGGACACGATGCCGTGCTAAAGGGCGACAGGCAAGCCACCTTTCACTTTGTCACGGTCCTTCCACCGAGTCATGCAGCAGGTGGGTCTTCATGCCTTACTTGCTGCTTGATGTAGTTATCTTGTCCGAATAATTATTTGCTAAACGTGGTGATCGATGTTGCGCTGTAATTTACAAGAGTACTTGCAGCACAACACCGATTACTCTGCTTACCCCGATTGTCGGGATGATGGTCGGGATATATTATTATTATTATTATTTTATTCTTTTATTAACACATATATTTACAATAATTTTACATATAATAAACTATACCTAAAATATACAGAAATTATATATAAAATTATTATAAAATAAATGGAGTTTCCACCACCGGCGGCGGGGCGAGCCCAAGCTACCGATGGTCGGGTCCCAAATAGAGGAACCTCCGGACGATGCGTGCAGTGTCCCTTGACCCAACCACTCAGCGAGAGCCTCTCAAGGTGGTCGTCGAGGCTCTTCGCTATCAGCCCATGCGCCGAAACGACTATGGGCACAACGATCGTCGAGTCGACGGGCCACATTTTGGTAACCTCGTGCTGCAGATCCAGATATTTTAACATCTTCTCTGCTTCCTTACTTACGAGGTTACCATCGTGCGGCACGGCGATATCGACGAGCGTTGCGCGCCTTGCCTCCCGGTCTACTATCGCAATATCAGGCCTGTTCGCGAGAATAGTCCTGTCTGTGATAATGGACCGGTCCCAGTAGAGTGTGACATGACCGTTCTCGAGAACTGGCGGTGGATTGTACTTATAGTAAGGCACCTCGGTACCCACAAGGTTGAACTTTAAGGCAAGTTGCTGGTGGATAATCCTGGCTACTAGGTTGTGTCTATGCAGATACTCGGTGTTGGCAAGCTGCGAACAACCGGAAATCACATGTCTGAGGGACTCGCTAGGTTGGTGGCAGGCGCGGCAGATGTCAATGGTGCCGTCCTTCATTATGTATTTCCTATAGTTGTTCGTCTTGACAACCTCATCTTGTATTGCAAAGACAAACCCCTCGGTTTCCCCGAAGAGGTCCCCGAAGCGTAGCCAGTGCACGGAAGCAAGTTGGTCTACATCCGGTCCCGTGAGAGACCGGAAGTACCTACCGTGCAGCTCCTTGCCTTTCCATACTTTCATGCGGTCCTCAGTGCTCAGTACAACCGGCTTCCGCCAGTTCTCTTTTCCCATGCTCAGCGGGGTAAGACCTTTATCGCTGGTGACGACATCGCGGTGCATCTCACATTCAGTCTGGCACCTTGGACGGAACGGATGTGTAGTCGGTGTCATACACATACATCACATAACATAACTAATTAGCTGTAGTTAACTTTGTTTGTTCTCGCACGGAACTAGTGCCTAACTGTGTAGTTTATCAATCGTGATAAGCATCATTCATTAGTCAATCGTTGTATTCGTCGCTGTGGAGTGAATTAAACACATGATTTTTGCATCGTACTGACTGCGTTTGCGTCGGTGCGGCGAGGCGGTTAGTCGGTGAGTCGGCTGAGGCGGCGAGCGAGCGAGCAACACGAAGCGAGTGGCGGCGAGCGTCCGACACCGACCGTGCCGAGACGAAACCGGTTTTTTCAGCGAGCACGCACGGGCCACGGCGCACAGTGGGGCGAAATTGGAAAAAGTGGGACTCAGGCACGGCGCAACATCTACTGCACCTACGACTGCGAGTAGACTGGGAAGTCTGACGTGGCGAAGACGACGACGACGACGACGGCGCACGGTGGCATAGTGACGTAACACAGTAGATATGACTACATGCGAGGCGTGCAGTGGGGACATAGGTACAGAGAAGAGCATAACATGTCGTGACTGCAAGCAGATCTATCACATTGCATGTATTAGTCTCCCGGGAGACCAAGGTAGGCGTACCAGACTCACAACCAAAGAGTGGACATGCCCATGCTGCACGGCTGCACTCCGACTGGGAACAGAATGCACGAACAGCCCACGTGCAAAGTCGGCCGTGGTGGTAACTCCAACTGGTGAGACTCCTCCAGCTCTGCAAACAGTACTCACACCAAAAAACTGCTCGCAGGCGGACGCTCTCGCGACTGATAGTCTGAGTGGGAAAGATAATACAAATACTCCAGTACTAATGGCTGGAACAGGTAGTGGTGCGAAAGTCGGAAAGCAAGCCCTGAAAGAGCATAACTCGAAGCCAGTGCCACCATCTGGCGCCTCACATGATGTTACCAAGATCCTACAGGAGCAGATCCAGAAACTGCAAGAAAGTATGGTGACGAAAATGGAAGAAAAAATTAACGAACAAAACAAAATAATTAAGCAGCAAACAATTAAAACCGATGAAATTATTTCACAAAACAAGGAGTTACTTAAGTCAATGACTTACCTTCAGCAAAAATATGATGAGCTCCACTCTAAAGTTGAGGAAATGGGAAAAATAAAAACTGAGGTCCAATCACTACGAAAAGAAAATACAACGTTGAAAATTCAGTTGGAAAACATAGAATATAAAATGGACCTAAGTGAATATAACCAGATCAAGTCGGACATTGAAATTAGAGGCTGTGACGAATCTGCTAGTGAGGAAACTGCTGTAAAAAAAATATTGGCTCTGGTGCAGGCATCAGCTCAGGAAGTTGGCCTCATAGACACTCGCCGGGACAAGACCAGGCCGCCCGGCCCTACTCCCAGGCCCATCATCCTGACGATGGCCTCGCAAGCATCAAGAGACAACTTACTGATAAAGTTTAGGGAATATAATAAGTCCTACAAAGGTGCTGACAATTGCCTAAACTCGACTTCACTCAAACTGTCCAGCACTCATCACAAGATATTTGTATCGGAAAGACTCACACCGCGGTGTAAATTCATTCTAGCGCAAGCTAAGGCTGCAGGAGCAAAGAAAAACTATAAATATGTCTGGGCAAGGGGAAACTTGGTTTTTCTGAGAAAGGATGAGGCCTCTGACCGTATAACGGTAAAAACTATCACTGGCCTTGACAAAATCTGACTGAAAGTAGCCGAATCTCCCATCAACCAACACACATATCTTGCTTTTTACCTCTACACTAATATACCTATATATTTGTATACATCTAAACACACAGTGCTAACTTATTATATTATAAAATATATCTTATTCCTACGTTTTCCTGATTACCATATAGTGTTTGCTTGCTTACTATACGATAATATATTATTTTTTCAAAAACAATAATTGGTCGTTAATGTTACGAACGAATTATAAATGTTGGATATGGTAAGTCTTGCTGATGAGTTGGACACATTTAGCTCTATAAAAACTACGATGGTTCACTCACCAGAACACTGTAAATCTTACTTCACTAACTCGGAACAAAGCATTACAATAATTACAATTAATATAAGAAGTATTAACTGCAACTTTAATAGCTTATGCATACTGTTAAAACGACTCAACGTGGAATTTGATATCATAATCCTAACGGAATGCTGGCTATCATCAACATACACGTCTAAAAATCTCCCTGGCTATAATACGTACAATACAAAGAGAAACCAACTTCAGAATGATGGCATTGTCGCATATATAAAACAACAACTAAGCGCATTGACATACGAGCCACTGTGTGAAGATGCAAATTGTTTAATATTAAAAATAGCTGAAATTACAGTCATAGCCATATACAGGTCACCCTCTTTCAGGAATACAGGGCCATTCCTCCAGTCACTAGATAGCATACTAAACGAATATAATATACATAGTACGACAACTATTCTGACAGGAGATATGAACATAAACATACTCAACACGACTAGCCAAAACACGCATGCACACGACTACCTAAACCTACTAGCTGAACACAGCCTGACTCCCGCGATAAACATACCTACACGGCAACAAGCTTGTCTTGATCACTTTATGATTCGGTCGACAAGTAAACCAATAGCGCTTGTATGTTTAACCGATCTAACTGATCACTATCCTATATTAATAGAGCTAACTCTGAACCATAAGAAAATAAAACCTACAAATAATATTACCACAAAGTATGACTACGACAAAATTGAAAAAGAAATGGCAACACAAGACTGGACAAACATTCTTAACATAAACAACCCTAACACAGCCATGGACATTCTGACCTCACTAATAAAAAACATAATGAACTCAAACAAAAGTACAACTAAAAATAAAATAAAAAACTTAAATATAAAACCATGGGTCACCAAGCGTCTAGTTAAATGTATGAAAACCAGAGACTATCTTCACATGCAAGCCCGAAGGTTTCCAGATGATATTAATTTACAAATAAAATATACTAAGTGCAGGAATCACACTAAATCAGCAATGAAGGCGGCTAGGGAGACACACTTTCAGGCTAGGGTTGAGGAGGCAGGAAAAGATTGCAAAAAGGTATGGGATTGTTTAAAGGATATGACGAATAGTACAACTAACAAAAACACTGACATATCGCAAATAAACACACACACTAATGACAACAGCACTTATTCAAAACTTAACACACTTAACATATTTTTCTCTAACATAGGTAAAATACTTGAACAAAAGAAACTTGACATGCTAAACACGACAGAACAATGCCTCATACAGTCGCATAAACCAAATCATCGAATCGGCAGTTCCATATACTTCGCTCCCACCACTACATTTGAGGTATTGTCGATTATAGATAATTTAAAAACTACATCTTCCCCAGGAGTCGACGGCGTCACACCAAAAATAGTAAAATCCTGTAAATATAGCCTAGCAACTCCACTAGCTTATATTTTTAATCTTAGTCTAGAACAAGGAATATTCCCCAGTAGCTTCAAAAGTGCCTTGGTAACCCCGATCTACAAGGCTGGTGATGCGACTGAATGTGGGAATTATCGCCCTATAGCATTGCTTAGCACCTTCTCGAAAATCCTGGAATAAAATTGTGAAGAAAAGACTGACTGACTTTTTCGAACTGCATCATCTTATTTCAGTGAGACAATACGGCTTTCGGAAAAACATGAGCACCGAGGACGCACTAGAACAACTCATGAGATATGTAGTTTCGTCTCTTGACTCCGGGCAGCATTGTGTTGCAGTCTTCTTAGACATTCAGAAGGCCTTTGATTCAGTGTCGCACGCGCTCTTACTGCGTAAGCTAGAGGAAGCTGGTATTAGAGGAGTGGCATGTAACTGGTTTGAGGATTATCTTAAGAACAGAACACAAGCTACGAAACATGAAGCATCGATAAGTGACGTATCAGAAGTGACATATGGAGTCCCGCAGGGCAGTGTACTGGGGCCGGTTCTATTCCAAATGTATGTCAATGACCTCTGTAACCTGGAGCTAACAAATGGAGAAGTGGTAGCGTTCGCTGACGACACTGTTCTGATGTTTAGGGGGGACTCTTGGGAGAAAGTGATAAAGTCTGCTGAAACTGGCTTGGCTAGAGCTAAGTGGTGGTATGATCACAACCTCCTGAACCTCAATGTCAAGAAGAGTAACTGCATCTACTTCGCCATATCAGCAAGTAGAAAGCCTTCCCATGAACTAGCACTCCGCATGCACAGTTGCCATGACTTTGAAGTGAACCCAGAATTTGTACCTATGGCAAATTGTGTATGCCCTAAAGTCTTGAGGACAAATGTAGTTAAATATCTTGGCATACACATCGATGAGTGCCTAAACTGGTCTATGCACATTGAAAAGAGTGCTGGTAGATTGAGAAGGCTTATATACTTCGTTAGGGAGGTCAGAAACATTCTGACGACAACACATTTAAAAATGGTATACTATGCCCTAGCCCATAGCATAATCCAATATGGAATATTGGTATGGGGTGGGTGCAATAAAACAGTTATGGATACACTATTTAAAGCACAAAAATCTGTGCTAAGGGTAATGTTCAAAAAGAACTACAGGTTCCCCACGCAGCAGCTACTTCAAGAAACTGAATTATTAAACATACGCCAAATCTACATCCAAACACTTGTCCTTTATCACAAAAAGCATCCACAACATCACATTATAGCGAGTCACCGACACAACACACGAGTCGCTTCTAGCGCTCGCGCCGCTCCGTGCCGAACGAAATTCGCCCAAAGATTCTTTCATTTCCAAGCCCCCAGAATGTACAATTTAAATTCAAGCTGGCATACACTTACACGAGCACGGCTTAAGCACTCGGTCCATCTGTGGCTTTTAGAAAAAGGAGTGCGTTATTGCGAGGATACCTTGGGTGTAATTACATGACCTAAATAATCCTCTTTTTCTCTTAAAGTGATTAATTCGTAACAATATTCTAAAATGAGTGTACTAAGCATCATCATTGTGTATACAGTCTCTTAAACTGAGAAACAGGAAAAAAATCTAGGTATTTTAACATTCATACATATACTCTCTTTTTCTCTAGCTATTTATTTATCTATTTATCTATTCTACATTAAATATAGAAAAATTGTCTGGTGACGGTACTTATTTACTATTTATTTATTTATTTACTATTGTATCTATTCATTCAACTATTGTTTACACAAGTATAAAAACACTAACAAAACGTGAAATTCTGAGATGCCAGCTGACTCAGAAGAGTGTAGCCGGAACACGGGCAGAGGCCTAGTCCGGCAGCTTACAACCAAGCGCAGTTTAATCATCCAATGCAATATTACATTCAGGTTCATTCATGGGGATAATATGTAATATGTACCATACGAAAATACTTGTTTGTACCCGTAAACTGTAATTGTCCACGAAATTGTAATGTGTATATTGTCTGTAATAAAAATTTATCTTATCTTATCTTATCTTAAACATCAGTCTTTTCCAAAAAGTACTGACGGAGATTGAATACCTCGCGGTTGTGCAGGTTCTTGGCATTTAACATACCTCGACCCCCACACTTCCGCGGGATATACAACCTCATGACCGATGATCGTGGGTGGTGCATACGGGATTTCGTCATCAGCGTCCTGACCTTTCTGTCCAGCGAGTCCAATTCGGTCTGAGTCCATCTGAGAATACCGAAGGTATATACGAGCACAGGCATGACCCAACCGTTATAGGCACGAATTTTATTACCGCTTTTTGTCAAAAGGCTTTAGCACTTTTGTAAGACGGTGAAAAAACTTTTCCGTAACTGATTGTTTCATGTCCGTATCTCGTATGTTGAGAGCCTCCGATATTCCCAGATATTTATAGGTTTCGTCTTCGGAGAGAGCTCGAACATTCATGGACTCCGACAACTGTATGCCGCCGGAGTTCACGATCACACCTCGTTCCACATGGATGGTCCCACATTTTTTTCAAACCCACATGGTTTCACATACGCTTGCCGGTAAGCTAAGTTCAGCTTGTTATGCCATAAAAAAATTAAAGAATTATGTGGCATACAAGCTGCTAAAACTGTGTATTATGCTTACTTCGATAGTCTTATGTCTTACTAGCTGTTGCCCGCGGCTTCGCTCGCGTGAAATTCGTATTTCAAAGAAGAATCTAAGTAACTAAGGGCGAGGCCGAAGGCCGAGCTGCGTTCAGGTAAACGATAAATCTTCTCAAATAAAGTAAGCAACTAACGGCGAGGCCGAAGGCCCAGCTGCATCCTGGAAGACAATAAACCTTCTCAAAGAAAGTAAGTAACTAAGGTCGAGGCCGAAGGCCGAGCTGCGTTCAGGAAGACGATAAACCTTCTCGAAGAAAGTAAGTAACTAAGGGCGAGGCCGAAGGCCGAGCTGCGTTCAGGTAAACCAAAAACCCTCTTCTGCCTTCGGGCCTCGCCTTAAATGACTTCCTTTCTTCGATAGCATATAATATCGTAATATAATATCTATTTATTTAATAAAATATATAAAAAAGTAATATTAATAACTAAATAATTAAAACCTACCTAACAAACATTAAAATAACTATCATAAAATGGGCGTTTTCAAATGTTTCTAGAACACTTGCGGCATTACCCCGCTGGAAGGCAAAGCTTACCGTTTGAATGAAGTAGGCCCTTGATTGCGGGACACCAGTTGCGTCCACCAGCAGAGACCCAAGCCTCTTCAAGAAGCTTTTGGCTTCAATGACTGCTCCACGGACCGAGGGTTTCAACCGCAAACGCAACAAATTCGAAATCTTGAATTATATATCTATAATATTTATTGCGTTTGAGGCTGTCCGCCCAGGCCTTGGCCGCGCCGGCCGGTCTTGAAGATGCCCGAACGTGACTTGGAGCCAATGTGAGAACACAAATGGCATCCCACATCAAAGACCTACCCTTGGCCCATGGAACTAAGGTGATACCATCGGGACTCTTGCCATCCAGCCGGGAATAACCGCAAGGTTTTAGGATGCACGGTATGTTTGCCGTCAGAAGCGTGGACTTTATAATAAAATTTAAATTAATTTAACTCAATCTTAATATCGCTTAGTTATCTACTTTATTCGAGATGGTTTAGCTTCATCCAGAACGCAGCTCGGCCTTCGAACTAGCCCTTAGTTACTTGCTTTCTTCGAGATGGTTTAGCTTCTTCCCGAATGCAGCTCGGCCTTCGGCCTCGCCCTTATTTACTTGCTTTCTTCAAGATGTTTTATTATTTATGAGAATGTAGCTCGGCCTTCGGCCTCGCCTTAGTTACTCACTTTCTTCAAGATGGTTTAGCTTTTTCCTGAACGCAGCTCGGCCTTCGGCCTCGCCCTTAGTTACTTCCTTTCTTCGAGATGGTTTATTATTTATCAGAACGAAGCTCGGCCTTCGGCCTCGCCTTAGTTACTTACTTTCTTCAATATAGTTTAGCTTCTTCCTGAACGCAGCTCGGCCTTCGGCCTCGCCCTTAGTTAATTGCTTTCTTCGATATGGTTTATTATTTATCAGAATGTAGCTCGGCTTTCGGCCTCGCCTTAGTTACTTACTTTCTTCAAGATGGTTCAGCTTCTTCCTGAACGCAGCTCGGCCTTCGGCCTCGCCCTAGTTACTTACTTTCTTCAAGATGGTTCAGCTTCTTCCTGAACGCAGCTCGGCCTTCGGCCTCGCCCTAGTTACTCGCTTTCTCCGAGATGGTTTATTATTTATCAGAACGTATCTCGGCCTTCGGCCTCGCCTTAGTTACTTACTTTCTTCAAGATGGTTTAGCTTCTTCCTGAACGCAGCTCGGCCTGTGGCCTGCCCATAGTTACTTACTTCATTCAAGAAAGAATGTTTTTTTTCTTCCTGAACTCAGCTCCGACTTCCGCCTCGCCCTTAGTTCCTTTCATCGAGAAAGAATATCGTTTAAGTGAGCGCAGATCCGCCTTCGCCTCCGCCTTTAGCTACTTACTTTTTTTTTAATACGAATTTCACGCTAGCGAAGCCGCGGGCAACAGAAATATAAATTGCACCAATGACAGCAACATAAGTTCGACTTAAATTTTTTTTATTTTTTATTTCTCAAACATTTTGTCACCGGCCAGCTCACGTCGAGATGACAGTTCTCCGTTGTCAACTTGTCATTTAAATTTTATAATAATTTTAATTTTTATTATATTTTTTTGTTTATTATGTTAATCCGGGATATACACTGTCACTATACAAAGTTTCGTCAAATTCTGTTCAGTGGTTTTTGCGTGATGCGCGTACAGACAAAGAGAGATTATTAATTTAACGATTTTATTATATTTTATTATTATTATTATTTATTTACACATTTTTTTTATATTAATTTTACATAATATTTACAAACTTAAAATCTAAAATTAATACAAAAACAAATGGAGTTTTCACCACCGGCGGCGGGGCGAGCCCAAGCTACCGATGGTCGGGTCCCAAAGAGAGGAACCTCCGGACGATGCGTGCAGTGTCGAGCAGGGCTGCCTTCTGGATCTGGCCCTTGACCCAACCACTCAGCGAGAGCCTCTCAAGGTGGTCGTCGAGGCTCTTCGCTATCAGCCCATGCGCCGAAACGACTATCGGCACAACGATCGTCGAGTCGACGGGCCACATTTTGGTAACCTCGTGCTGTAGATCCAGATACTTTAACATCTTCTCTGCTTCCTTACTGACGAGATTACCATCATGCGGCACGGCGATATCGACGAGCGTTGCGCGCCTTGCCTCCCGGTCCACTATCACAATATCAGGTCTGTTCGCGGGAATAGTCCTGGACCGGTCCCAGTAGAGTGTGACATGACCGTTCTCGAGAACTGGCAGCGGATTGTACTTATAGTAAGGCACTTCGGTACCTACAAGGTTGAACTTTAAGGCAAGTTGCTGGTGGATAATCCTGGCTACTAGGTTGTGTCTATGCAAATACTCGGTGTTGGCAAGCTGCGAACAACCGGAAATCACATGTCTGAGGGACTCGCCAGGTTGGTGGCAGGCGCGGCAGATGTCAATGGTCCCGTCCTTCATTATGTGTTTCCTATAGTTGTTCGTCTTGACAACCTCATCTTGTATTGCAAAGACAAACCCTTCGGTTTCCCCGAAGAGGTCCCCGAAGCGTAGCCAGTGCACGGAAGCAAGTTGGTCTACATCCGGTCCCGTGAGAGACCGGAAGTACCTACCGTGCAGCTCCTTGCCTTTCCATACTTCCATGCGGTCCTCGGTGCTCAGTACAACCGGCTTCCGCCAGTTCTCTTTTCCCATGTTCAGCGGGGTAAGACCTTTATCGCTGGTGACGACATCGCGATGCATCTCACAAACATCAGTCTTTTCCAAAAAGTACTGACGGAGATTGCATACCTCGCGGTTGTGCAGGTTCTTGGCATTTAACATACCTCGACCCCCACACTTCCGCGGGATATACAACCTCATGACCGATGATCGTGGGTGATGCATACGGGATTTCGTCATCAGCGTTCTGACCTTTCTGTCCAGCGAGTCCAATTCGGTCTGAGTCCATCTGAGAATACCGAAAGTATATACGAGCACAGGCATGACCCAACCGTTATAGGCACGAATTTTATTGCCGCCTGACAAAAGGCTATTAAGTACTTTTGTAAGACGACGAAAAAAATTATTATTATTATATGTATATATATATATATATATATATATATGTATATATATAGAAGATGGATTATTATTTTGGGGAAACGCGGCGGAATCTAATAGAATATTTATTCTTCAAAAAAGAGCACTGCGTTGTATACTCAGTATGAGGGCGAGGGACTCTTGTAGAAATGTATTTGATAAAATAGGAATTATGACATTACCCAGTGTTTATATTTATCAAAATATCTGCTATGCTAGGAAATATATACAGGATGCTACGCTTCACTCTGATATGCACCAGCATGATACAAGGCATAAAAATAATGTTCTAACTACGAAGCACAGGTCATCTAAAATGTCGAAAAGTTTTGTTTGCAACAGTGTTAGATTGTATAATAAAATATCAGAAGAGGTAAAAAATCTAAATGATACTTTGTTTAAGAAACATATCAAATCAATTCTTGTAAAGAAAGCCTACTATACTGTTAAAGAGGCATTCGCCGACAGGACTATATCTTGAGGTTCTGACTGCATAATTAGTTAGCGCATGACTAGGTACTATTTGTACCCAAATTTATTTACTAACCGATTGACAACTTGATACTTCAAGTATCTTAATATTTTTATTTATTTTTTTTTATTATTATTTGACAATACTACATTGTAGTATGTATACTTACTACTAACATCATTGAGTTGATACAAATGACGTATCAAAAATTTGACAAAGGCTCTTTACACCTGATCCACTTAATTAAGTCCTTGCAGTCAGAACTTCAAAAACAAAACCAAAATCTGTTTTTGATCTTGCTCTCAAGCTGTATTTTCAATCGACTGTAGGCGGTGTTAATATGTGGATAGTCACTAAATGGTTGTAAAAATGACTATGAAAAAAAAGCCCTGCGAAGTTTCTTACCGGTTCTTCTTCGTGGGTGTAATCGAATCGGATAGAACAAATTGTAACAAATTCGAGTACAGTCATGCTGTCTAATGAATGCTTAATAAACAATACAATACAATAACAATTAAAATCGACACAGGAAGAAAGCGAAGAAATCGAGGTAAACATCTATGGCAACCGAATTGTAAACGTGGAACATTTTTTTCGCCAATTGCAGAATTTAAATCATCACGATCCTATAACAGGTTGTGGCATTGAATCCATGACCATAGTTGGAGAGAAGAAAGGAGGTTAAGCGTCAAAATTTACTTTTCGGTGTAAAAGATGTACGAAAAGGTTTGTCGTTACAAATTTAGATTTTGAAGACAAAAACACAGTATCAATCAACCATTGCGCTGTAGCAGGAACACTGGCAATCGGCGCAGGATTATCACAGCTGCGCGAATTATGCGCTTCTATGGATTTACCGGTTATATCGAAAACGTTATACAGGAATACACACGACTCATTGTCGAACGTCTGGAAAGAGACAGCTTTCGACGTTATGGCACAGTCCGCTAAAGAAGAGTATGATTTGGCGATCAAGCATGGCAATAAGACGGTGGATGGAATTCCTGTGATAGAGGTGGTCGTCGACGGCTGTTGGAGTAAGAGATCGTATCGAACAAACTATAATCCACTTTCTGGATGTGCTTCCATTGTAGGAAAAAGAACGAGAAAAGTATTGTATATTGGTATAAAAAACAAATATTGTACTATTTGTGCCCGCGCAGACAAACTAAAAATAATTTCCAAAGAACATACCTGTTATAAAAACTTCCATGGGACTAGCACCGCCATGGAGGCAGCTATAATTTTAGAAGGTATCAAAAATTCTATACAAATGTATAGACTGATATATCGTCGGCCTAATTATCAGAATTCGTAAGTCCACATCAGTAAATTTTACAGGAGAAACGGAAAACTGTTTTCCTTACAGAGGTTGACACATTTTTATAGATTCACTAATACTTAGAGTATAAAAAAAATAGGTAAAAAAACTTTTAAGTTAAACGGTTTTATTAAAAATAAAAAACTAGAAAAAAAACAGCTGTACAAAAACTAGAAAATAATAAGGACACAAGCCTGGGCCTTCTTAAGATTTTAGGTCTGCGTAAGAAATCGTGCAATACTAGCGTGCTGTCTTCTCATGTCGGATGCCAAAGGGCACATTGTGTCGCTGCGTCAGTGGAATAAGTAATAAATTGAGACTTTTAACAGACTAATATAAAAACGTGGGGCGCATGTTATTTATTACGCATATTATACGCCCCACGTTTTTATATTAGTCTGTTAAGACGATACCCCTAGCTACGGAAAATTCAAAATTTGCAGGGGCGAGCGTTCCCTGTATACGTATAACTAGTTTGTATAGTTGAACTCTCCCGGAGCGATGCCAGTCGCGATTCACTCGCGCTCAGTCTTCGCATAACCAAGGGCGCGGGATTCCTACCATAGCATGCCGAAACAACTATCGAACTTTACGAAAATCACTTAGGTACCTATGCGTATTGAGTTCAAAGTAAGTTTTTAGGGTTCCGTATCCGTACGGGACCCAAAAAGCCTACGCCGTCAGTCTGTCTGCCCGTCTGTCCGTCCGAGGGCTGTATCTATTGAACCGTAACAGGTAAGTAGGAATATGTTATTGTATAGGATTTTATTGTCTAGGTATATTATAGTTGAAGTTTTCACAGAATTATGTTATTACGAGCTTTTGCCCGCGGCTTCGCTCGCGTGAAATTCGTATTTAAAAGGAAGAAAGTAGTAACTAAGGGCGAGCTGGGTTCAGGTAAACGATAAATCAAAGGTCCGAGGTTCGAATCCAGGCGGCGCGGCGGCGTGAACCAATGAGTTTTTTCTAGCCGAAAATATTTACGTGCATACATACACCTGCTGCTTCACCGTTCGAAATCGTTGTAAAACTGTAGGTCCCTTCCCTTGCCCCTTACTAGGTGGTAGGCTCAAATTGTAGCCGACTGGGTTGATACCACCGTACTGGATGTAAGATGGCCGCATAGCAGCCTCGGTTGTGTTCTCCTCTAGTCCAGTACAGCCTGCAATCCAGGGAAGTCTCCGGTATGGCACCTACCTTCACGGAAGTGATATTGGCTGGTCGGAGCATGCGCTTCGGCCCCTCCAACTCAGTCACCCATAACGGATTACATAAAAAAAAAAACCGTCTCGAAGAAAATGAGTAACTAAAGGCGAGGCCGAAGGCGGAGTTGCGTTCAGGAAGAGTAACAGGTGGCGAGGCCGAAGGCCGAGCTACGTTCAGGAAGACGATAAACCTTCTCGAAGACAGTAAGTAACTATGGGCGAGGCCGAAGGCCGAGTTGCATTCAGGAAGAGGATAACCTATTCGAAGAAAGTAAGTAACAGAGGGCGAGTCCGAAGGCCGATCTGCGTTCAGGAAGACCATAAATCTTCTCGAAGATAGTAACTTATTTGTTACTTTCTTTCTTCGAAAAGGTTTGTCCTCTTCCTGAACGCATCTCGGCCTTCGGCCTCGCCCATAGTTACTTACTGTCTTCGAGAAGGTTTATCGTCTTCTTGAACGCAGCTCGGCCTTCGGCCTCGCCCTTTGTTACTTGCTTTCTTCGAGAAGGCTTATGGTCTTCCTGAACGCAGCTCGGCCTTCGGCCTCGCCCTTTGTTATTTACATTCTTCGAGAAGGTTTATAGTCTTCCCGAACGCAGCTCGTCCTTCGGCCTCGCCCTCAGTTACTTACTTTCTTTGAGTAGGTTTATCGTCTTCCTGAACGCAACTCATTCACAAACTTTCGTGTTTATAATATTAGTAGGACGTATTTTGGGTAGGTTTGGAGTGAGGCCTGATTTTAGAAATTATAATTATCGGATGCATGCAAGCAAATCCGAGAGCAACAGCTAACAATATATAATTTTTTGAAATGTGCTAATTAAGCCCTTTCATTTGAAACCCAACACGGCATCATTAAAAAAAATTTTTTTTAGGGCATATCATCACTTTATGTCCTCTAGAGGGCGCCATATCCAATTTTATGGGACGCCACATAGCCTATAATCAGCGGACGGTCAAGACGCATCCAACGATACTATTCGATATATATTCGATTTGTCAAATTATGATAAGTAGTTTCGAAGTTATGAGGGAACAGATGAACATACATACATACATACATATATACATACAATACACACATACTGGTCAAACACAAGACCTTCCTTTTCGCTTCGCCGTAGTCGGGAAAAACTAAGAGTCTGTGAACTAATATTGCGCGCATACTACACTACGTATAATAGTAAACATACGATCAATTAACTTAAATCAAATTGGAACTTCACTTAAGTAAATATCCGCTAACATCGACTCGCAACAACCTTTTACATAGGTTTGCATCTAAAATTAATCAAATAGATACCTACCTAAGGAAGTAAACCTACATAATATTATGAAATCGAATTAAATAAGAAACTCTCCTCGAGACAATGCATGCACACACCGCGCTCCGCAGACCGCACGCAAACACGTCCGTACAGGTCGATTTTTGCTTTATATAGTGCGTGCGAGCGCGATCGCGGCGCGGCAGCCTGGTGCGCTATTTATAGAACCACTCGTCCTCCCGCAGCGCCACCGCCGCCTCCGCCAGCCGCCCGCCGCCCGCCGCCGCCTACCATACCTTTATTTTGTGCGCGGAAAAATTCGGAAGAAAGTAAGTAAGCCCCCTACCGTACCTTTATTTCGGCGCACGGATCAATTCGGCTTGTATGAGAGCCACATCTTAGCGCAACCGGATCTGAATTATATGTAGCCTATCCTCTGTCCCGTATAGTTAAATGTGCTTGTACAAAGTTTCATCGAATTCGGATGATCGGTTTAAGAGTTATGGCGGAACATACATACATACATACAGAAAAGATTTCTAGTCAATTTAGCTTTAGTATCATACATAGAGGCTACAAACTCAATATTTCCTAAAAGAAAGTAACTTACTCCATGACCATCCCTTAGAGATTTATTATTAGTATTGATGATTGATGATATTGATGATGATTGATGATGATTGATGATGATTGATGGCGGATGTAAAACACCGGTCATGTGCCAGTGAACCTCGCGTAGAGAGGATTGTAACAACGGTTGACATACATACAAACATACAAACACCGGATTATTTAAGTAGACTCGGAAAACTTCGCTTCGCTTGTTCAATTTGTTTTTATGGAAACTGACACGGTTGGCTACAACATCACCTAAAACATGACAGCCCATAACACCGGGTGAACTTGGTGCCATGTCAGTGCTTCCTTTCGGTCGTGCCGGCTACACTGAACTCTTCGGAAAACACGAACTATTTACATAGCCGTTTCGACCGACGTTTTATTCAGTGCGGTGGTACCGACCCGGGCGGGATAAACCCTACTACCTAGTAAGGTAAAAAGGGAAGGGACCTACAGTTTTACGTGCATTATACCTAATACTTATTCTTTAAAATGCACATTTCTATAGGAATAGATGAGTTTTAAAATTTCGACATATACACGGACGCGGGCACACTGAGGTACAGAATTCAATTCCTCAGTCACCGATTCACCAAATATGACGTTACGCGGGTCAAGTGTCGCCGGTACGGTTTTCATGTTATCGCAACCACATGCTGTGACATTTGGCGGCGACGAACGCGGCAACGGCGGCGGTACGTCCGAGGGTGGCGGCGATGGCGACGAACGCGAAGACGGCGGCGGTTCCTCCGAGGACGGCGGCGATGGCGACGAACGCGGCGACGGCGGTGGTTCCTCCGAGGGCGGCGGCGATGGCGAGGAACGCGGCGACGGCGGTGGTTCCTCCAAGGGCGGCGGCGATGGCGACGAACGCGAAGACGGCGGCGGTTCCTCCGAGGACGGCGGTGATGGCGACGAACGCGGCGACGGCGGTGGTTCCTCCGTGGGCGGCGGCGATGGCGACGAACGCGAAGATGGCGACGGTTCCTCCGAGGACGGCGGTGATGGTGACAAACGCGAAGATGGCGGCGGTTTCTCCGAGGGCGGCGGCGATGACGTATAAGTCAGTGAAGGCGTTGGCGATGCCTTGGGTGTGGCCAATGCGGATGACGGCGTTGTCAACGATGTGGATGCCGGCGGAGGCAGCGTTACGGCAGGTGTTTTCACAGATGATGATGTGGGGGCCGCCTCCATTGCCTTCGATGACGGTGACGAGCTTCGCTTCCTCTTAAAATATCGGGATCTATATATATTTATAATTGATGGTGACGTTGGAGGACTCGGACTCGCACTCCGACGTTTATTTGTTTTTCTTCACTAGCTAATGGTTCTCACGAAGAGTAAAAAGGTATGCAAGAGAAAGAAACAAAATTGACATACTTACATGAGAAGATTAATAATCAGCTCATAGAAAAAGTCGTTTTTATTTTAGGCGGCCAGTCTTGTTGCCACAGATTTTATACTGGTTTTATACCGAATTATAGGTATTATTCAGTCGGCAACTTATTGTATTTAAACCGATTTACATCTCTGTTGTAAAGAATAATACACCAGTATTAGGCTATATTCGGCTTAAATAATGGCATTGACATTTCATGTTATTTTCTATGAATTATGGTTATCACATTCTCCCTGAGTGGAGAAGCAAACGTAGTCGTCGAGAAACTTGGGGGCTTTAGTTAGTCTCTCGGATCGTCGTGGTGCATCAGAAGAGGGGCTTGTCTGAGGTGGTTGTGTTAACGACTCTTGTGGTTTCACTATAGATTCTTCAGGCTGTTCCTCCGTCAGATCTCGTTGTTCGTTACGTTGATTGTTGTCAGGCGTTCGTGTTGTCGTTATAATATCTTCACCACACCATCCCTGTATCCCTGGCCTCTCGGAGCCAACTGTCTATTAGACACGGTCGTTTCTTTACCATTTGTTAAGCGAACAAAGGAATGGTCAGGGTTAGATTCTAGATGTTCTACTTCTTCTACCAGCGGTTGATATTTGCTTGTACGATCGTTCCACTTCATGAAAACCGTTCCAGGAGATAGAAGCCAAGTTTGAACTGATTGTCCGTTAGGTGACCGGCTAGTGTCATGAAACATTCTTTCGTATGGGGTCGCATTAGTGGCCGTGCAGAGTAGAGACCGAATTGAATGTAGGGCTGCAGGTAGGACATCTTTCCATTTAGCAATTTCAATACCTTTTGTTTTAACAGCTAATTGTATGGTCCCCACACTGTTCCATTGAGCCTCTCGACCTGTCCATTCCCTGGCGGATTGTACGGGGTTGTCCTACTCGTGGCTACATTTCTTATGTGAAGAAAAGTCTTGCTTGAGTTCAGATGACATGAAGTTACTTCCCCGATCAGAATGGGTGAATGCAGGCAGTCCAAACATATAAAAGAGACTATTCAGGCATTTTATGATAGTTTGAGTAGTGAGGTCTGGACACGGGAAGGCGAAAGGGAAGCGCGAATATTCGTCGATGACAGTCAAGAGGTACCGATTTTTAGTTGACGGTAATGGACCCTTGAAATCGAGACTGAGCCTCTCAAAAGGACTCGTGTGTCCAATCAATGTGCTTCCATACTTGTAAAATCTTGGCTTTATTTCAGCACATATTTGGCAAGACATTGTAATTTTTACAATGTCTAATTGTACGGCAAGTTTTACCCGCGTATCCAATGCGTCATGCGAGGGATTCTGGGGTGACAGAGGTTTTGGTGTAATTGGAATAATTTATTAGTATTATTGATATTAGCACAGACTCGTGATAACTTGATAAGGCATCGGCTACAATATTTTCCTTGCCCGGTCTGTACACTAACTATGTCGTATTTAGAACACGAGAGCTACGGGCACCGCGGTTGAACGGCTCGTCTATTACCAGATTTTCTTCTTGACTTTGACTTTTATTTTCAGCATGCCTGAAGTCGAAGAATAAAATTAAAAAAGTCTTCTCAAATGCAAGATTAATAAAATGAAGATAAAGTAACTCAAATATTTGATTTTTTTTTTACCAATTCACATATCATTTCATAGGAAAAGTTGTTCTATTTCAGATATAGAAACTACCATTTGAGGGCTAACAGTAAAAAAACTTGTATAATTTTTTTATAAAACATTTTTTTTGTTGACAAATTATATTTATTCTCGACATTGAATCACCACTTATAATTAAAAAAAAAACTTCTTTAAACTATACTCTCAATGTTCTCAAATCGATCATATCCTTTTCTTGCCATATCATGTGAATCCCGTCAACGAACTTTATGAATTCAAAAATTATTTCTTATCGGCTTCTTTTCACAATATTCATATGGTTAGCGCGCTGTTTCAATTGGTTATTCCTTTTGTTGGAGCTGTAATTGATTCCTTTTCCTTTATTTCCCATTTTCATGTACGTCAAACAACCAAAGACAACGTCAAACAGAGCGACGCGGACACACGTCCGTACGGCGCGACTGTCCGCGCTACACTGGCTGGCCGCGCGTACAACCATCTATTTTATACAATTATTTCAATGTATAGTTCAAGCAAAATTTAAAATTCGAAATTTTACAACAATAGCGACATGCTAAATAATATAACGAATATTTTGGTTATTTTGCTAAATCAAAATAATGCTTGTGTAAGTAGTAAAGCGAAAAAAACGTCAAAATTAGGTGTTACTTTACGAATTTTTTTCGGATACTTATTCACACTAATTCGAAAAATTAAAACAATCAAGTCCAAGATTTAGTTCTCAATTTAATGCTATTATTTTTTAAAGTTGTGTATTATGAAATTTTTATAACAAAACTTGAAAACGAAATTTTGAACGAAAGCATAGATATATGTACAGATTTACACTACGTATCTATAGCAACTAAGGGTATTGCCTTAAAAGTCTCAATTTATTACTTATTCCACTGACGCAGCGACACAATGTGCCCTTTGGCATCCGACATGAGAAGACAGCACGCTAGTATTGCACGATTTCTTACGCAGACGTAAAATCTTAAGAAGGCCCAGGCTTGTGTCTTTATTATTTTCTAGTTTTTGTACAGCTGTTTTTTTTCTAGTTTTTTATTTTTAATAAAACCGTTTAACTTAAAAGTTTTTTTACCAATTTTTTTATTTACTCGTTTTAGTTTGATTTTTGGCTCGTATCATTCATTACGTAAACTCGTCATCCTTTCCAACTCTCTCATTGCATCTTTGTTACTCGGTTTCTTACCTGTCAATTACTCACAATCAAGCTCCTCAATACATAACCCTTCTAAAGACTTAACGCGACTCAATGCAACATACGCTTGACCCTCCTCAAAGAGTCTGGAGCCTAAATACACTACAGCACGGTCAACAGTACTGCCCTGCATTTTATGGACAGTGGAGGTCCATGACAAAATTATCGGTAACATCCGTCTCTCAGCTGTTCCATAATTAAACTTTGCTGGAAACTGTTTGGCTTTAGAATGGATATGGTGTCCGCCGTCTCTTTCAAAATCAATTTGAACAGATGGTATGTCTGTTTCATACTTTTGCGTTCGACAAGTATGGGACACTCGTCCAAACAAACCAAATGAGCCCAAACTCGAGGGGGTTACTAGCAACGGTTGAAGAGTTCCACTGTACACCTCCTGACTCCATTATCAGACCCTCGTCACCAAGTGTATTGGTAGAAGTATGGGACACTCGTCCAAACAAACCAAATGAGCCCAAACTCAAGGGGGTTACTAGTAAAGGTTGAAGAGTTCAACTCTACACATCCTGACTCCATCATCAGACCCTCGTCACCAAGTGTATTGGCAGAAGTATGGGACACTCGTCCAAACCAACCAAATTTTTTTTTTATGGAAACTGACACGGTTGGCTACATCAACTACAACTTCCGTGATGTCAGCCCATAACACCGGGTGAACTAGGTGCCATGTCAGTGCTTCCCCCTTTGATCGTGCCGGCTACACTGAACTGGTTGGAAAACACAAACTATTTACATAGCCGTTTAGACCGACGTTTCATTCAGTGCGGTGGTACCAACCCGGGCGGGTTAAACCCTGCCACCAAGTAAGATTAGGAGGGAAGGGACCTACAATTTTACGAGGAATCCGAACCTCGGTCAGCCTCCAACGGTCAGCGGTCACCCATCCAAGTACTGACCGCACCCAGCGTTGCTTAACATTCAATAGCGACAGTTGACTGTCAGCACCACTGAGCTATCGAGGCTGACATGAAAATGAAATGAGCCCAAACTGTAGGGGATTACTAGTAACGGTTGAAGAGTTCCACTGTACACCTCCTGACTCCATCATCAGACCCTCGTCACCAAGTGTATTGGTGGAAGTATGGGATAGGACACTCGTTCAAACAAACCAAATGAGCCCAAACTCAAGGGGTTTACTAGTAAAGGTTGAAGAGTTCAACTGTACAACTCCTGACTCCATCATCTGACCCTCGTCACCAAGTGTATTGGTAAAAGTATGGGACACTCGTCCAAACCAACCATATGAGCCCAAACTCGAGGGGGTTACTAGTAACGGTAGAAGAGTTCCACTGTACACCTCCTGACTCCATCATCAGACCCTCGTCACCAAGTGTATTGGTAGAAGTAAGGGACACTCGTCCAAACCAACCATATGAGCCCAAACTCTAGGGGGTTACTAGTAACGGTTGAAGAGTTCCACTGTACACCTCCTGACTCCATCATCAGACCCTCGTCACCAAGTGTATTGGTAGAAGTATGGGACACTCGTCCAAACCAACTAAATGAGCCCAAACATGAGGGGGTTACTAGTAATGGTTGAAGAGTTCCACTGTACACCTCCTGACTCCATCATCAGACCCTCGTCATGAAGTGTATTGGTAGAAGTATGGGACACTCGTCCAAACCAACCAAATGAGCCCAAACTCGAGGGGGTTACTAGTAACGGTTGAAGAGTTCCACTGTACACCTGCTGACTCCATCATCAGACCCTCGTCACCAAGTGTATTGGTAGAAGTATGGAACACTCGTCCAAACTAACCAAATGAGCCCACACTCGAGGGGGTTACTAGTAACGGTTGAAGAGTTCCACTGTACACCTCCTGACTCCATCATCAGACCCTCGTCACCAAGTGTATTGGTAGAAGTATGGGACACTCTTCCAAACAAACCATATGAGCCCAAACTCGAAGGTGTTACTAGTAACGGTTGAAGAGTTCCACTGTCCACCTCCTGACTCCATCATCAGACCCTCGTCACCAAGTGTATTGGTAGAAGTATGGAACACTCGTCCAAACAAATCATATGAGCCCAAACTCGAGGGGGTTACTAGTAACGGTTGAAGAGTTCCACTGTCCTCCTCCTGACTCCATCATCAGACCCTCTTTACCAAGTTGAAATTATCACAATATTGTATTGTCACGAGAACTCAATGTGTGTGCAAAGTTTCATAAAAATCGGTTCAGTAGAAGTAGTTGAAAAAGTTGTGGCAAGATTTGAAACAAAGATAATAACAAACAAATATACGGAGTCAAGCTAAATAAAACCGTTTAATAATAATAAAACTTAGCGATAATTAGTGTAGATCCTTAGAGATATACTCTTACTAGGTGGTAAGACTCAATTGTAGCCGATTGGGTTGGTACCACCGTACTGGATATAAGATGGTCGCATAGCAGCCTCGGCTGTGTTCTTCTCTAGTCGAGTATAGCCAGCAATCCAAAGGAGAGCCTCTGGCATTTCACCTCCCTTCTCGGAGGTGATATTGGTTGGTCAGAGCAAGTACTTTGGCCCCTCTGACTCAGCCACCCCTACCGGATTACATAAAAAAAGACAAAAACCAAACACAACATTGCAAATACTTAAATTCAAACTACTTATCTCCATATCAAACAGCAACAACACCTTGCTAAACAAATAATCAAACCTCTTAACTCCACCTCCATCCACCATAAAATAACTAATTTCACTTTGACATTGCAAAGTTTTATGACTAATACAAATAATTTCCTACAAAAAACTTACCTTCAATCTATTCCATTGAAGTAATCACATTTATCACTAAATAACAGTCCAAAAAGTCAACCGATGTGCACGTTCTCTTCACAGAGCTCACCAAGTGGTACTGAGCGCGGGAGTTACGAGTATTGCAAACAAAAAAATGGCGTCTGGATGGAGAATAACATTTTAAACAATTTTTTGCGGGAAATACGAGTTATTCCATCGGATGCGTTCAAAAATCAGCCGTTAGTTGCCATTAAAAGTAAAAAAAAAAAAAATGGAGTTACGAATTCTGATAATTAGGCCGACGATATGGCACTATAGTGTCCGATGGTGACCCTAGTACATATAGTAAAATATTAGAGAGTAGATCGTATGCGAACTTCACTGTTGAAAAAGTATTTTGCAGAAACCATTTACTACGTAATATGTGTACCAAACTAAGTGCTTTGACTACCGACCGAAAGTACAAAATTTCAGACAGACAACTAATCGGAAAAATGAGAATCCTAAGTATGCGAAAACAAATACTTAAAGCTATACTTGTTTCGACATCAATTAAAACTTTGTATGAAGACATTGTACAATCGGCAAATCATGGTTTCGGGAATCATGCAGACTGCCGACCAAATACGTGTGACAAAAGTGGAGAAAATGACGGTTCTGTGCCTAAAGAGTTCTTCTCATCTATAATATGGCGGGACGTAAAAACAGTTATCTCATCAGTAGCGGCTCATGCACGTAGTCTATTACGCGACGTCGACAACAATGTTGTTGAGAGGTTCAACAGCATTGTTGCGAAATTCGTTGGTGGAAAAAGGGTAAATTTCAGCCTGAAAGGCTCATACGAGACTAGGAGCTTGGCATCCGTAGTGTCTTTTAACACAAAGAAGCCATTGACATTCTGGGCAAATCCCCGAAGAGCTCGATAAACGTGCATGCATAATGCAAGTGCGTATACTGCGTGGCCTATGCTAGTTACTTACCTTACTTGTCAATATTATCATGTACCTACCTACCTAATACCTACATAGGCACCTGCTAAATGTATCATAAAAAGATCAGAATGGGGTAGGTACCTTCTACAATAATCTACATTGTTGTTTATTGTTTATTGTATAATTTCATCCATAGGCAGTGATATGCTAAAGTAAGGATATGGCCTTCCATACAAATTCATCTCGCCATATGGGGCGTCGATAGACGCAGCGCCATCTCTTAGCAAACACGTGAACTGCGACAGACAGCCAGCCGCTCCGCTCCGCGGTTTTAGCGTTCGAAGTAGCGTTGTACCGACGTTATCTTAAGTGTTACCTTTTTGCAATAAGAAAATTATTATCATTAGTAGAGGGACAAGGCATTGCTAGACATAGGTGTTCT
Source organism: Nematopogon swammerdamellus (assembly GCA_946902875.1). NCBI lineage: Eukaryota > Metazoa > Arthropoda > Insecta > Lepidoptera > Adelidae > Nematopogon > Nematopogon swammerdamellus. Next base: position 23,934,661 of record OX336341.1, on the reverse strand, counting down.
TTCATTAAATTAAGGTAAATAAAAATAATTATTATTATACATATAAGCATTATTAAATTAACATTCTATCTACGGAATGTCCCGTTCCTTACCTATATGCCAATATTGCAAGACTTGCCACAAAGTAGTATGCATTTTTCGAAAGTAAAAAATTCCACTAAGTTTTACGTAAGACAACTAGGCCAGTGTTGCCATAATGATTCCCAGTACACGAGTATTATAAAAATAATTGCGGTTTTCTTATCAATAATAACAAGTTGTGTAAGTATAGTATTTGTAAATGAACCTCATCATTGAAAATTGGACATAGAATATCAATCAGTGTCACATGAACATGATGAACATTAGTTTTGGTCATATCTCGAGAACGGCTGGTCCTAGATCCATCGTGTTCGTGCTAAAACTGGACGTCTCGATGAGATCTAACCATCTGTCACATGAAAATATGTTTTGGCCATAACTCGAGAACCGCTGGTCTCAGACCCACCGTGTTGGTAATCAAACTTCAAGTCTCGGTGAGATCTATCCATCTGTCACACGAACTTTTGTTTTGGTCATAACTCCAGAACCGTTGGTCTCGAACTAGGACAAGGTGTTCTCGAGTTATAAACAAAACAAAAGTTCATGTGACAGATGGATAGATCTCACCGAGACCTGAAGTTTGAGTACCAACACGGTGGGTCTAGCACCAGTGGTTCTCGAGTTATGGCCAAAACAAAAGTTCATGTGACAGATGGATAGATCTCACCGAGACTTGAAGTTTGAGTACCAACACGATTGGTCTAGCACCAGTGGCTCTCGAGTTATGACCAAAACAAAAGTTCATGTGACAAATGGATAGATCTCACCGAGACTTGAATTTTGAGTACCAACATGAAAGGTCATTGGGCACAATCCGATCCGACCCAATTTGTGAAGGTTTGCCTACAGAAACCAAATTACTTTTAAATTAATAAGTTATATCCCACTTTTCATTTTAAGTAAAAATTATTTTTAAAAACCATGGGAATAAAATATAACAAGTGTTTTAAAAGTTGAAGATATTTGTTGCAAAGAACAAATTCATAGAATTTAAATGAAGGAATTGTATTAAAAACACCATGCGTACAAAGAGGTATTATGTACTAGCGTTATCGATATTGATGGAATAGAATAAATCTTATAAATAATTTATTTTTTTCAAATGCAGAATTTTATTTTATTCATCATGACATTCATGACCAATTTATCGAAATTCTCTACACTATTTTATCTCTGTAGATTCTGGGTATATTTTTCGTACTAAGTGAGATAGTACATTTGCACCTGTAAGTTGAAATAAACCTCAGTAATATTTTTTTTTTTTCTAAGATACAGAATTTCATTTTCTGTCCAATTCCCATTATTTATGGTAATGCGACCCATATATTCGTAAACCAGCGATATATGTCGAAACATCCCACATTAATTAATTTCTGTAGGTCGTGGGTAAATTTTTAATACTTAAGTGCCCAATGACCTTTTCATGTTCATTTACTAAAATACAACTTGTTGTTATCATTATCTATCATTTATCATTATCTTAGATTTAAAAAAATGCCACACATTTTTATAATACTGGGGTACTGAGGAGAATCATTATGGCAACACTGGCCACACCACCACATAATATATAAAAACCGGCCTAGCTACGCTGTTCGCTGCGTTTTATCTTTATTTTTTATTTCGTCTGAGATAAATCATACATAACTCATTCATAAGTCATATCATAACTCATAACATAACAAAAATAATGCTTAAATAAATAAATTATTAATTCACACTAGTTAACGTAATTCTCAATATTAAATAAAAATTATCGAAAGATAACACGTGCACATTTTGTTTTTAAAAACGTTGATACAAAGTTACTTCCTTAGCGCTCACGTACTGTATGGCGGCGTGACGGCTGACGTGCGATGTTGCGTAAACAAAATGTCAATTCAGATTTCATTAGGAAATATCGCTGAATGCAACAAAATAAGGCTTATGCACCTATGGTATGTTATTCCCCTTTCTTTTTTGTAGTTCCTGCACGATTTGAGTACGCAAGTATGAGGCATTAAGGAGCGACACCCACACAACTAACACGTCCCGGCCGACTGACAGCCAGCAACTGACTGACAAGCCACCGGATGTCACTTCGCTTTGACATCCAGTGCAGTGAGGCCATTTTCTCAGTTCGTATAGGCCCGTCCTTACGTTAGTAATATATAAGTCAATGTCCATAGGTAGGTAACCTACGCTTGGACATGTCGAAAATCACGCCACTTCTAAATTCAATGCGAAGAAGAACTGACAAACAAACTTCGCAAGTCACAATGTTTTGTTAGTACCTTATAAGTATTATATTATAGTAACTTACAAATAATTAAGCCATACTACCGCTCACAAGAGCATTAATATTTACAGCATAAACATGAATACTGAAGAATCTGACCAATCTGTCTATTTACATTACCTATACCTGGTGTATACATATTATATAAATAAAACAAAGTCGGGTTAGTCATACTTTATAATGTAAATTAAAATAATAGTACCAGTATCGGTACCTTAGACCCAATCAATCAATCCTTTTGGACTAAATCGCTGTCGTAAGAATAGCGCCTGACGGTGAACTGTTTGCTACGCCAGGCTAATGAATTATCGATCGTATGCACACATTGCAGCATGGGCTGGGGTTTACAATACCTGATACTTTATTTCAACTAACTGGTACAATAGGTCTGTAGTGTAGGCTTTTGCGATTCTGATGATGTAATTTTTTTTCTGCGGAAATGCGTAGTTTCGGAGAAAAAAAATTTGGAAAAAAATATTTTTCATACAAAATTAATTTTCGAATTTTTTTATTTATTTTTTAAATGCACCAAAACATTTATTTTCAATAGGAATTTATGCAAAAACGACATGCGCCGCCTCAACATTAGGTTAGGGTTAATTCATAGAATATGCGTCGCTACGCGACGCATATTCTATGAATGGTTATTTTTTTTTTAAACCACCAAAACATTCACCCATACCACTTCCTTTGTTTTTACATACATATATATTCTAAACCAATGTTTTGGTGACTTAAAAAAAAAACAAAAAATTATTATTTTGTATGAAATATTTCGTGAAATTTTCTTTTTGGCCCCAATTTTGATTTCCGCAGGCTAAGTCTTTTCTAATAGCAGTATTTTGTGATCCTTTATGCTCCTGTATTTTGTATTTTTTTTTTAAGAGGATCAGGTGTTGGAAACCCGCCCCGCAGCATGTTTTTCATAAGGTTTTTTTTTCAGAAATGGCGATCCTTCACATTAGAACTTTGGAAAACGTGTGATCGATAGATCTAAGAAATGGCGCCATTTCGTTATAAAAACTATATTCAAATTCTCTTTAGTTTCTGAGATCAAGTCTTCAAAGTTCACGCGGAAAAATAAATCTGCGTTTGGTATACCGTATAGTTTGTACAGAAAATTATAAAATTTTACAACCAAGAACGTGTGATCGATAGACAAAGAATTGGTCTATATTTAGCAGTAGTTTTTAGCCTTTAGGTTGGTCTAGTTATCACGGGCTACTTTTTCAAATATCCACATTTGGCGTTACTAGGCGCCTTAACTAGCTTACTTACATGTATTATTAATAAGTATTCTCATTTTTAATTATTTTATCTTCAATTCTCTTCTTTATCTTCAATGCACCGCCGCCGTCAAGGTACCCATATGCGCCAACGATATAGTCGCCGTGCACCGCGTTCCGCACAACGCTCCGCGAGCGGCGGAGGCGGAGACGGCCACGACAGCGAAGGGGAGCGGTTTCGGCGGCGGAAAAGACGCGGGTAGACCCAAAAACGTGATCGTCAAGTTAGCGACCCGTGTGATGCGCGACAATAATATCATCTCTGCAATTCGAATCCGCCGTGGCATCACCACAGAGCAACTCAACCTAACCGGACCCTCACGCAACGTGTACGCCAACGAGCATCTCACTTTACAGAAAAAACTTTTATTTCGTGACGTCAGACTCAAGTGTGCAAAACTTAAATTCAAGTATGCCTGGATACGCCACGGGTCGATACTCACACGTAAATATGATAATCCTGAGTCCAAAGTCATTGTCATTAAGAACAGTACAGACCTATCGAAAATCGCTCGCGCCGGATATCTACCAAACGTTTATATCTTTACTATCTAAGTTGTTCTTTAATATTATATACCTTAATTCTAATAATTATAATACTAATGTCATAAAACAGTTGGTACAGCCACACGGGGACAAAATCGACATAATTAAATGTTTGCTAAATCTTTATCATTACATCCACTTCTATAATTGCAGTCTCAACTTAATTCTAGCAAATGTGTTACTATTTTTCTCGAAAGAGGTAATCAAGACTATCGTCGCAGTTCAGGATACATTCAATATAGTTATTCCATTTTTTTACACATTACTTTTACGTCTTCCAACGCGTACCTATAGGTATACCCACGCTTTACCAATTCTAAAAATAATGATAATTCACTATTCCAATTCACAAAATCTTTTCTTCACTCATACTTCCTTTGAAATGCAGTCTAAACTACCAAAACTGTGCCGGTCTAAACTCCAAATTATCCCAGGTTAAAGTTACCACACAGATATATCGGGTATTTAGACCGTGCTAACAAAAAAGCTATTCAGAGAGCAGTTTTATTTTTAGTTCGCAGCTTAGTTCGCAGTTATTTGCAGCGAATTAGCTCCATTCATTGTTTAAACCAGGTAGAGGCGGGTTTAAACCCTATCTAGCGAGCGGCGGGCGGCCATAGAATTACAATGGCGGCGGTCATGCTTGCTCTTCAGGTGCCAGACGCCTCGAGGAGGTGCTTGCATTTGAAGGGTTAGACAGTTGTGCTTGTGTTGATTTTTCGAACTGGGGCTTTACACTTGAAAGCTCTGGCGGCTCCTGCGGATCCTGCGGATCCTTTCGGAAACACGGCTCGGGTTGACTCGGCTCGAAAGCGAACCAACTGAATCCGATATTCGTTTGGTCGTTTATGTAATTTGGTGGCTCAATGGTTTAAGAGTGTAGGGTTTTTATTTTTTCGATCTCGACCATGGGTTCGTGTCCCTTTTGTCAAAATTTGTTTTGTTTTGTTTTTTTTAAGCAATGTTACGGAGTTAAAATTAGGTTATGGTTATTTTTTTTTTATAAACACCTAAGAAAGCTTTATTTTCGGATAACAAACGTAACATAAACGACATGCGCCACCTCAACATTAGGTTATTCAATTTTTTTTTAAACCACCAAAACATCACTAATACATACCATACCACACAACATCACCCATACCACACATTCTTCCTTCGAGCCGAAGTTTGCCGAAAGGAGTAAAGGAGCGGTTGTAGGATTAAGCATATCTTTCAGGTGGCGGACCGGATTTGACACTAGTTAGGTACGCTTGAGCTCACGTCATAAGCTACTAATTAATCCGTAGTGTTGTCTTCTTCTAACACAAGTCACATATGAGATAGCACAATGCGAGCGCAAACTGTCAATATGAACAAACCCTATTTTGTACCGTAGACAATATTTATTCTATGCTGTGTTGCCACAAGAAAGCTAAATTCGAGTTTTAGTTAAGTTCGCGATTGAAGTGGCACTCTTAATAGACAAGAGTTTATTCTTCGTTTTAAATCAAATACAAGTGTTAAGTTAAACCGATCTAGTCCTGGTTTAACCGCGTGACTCTGAATAAGGCTGATATCTGAATATTCTAAACTCTCACTACGATGTGATTATTCCCGTTGAAACATGGCTAATTCCTGAAATTTTCAACTCAGAATTAATCGACGAGAATAACTATTTAGTGTTTCGCGCTGACAGAGATCGTGCGGCAACCGGTAAGCGGCACGGTGGCGGGGTCCTAGTAGCACTCTTTTATTATCATTTATTGATTTACGTTTTGTTTATAGACGTCCAGAAATACCAGCCTTTCGGCTACAAAATCCAGACGTCTACAACCTGCACTCTTGCGAGTACAGTGATCATGTATGCCAGATCGAGGCCCCATAGCTGCTCTGTCGAACATCCGTTCTTCCGAAAAAATCCCATGGGAAACACAGGCTGCGACCTTTCCCCAGCCGATCCGAGCCACCACCCGTCCACCCGAAGGAACCCCCGACCGAAGTCGAGAGCCGGGGGTGAAGCCTTCACTGCCACTGGGAGCAACACCCTATCCAACCACAACCTGTGCCCAGGGCCTCAGCGTTTTGTACTAGCCCAAAGGCTTTTGTTTTCACCAGCTATGTATATGCGTGGAAGTGCATATGACCACCACCTAATGTGTACCGGGGATCCACCGGTCTCGAATGACAGACTTACGTCAGCGTCATTAGCTCGTGAGAAATCCATCCCACATCCACATATAAGTGTGTGTTGCACCGACATACCGATCTACATTATTCGCATGTCTACCAATTCTCCACATTGGTTACGGAGCTCTAAGTGGCTCACCACTCGCAGCTTTCGCTACTTATTCCCGTGTTAGGTGCTTTAACTACACAAGCACCAGGGAATCAACGCTAAACCACAACCCCTGCGAGACCAACTCCAGTGTTCCGTGCAGAAGCACGAAGCATTCTGGGGCTTTTAACGGAACCCCGTAGTACTCAACCCAGCGTTTAGGGTAGTATCTCATTTGACCCACCGACCTGAGTGGAGTCAGCAGCGTGAGCTAAGAGGAGGCCGAAACCCCCAACTTAGTACTCATGTTAGACTAGCAACGTTTAATGAGTAATCGTCGAGAACAAGTTCTCTACCACACATTATTTCTAACAGTGACGCCCGTTACACCGCCCAGTTGCGGGATAGGGTAGCCAACTGCTAGTTTTAAGGGTAGCCACCGTGTGGTCTGCATAGGGAAACGTCACGGATACTAGTACCCAACTCCGACACCTTGGACGACTAAACGCCTCTGCGACCCCGTACATAGGTCGCTAATACGGGTCTATGGATACTGGTGGCCGGGCCCGACACCTTGGGTAGACCGAAGTCTACCACTGCGATCGCTCCCCAGTGACTACCCGTAATCTACCACTGCGATCGCTCCCCAGTGACTACCCGTAGCCCTAGTAGCAGTGGTCCTAGTAGCAGTGCGACGTCCTCTGGCCGCCGAGCGCTACTACCTACCGGACCCCGCCTCCGACGGCGCCTCCACCGCCGCCACCGCCGCCTCCGCCGCCGCCGCCGCCGGCATCGACAATGTTTGCGTTACGTTTGCAGTCTCGTCTGCGCGGAGAGACGATAGGGACGGCGGTGGCAGCGGTGGGGGCGGAGGAGCCCGTCGGACTATGTTTGGCGGGGGGGTTCAACGATTGTTGCTGAGTGCTACATACATCCCACCGGCCTACTCGGTCGATTCATATACTTATCACTTTGAATCACTGCAACGCGCGAGTATAGAACTCGACGACTGTTATGTATACGACGATTATGTATAGTCGGCGACTATAATATTCCTGAACTTAACTGGGTATATGTTCGTTTAGGCTTTTACCGCTATTACACATTGTATACGTTTTTCGGTTATGCGGTATTTAAAGCGACTCACTTTTAAAGTCGACGTTTCGTCCCTCGCTCCGGGAACATCATCAGGACTCGCGTCGGACGTGTCGGGTGTCCTCCAGGTCGTCGCAGTTCCGCGAGTCCTGATGATGTCCCCGGAGCGAGGGACGAAACGTCGACTTTAAAAGTGAGTCGCTTTAAATACCGCATAACCGAAAAACGTATACAATTAACTGGGTATGTCATAATAACAATGAATACTGCCACCTGGACGAAACTTCATCCAGCACTACTCGTATCGGTAGACTCCTGATCAATACAATGTCATTCCTCTCGATCAGGCAATATAATGCACTCAAAAATGCAAACGATCGTACTTTAGATTTAGTCTTATCCGATGCTGCGTGCGAGATGTTGAGTTTCGATGAGCCGCTAGTGGCGCCAGATCGTCACCACCCGCCGTTCCTTTTCGTACTTCATTTAGGCGCAGTTGAAACTCTCACCCGGCACACCCCTAAACGATTTAGATTTCGAGATGCAGATTACACACAAATAAACTCAGCTATCGCAGGTGTGGACTGGAACAAGGAACTAAACACTCATAGTGGGGACAGGGCTGTTACTGTGTTTTACGAGAAACTTTTTGATATAATTAATTTAAAATCAGACTGTGCCCCCTCTGAGAACATCAACAGGTAACTGGGCTAGAAGTGATCAAGAGAAGGCTGATTTATTTGCGGACCACCTAGCCCAAGTTTTCCAACCGCACCTCGGAGATGAACAATCTGAAAGTGAACAAACCGTGCACCGTTTTCTGGAGTTCTGTTATCAACTGGTTCAACTGTTATCCCTGGTTCACTCCTGACCTGTGCAGACTTTTCAATTAAACATATTTCATTGAGAGAGGTGCAAAAATTACTGAATAACCTTGAATCGAACAAAGCCCCGGGATATGACCTGATAACAGGAAAGCTGCTGAAAGAACTACCACATAGAGCAGTCATGGTAATAACAGCTATATTTAACGCAATAATCAGAACAGGACACTTTCCAGAACAATGGAAAATCGCACAAATAATACTAAATGCCAAGCCTGGGAAGCCCCCCAACGAAGTCAAGTCCTACAGACCAATTTATTAGCTTGCTTCCGATTTTGTCAAAAGTGCTGGAAAAGGCCATCCTCGCCAGACTCAAGCCATTCATACATGACATCATTCCAGAGCATCAGTTTGGCTTTCGAGAACAGCATGCCACTACAGAACAAGTACACAGAATTGTGAATACAATTTCAAAAGCTTTAGAAAATAAGCAATACTGCTCGGCTGCATTTTTGGATATAAGTCAGGCTTTTGACAAAGTATGGCACCCTGGTCTGCTGTATAAGCTGAAAAGTGACTTACCACATGCCTTGTATATACTTCTAAAGTCATACTTATCGGACAGATGCTTTGAAGTCAAGTTCCAAGATGTAACCTCAAAACTCTACTGCATACGGTCTGGAATTCCTCAAGGAAGCGTACTCGGTCCAATGCTATACATACTGTACACAGCGGACTTGCCGACTACTCCAAACAATGTCACAGGAACCTTCGCAGACGATACAGCAGCACTGGCAGTCCATAGCGACCCCGGACAGGCTTTACGTTACCTCCAAGAAAACCTTGCTCAAATGGAGACGTGGTATAGGAAATGGAGAATTAAAGCCAACGGCGGAAAATCTACACACATCACATTCACTCTGCGAAGAGGGACATGTCCACCAGTCACCCTAAATGGAGAACAAATACCCCAAGCGGAGGATACTCGATATCTTGGGCTACACCTGGATCGTAGACTCACCTGGCAAAAACACATCTGGACCAAGAGGAAGCACCTTGACGCCAAACTGAGAGGGAGGCACTGGCTAGTTGGACCTCAATCACAACTCCCAAGAGACAGCAAAATGGCTATCTACAAAACTATATTGAAGCCTGTATGGACTTACGGTATACAGCTCTGGGGAAAAGCAGCCAAGGCCAACCTTGATATTATGGAACGATTTCAAACAAAAACACTGAGGAGACTCTTCAACATTCCCTGGTATATTAGTAACAAACTAATATACCAGGATCTCGAAATGATAACAGTACGAGAAGAAATCCAAAACCACACCATAAGGTACAAAGACCGCATCGAGCGTCATCCGAATGAAACGGCAAGGCACCTCATGGGTTCCGACAGCGTAAAGTTCACCAGGTTAAAAAGGAACAGCGTCCCAAACCTGACCTCAGGATTTTAATCCAAACAAGAAGTGGGTAATGGGGTCAATGGACCCCCAGTAAGAGCCAGATCCCAGCGTGAGAAGCAACCAGCATCACTGCTTATCGCGGCTGCGGCAGTAGATTGCAGTGGAATCATGAAAGAAAAAAAAAATATTATTTACATGTACCACTTAAAATTAAAAAAATATCCCGTTTTGAGCCCTGGTTCACTCCTAACCTGTGCAGACTTTTCAAACAAAAAAATAAGGCGTGGCTCAGATAAAGAAAGCACGGCAACTTGTCGGACTTTGAAACATTCTCTTCTTTACGATCAATGTTCAAGCATGCTTCAGCAAGATGCTTTAACGATTATAATATGTCAAAAATTAAACGTGGAATCGCAGCCAATGTGAAAAATTTTTGGTCATATATAGCCAACCGAAAGAAAAGCAGTTCTTATCCAGCTACAATGAAATATGAGGATCGAACTGCTAATGAACCTACTGAGATCTGTTACATGTTCTCCTCATATTTCAAATCTGTCTATGAGCCATCAACGCTCAATCTCGAGCAGTGGAATCCCCCATCCACCACCGCAGCCAACGACATCAATCTAGACAGCCTCCACATAGATTTGTGAGCACTATACTTCGTGAACTGCAAAGGATGGACATTAACAAAGGAGCTGGTCCTGATGAGATTGAACCTTTATTCCTGGTGCGAACTGCCGACTCGATTTGCTATCCACTTCATATATTACTTAACAGATGCTTGTCTGAAGGTGTATTTCCAGACCAATGGAAGGTCACCAGTGTGACTCCCATTCACAAAAATGGATCCAAATCAGAGGTTACTAACTATTGACCTATATCCATATTATCAGCAATATCCAAACTATTCGAAAGGCTTGTACATCAGGCCATATATCCCATATTTCACAATCATATTATTTCAGAACAACATGGGTTTGTTCAGAGAAGGTCGACTGTCAGTAATCTCCTGATATATTCAAACTTTCTCTTCGAGAGCATGGACAGTTCTGAGCAGGTGGACGCCATTTATACCGACTTCCAAAAAGCATTCGACAAGGTTGACCATCAATTATTTACATGTACCACGTGTAGTACTCGGAGTACCGTGTGGGGTCGGTACTTAAAAAGAATAGCCCCACTGCATCTCTCCCCGTCGCATGTCGTAAAAGTCGACTAAGGGATCGTCAGCCTCGGCAGCTCAGTGGTGCGGTCAGTTATTGGATGGGTGTCAGTTTCCATAAAAAAAAAATACTTTTGGAGAAAATTGCATATAACGGAATACGAGGCAACTTATTGAGATGGTTTGCCTCATACATTTCGAATCCGAAGCAGCGAGTCGTAGTTAATGATTTTCACTCGGAATCTGTCAGGGTCACTTCTGGGGTCCCACAGGGCTCCATAATGGGGCCTTTCCTATTTATTTTATTCCTAAATGATCTCATCAATTGCTTCTCCAATTGTCTTTTCTTAGTGTATGCAGACGACATAAAAATTTACAATATTATCCGAAATACTGGTGACTGTCGGGACCTACAGTGTGACCTTGACAGATTCTACAATTACTCCGTATCGAACAAAATGCAGCTTTATGCAAAGTGTAAATTTATTTCATTCACAAAGAAAAGGAACCCTTTGACGTACAATTATTCCCTGGGAAACCACACTTTATTAAAAATGTATTCCATTCGTGACCTGGGTCGCTAGACTCCAAACTTCATCTGGACACTCATGTCGAAAATATTACAAACAAAGCCTACCAAATGATGGGTTTTGTTTGACGCTCTTGTACACAATTTAGGCAAGGCTCGACATACCTATTTTTATATTGTTCATTAGTAAGATCCCAACTTAAGTATTGTGTACCGATCTGGAACCCTATATACGCAAAATATTCAAACAAAATCGAATCTATCCAAAAGAAATTTCTGAACATAATGTTTGGCCGCATTCACAGAATGCATAAGCGATACTCTCTTTTGCTGGAGCAGTACTCGATGCTCAGCCTGAAAGAGCGCCGTGAGCTGCTGGGCACGACCACACTTCACAAAGTTTGTCACAACGGTCTCGACTGCTCTCAGTTAGTGAGCAAAATTAGCTTACACGTCCCCAGTCGACTCACAAGGAGTACAAAGCTATTCTATGTTGACCTCGTTCGAACAAATGCAGGTACTCGAGCACCGTTGAGGAGATTATGCGATACTTATAATAATAATTTTATCGATCTAGACATTTATTACTTCAGTGCCGCTGTCTATAAAAGAAAAGCGTGCAGTATTATCCGTGACCGACAACCCAGTAACTAAAGACCACGATCCACAATCACAATCAGAACTACATAGGTATTCACTAGATTATCCACGAACGCAAGACCACTTCAAGGCACTATATATTTTAACTACCCATATGTATATCTCTCTCGCTGACTGCAAATTACCCTAACTTGTATTAAATTTTTCTCTTTTATTAAAATCTTCTTTTCTTTTTTTCTTTTTTCCGTTGATTTTGTCTCCGCTGTACTCCGTCTACTTACTAGCTGTTCTTAATAGCTGCTGTGATATATGTCTCAAATATAACTAATCCTCTAACTTGTGCACGTCCAAATCATTAATTCTAAGCTTACTCTCCATCCTTATCCTAACCTATAATAAAATCCAACGTCTGCTTTCTGTCTGAGTGTCTGAGTGTCTGAGTGTATGTCTGTCTGTCCGCTTATAACTCGAGAACCACTGAACCGATTATAATAAAACAAAATTCTACGGATAGCTTGATTCTTCCCATCAACTATAGGCTACTTACTATTACGCTGAATGGCTTATGAGGTTAGCAGTGAAGTGAAATATGAGAGCGGGTGGAGCCGCGGGCACAGCTAGTTATTTTATTATTATTTAATAAAATCCAACGTCTGCTTTCTGTCTGAGTGTCTGAGTGTATGTCTGTCTGTCCGCTTATAACTCGAGAACCACTGAACCGATTTTAATAAAAAAAATTCTACGGATAGCTTGATTCTTCCCATCAACTATAGGCTACTTACTATCACGCTAAATAGCTTATGAGGTTAGCAGTGAAGTGAAATATGAGAGCGGGCGGAGCCGCGGGCACAGACAGCTAGTTAACAATAAAATTTGTAATAATTGTGGGAAACGGTGCTGGGTTATTATAAGTTTTATTCTCTATATTGTATCTACCTGATATCAAATGTAATAACCTGTTTGTTTTACCCCTAATAAATAAAATAAAAAAAATTAAATAAAAAAAAATAAAAAATTCTCATATCTTTTGCTACTACCTACTTACATTTCACTAATATAATACATGTATCTCAACCATCCAAATGTTGACTTTAAGAAATCACTGTAAGTTATAAGTTCACATTCGCACCTTATGTGAAGATTCTAATGTGCTTAAAAACAGTTCAATGTTTCTTGGAGCAGTATATCATTTTCTATACGTAAGAAAAAAAAAAACTATTTAAAAAAAAGCCTCAGTTGCACTCCGGGAGCGCCGGCAGAAGTGAAAACTTTTTGTATTTCCAAAAATAATTCCTAAAATAATTCTTAAGTGGTTATAAAAAAAACTAAACACCCTAAAAAAAATTAATGGAAAAAAATATATAAAAAAAAGGATAAATTTAGTAGAACGGACAGACATGCATTTGTTACGGAACCCTACATTCATTTTGCAGAACTTAGTAGAATGGACAGACATAAACGTGTTACGGAACCTTACTTTTATTATAAAATAACCGTCGGAGGACGTTGGTTGAAAATTGTAAAATTTAGTAGAACGGACAGACATGCATTTGTTACGGAACCCTACATTTATTTTGAAATAAATGTTAATTTTAGTAGAACGGACAGACATGCATTTGTTACGGAACCCTACATTCATTTTGCAGAAGTTAGTAGAATGGACAGATATATTTTTTTGCTATTAATGTACTTGGCGGAATCGCTCGGCCTTCGGCCTCGACGTTTTATTAAAAAAAACTATACAAAAAAAAAACACACTCGAATTGAGAACCTCCTCCTTTTTTTTAAGTCGGTTAAACATATGACGAATCCGAGTGCAGTGTACTGTCTATGGATGATGGATGAATAAAGAATAAAGAATATATCTATTTATATAAATAAATGCATTGTTTGAGGCTTAATGTACTGTTTATTTAATGTAAATTAACAAATCATAAAGAATTTCCAAAACGAATAATTTGGCAAACCGAGCAGGAACTTAACGAAACTCTAATCCTCCTCTTCCATCTCTTTCAACAAAATCGCATAACTGTTGACTGTTATAATCAGGTACATGGAAACTGAAAACAAAAATAAGCAAAATAAATATATGTGTACGTTCACAGCTCCCGGCAGCAAATAATGCGAGTCGAGCTTTAGAAAGAGACTACCCGGTTGTAGAGCGTCGTCCCTGTCGCACGAACTCGCACGTCACTGTGCGACAGGGACGACTGCAGCGACTCTGATCTCGCGTCGACGCCTGCGTTGCTTTGCAGATCAGACACAATAATGAATGACTAATGAGGGAATAGGGAAGATGCGTATTAAATTTACAATTTTCTTATATCATTTTTATACATTACTTATACAATTTTGTATGTATCAAGTGCCAATATTATGTTTAAATAAATAAATTTTCATTTTCTTTTTCATTTTCATTTGGGCTCATGGTCACCAGCTCTGGGTCCTTTAAGATAATCCTCAAAAAGCACCTCTTGACCCTGCAACGCCAGGATGGCGGTATCCCTAAATTATTGTGATACAAAGTAACGTTCTGATAAGTATCGTAAAATGTTCTGAGATGGTATATATAAGCATATATGTTTTTTTTTCTCCTTTTTTATATACTGTGTACCTTGTTTATTTTAATTTTAATTATTTTAATATTTGTTTTAATTTTAATTATTTTAATATTGTTTAAATCTTAATTGTAAATTTATTTATTTATATTAGAAAACATACAGCCATTCACAATATTGATACACTTATTATTTTTTTTTATGCCTAAAGTATGGCCAATTACATGTTTCCCTGATTGGTTTTATTTTTATTTATGTTTGCATAGGGCATAAACTTAGGTGTCTAAAGGTATGTGAGGTGAGGTGTTTTGTGGTGTGTTGTTGTGTGGTGCGTAGTGTGTATGTGAGGGTGTGTGAGGGTGTGTGAGGGTGTGTGAGGGTGTGTAAACCAACATATTTAGGCTAAGATATTGTTCGTTTAGGCTAAGTTGTATCACGTCCAAAATTGTATTTACTGTGTGGGGCAGGCTTAAATTCAGCGCCGCACACTCCCAGCTCGGAGCGAGTGGGTGTGTAGCGGCAAAGGCTGCGCCTGTATTTTTTTCTCTTTTCTCCCAATACACTTGGTGCCGAGGATCTCATGATGGAGTCAGGAGGTGGACAGTGGAACTCTTCAACCGTTACTAGTAACCCCCTCCAGTTTAGGCTCATTTGGTTGGTTTGGACGAGTGTCCCATACTTCTACCAGTACACTTGGTGACGAGGGCCTGATGATGGAGTCAGGAGGTGTACAGTGGAACTCTTCAACCGTTACTAGTAACCCCCTCGAGTTTGGGCTCATTTGGTTGGTTTGGACGAGTGTCCCATACTTCTACCAGTACACTTGGTGACGAGGGTTTGAAGATGGAGTCACGAGGTGTACAGTGGAACTCTTCAACTGTTTCTAGTAACCCCCTCGAGTTTGGGCTCTTTTGGTTTGTTTGGACTAGTGCCCCATACTTGTCGAACGCAAATTTATGAAACAGACATACCATCTGTTCAAATAGATCTTGAAAGGAACGGCGTACACCTTATCCATCCTAAAGCCATACAGTTTCCAGCAAAGTTTAATTATGGAACAGCTGAGAGACGGATGTTACCGATAATTTTGTCATGAGCCTCCACTGTCCATAAAATGCAGGGCACTACTGTTGACCAACATATCATGTATTTGGGCTCCAGACTATTTGAGGAGGGTCATGCGCATGTTTCATTGAGTCGCGTAAAGTCTTTAGAAGGGCTGTGTATTGAGGAGCTTGATTGTGAGAAATTGACAGGTAAGAAACCGTGTAACAAAGATGCAATGAGAGAGTTTGTAAGGCGTGACTTTTGGGTGTAGCTATAGCCAATGCTATAGGGGGGGTGTGTGCGGCATATGGCCTTGAGCATGAGTAAAATAAAGTCAACCGTTACAATTTGAAATATTTAATTTATCGAGAAAATACGACAATTACATGAAAATAATATAAAGTGATCTCAGGGTTTGGTTCATGTCTGTACAAATAAAGTGGCTTGCTGCCATAGACTGAAATTTACATATACCTAATTTTACCACGCACATTCACCGAATCGTGCCACCAGAAGAAACTTAGCTTGGGCCTTCCGGAGCTCCCGTGGCTGCTATCCGGAAGACGACGGAGAGAGCTGAAGCCTTCTCTGGTGCCACGATGCGTTGCTTGTCAGCCCCGACGCGGCGCACAGCCGCCTGCCTCGTGACCGAGGTTTCGCGCCACTCGTGCACGAGGAATGCGGCCAGGCGAGGCGCAGGGACCGACACCGGATCCCACACAAAGGGACTCGCGGCCCGTTGGTGCAGCTGCACCCGCTCGAGGAACGCGAGCCCAACCGTAGACTGCGAGCAGAGCCCGTCAGAAGAAGCTACACATAATCACATGCTCAATTTGTACGTCCGCACCACCTCCAAACCGGCGGACGTACCCTCAGGCTGATGGCCTTCATACACATTTAAGAGATACTGTGCAATACATAATACACATTGGAGAAATACTGCGACACACGTCGCTCGGAGGGCTGGAGCATTTTCACAATCCTACCACTAAATACAAAATATAATTCTCTCACCGACGTTAATCGCGCGGCGAGCTCAAGAGTGCAGTCCGTACTTTCGTCCTGCACTCGACGGCGTTCGCTCCGCTACGGGGAGAAATTGAGAATGCGTTTTTCAAGTTAAGTTTATATAATTCCCTGAATTTGACATTTCCGATACTACACAAACTCCGCGGTAGAAGAAGTAAGGTTACCTGTCAATGTCGCTTCTTCTATCTGCCGAGCCGCCTTCGTAGGAGCTGCCTCCTCACATTAAAAGTTATTTTGCCGACACGCAGAACTGAAATATAAATATAATTCGGCTTGACAACTATCCGCGGGGGCAGCGTAGACGCCAGACGGGCGTGGAAAGAGAGATTAATGATTTTCGAGCGGATGAACTTGGGTGAAAAAAACCTGACACGTTTTCACAAAACTATTTCTGGAGAAAATTCACATTTTAAGTACGAGGCGACTAGAAATAAATGGCTCAGCACTTACAGTTGTTTCCCAGAAACGGTTCTCCGGCGCTCTCAGCGCCCCTTGCTCAGATTGACTTCGCAGCACCAAAATTCTCCTCTTCACATTGTAAATTTTTCGCAGAAGTCAATTTGCTACGAGCGACGTCCTACGTCACCCGCGCTGGTGGTGCCAACATCACCGCGATACGAATCGGCGCATTAAAACTCACTCGACTTTCTCTCGATGTAAAATACAGTTTTTAGGCCGTTTCAGGCTTCGATAACTTATCGCGGAGAATCCACTCTGCACTACATCGTGATAGAAGGCTTAATTTATTTTATTTAACCCCGTTAAAATTATTATTTACGCCATTGGGGAATATAATAGCGCCTTGCGTCAACCACAACCTGGCTACACCGGCTCTAACCTTGTCGTCATCGTTCCTTTCTATGGGACGTCCAAGGTCTTTGACCATATTTAAGGCCGGTGTAGACGATCGTGGTTCACGGCGTTACAAGTTGGAAAGGATGAAGAGTTTGCGCAATTCATTACGCAATAATAATAATAATATCATTCATGATACGAGCCAAAAATCAAACTAAAAACGAGTAAATAAAAAAATTGGTAAAAAAACTTTTAAGTTAAACGGTTTTATTAAAAAAACTAGAAAAAAAAACATCAGCTGTAATAAAAGTAGAAAATAATAAGGACACAAACCTGGGCCTTCTTAAGATTTTACGTCTGGGTAAGAAATTGTGCAATACTAGCGTGCTGTCTTCTCATGTCGGATGCCAAAAGGCACTTTGTGTCGCTGCGTCAGCGGAATAAGTAATAAATTGAGACTTTTAACAGACTAATATAAAAACGTGGGGCGTATAATATGCGTAATAACATGCGCCCCACGTTTTTATATTAGTCTGTTAAAAGTCTCAATTTATTACTTACTCCGCTGACGCAGCGACACAAAGTGCCCTTTGGCATCCGACATGAGAAGACAGCAAGCTAGTATTGCACGATTTCTTACCCAGACGTAAAATCTTAAGAAGGCCCAGGTTTGTGTCCTTATTATTTTCTACTTTTTTGTACAGCTGATGTTTTTTTTTCTAGTTTTTTTAAATTAGAAAGCTAATTTAACCGGAATGGTTCTTAGGTGTATTTGTAACCAAGTAATCAAGTAATCAAAAAATTACGCCTCTTGTCAACTTTTCTAACTTTGTCGAATTTTGTTAACTTTCGTCAAGTTGTCAACTTTGGCGAATTTTGTCAACTTTTGTAGATTTTTGTCAACTTTTATCGACTTTTGTCGACGTTTGTCAACTTTTGTAGACTTAAGTCGATTTCTGTCGACTTTTGTAACATTTGGTAGCTTTTATCGACATTTGTCAAATTTTGTCGACTTTTATCGACTTTTGTCAACTTTCGAAAACGTTTGTCTATTTTCTCAACATTGACTCAACTTTTGTCAACGTTGGTAAAATAAATTCAACTTTTGTCGACCAAAGTTTACAAAAGTTGACAAAAATGGACAAAAGTCGTCAAAAGCCGACGAAAGTTGACAAAAGTCGACATAAGTCAACTCAAAGTTGACAAAAATGGAAAAAAGTCGTCAAAAGTCGACAAAAGTCGACAGAAATTGACTAAAGTGGACAAAAGTTGACAGAAGTCGACGAAAGTCAATAAAAGTTGATAAAAGTTGACAAAAATCTACAAAAGTTGACAGGATTCCTCAAAGTTGACAAGTTAACAAAACCCGACAAAAGTTGACATAATTGACAAAAATTTACAAAATTCGACCAAGTCGACAATCGTAGAAATAATTTTTCAATACACAGTTGTCTCTATTCTCCATGGTACTGTAGCAAAAGTGTCGCGTTGGTCGAAGACTTACACTTTTGTCGCTTAGTTCTCATTCGCCAAGTATCCGGCTGGAGTGTAATGTGCGGAAAAGAAACGTTCGGTCGCTCGCTTACTGAATTAACTAAATACCTAGTACGAAAGAATACAAAAGAGTACGAAAAAGCACCGCTCTTTGTGATATTCATTGGTGTTTATATTCTTTCTCATTGAATCAATATGGTATCTTTTACAACACTATCTCCGAGACGTAAAAAAACCCATAAGGTGATGTTAGACTGCGTCTGACTCGAATTTCAAGAAGAATGCCGGCAATATTACTTACCTGACAGATTCAGTTTTAATATATGTTAAACTTCATCTATCAGCGCAGATCGAAGGCTTTTTGAAAACACGATTTGATTAACTTCGCTCGATAGAAAAAAATCATGAACATGGCTCTGAATCTCGTTTTAAAAACGTATTTAAGGCAACGTGACCAAATCAGGGCTTTGGAAAAAATATATTTTATTCGTTTAATGAATATCTAGATTGAAGGCTTTTTATTTTTTTGTTTAGATTCGTAGTTTTGGAATAAAAAAATAAAAATCAAATTGTCGCTTACGCTAAATATTCCGAGCAGCGTGACTGCGCTTTATCCTACTCCAACCTACGAAAGCACTGTCCCTGAAAGAAACACATCGGAAGTCGAGCCCCCTTTCCCAAAAAAATTCACAGATTTCGTGTCTTACACGACTATCGAGCACACTGAAAATGAATCTACGGAATTCGAAAAAATATTGTCGCTGAGCGACACGAGAAAGTCGGGATAAGGAAAAGATTAGTTGGGTTCTGATGATGGAGCCGGAAGGAAGCCATAGGAACTCCTAAACTACACATGATAAGCCCATCGTGTTTGGGCTCGTTGGATATATCTACGTAAGTACTCTTGTCATATATAATGTCCAGGATCCTGATGATGGAGCCGGAATGAAGCCATAGGAACTCCTAAACCACACATGATAAATCGACCGTGTTTGGGCTCGTTGGATTTGTCTTCGCAATTACTCTAGTCATATGTTATTTCCAAGGTCCTGATGATGGAGCCGGAAGGAAGCCATAGGAACTCCTAAACTACACATGATAAATCCACCATATTTGGGCTCGTTGGATATATCATATCTTCACAACTCTCCGAGAGATATATATTAGCGGCGGGTGGCCGAGTGGTTTGGGCATCGGCTTCTCATGCGAGAGGTCCCAGGTTCGAATCCAGCCGGCGTGTACCAATGAGTTTTTTCTGACGAAAAAATTTACGAGCATACCTACACCTGCTGCTTCACCGTTCGGAACCGGTCCCTTCCCTTGCGCCTTACTAGGTGGTAGGCTCAAATTGTAGCCGACTGGGTTGGTACCACCGTACTGGATGTAAGATGGCCGCATAGCAGCCTCGACTGTGTTCTCCTCTAGTCCAGTATAGCCAGCAATCCAGGGATGTCTCCGGTATGGCACCTACCTTCTCGGAGGTGATATTGGCTGGTCGGAGCATGCGCTTTGGCCCCTCCGACTCAGCCACCCATACCGGATTACATAAAAAAAAATAAGGGGATCCAACTTTTTCGTGGGGTCTGAACGAACGAAAAGACATTTTCAATGTCAAAATCTCCTGAGCCGAGCGGCGGCGGCGCGGAGCGGGCGGCGCGGAGCGGGCGGCGCGGAGCGGGCGGCGCGGAGCGGGCGGCGCGCGGCGCGCGGCGCGGCGGATCGGCCGGCGGTCCGGGCGCGGAGCAGCGGTCGGCGCGGCGGGCTGGCGGCCGCGACGGAGCAGCGCGGCGCACAGTGGGTCAACCAACGTAGCAACTGAAAATTACTATATTTTTTTTTTCCATGACGGAATTATATTTCCTTCATTTGATCATGATTGATTACAGATGAATGAGTTATGAGAAGAAAATCTATTGAAATGGTGTTTTTGGCAAGACTTGGTAGCTGATTTTTGCTTACAATATTAATTGCACAATAAGCCCATATTAAAATGTAGACGGCACCTCGCGGAGATTGCATTCAAATATCCCGCTATACATTCATAATATTTTTTTTTTTCAATATTTGGTTAAGTTCAAATTTGCATGATTATTGTTAATTAAACAAGCTACAAAAATCAAAACAAAATATTTTTAAAATAAATATATAAGGTCTTTCAAAATTAGTTAATAGTACGCTAAGGGGGGGTTCTGTATCATATAGGGAGTAAAACCTATATAAAAAATTTTGGACCTAGGGCTTGTTTTATGTAAAAAATAATTTATGTATTTAAATAAAAAAATTGGTGGTTGATTTTTATAGCCTAATCGATTCAGTTTCATAACAGTAACAAAAAAGTCTTCATTACCATTATGATGTAACACGTGTAAGTAGGTAAAAAAAATCTAATTCTTTCTATTCTATCTTTTTTGTTCCTGGAATGAAAATGAAACCATTAAGAAATAATTTTTTTTACATTTTACATAAAAAAAAAATTTGCCCCCCTTTAGCGTACTATTAACTAATTTTGAAAGACCTTATATACCACAGGTTGCAGAATCACAAAACAATGCCTCTTTCAATAATAACTACACTTCAACTGAGATGCTTTCAATGTCGCGTCAAAATCGCAACTAAATTATGCGTAACGAAAAACAGGTTACAAATGTTGATGTTTCCCGGCATCTCACCTATTCATTCCTGGGCTTATCTTTTTCTTTTCATTCAATTAAGGCGCGCCAGTTATATATAAAAGATTCTCATAGTTTACCTATGTCATTGTTTTTCAGTACAACTGAGATATCATCCGCAAGCATTTTTTGGAAGTGTTTGTCTGTCTGTTTTCCCCAATTGCATTGGTGCGACGTCAGCTAACAGTTTCTTTACTTCATTTGATTTGATCACATGTTTATTATTTAACATTTTTTACTTTTAGTGCAGTATTTTACTTAGTAAGGTATATATTTGATTTATTTTAATGAGAATTAAATAAGTGCAAACCTATGTAAAAGTGTTGTTGCTAGTCGATATTAGCAGATATGTACATAGAATAGAAGAATAGAATAGAATAGAATAACGTTTATTTCCTCTTCACATCAGTAATACAGATCATTATACACATGAGCTTGGGCTTATAGTTAATTAATTCATATGTTATGTTTCTCTGTGCATTACCTTAGTGTAGTGTAGTAGGTACTTCATTGAATATAAAGGTATTGTTGCGGCTGGCATTACGACATTTATTCAATGAAGAATAAATAGAGATGAAGGCTGATATAATGTCAATTTTCTGATCTACAAAAATTATTGGCACGTTCTAAATAAATTTTTTTCAAAGCAATGTCATTTTCTCGCCTTTTATATAGATCGTCGTAACAGCCGGGACATTAAGATAGCTCTTACACGTTGGAAAGAAAGTACAGTTTCCTTTGTTTGCAAAGCATGTCGTTTTCTCGCCTTCCACAGGACCAGATGGTCGTAACAGCCGCGTTTTCTGACAGTTCGCATTACCGCGCAAGCCGCTATAAGGAACTTCGTTCCAATATTCCAATTACATAACTGAATACTTTCTTTATACATTACTATGACGCCACTCTCGAAATCGAGAATAAATCCGATTTTTGTTATAAAAAATGTCAGTGCCTATCATAATAAAATATATGGAATAGTTTTTTTTTATTTCAAAGTAAGTTTTTGGGTTACTCTTACTTTTCATCTTTTACGTCAATTTGCCTGTATGGAAAGTTGATATTTAATTGTGTATTGAACGGGCATTGCCTCCCCCCTACTATGGGCGAGAAAAGCGGTATCAACCTGAATGTTCTTCAATAAATATATTATGGTTTTATTCGTCCTATTTAGACAAACAATAATTGGTAGGTTTTACTGGATTTGACAAAGGCAAAATGCCGTTAGGCACTGTGGACAATCCATTGTTTCATTCCATATTTTTTTCCGCCTAATTCTGACAATTGATACACAGTGTAGGGCCAAATGCGTGCGTGCGATTAGGATAAAGTGGAGATGGCTTCTTTAAAATTATATTTTTTTACGTCACACCTTTGAAAACGGAAACACAAACACGATGGATTCCCAAAAGAATTATTTTATAATAATATATTTTTATTGTTTTACTATATTAGATGGCAATTTGAAAAGCTACAATAAATTCAACAAAATACCAGAACCCCTAAACATGATTTTTATTTATAGATTTATTTTTGTGTTTTCTTTGTTTTTGACGTGAATTTGATGAAACGTCTTTATCCTGCAGCCGGTTTTTTACAAAAAAGTTGCGTCACGAAAATTATGTACTTTTGGCGACTTATATCTCGAAACTATAAGAGTTACAGGAAGGTGAGGCATATCCGACTTGCTAAGTTGACATACCCGAGAGTCGTACATCAAGCCCTTCTATAAATATGGCCCTTAGAAAAAAGGCTTAGAAAATCAATAAATGCTTATAACTCCTGAACTACTGGTCAGATCGACTTGCAAATTGTTTCCTTACATAGAAAAAAATTGCTCTTTTTGAAATAGTTGTATTTTTTTTTTCAAAATTGGTTCAGCCGTTTCAGAATAAAAAAGGAAAAGTGTTTGAGAGGGCATATTTCGGAAACTACTGATCCACGACTACTCATCCGCTGGAGAAAATGATAGGCCTCGACGAGATAAAATTTTTTTTTTAATATTTTTTTTTTCTTTTTTTTACATAACATTGCCTTGTTTTAAATTTCAACTTCGTAGGATAAGAGGAAGTGGTTCTAATTTGGCTTCCAAGAATTGACCCACACATACTAACAAACCAACATACAGGGAAAGTTAAATAAAAGCTTGTAAAATATTTTTAACCTACATTTAATTGCTCTAATAAAATTATACTACTGATCCACGACAACTCATCCGCTGGAGGAAATGATAGGCCTCGATAGGATTTTTTTTTTCGAAAACTACTGCTCCCAAACTAATCGTGTGGTGGGACAAGCAAGGATAGGTATCGATGAGATCTTCATAAAATTAAAGAATCTGCGGCCGTGTCTCCTACACAGCCCACTCGCTTTTTTTTTTATTGAAAGCGCGTCACAATCCTTTTTAACAAATTCCTGTTTTCAAACAATTTCCCTTTTAAAAGCTGATATTTGTCAGAGCCATCCCACAGGTGCAAGCCGTACTCCAAGGATGACCTGATCTGCGATTTGTGCAAAAGGACTTTACGTGCACAAGAAATTTATGTGATTCTTTCTTGGTTGGTTCTTGTTTGCTTCTTACAGATTTTGAATGTAATATTTACTTGCTTTTATGAAAAAGTGGTTCAAAAACTTTAAAGGGAGGAATACGAAAGTATGAAAAACTGGTCTCGTTTAAATAGTTAGTGAGAAATTATTATTTAAGTTGACCGCAAAATTAAGTTTGTTTGTAATATATTTATGTATCATAAAATTAATCTTGAGATGAACTTAATTTACATTGTGTGTGTGGCTTTGAAGTGGGAGGTGATGGCCGGGGGTGAGGAATGTTAATTATTTTTATAACCAGTTTGGTGGTTTAAAAAAATTATAAGGGTTAATTTATAGAAGATTCGTCACTACGCTCCGCACCTTCTATAAATTAACCGTAAGGGATATGACTCCCTTCTTATATTACTAGGTGGCAGGGTTTAACACGCCCGGGTTGGTACCACCGCACTGAATGAAAGGTCAGTCGAAACGGCTATGTAAATAGTTTGTGTTTTCCATCCAGTTCAGTGTAGCCATCACGACCAAAGGGAAGCACTGACGTGGCACCAAGTTCATCCGTTGTTATGGGCTGACATCACGGATGTTGTAGGTGATGTAGCCAACCGTTTTAGCTCGGCGACGTGGGTTCCCGTGCAAGCATTAGATAGTCCAACGTCCATACCTCGTATATTATATTCCTGAAACTGGCTTAAAAACTGAGACTTCAGTTGTGATTAGAAACCTTTCCGATTACTGTATATCACAATGTGTGATTTAAATAAGCTTCCAAAAATGGAACTGTATTCGGAAAGGTTTCCAAGAAATTGGAAAACTTTCCAACAAACTTCGAAATAAAGATACGGTTCCACTTGGAAGTTGAAAGAGTCCCAACGCGGCGCGCGGCGCGGCCTTGGTCGAGCGAGCCGCGCAGCAGCGGAGGCAGTAGGAGAAGTCCGTGAAGCCGGCCGCGCCAAGACACGCACACTTTTTCTTGCCTATTCTAAAAAACTGTGCTAAAAATGAGCTTTTTAGATAGCCTAAATAAAAAAAATGTGCGTGTTTGTGTTAGGCGCAGAGCGAAGTTGAAAAGTGGCGGGCTAACTTCACGCCATCCCCGCCCACAAACGCACACTTTTTCTTGCCTAGTCTAAAAAAAAATAGTTAAAAAAACGTTTAAGTTAAACGGTTTTATTAAAAATAAAAAACTAGAAAAAAAACAGCTGTACAAGAAACTAGAAAATAATAAGGACCCAAGCCTGGGCCTTCTTAAGATTTTACTTCTGGGTAAGAAATCGTGCAATACTAGAGTGCTGTCTTCTCATGTCGGATGCAAAAGGGCACATTGTGTCGCTGCGTCAGCGGAATAAGTAATAAATTGAGACTTTTAACAGACTAATATAAAAATGTGGGGCGCATGTTATTTATTACGCATATTATACGCCCCACGTTTTTATATTAGTTAATAACCAAATGAGCCCAACCTCGAGGGGGTTACTAGTAACGGTTGAAGAGTTCCACTGTCTGTACACCTCCTGACTCCATCATCAGACCCTCGTCACCAAGTGTATTGGTAAAAGTAAGGGACACTCGTCCAAATCAACCCTATGAGCCCAAACTCGAGGGGTTTACTAGTAACGGTTGAAGAGTTCCACTGTACACCTCCTGACTCCATCATCAGACCCTCGTCACCAAGTGTATTGGTAGAAGTAAGGGATACTCGTCCAAACCAACCATATGAGCCCAAACTCGAGGGGGTTACTAGTAACCGTTGAAGAGTTCCACTGTACACCTCCTGACTCCATCATTAGACCCTCGTCATCAAGTGTATTGGTAGAAGTATGGGACACTCGTCCAAACCAACCATATGAGCCCAAACTCGAGGGGGTTAATAGTAACGGTTGAAGAGTTCCACTGTACACCTCCTGACTCCATAATCAGACCCTCGTCACCAAGTGTATTGGTACTAGTATGGGACACTCGTCCAAACCAACCATATGAGCCCAAACTCGAGGGGGTTACTAGTAACGGTTGAAGAGTTCCCCGTCCACCTCGTGACTCCATCATCAGACTCTCGTCACCAAGTGTATTGGTAGAAGTATGGGACACTCGTCCAAACCAGCCAAATGAGCCCAAACTCGAGGGGGTTACTAGTAACGGTTGAAGAGTTCCACTGTACACCTCCTGACTCCATTATCAGACCCTCGTCACCATGTGTATTGGTAGAAGTATGGAACACTCGTCCAAACTAACCATCCGTTGCCAAATATCGACTACTTTGGTTTGGTACATCGACGTCGGCGTGTATAATAAATAACATAAAGGCTTCCCCAGACAGGCGCGATAAACCGGTAATACCGAGCGGTATACCGCCATCGATATATATTTTATAGATTGAACGTCGTACGATGCAACTTGTGCTAGACATCGGTACAAGTGTGCGTGCATTCACACGCAGTATTGTGATACGTGACACGATCCCGTATACCGCTCGATAATATCGCGGCAGTGTGTAAGAATGCGGGCGTCCCCATACAAAATGAACCGAAAATAAATATCGCAATAACGCGGCGATATTATCAAGCGGTATACCGCTCGGATTATCGCGCCTGTGTTCCCCCACACATTAACGCACGCTTTATCCCGACAATCAGGGTAAGCAGAGTAATCGTTATTGCGCTGCAAAAACTAAAAAGTTTGAAATAAAA
Organism: Nematopogon swammerdamellus; assembly: GCA_946902875.1. NCBI lineage: Eukaryota > Metazoa > Arthropoda > Insecta > Lepidoptera > Adelidae > Nematopogon > Nematopogon swammerdamellus. The sequence continues at coordinate 23,907,768 of OX336341.1, read as the reverse complement.
CTAACATTCTCTCCCCCTTCCTCCCGTCTTCCCAATTCCACTGCTCCTGTCCCCAGGACTTATTTATTATTATCAAACCACCACGGAACCTATCTATATATATCTATCTATCTGTGTATCACACCCGGATATCTATCTGCGTGTGACCGACAGATAGACAGACACCAGAGCGATTCCATAAGGGTCCCTTTTTTCGTATTTTGCGACGGACCCTAAAATAGACTAAATCAATATTACAAGGTTATTAATTATTGTTTGGTTATTATTTGTTTGTACCACTTTTTGGCACGTGTGGCGGCCGCGAGAGCACAGAATACTCGAGAGTAGGGTGGAGCGAAATTTGTTTTTCGGGAAATCCAGTTGGGCGGGTTGCGGAAAAGATGCTCTATGGGGACACGAATAAAAAGTTATATGGGGGTATTTTGATATTTCAATGTTAAGTACCGCCCCAATCAGGTCAAAATATGATTTTGTCCTTCAAAATATAGCCTTTTTGGAAAAATAAGCAAAATAAGTGCAATACTGAAAATTACACTTTTTATTATTCCAAATAATACAAAAAGATCATTATTTTAATGTAAAAATTAAAAAGTAGCCTTATCATTACAATTTCTGAACAGCACGGTCCTGAAATAATACACATTTTTCACTTTTACTGAGGCCTGTATTATTTTTTTGTGTTGAAAGTCGGCATTATTTGATGGGTTTCTATTTTATTTTTTACGTAACCATCTCGTCTTTCAGGTCCACACACTGCACCGCATGCTTCAGAAACCAGTTTTACGCATCTTTCAGGGATGGCTTGGGGGTGGCATGGCTTCTGTTTGAAATTCTGTAAAATCTCAGTTTCCACAATATCTGAGTTGCGAATTGTCTCCTGAAGTATTTAGGGTGTGTTCTTTTTGTCATTGGTACCTCAGTCATTGACTTCCAGTCGATTAGCTTCATATAGTTTTCAGCGCTGAAGTTTAAAATGGGAATTCTGAACACTCGCTTTGGTGCCAGTACTGAAGTAGTTTGTCGAATTTTTATAATTCTGCGTAGTGCCAACTCTCTGATGTGCTTTCGTCGGCTAGAATTGCGATTAGAATATTTTAGGAGTGCCCAAAGTAGCCGTTTCGTTGTATCACTGGATCGACGACAGCCTTTAAGTTATTTGGCAAGTATTGTGACATTTTTATGGTGTCGAATAAGTGCTTGGCTCCATGTATGGCGAGGGGTTGCGTCTTAATTTTGAACCACATCGGCGCGTATAGGTACTTTCTGGATGAAGTTGACGACGATGAGCAAATTGTCAGATGGTGCTTCGGTAGATACATAGAGTCTTAAGATTGTATTTGCCATTGTGAGCCAACGCGAGTGACACATTTTTCCCGGATTTCTTTTGGCAAGGTTTTCATCGCAAAATTCACATTGAATTGCTTGGCAGATTTCAAATAAATACAGCTGGCCTGTACTTAAATCTTGCTTAGATTTTGTGATTGCAGGTAGCAAGCATTAAATGATATTGAATTTCACTAATGGTAGAAATTCGCAGTTGAATGGTAGAATCTTTTCCGATGTGTCCCTTAAAGCTATTTGGACAGGTAGTACTGCCCTCAATATGATTAAATAGTTGACGCAATGACAGTTAATTGCCATGTAGTTGACATACAAGCCATTGAAGTGGTCTTTGTAACTTCGATTGAAGAAGACGTATGACTACTCCCTTGCTTCCAGTATTTACTGCAATTCCATCACACCTGCTTGCTAAGATATTTTTAAGTCAATTTCTTACAGATGAGGAAGGAATATATTTTCTGGATATATGATTTGCATCGCTGAAGCTCACAGAAATGTGACACATGTATTGTGAATCGGGTTCTTTTAATAAACTTACATTAACAATTTTACGTCGATTGTCGTCACTAATAAAAATTTTATCTTTCCGTCCGTCGAAGAAGATTCCAATTATTTCATTGTCGAATCGTGTTTGTCATTCATGAGGCATGTTTGTCAATTTCGATCGAGCTTAGACGAAGAGTTTTACTGCGATCTACAACTTTCGAGGTGTCATTTTGTGTAATAATTACTCCAATAGAGCGAGTACGCGATGTGGCGCGATTGTAAGTAAATTCTCGACAACTTCATCGCGCGCCGCGCCGCGCCGCTGCGCTGTGATTTGGTCTAATTCATTTGACAGTTGATTGGCATTCGCATACGACCGAATGTCCATGGGCATATATATGTCGCAGTATTATTATAAGATTAGTAAAATTATAATTTTACTAGTAAAATCATAATCCTTCGTATTATTGTGAGTCAAAGCAAAAATTCACAATCTTACTGGTTAAAGTTAGCATTATTATAATTTTACTAGACTACCTTAGAAAGATTGTACAAAACGATATTTTTTCACAATTTTACTGACTGATTGGGCAGATTTTTAGTAAAATTATAATTTTACTAAACATAGCTAGTAAAATTGTATGAAGACGTATAGCGTGCGCTGATTGGTTTAAATATTGTGCATATCTTAGGACACGAGCGTCTCGGGGCAATATGCATCATTGGCGTTCACTGCCATGGCTCGAAACGAAACGTAACAAAAACGACATGCGCCACCTCAACATTAGGTTAGGTTACGCGACGTCTCTTCTTTAAATTAACCCTGGTTATTTTTTTTTATATTTTTTAAACCATCAAAACCACCAAAATATTCAGAATGTATCGGTGGTTTAAAAAAAAAATAACCCTAACCTAATGTTGAGGCGGTGCAACCTACATCACAGATGTGCATGTGCCTATATTTCATTCAACTAACAATCTTCAGTGAACGCCAATGATGCTTATTGCCCCGAGACGCTCGTTGCAAGCGTCATCTCCCGCCCGCCCCGCGCGCTCCTCAGAAATACAATCTTACTAACCACAATTAGTAAAATTATAATTTTACTAGATATTTGAGAGATGATGCAGTAAAATTGTAAGAAATCATAGCATTTCACAATCTTTCTAAGGTAGTCTAGTAAAATTATAATAATGCTAACTTTAACCAGTAAGATTGTGAATTTTTGCTTTGACTCAAAATAATACGAAGCATTATGATTTTACTAGTAAATTATAATTTTACTAATCTTATGATAATACTGCGACATATATTGTTACGTTGCAAAACCGCAAGGTCTGCCGTAACACGACCCTACGGTTCTGTTTAGTTATTTGTTTCAGTATTTTAAATATTGCCGCCGCTCACGGACGAAGGTGACTCAAATACGGCGACTAGAATACGGCCGCGCGTTATGGTTGCAGCTGCCATCAATCAACCATCAATCAATTCGATTCAATCAATCTTTGATCTGACATCAACCAACACAGCAACTCAATCAGAGTCGCGTCGCTTCGTGCGCCGGTATTAGATAACATTAATAGTCCAAATGATAAATAAAATAATGGTATTAATTGTAAAATCTTTACTTCACAGTTGTGAGTAGAATCAAATAAATTAACATTTAATGGGCGTCAACTCGGTCGAATGTCCGCGCCGCCGCTCACGGACGAATGAAGTGCTGTCTCGCTCGCCGATACCAGGGAGCGAGGCAGCACGTCAACAGAAAGAGCGAACGGAGTCGCGGACCCGAGAGCGAACCACGAAGGAGAGCACAGCGCGACAGATTTTACTTTTCTTCCGGCTGTCAGAGTTTGGTGCACGCTCTCAGCACAATTCTTTTGTTCAAGCTTAAATTAATGTGAAAAGAGTATTAGAAATATTTTCACATCTCGCCTTGAACGAGAAGTAAACTCCACGTCAGTGGGTGAGTAGGCGAACGCCAATTATATAAATTGTATAGTGTAAAATCGTTGTGTAAAAATTGTATACAGGCCGCGTGGCTACCGTCACCGGCCACGTTTTTCAAAATTGCAAATTATGCTTTTACTGCGGGATAGGGGACCCACCGCCGCTATACGACCATTATGTTAGTGCGGCGTGTGATTCTTTCCCTATCGCGCAGAGTTTGGTACGGGCTTCGCTCGAGGACAGCTTCCCGACTTCCGCCCCCGTCACCGCGCGAGCGGGCAGGACGGTTGGAGAGTGCCCCGTCGACGCCACCCCTGCGAGTCAGCGACTCCCCGGTCGCTGGGCTGCCGGCGGCTCTGCTGTGTTCAGCGGAACGCCGTACCGTGGGAGCTGCGCGTCGAGAGGCTAGGCCTCCGGCTGATTGTGCGGGAAGACAGAGACGAAGACCGCGACGTCCGTCAAGAAACCGATGCGATCGTTCTATTCTCCCTTAGTCAGCTGACTAGGTAGGTAGGTAGGAATTCGTGTTCGCCGAGCGGACGCAGCACGCCGAGGACTTGTATTTAATCCAGAGACCCTATTTAAATACCAATTAATTGTAGATACGACCGAATAAATCTACAAATTGTACACCTGGGTTTTATTTATATTGCTATAAAAATAGACAGGTAACAATATGTATGAATGTCCTTATAACTCGTGAACCACTTTGTCGATTTACATATACATACGGTTTTCACTGTTACATTTCGTTACTTCTCAGCTCAGGATGATTTTAAACTATCAATCACGACTAGTGTTGCAAAAAACCCGATTCATACCATTTATTGTTGAGTTATTTCACTTTGATACATGTACGATACAGTACCGAACATCTATGACATCATAAGGATTCAAACGAACTCTTTGTGTATCGAACAAAGATTCATAGTGTAACTGTAGGTAGTAACCGGTACCGTACAAATAAAGCTGGCGGCACACAGTCTATTTCTGCATTCGATGACAGACGATTATAATATAAATTAATTCCGTGACATCATCGCATATATTTATTATATTTCATTCAAAATTATAACCAGAATATATTTGTAGGTACATAGCTGTTCTAATCAAGTTTGTTTTGCAGTGACTGTGACATATATTGCCTTTCCATTTATCTATCCTTCTTTCCCGCTTCGAAATAGTCGGCGATCTAGAAAATCTGGTCAACATTTTGTGTTTTGTTTGTGTAGTAGTAATGAATAGTAAAAAATATGAGATATTATTAGCAACAAGATTATTATTGTAAACGTTATGAATAAGGTAGTATAACGACTTATCCCATTTTCTTTGTGTGAATTTTATATTTCTATGAAATATAAAATCCCCGACTATTTCGAAGCGGAAAAGAAGGATAGATAAATGAAAAGGCAATATATGTCACAGTCACTGCAAAACAAACTTGATTAGAACAGCTATGTACCTACACGCGAGCTCGACTCGAACTTGACCACTTTCAAATTTTTTTTTATAGAAAGCGCGACATGTGGCATCGTTTCATTTACGAGTAGGTGACTTACGATGCCCATGGACATTCTGTGATGCACGGGGATTGCGAATGCCATGCCGGCCTGATAGGAGCCATGATACTTGCCCATATACATGCCAGATATTTGCCCATGATATAAAAAAAAACTAAATTTCAAGACAAAACTTTTTTTTAAGTAACACAATTGTAATAAGTAATTAATTATGTTTTATTAATCGCTTTAATTAATCTACTCTATAAAATACAGAACTATACACGGTGAACAAAAAACCTGTCGAACACCCGAAGGCAGGAAGTACAGTTTCAGATACTGAATCGGATAGGCTAGTTTTTTTTTCGAAATTTATATGAAAATATGGGCATATTTTCAATTATTCCTAAGTATCGAGATGTCTTTAAATAACTAAATTAAGTCTGCATGCCATCATAGCAGTGATGTGAAGTTAAACCCTACTACCGTATGTCATATGCACGTGATATCAGTTTTCTAGGTAGGTACCTAGGTAATATTCTAAAACTTATTAGGTATAAAAAATAATAGTTTTTTGCTTACTAACAGACCTCAAAGCACTTACCGACTTCATTTTCAGTACAGAAGACAAAAAAACAAATTTAAATCGGCAAATTATTAACAAAGAATTTCACTAAAGACATAAGAACACGCTGTCTGCCTTCACTTCATTCAAAGCGGCCTCAAGATAATTTATGACACTGCACTGGCGGCAAGGCGGCGGCGCGGGCTCTTTGTGTCGCGCCGCCTAGAGAATTTTGCATTAGAAGTAAAAGGTCGTGATACAAATTCTATTTTTTTATTGAACAATTTTTTCCGAATTAAAAAAAAAAACTAGCCTATCCGATTCAGTATCTGAAACTGTACTTCCTGCCTTCGGGTGTTCGACAGGTTTTTTGTTCACCGTGTATAACGAACTCGTCATTTTTGTATTGTGTCGACCACAGCTCTGCGGTCATAATGCGAACCTACGGTCCTTGCGGGCTTAGGTCCGCGAGACCGCACGGTGAGGTTCACTACCCGCGACGCACACCACGTGTGCGTGCAAAATTTTGCCGGGTACGTATACCCGCGTGACCGGCGCGGGCCAAGTCCGCGGCCCGCGCGACAGCTCTGGACTTCGAATGATTTAGTATGCATAACTTTTTTTTTTATTATTTAACGTTTAAATGTAGTTTTTCTCGTCAAAATTTATTAATTTAATAAAGAATGGATACATACTTTCAAAATATTAGTTCAGTAAGACCCAGGTCCGACTGTTTTTGGGGTCTGAATGGGGTTCGAATGATAAGTATGCATAACTTTTTTTTATTTTATTACCAAAAATACATAACTATTTCGCCGCATATTTTCTTACAAATACATATATGTTATTGTTTTTAGTTTTATGGGTCCCTGAAGTCACATGTCACCAAAAATCACTAAAGCTGCTTTCCTAAATGTCGTATTTTTCCAAATATTTACTCTATATGCCTACTAACAAATTGTGACACCACCAAGGTCAACGTAAAAAAAAGTATTCCGCCCCTCTAGGTCGTTTCCTATTTAGTCTAATGGGAAAACCAGCACTGGGTTCATCTTAAAAAGCTTAGAAAGTTTTGAATATAAAATCTTACAGTTCAGTACCGTACAGTACGGTACATGTATTTTAATGTTTTATTTCCATTTTTGGGTATTATACAAAATTGTATCGTACGGTATCGTACTGCCTTTGCATCTCTAATCACGACGCTACGTTATCGGTGGCTTGAGATGTGACCAAAAAGTCACGCAAAAAAATTTAACTTTGACTGTTCAGACATTTAACTTTAACTCCAAATGTATTATGAACTTTTGAGGAAAATGAATAGTTTTGTGCACAACTACATAAAAGCACCTATATTGTTAATTTTTTTCAGAATTGTCAAACAACCCTTAATAGGTCAAAGTTCGGCGACAAAAGTGCAGTTTTTTATCAACTTTGAAACGAAATATTTGTTAAAGTTAACTTATTGATTATAGCAAAGTTATATACTTTTGAAATTGTCTTAACCTTTTAATACCTATAGCATGACATGACATTAAAATTTGATTTATTTAAAAAAAGTAAAAATATTTTTGGTTAATATTTTGGGGTACCCTGTACTTTCCACAGGACTATTAGAGAATATCTAGCGGCAAAAATTATACGTAATTTGGCGTTAGTTTCATCGAAATCGGTTCAGTAGGTCCGGAGGTATCTGCGTGTGACCGACAGACAGACAGACAGACACCAGAGCGATCCCATAAGGGTCCCTTTTTTCGCATTTTGCGACGGGACCCTAAAAATGTGTCTAGCTAGACAGTATCAAATCGTGGCGAGTGCAAGCGATGCGCGCTGTGCGCGAAACTCTGTGACCGGCCGGTAGGTACGCCTCATCTGGCAAGTTCCAGACGCGTTCGTCAGTGATTTCTTCCGGCACTAGGTGACACTAGTGTCTATGTACATGAAGAAGTCATTGCAAATTTAGCAGAAATAAGTTGTAAATTGTTATTTTTTCTTAAAAATAATGTTATAATTACACATAGTAGACGGCATAATAAATTGGCGTACGCCCGGAACCCCTTTGGGAAAATGGGGATACTTAGGAATATCACAAAGATCTTGATTGTAAAAATGAGAGAAAAGTTATTTAAAGTGCTATATTCGTTAATGTTAAAATAAGTAATAATTTTCTAAATAATTAACCATTCTATAGCCACAATAAATTTCGTAAAGTTGGACTGTAATAAACTTTAATAAATTGATGATATGTTCCGGCCGAAGGTCCAAATAATGTTACGAATCTCAGGAGACAACAGGCTTCAAAAGATCTCAAGCATTACTCACCAGCAGATGAGCCCTTGGATAGCCGGCGGTTAGCGAGTTGCCGTCCTCCATTCTGGTTTGGCACTTAACTTCCACAGGATACATTCATGCACACGCGATATTATTACAATAATTTATGGCGTTAAACACCATGCAGTTGTTCCGATCGAAGGGTTCAATGTCAATGGTTTCGAACGGAAGAGATTGATTTTCGATGCTCAATGAACGATGGTTGATAAGGACTAACTAGTCCGGCCGCGGCGCGGGTGAGACGCGGGGCGGTGTGCCCGGCGCGCGGGGGAGGGGCTCCAAGCAGGCAATAGCCATTTTGCCGCCGGGGCGCCGCCGTGGTATACTCATTACTCATGCTGTAAAACAATGCATCAAGACTCCTTCCACCCATGAGACCTGAGATTTCCTTGTCGATGAACGAAAACAAGCTAAATAGAGAATAATTTATTGTGGCTAGTAACAAACAAACAATGATACATCTAACAAGTAAAACTAAACATGCGAAGACTAAACACTAAGTCTACGCCGTCTGTCTGTGTCTGTCCGTCCGTCCGTCCGTCTGTCCGAGGGCTGTATCTCTTGAACCGTAATAGGTACCCCGTTGAAATTTTCACAGAATAGGTGTTATTATGGCGGATATAACAACAAATAATAAAAAATAGAAAAAGTAAAATATTAAGGGGGGTTCCCATACAAGAAACGTGTTTTTATTAATGTTTTTTTTTTTGTGGTGCGGAAACCTCAATGTGCGAGTCCGACTTGCACTTGGCCGGTTTTTTAATGGTAACTGAGACGGTTGACTGCATCACCTACAACATCCGTAATGTCAGCCCATAACACCGGGTGAACTTGGTGCCATGTCAGTGCTTCCCTTCATTTCATGTCGGCTACACTGAACTGGACGGAAAACACGAACTATGTACATAGCCGTTTCGTTTCGACCGACATTTCATTCAGTGAGTTGGTACCAACCCGGGCGGGATAATCCGTACCACCTAGTAAGGTAAGAAGGAAAGGGACTTACAGTTTTACGTGGAATCCGAACCACGGTCAGCCTCAAAGCGGTCACCCATCTAAGTACTGACCGCGCCCAGTTGTGCTTAATAACAGTCGACCGACTGCACCACTGAGTTACCGAAGCTGACGAATGACTGACGATCTAGTCTAGGACCAAAAGTCTTTTCACCTAATCTTCATGGCGTAAATTCGTCTGATCTATGCGAGATCTACACCTCATGACTGTGCTCTAGGAGGTGATATATGATACGTAAATATAAATATCAGTATTTAACCGCTCGTCCGTTGGAGGCTGACCGTGGTTCGGATTCCACGTAAAACTGTAGGTCCCTTCCCTTGTTACCTTACTAGGTGGTAGGGTTTAACCCGCCCGGGTTGGTACCACCGCACTGAATGAAACGTCGGTCGAAACGGCTATGTAAATAGTTTGTGTTTTCCGTCCAGTTCAGTGTAGCCGGCACGACCGAAGGGAAGCACTGACATGGCACCTAGTTCACCCGGTGTTATGGGCTGACATCACGGATGTTGTAGGTGATGTAGCCAAACGTGTCAGTTTGCATAAAAAAAAAAAATAATCCATAGACAATCAAGAACACACGCACTATAATATGCATACATATATTTATACAAAAAAGAATCATGCGCAATAGCTCAAATTATAAATATAAGCATACATCTTCTTCTCCCACTGCATTTCCCAATGACATGGGAAGTAATAATCATACACTTCCATTCCACGGCTCACGATGACCAACCGGATTGGAAGCTGTGTACACAACACAATTTTTTACTGCTGTGTACAGCGATGTTCACGATGTTTTCCATCACCGGAGCGATCCGTATCCATTTGAAATGCACTTATCTTTCTTCGTTAAAGAAAGAAATACATTGGTGCATGCCCCTGGACCGGACATAGCCAAGTACATACGGCCATAGCACTCCCTTCCAAAGCGGAAGGTTGAGGGTTCAAATCCAGCATACATCTACGAGTATACAGAATGTTAAAACGGCGAGTACATTAATTTCGGCAGCGCAATCCTGATGTTTTTCCTAGACAAAAAAACTGTCTGTCTGTCTGTCGGTCACACGCAGATACCTCCGGACCTACTGAACCGATTTCGATGAAACTAACGCCAAATTACGTATAATTTTTGCCGCTAGATATTCTCTAATAGTCCTGTTGAAAGTACAGGGTACCCCAAAATATAAAGCAAAAATATTTTTTGTTTTTTTAAATAAATCAAATGTCATGTCATGCTATAGGTATTGTTAAGACAATTTCAAAAATATATAACTTTGCTATAATCAATAAGTTAACTTTAACAAATATTTCGTTTAAAAGTTGACAAAAAACTGCACTTTTGTCGCCGAACTTTGACCTATTCAAATTCAAATTCAAATATTTTATTGTACACCTTAAATAACATTTATGTAAACAGTTTCACAATCATTTGACAAACATAAAAGTAATTCACTTCCGTCTAAACTAACCTAACGGTTGTCCTATAGACGGTTGTTTTATATACATATCAGTCTGTCTCTAATAATATTACAAATAGTTCTGTTCTAAAACATTTTTATGATTACCCACTGAATTCACATATAGTTGCCTGGTAAGTCAAACACACACAAACATCGCCTACAGACTGTCAGAGATTGCTGATTCAGTATATGATACGAGTAGAAGTGGCACACAATATGTACATATTCGTTTGAACAACTTTAATATTTATTTGTGAATTGAGAAATAAATTGGTTTCATTTGATTTAGTTTGATTTGAAAACTTTGGACGTATGTTTAGTTAGTATGTTTTCATCATTGTGTCATTCTTTTTAATTTGTATTAATTACCAAAAAGGGATTATTGAACTTATTGTGTTTACTATCTATAATTTTATTTTATTTTTTATTTATATATATATATTATTATTGCCTACTGCTTTTGTTTTATTTTGGAGACACAATACGATTTTATTTTAACAATTATTGAAGAAATGCAAAAGTTCAGTCATATTAAGGGTTGTTTGAAAATTCTGAAAAAAATAAATAATATAGGTGCTTTTATGTAGTTGTGCACAAAACTATTCGTTTTCCTCAAAATTTCATACATTTGGAGTTAAAGGTAAATGTCTGAACACTCAAAATGAAAATTTTTTGCGTGACTTTTTGGTCACATCTCAAGCCACCGATAACGTAGCGTCGTGATTGATAGTTTAAAATCATCCTGCGCTGAGAAGTAACGAAATGTAACAGTGAAAACCGTATGTATATGTAAATCGAAAAAGTGGTTTACGAGTTATAAGGACATTCATACATATATGTCGCAGTATTATCATAAGATTAGTAAAATTATCTAAATTAAAGTTTGTAAATGAGTTGCGTTCAGGAAGACGATAAACCTACTCAAAGAAAATAAGTAACTAAGGGCGAGGCAGAAGGCCGAGCTGCGTTTAGGAAGAGGATAAACCATCTTTCAGAAAGTAAGTAACCAAGGGCGAGGCCGAAGGCCGAGCTGCGTTCGGGAAGCCTAAACATTCTCGAAGAAAGTAAGTAACAACAGGCGAGGCCGAAGGCCGAGCTGCGTTCAGGAAGAGGATAAACTTTTTTGAAGACAGTAAGTAACTATGGGCGAGGCCGAAGGCCGAGCTGTTTTCAGGAAGAGGATAAACCATCTTTAAGAAAGTAAGCAACAAAGGGCGAGGCCGAAGGCCGAGCTGCGTTCAGGAAGAGGATAACCTTGTCGAAGAAAGTAAGTAACAGAGGGCGAGTCAGAAGATCGAGCTGCGATCAGGAAGACTATAATCATCTCGAAGAAAGTAACTTCTTAGCTACTTATTTCGAAAAAGAATTATCCTCTTCCTGAACGCATCTCGCCCTTCGGCCTCGCCCATAGTTACTTACTATCTACGAGAAGGTTTATAGTCTTCCCGAACGCAGCTCGGTCTTCGGCCTCGCCCTTTTTACCCGACTGCGCGACGCAAAGGAGGGTAATGTGTTTATCAGCCTATGTATGTATGTATGTATGTATGTTTGTTCCTTTGTGGCACACTAGAGACCAAACGCGTAGGCCGATTTTGATGATTCTTACGTCAATCGATTTGTCTTAATCTTGCGAGTGTCACTAAAGACATGGCAGTAATCAAAATTCAATATGGCGACAACTAGGTACCATATTGTGAAAAAGAAAAAAATTTTAGTTGACTATCTATGTTCAGTGGGGTATCGTTGAATAGGTACTTGAAAATTATCTTTAGGTTTCTCTTATCATTTTTCATTTCGAATGACTATTTAGGATCTATAACGATTTAAAGTTGGTTAGCAGCCATTCTCACTCTTATAATAATAGAGCTGTGATAAAGTTCTTATTATACAGGATGCTCGGCATATCGGCCGACAAATTTTTTTTTAAGGTAAGTGGGGTCATTTGCAACGTTTTGACCTAACATACCTTTTGTCAGGTGTCACGTGGTATCGAGATACGATTTTTTTTTCTTTATTTTTGAAAATTACCAAAATCCCAGCTTTAAACCCTTGTAACTTTTTTGTTCATGTTTGTATCAGCACGAAATAAAATTTATTGCATTTAACTATATATCCTTGTTATAGTAAAAAAATTATTTGATGAAGTTAATACCACGAAAAGGACTTATGACCTCCCAAATTTCCGAGAACGAGTAAAAAGATGACATAATCTTAATTTCTTAATTCATAAAAAAAAAAAACAACACAAATTGAGAGCGTCGTTTTCTTTAAAAAGTTTGCTAGTTTACGCCCTTTCCAAAGGGCGAATTATTTGTATGACATTCATGTATATATATTCCACATAGTGAATTATTTGTATGACATTTGGTATACCGTTGGAAAGGGCGTAAACTAGCGAACTTTTTAAAAGAAAATGCTGTCAGTCTTATTTTAAATGAATTAAGAAACTAATATTCTGTCATATTTTTACTCGGTCTCGGGACTTTCGGAGGTCATAAGTCATATTCAGAGCAGTGCAGTGCGGCTTGGGCCTGAACCCGAATAAAACCGTAATAGTTGTGCTGGGGACCAAGCACGCGATCAGTAAAATGATGCAATTCAGTCCATGTTTCAAGTTTAACAACGTTCCCATACCCATCGCGACATCGGCCAGGGATCTCGGCGTGTTGATTGACGGTGGGCTGAAATTTGAAGCCCACGTGGAGCACTAATTCGCAGGTCACATGGCAAATTTAAAGTCCGTACAAATTTCGGAACTGTGTCAGTGTGGAGGTTCGGAGACAGTTGGCTGAATCACTCGTTCTGTCCAACTTTAATTACTGCGACGTGGTTTTCGGTCCTTGCATCCTCGAGAGGACGGCCAAGCATATTCAGCGTGTCCAGAACTCGTGTGTGAGGTATTGCGAGCGGCCTAAGAGACGTGCTCGCATTACACCCATTTTAAATAAACTGAGGACGCTGAATATGCGCAACCGCAGGCGCCTACACTTCTCGTGCCTAGTTCAAGCTGTGATTAAAAAAAACAGCCCAAAACACTGTACGATAAACTCACCTGGTTGGGAGATTCGCACTGCTACGGCACGAGATCTGTGGGTAAACTGCTGGAAGCTCCTAGGCACAGAGGCGCCGCATTTGAAGGTTCCTTCAAATATGCGGCAACTCGGTGTTGGAACCTCCTGAGGCTGAGGCCTCCTCTCAGAGAGATTACTAATTGTAATACATTCAAATGTAAATTGAGGAAATTTATATTTGACCAACAGTTGAAAATGTTATTGCTATAAAATCAAGGCCCTATGCCTCCAAAATGTATTACTATGACGTGCGGACTGAAACGCCCCCCCTCTCTGATCAGTCAGTCCAACTGAAGCGGACTCGCTTGTCTGAACCAGACTAGTTGGTTGCCTTCGATTTAAAATTAAACCTACCTAACACGTCATCTCTACGGAACCTATCTAACCTACCCTGTCCTACTTTTAATGACGAAAATTACAGTTTTCGTGAAAAATAAATACCGAAAGGATTACATGATTTAAATGTTGGTTTAGTTATAACTAAGCTACAAAAAAAAGGAAAGAGGAAAATTGTGAAAATGTCTATGGAGGAAAAGCTGAAAGAAAGAAGGCTAAGTAAGTTTCCGCAGGTTTGAATCCCGAAGAAGGAAATTAAGATTGGAGAGTCAAGAATTCGTAGAGTTTATGTGAAGCATAGATTAATGATGAAGCTAGATGGGTAAAATAATCGAGAGAAGATAGTATTAGGTTCGATTTCATTGTGGAGAAAGGCTGAAAATAAGGGGAGATAATTCGAAGCATTACGAAGAGAAGCTGTAAAGTAAAAGGTTATTTCGAATTCTTTATGGAAAGTAAAGCTGTAAGAAAATTGGCTATCCGACCTCTCTCGCTGAAGTCGGCCGCGAACGGTCGCGCGTCGGACAACATCAAGAAAACCCAATCAATCACTCGTAAAGAAAATTACGTGTGAAAACTTCCTTACGCTCGTTCGTTCTTCCTTGAAGCTCTGGTGGTGGAAGCAACCGACCCAATGGGGGTCGTTCGACAATGAGAAGGATCCGGGGCGTAGTTCACTTACCTTGGAAAGCTTTAGCTTTTTTTATATGTAAATACCCCTATGTATGTCTCTAACTATCCAGCGACGTCTAGACCTATCTCCTACTCTCCTCGTCGTTCTCCCTGCCTCTACTCAAGCAATTAAATGACCTAGGGCGGCTATACGGTAAAGATATATGTATATACTTGTGTTGATGAGGTTATTAATAGATCGCGGGACTGATACTCGTCGAATGGTGTGTAAGATTGTGTGCATTGAATTTAGATTCGGACAAGCAGATATCGAAATAATAGGCAGTTTATTATATATATATATATATATGTGAAAAATATGTGCGATTATAGAATTTAGGTTTTGTTAGCAAGAAGTTAACGCTACGCCACCGTCCAAATTCCCCTACTTCGTTCCAGGGCTCGCGCAGCGATATACGGTCAGCGCTGGCTAGGCGGTCACCTACGAAGGAAGTTCGTAACCCGAATCCACCACAAGGTTGATTTGGGAGGGAGAGTTTTACTCAACCCCTCCCAGGTGTCAGACGACTGTGCCGAATACACCCCTTATCCAAAGTGCGGTTTGTGTGTTGGTGATGAGAGCACTGAGCGTACTACGTAGCGAAGATAATAAACTCAGTCAGGCTAGCATGGTTAGCCGATTCCTTTCCTCATTCATTGATGCGAAGAAAATGTTTGAAGAAGTTGTAACGAAGATCCATGGTGCTACCCCCTAAAGGTCAGACTTCATTCGATTAGCTCGTCTTAACCCATCATCCGCTAATAAAGCTGTCCGAAGCGTAGCGAAGCGTAGATAGTGAGTTGAAACTGTATCCGTTATGGTTAAACGTCAGTTCAAAACACTGTTTTCGAAGCGTAGGGTGTGATTAGTACTGACCGGCGTGGTTAGCTCAATCCCAGTACCTCTCACGTTTATACGTAGCGTAGCGTAGCGAAGCGTAGCCTAACCTTAAAACTAGGGTGAGAACTTTATGAAGGGATGATAGATTATACGAGACCTCGACGCTATTTATTAGGGAGTGAGCAACTTCCGGTTTCCTCGTGAAGAAATTACGTTTAAGTCGTGTTGATAACGAAACATTACGTCTCGTGGGTCAAAGGAGGTGGCTTTACGCACCTAACACATTTACATTTAGTTAGGTACATACTATCCGATGCAGGCTCATTCCTTACACTTCCGAATAGATGTCGCAAAACTATACCGCTTTTCCTACATATTTTATTTTACGAAGAGCTGTTAGCCGCCCTTGCAAAACAAATATCTAGACCCGATTGGTCGTGAAATTACTGTGTATAAATCAAGAGGAAGTTTTGATTTAATACACGGATAAGAAAACGTATCATGGGTCAGCCGACTGTCATCTATGCTAAACCACAATGATTCTCATATTTACATTTAAAGCTACTTCTCTGGCAGCCATCAAAGCAAAGCAAAACCTTAATTCTACTTCCCTAAATACACATTCGTAACTAGATAAAAGAAAAAAATAATAAAAAAAGCTTGACGAATAACTGAACGAATTGTGCATTATAACTATATTGTGTAGTGCTTGATAGTTAATCGTGTATCGCCTGTCTATGTGTGTTCAACCCTTCAATTACGCACTCAACTTAGAAAAGAAATAATAAATAAACTGAACGGAAAGTGAATTGTGTGGTGTGATGCTTGATAGTTAATCGTGTATCGCCTGTCTATGTGTTCAACCTTTCTGTTACAAAATTATAAACAAACCGAATGAAAATGTATATAAATTGTGTGATGTGTCGCTTGATAGTTAATCGTGTATCGCCTGTCTATGTATTCAACCTTTCTGTTACAAAATTATGAACGAATAATTGAACAAATTATGTGATATGTTGTAACTAAGTGTGTACAATAATATATATATATATATATAGAAACTATACATAACCCTATACCGTACATCCGCCTTCTACTCGCTACCTGTCTATTCCTATCGATGTAGTGCAAATCAAATCTATCCGTAGACCTCGTCGACTAAAGTTATGGCGAATCTAGCTCTTCTACTTCTATTCTACACTAATGTAAACTCGTGACCTCGCCAAGACAGAACGGGTAACTAGACATTACATTGTTCTGAGCGGGAATGTAAAAGCTGTGGAGCCTACAATATGCACATTACATCATTGGTGACGAAAAATAGGCAATTGTAGCCTATTTCAAAATCGTCGATCCACCTGTAAATTACATGCAGAACAGTAACCCATTACAGGCATTTTGTTCTTACACACACGCTGGTATTATTCGCTGAAACATGACATGTTGTGTATTGCAGAACACGGTGCTGGAAAATACACAATATTCTTCCGTATAGCTTTCAATATAGCTTCCGGCGACTGTAGGATTCTCTCCTCCTTGTAGCTAAATAAACTGTAGGTAACCTTTGTCCCTTGCTGGAAAAATACATGGAAGAACTCCGAAGAACAATACAAAGTTTCTCGTAGCAGAATAGATATAAAAGTAAAGAAATTAGTCTATCACTCAATACTGGGCCGATAATTCTTCTACAGGCTGATGTCATGTTCCACTCTATTTTAACTCCGCTCCCCCGGGGGTTTACAGATTTAGTTGAGGTGAGCCGCAATACGGTCTCGCAAATAAATATTACCGACGAGTTAGGAAGGCTGCATTCAATTTGTTACTCTAAGCTCAACTCACAAGGTGGAGTTGATAAAATCATAGTTTATTTAGACATAGATAGCTTTTTGTAAAGTTCCACGTCCCGCCGTGGCGATAGGCTCTAGCCAGGTTTTCCCTTGCAGTATGCGCCATCGTTAAATTGTCCGGAGAAAACCTACTATCTATGCCAATCTAAGTTTCGCGCACTGTTTTAATTTGGGCAGAAAAATAACAAATAATTTTGTTGCCTACAATCACTCGGCTAAGCCGTTAAGAATACGTGTCGCTCCCTAGGCCGTGCCCTCTCGACTGTCTGGAGTCCCGCTCGTCGCGCCGGCTCCAGCATTCCCGAGACGTTCCCCTACCCCCTGCGCGCACGCACCCCCTCTCGTCTACCCCGCGTCCCGCGTTGCCTGAAAATCTATTTTTAACTCTCCCACCCTCCATCAGACTCGCAACCTAAATATGAAATTTATAATCCTCTCGCTTGTACTAATCCGAATGTAACCTATATCTGTCTCGCCTACTTGTCAACGTCTGCTACTCTATTCGATATCTATGTACGTACAATGCAGCGCGAATGAAGCCGGGTACACAAGCAGCCTAGTACATACTGCCCTATGAATATTCGATATTATTTATTAAAAATAAAAAATGGAACGACCTTAGGTCCGTTTCAGGACCGCCAGACGGACGGATGGATTGTTGTGTTTGTTATTGTGTTTTGTGTACTGTAACTTTAAGACTTCTTCTTCTCCTTTTTCTCTGGTTGTTATGTATATGTTTGTGTTAGTATATATTGGAATATTATTTGCGTTGTGTACTTGGGCCTGACTTAAAATCATCATCCCTCTCACTGGCCCCGGCACCCTTATTACGATAATGGTGCTGATGTTGCGACTGGTGTTGATGTTGCGACTGCGACGGACAAAATTGGTATTACGATAATGCGACCGGTCCCGCGGACCGACATCAAAGGTTGGTTGTTGGTTCAGGTAAGGTGCCAAATTTTGAAAGAAACTTGTAAAATGTTACTACGAATGGTAAAAGTATATATTAAAATCAATAATAAATAACGTATGTTACTTTTAACATGCCAAATATAGGAACATAAAGCAATGATAATTAATACAAGCGATTGAACAAATTATTTATTGTGTTACGGATTGCTTAGGAAAGGCGTTTCTGCCTGCACGGCGCGGCGCGGCGGTCTGCTGTCGGGCCGTGTATGTATACATACTGATATATACACATAAAGATATGACGGCGGCCGCTTTCATGCTATCTCGGTCATCATATTGTGTGCTTGAATAGCCTAGCAGGCAGAAGAGCCGCCCTCAATAATCAATGCAGGAGGTTGTGGGTTCTAATCCTGATTGTGGAATGCTACAATGTTATTTCTGATATTAAAAATATTTTGTCTCGAAAAAAACATTTCTGTTACAAAAGTTATTTAGCCTCACATACAGAATGACCTCCTGGTGGCAGTCAAAAATATAGCGTGGGCATTTGCAACACCGTATATATTGTACAATTATGTAAAGTCACTTGTATTATAATTTCTATGACGCAGAAGACCAAAATGTTTTATCAAGTAAAACTTCTAAATGTTTTGTTATTCCTATTACAATATAGATAATATAGAGATTGTATATATAGATGATAAGTATGGGCGTCGTCGGCTCAACAATCCATGCTGAAGGCGCCAAGTGTCTCGGGTACCAACAATAAAAAAAAAAAAAGACTAAGTTAAAATTTTAAATTAATTTAAAAGAGAGAGAGAGAGAGAGAGAGAGAGAGAGAGAGAGAGAGAGAGAGAGAGAGAGAGAGAGAGAGAGAGAGAGAGAGAGAGAGAGAGAGAGAGAGAGAGAGAGAGAGAGAGAGAGAGAGAGAGAGAGAGAGAGAGAGAGAGGTTTTCTTTATTATTCCTATTATATATTCTATAATATAAATGATATAAATTCAAGACCAAGTTAAAATTATATATATTTAAGAAATACTATTAAACTACAAAATTTACTAAAAAACATAATACAAACACTATGAATGAACATACGTTACTTTTTTTAGCGACTTTAAATATACCTATACGATGTCACCACCAAAACCAAAGAAAAGATCGTCGCTCGTTAGCCGTGAATGGTGCTATGATGCTGCTCAGGAGGAGCATCACGGATGACAGCTCGCGGGCTGCGGTCGGTCGCAAGTTTGACAGTTGTGCGACTAGTTATGTGCCCAGCAGCGGGCGATTCCCGCTGACGATGCAGACGACTTCCGAGGACAGCACCTCGGCCGACCGCCTGCATTGTTCTCTTCGCTGAAGACTCAGATATATTTCATTCAGTCTGTAAGCTATCGCCGACCTGAATACAACTTTGTAATTACTTCTAATTAATTAAATACTTTTTTAAAAGTAACTAACCGGTGTCGACTACATAATTGGCGCAGCCGGTAGGATCGGCGTAGTACTGCCGAATAGAACATTGCCGCGAACCCAGTGAAACTGAACAGTTTTCCCGAAAAACTCTACCAGCTCCTGACGGACCCTGGAAGTTCTACGTTCAGCTGTGTCCTCGTGCAAGCAGTGACTTTCGTGCAGTTCGTGGGTATCAACCCTTCAACGTCGATCAACAATTGTTGCGGAAGGATCTTCTTCGCAACCGAACCTCTAGCTGACATCCGGAACCAGAGACGGCGCAACTTCTGACTCAACAAGGCGAGATGCGGGCGATCCTGTGGTGAGTGCGATTGACTCTTGTACTCCCAGGTATCCTGCATAATCTCTCCTTATCCAACTGACCTCCACTCTATAGGCTTTGCATTGCTGTAGAGAACTTTCGTTGTATATAGACTTTAACCGGCTGTACATAGAAGTTAAATAGGATGGCTCAGGAAGGAAACTATAAAATAGTATTGGATATGCTACCCTCCTACGATGGCAACCGTAGGAGGCTAAACTTCTTCATCCGCGCGACGGAACGCGTTCTGTCGCGGGTGAACCTAGACGCAGCAACGATAGCGTGTTTTATCACGAACAAACTATCGGCAAAGGCGCTAGACGCCATCGCTCACGAGGTAGATCTAGACTCGTGGGAAAAGATCAAAGCGGCCCTCCAGCGCAGGCTCGGAGAGGTCCGCTCGGAAACCCAATTGATGCAGCAGCTCATGCGAACCCTAAAAGAAAAAAACCAAAACGCAGAGCAATTCGGATCAAAGGTACTCGAAGTTATGGACACTCTAATGTGCGTCGGCACGCACACCGACAAAGCTTTTTATGAAAAAATGGCCATAGACCACTTCACAAGCCACCTGGAGCAATACGCTTCTGTAGGAGTTCGGATAGGGCAACCGAAGACGCTGATAGAAGCAATGAACCTTGCTTCTCAGGAAGAGATAAAGGTGCAGTATGTAAACACCCAAAGGCAAGTGTATGCTGCCGCACAACCCCATCCCTCCGGCCGTAAGGGCCAGTCATTCGCACACCCCCGCTCCCCTCAGGCCAATAAGGCCCACACATCGGACGTAACAATGCGTTCTGTGAACAAGCCACAGAGACCTAAATGGACCCCAAACAACAAGACAACCTCAGACGTCACCATGCGTACGGTAGGTAAGCCCAGCCAAAATTGGCAAGTAAATAAACTTCATTATCAAGAATCGCCAGAAAACACAGACGATGAGGAGACAGACGAACGGGACGAGACGGAACTGACAGACGAAAATTTTTACCAGCACGAAGAGCCCAACACAATAAAATAGTGAAATTAAATTACATGTCAAAACCCCAACTCCCATACATTTTTATCGAAGAAATAAACGGAAAATTTCTTATAGATACAGGCGCTTCACATTCGATGATCTCACCAACCGTAATCCAAGAATTGAAATTAAAACAATATGTCGTACACGAGAGATTCCAAATAAAGACCGCCCACGCTACTTCGCGACACGATGAAGTAATCTACATGCCGTTACCACCCGCATTCAATTCCGAGGAAGAGCAAAAGTTTCTCGTATTTGAATTCGATAAACAATATAAAGGCCTCTTAGGGCTGGACGTTTTGAAAAGTTGCAAGATAGACTTAGCCAATAAAATTCTCAAAACAAAAAATTCTAAAATACCCCTATATTTGGACTACCCAAAAAATAAATTAGTAATAGACCCCAACTGTGAAAAGGTGGTTACAATCAAGACTAATTACCTAGAGGGCACATACATTCACGAAGGTTGCACATGGAAAAAAGGACTCATCTTACCAACAGCGATTGTGGAAGTCAAAATGGGTCGATTCCACACGACACTACGTAATAATACTAGTGAAAAGAAAATAGTAAATAATTACACTCCGCTACACCTCACACCATATAGTGACAACCCTAATATGACTCGACTGAATAAAATGACGACTTCAATGGACGTAGATAAAGAACTGCTAGATAATCTCAAGCGTATCAGGACTGACCACATGAACGAAGAAGAGAAACGAGAAATAAATAGACTTTGCCATTTGTATAGAGATATTTTCCACTCAGAAAATTTGCCACTGACCTTCACTCATGCAACCAAACATAAATTAAGACTGACGGACGAAACACCGATTTATGTTAGATCATACAGGCAGTCACCTAAACAAAAAGAGGAGATTAAAAATCAAATCAGCGCTCTACTGAAGAAAAACATCATTCGTGAGAGCATATCACCTTGGTCATGCCCCGTACACATAGTACCAAAAAAATCTGACGCTTCGGGGAAAGAAAAATGGAGACTTGTTATTGACTACAGAAGACTAAACGAGAGGACAGTAGGCGATAAGTACCCGTTACCTAACATAAATGACATCTTAGACAAGTTGGGCAGAGCTCAATATTTCACGACGCTAGATCTTGCCGCAGGTTATCATCAAATTGAAATGGACCAAAACGACATAGAAAAAACAGCCTTTTCGACAGAACGAGGTCACTTCGAATTTTTAAGGATGCCGTTTGGAATGAAGACCGCCCCAAACACGTTCCAAAGACTAATTGACACGATCCTCAGAGGACTATTAGACGAGATATGCCTTGTATACCTAGACGACATCATTGTCTACTCAACTTCCCTTCAGGAACATACAGAAAAACTTACACGCGTTTTCGACCGACTCAGACAACACAATCTAAAGGTACAATTAGACAAATCAGAATTCTTACGCAAGACTGTAAACTTCTTAGGTCACGAACTAACTGACGTAGGTATCCGTCCCAACCAAGAGAAAATAAAAGCAATAAAAAAATTTCCAATCCCGAAAACATCAAAAGAAATCAAATCATTTCTAGGATTAATAGGTTATTACAGAAAATTTATAAAAGATTTCGCCAAATTAACCAAGCCTATGACATCATGTTTGAAAAAACATGCGAAAATCATACATACCCCCGAATTTATAAAAACTTTTGAAACATGTAAACAGATCTTAACAAATTCACCAATCTTGCAGTACCCTGACTTCAACAACCCTTTCATCCTAACAACAGATGCATCTGACGTTGCTCTGGGAGCCGTTCTTTCTCAAGGCACTGTTGGTTCAGATAAGCCGGTGGCATATGCCTCACGTACCCTCTCAGAAACTGAACAAAGATACTCCACAATAGAAAAAGAACTTCTCGGTATTATTTGGGCAGTAAAGTACTTTAGACCTTACCTGTATGTACGCAAATTTACAATATACACAGACCACAGACCTCTTACATGGCTTATGTCACTCAAAGACCCCAACTCAAAACTGACTAGATGGCGCCTAAGGCTCCAAGAATACGACTATGACATTGTCTATAAAAAGGGTCAGCAAAACACAAACGCAGACGCCTTATCTAGGGTAAAAATATTCTATAGTAGTACAGACTCACTTGCTGTTAACGCGGACCCGGACCCAATGGATGAGGACGCAATAAATCGCATCTTCGAAGACCTAATAGACCTAGAAGAGCAGCATAATTCACAGACCGAACAGGAGACTCAACCTATGGCCCAGATACAGGACACAAGCGAAACAATCGCTCAGACAGACATAGACGAAGGACTGAGAGAATTCACTGACATGACAGAAACTGCACATACCCAGCCAGACAATGAAAATGAAGGAATACCCATTTCCGACGATGCAATAGATAGACAGAAAAAACAATTTTTTATACGAAAAACACCCGGTAGCACATACAGAGTCGAAGACATGTCTACTAATTCTGGTATAATAATTAAATACGTTTTTATACCTATAAATAATACGGAAAAGCAAATTATCGAATTTTTGAAAGAACACACGGTCGCCGGAAGAAAATTCCATTGCTATTTTTACGACGAAGACTTATATGCAGCATTTTCCAGAGTGCATACGACTATCTTCAACGACCGCGGACCCAAACTAATAAAATGTAACTCTAGAGTAACACTAGTTCAGGACCCAACCGAGCAGGCAGATCTCATAAAAAAATATCACGAAGGCAAAACAATGCATCGTGGAATCCAGGAAACATTAAAACACCTACATAGAAACTATCATTGGCAAAACATGTTAATCACTATTCAAAAGTTCATAAATGCATGCGATACCTGTTTGAAGGCGAAGTATGAAAGAAACCCAGTCAGACCGCCTTTAGCCCTGACTGAAACACCTATCAAACCAATGGAACACTTATTCATGGATCTTTATAGCTCAGGTGGTACAACTTTTTTAACAATAATAGATAACTTCACAAAATTCGCTCAAGCTGTGCCCCTAATTGCTGCCACCAGCATTCACATTTCAGAAGCCTTATTACAAGTATTCTCCGTACTAGGACTACCAAATAAAATTACTACTGACTCTGACCACAAGTTCGAAAATGAAATAATAAAAGAACTGTGCGCCTTACACAAAATTTTTATTCATTTTACAACCCCTTATAACCCAAATTCTAACTCCCCAATAGAACGCTTTCATAGCACAATTGGAGAAATGATAAGAATACAAAAGTTAACTAATAAAGACGCTGACACATCCCAGCTCATGAGATACGCGATAATCGCGTACAACAACACAATACATTCAGCGACCGGATACACACCACACGAATTACTATTCGGGCATACCAATGCTCGAAACCCACTAGAGACCTACTATTCTCACGAATTTTATCAGGATTATATAGAAAAACACAAACAGTTAGCCGAAACCGTACAAAAATGCGTCACCACTAGAGTTGAGAAAAACAAAGAAAAAGTTACTTCAAATAAAAATTCGAACTCGGAAAACTTGACCTTTAAGGTAGGGGAAACTGTATATAAAAGAGTAGCTAAAACAGCTAGAAGCTCCAAGAATGAACCATTATTCAAAGGACCTTACAAAATTATTCGTTTACACCCCAATAACATTGCCGAAATAATTGGTAAACACCACAACGCTAAACCCATACGAGTACACTATCGACTCTTACGAAGAAAACCCATTGTTTCAGGTTTAACTCCTGCGGAGCCATCTTGCTCCTCGCATCAGCCTCCGTGAAAATACAATCCTTAGATAACCATCATGGCATTCTCATCCTGAAGCAAGCGACAGCATACCTTCAAACAGATAACTTCAATCTAGTGTGTGTGTATAATGTCACCGATATACGAAACACCTTATTAAAATTACGCGAAATATTTGCATCAATAAAAAATCAAGAAACAAAATACCCAGAATCATACAATGCGCATACCTTGCACCGACAACAAATAAGCTACATGTTACTTAGCGCTACAAATAAATTGCAATACCTTTCACCTGTAGTAAAACGATTCCGCAGAGGCTTAATAAACGGCCTGGGAACTGTTATAAAAGCAATTACTGGAAACTTAGATCAGTCAGACGCAGAAAAAATTAATAAACAAATAAACAACCTGTACGCTCAAGTAGATAACATTAACCTCAATGGAAAGGAAAACATTAGGTTAGCAAAAAGTGCTATCAACGAATTCGAGATTATGCTGAGTGTGGTAAAACGAAACCAGCAGTCAATTAATGAGGAATTAGAAGAACAGTTAAAAATAGTTAATACATTAGATTATAGCTTACATTTTCTGAATTCTTATACGCAAATAAAAACTAGCTTAATTATTATGCACGAAAAAATATTAGTTTTAGAAAGTGCAGTAACATTCGCACAAATAGGTATTTTGCACCCTAGTATAATTGCACCAAATGATCTTCTTAAAGAATTAGTTAAAATAAATACAGATCAGTTTACTAGACAAATATACGAGCCAATAATAGAAAATATACATTTGATTGAGAAATCTATAGAAATCAAAGCCTATAGCAGTAGTCATACTCTGACCTTCATACTAGAAATTCCTCTAGTAGACCGCCGGCAGTATGATCTACTTCATCTCTATTCCATCCCAAACCAAAACAACATTGTCATAATCCCACACTCCAAATACCTTGTCCTGGGAAGTGCTGAGTTCGCACATCGAGAAGAACCCTGCAAAGCACTCACCGACGACGATCAGCTGTGTAAGCACCTA
The DNA here is from genome assembly GCA_946902875.1 of Nematopogon swammerdamellus. Classification (NCBI taxonomy): domain Eukaryota; kingdom Metazoa; phylum Arthropoda; class Insecta; order Lepidoptera; family Adelidae; genus Nematopogon; species Nematopogon swammerdamellus. The sequence goes on along the minus strand of OX336341.1, from coordinate 23,881,873 downwards.
GACTTACTACCTACTCAGCAGAATGGCGATTGCGTCATACAACTCATCAGTCACCGGACACCTACCAACTGCACGAGCGCAGCGTTCTGCATGCAACTCGATGAAGGTCACATCGAGCAGACACGAGATAACAGCTGGCTAGCGGTCCTACCGCACGAGGAAATTATCAAATCTACATGTGGACGAAATATAACGTATGCAAGAACCATCGGATCAAACCTTATAACCCTCACCAAAGATTGTCAGATAGAACTTCTGGGAAAAACGCTGAGAACACACAGCAAGGAAATCTTCATCAACGAGTACATTCCGTTACCTAAACAACATATTATAACGACAAACACTACGCGTAAAATACACATCGACATTGAAAACATCCAGTTCGACCGCCTCCACCAGATACAATCTCAATGGAATGAGATACCTCAATCAAACATAATAGAAACCCCCGACTTTAACATAACCACAAACATTAGCTGGTACACCCTAACCCTGTACGCTATCGGAATATTAGCCGCCGCCTACATACTCTTCCAAAGATTCAAACCAAAATATCAAACAAGGACACAGAAGAAAGAAGACACCGACGGAGTCAACACATTGAATGCACACCCAGCTTCAGTCCTTAATGTCATTCAATAAATCTACAAACAGCACACCCACTGCAACAACTTCAAGAACCGAGGACTTCAAAGGACCGAGGACGATCCTGAAAGTATCCCTACGACGACGTCTCCAGCCTACTTTCATCTTAAGGAGGGAGGAGTTATGTGCCCAGCAGCGGGCGATTCCCGCTGACGATGCAGACGACTTCCGAGGACAGCACCTCGGCCGACCGCCTGCATTGTTCTCTTCGCTGAAGACTCAGATATATTTCATTCAGTCTGTAAGCTATCGCCGACCTGAATACAACTTTGTAATTACTTCTAATTAATTAAATACTTTTTTAAAAGTAACTAACCGGTGTCGACTACATAATTGACTGCAAATGCGATCGTAATATCAATATGCCGTAAAATGTATGACACATCTGCGGACTGATACCGCAATACCCGTTGCACGGACTGGTTGCATTCCAAAATCGCATAAAACAGTCGCCGAACTGTCACATTTGGAGCTACGGACCGGTTCGGCGGACCGGTTGCATTATCGTAATAAGGGTGCCGGACTCGGTGGTGTGTCAGGTCCAATTTGTCTTGTCCGTATTGTGTTTTTATTGTATCTACTGTGTGTGTAGGTATTGGATGAGATAAATAAACTCATTTCATTTCATTTCATTTCATTTCATTTCACTTCACTTCACTTCACTTCATTTCATTTCATTTCTATTCATTGTATTAACTTCATCAAATGATATTTTTACTAGAATAAGGATACATTATAAAATCCAATAAATTGTATTTCGTGCTGATACAATCATAAACGAAAAAGTTACAAGGGTTCAAGGCTGGGATTTTGGTAATTTTCAAAAATAAAGAAAATAAATCGTATCTCGATACCACGTGACAATCATTAATAATCAATACTAATAATAAATCTGTAAGGGATGGTCATGGAGTAAGTTACTTTGTTTTAGGAAATATTGAGTTTGTAGCCTCTATGTATGATACTAAAGCTAAATTGACGATTTTTAGAAATCTTTTCTGAATGTATGTATGTATGTATGATCCTCCATAACTCTTAAAGCCATCATCCGAATTTGATGAAACTTAGTACAAGCCCATTTTACTATACGGGACACAGGATAGGCTTACTAAAATACACTTGCGGCTACGCTAAGATGTGGCTCCCATACAAATCGAATTGTTCCAAGCGCCGAAATAAAGGGCGGCGCGGCGCGGCGGGTTAGTAGCGCCACAGAATATCTAATAGGTACTGTCGTACCAGAAGCGACACTCCACAAAGCCACATAAAGGAATAGCTACTCTTGCTGAGACGCAATAAAGTGCAATTCAGCTCGCAAAGCGCTGCATGCCTAACTCGAATAATAGCCTACACCACGCTTCTCTTTCTATCGCGTAGCTCTATCTCTTTTGGCGCGATTCGTATCGTGTTAGGGTTTCGCCAGTCAGTAGGTATAGAAACTATAAATTGAGAATGTGAACCCTGTTGCTAGAGAAACAGGACGCGTGCGATTCAATGTACCGACGACGCGACGTCACAGGCTTGCAGCAGTCTAATTTATAATAGGTAGGTAAGTAGACCGTAAAAGACGCGAATTTTTTTTTTGCGTATGCTGCGCACTCGCGTCGTGTTACTAGTACTAGTTACTCTATTTACTAGGCAACAACTACTATAACTAGGTACACCTACTTAATTAGGAAACTCCTAAAACTACATGTAAAATGAACAAAATATAAATATTCCCTACCTTCCAGAATCTTTCGGTAAAGTAAAAAAAGACAACGTTGAGTTCTTCTGTTTATTGAGACAGCCGTACACGCAAGAATTATTATTAGTATTACGATGCTCCAATTGCTTCATTATTATTATATCGAAGAATAGGCACAGAATACTTCATAGGTACTGAATAGAATAGTTCGTTCCATCCAGCCGATCGACTGTATGCGTGCGCTCGCAAGCGCGGAGCTGCCCGCCGGGTTTTGTACTCTCAGAATATCGCGCGCTGTAGGTGATTATCGCGGTAGGTATGAAGGAGTGTCTGAGGCCTGGTAGCGCGTCTCGCGGAGACTGGCAGCGCGGCGGAGGAGGCGCGGGGCGCGGGGTGCGGTCTGGCGGAGCGCGGTGCGTGTATGCATTGTCTCGGCAGAGTTTCTTATTTAATTCGATTCATAATATTATGTAGGTTAACTTCGTTAGGTATCTATTTGATTAATTTTAGGTGCAAAAGTGTTGTTGCGAGTCGATGTTAGCTGAAGTTCCTATTTGATTTAAGTTAATTGATCGTATGTTTTGTTTATTATATTGAAGGTACGTAGTGTAGTATGCGCGGAATATTAGCGAAAAGATTCTTATTTTTACCCGACTACGGCGAAGCGAAAAGGAGAGTTATGTTTTTGACCGGTATGTATGTATGTATGTTCATCTGTTTCCTCATACATAACTTTGAAACTACTTATCATAATTTGACAAATGAGGTATCGTTGGATTGACCGTCCGCTGGTCGTCAAGACGCATCCAACGTCTACAGGCTATAGGATATGGCGCCCTCTAGAGGACATAAAGTAATGATATAAAAAAAATTTTTTTAATGATGCCGTGTTGGCTATCAAATGAAAGGGCTTAATTAGCACATTTCAAAAATTTATATATTGTTAGCTTTTGCTTAATAATTTCTAAAATCAGGCCTCACTCCAAACCTACCCAAAATAAATACTACTAATATTATAAACACGAAACTTTGTGAATGAGTTGCGTTCAGGAAGACGATAGACCTACTCAAAGAAAGTAAGTAACTAAGGGCGAGGCCGAAGGCCGAGCTGCGTTCGGGAAGACTATAAACCATCTCGAAGAAAGTAAGTAACAAAGGGCGAGGCCGAAGGCCGAGCTGCGTTCAGGAAGACCATAAACCTCGAAGAAAGCAAGTAACAAAGGGCGAGGCCGAAGGCCGAGCTGCGTTCAGGAAGACGATAAATTCTCGAAGACAGTAAGTAACTATGGGCGAGGCCGAAGGCCGAGATGTGTTCAGGAAGAGGATAAACCTTTTTGATGAAAGTAACTAACAAAGAAGTTACTTTCTTCGAGAAGATTTATGGTCTTCCTGAACGCAGCTCGGCCTTTGGACTCGCACTCTGTTACTTACATTCTTCGAAAAGGTTATCCTCTTCCTAAACGAAGCTCGGCCTTCGGCCTCGCCCTTTGTTACTTACTTTCTTAAAGACTAGCTTTTGCCCGCGGCTTCGCTCGCGTGAAATTCGTATTTCAAAGGAAGAAAGTAAGTAACTAAGGGCGAGCTGGGTTCAGGTAAACGATAAACCGTCTCGAAGAAAGTGAGCATCTTTTTGAGGCCGAAGGCGGAGTTGCGTTCAGGAAGACGATAAACCTTCTCGAAGATAGTAAGTAACTATGGGTGAGGCCGAAGGCCGAGCTGCGTTCAGGAAGAGGATAAACCATCTCTAAGAAAGTAAGTAACAAAGGGCGAGGCCGAAGGCCGAGCTGCGTTCAGGGATAGGATAACCTTTTCGAAGAAAGTAAGTAACTATGGGCGAGGCCGAAGGCCGAGCTTCGTTCAGCATGAAGGTAAACTTTTCGAAGAAAGTAAGTAACAGAGGGCGAGGCCGAAGGCCGAGCTGCGTTCAGGAAAACTTAACCTTCTCGAAGACAGTAAGTAACTATGGGCGAGGCCGAAGGCCGAGCTGCGTTCAGGAAGAGGATAACCTTTTCTAAGAAAGTCAGTAACAGAGGGCGAGGCCGAAGGCCGAGCTGCGTTCAGGAAAACTGAACCTCCTCGAAGACAGTAAGTAACTATGGGCGAGGCCGAAGGCCGAGCTGCGTTCAGGAAGAGGATAACCTTTTATAAGAAAGTAAGTAAGAGAGGGCGATGCCGAAGGCCGAGCTGCGTTCAGGAAGACGGTAAACCTTTTCGAAGACAGTAAGTAACAATGGGCGAGGCCGAAGGCTGAGCTGCGTTCAGGAAGAGGATAACCTTTTCGAAGAATGTAAGTAACAGAGGGCGAGTCCGAAGGCCGAGCTGCGTTCAGGAAGACCATAAATCTTCTCGAAGAAAGTAACTTCTTTGTTACTTACTTTCTTCGAAAAGGGTTATCCTCTTCCTGAACACATCTCGGCCTTCGGCCTTGCCCATAGTTACTTACTGTCTTCGAGAATTTATCGGCCTTAGGCCTCGCCCATAGTTACTTACTGTCTTCGAGAAGGTTTATCGTTTTCCTGAACGCAGCTCGGCCTTCGGCCACGCCCTCTGTTACTTACTTTCTTCGAAAAGTTTACCCTCATGCTGGACGCAGCTCGGCCTTCGGCCTCGCCCATAGTTACTTACTGTCTGCGAAAAGGTTTACCGTCTTCCTGAACGCAGCTCGGCCTTCGGCCTCGCCCTCTGTTACTTACTTTCTTCGAAAAGGTTATCCCCTTTCTGAACGTAGCTCGGCCTTCGGCCTCGCCCATAGTTACTTACTGTCTTCGAGAAGGTTTATCGTTTTCCTGAACGCAGCTCGGCCATCAGCCTCGCCCTCTGTTACTTTCTTCGAAAAGTTTACCCTCATCCTGAACGCAGCTCGGCCTTCGGCCTCGCCCATACTTACTTACTTTCTTCGAAAAGGATATCCTCTTCCTGAACGCAGCTCGGCCTTCGGCCTCGCCCTTTGTTACTTACTTTCTTAAAGATGGATTATCCTCTTACTGAACGCAGCTCGGCCTTCGGCCTCGCCCATAGTTACTTACTGTCTTCGAGAAGGTTTATCGTCTTCCTGAACGCAACTTCGCCTTCGGCCTCAAAAAGTTACTCACTTTCTTCGAGACGGTTTATCGTTTACCTGAATCCAGCTCGCCCTTAGTTACTTACTTTCTTCCTTTGAAATACGAATTTCACGCGAGCGAAGCCGCGGGCAAAAGCTAGTAATCAATAAAATTATTAGTAGTTTAGACCACCGAAAGCTACTTAATAATCACCACGATATTAACTTTCTCAATGAAATGACAATTGCGAAATTTACGGTCTTATAGTCCTAACTAAAAAGTGTAAAATAAAAAAAGTTTATTTCAAAAATAAAAAAACCCGACTGCGTAAAAAAGGAACTTTAAATAAAAACTGAAAAGAAAAAAAACAAGTCCAGTAGTCTAGAACTCTGTTAAGTAATATTGAATAACTACACCATTGAAATAGTTACATGATCGATACACACATATAATAAAACAAATAATAAACTCTAATGCGGAACATAGCGACTTTAACAGTCGGGACCCATTATTGGGAAAATGTCAATGGGTCCCGACTGTTAACGTCGCTATGTTCCGCATTAGAGTTTATTATTTGTTTTATTATATGCGTGTATCGATCATGTAACTATTTCAATGGTGTAGTTATTCAATATTACTGAACAGAGTTCTAGACTACTGGACTTGTTTTTTTCTTTTCAGTTTTTATTTAAAGGCAATTTTTTACGCAGTCGGGTTTTTTAATTACTTTCTTAAAGATGGTTTATCCTCTTCATGAACGCAGCTCGGCCTTCGGCCTCTCCCATATACTTACTGTCTTCGAGAAAGTTTATCATCTTCCTGAACGCAGCTCGGCCTTCGGCCTCGCCCTTTGTTACTTACTTTCTTCGAGAAGGTTTATAGTCTTCCCGAACGCAGCTCGGCCTTCGGCCTCGCCCTCAGTTACTTACTTTCTTAAAGATGGTTTATCCTCTTCATGAACGCAGCTCGGCCTTCGGCCTCTCCCATATACTTACTGTCTTCGAGAAAGTTTATTATCTTCCTGAACGCAGCTCGGCCTTCGGCCTCGCCCTTTGTTACTTACTTTCTTCGAGAAGGTTTATAGTCTTCCCGAACGCAGCTCGGCCTTCGGCCTCGCCCTCAGTTACTTACTTTCTTAAAGATGGTTTATCCTCTTCCTGAACGCAGCTCGGCCCTCGGCCTCGCCCATAGTTACTTACTGTATTCGAAAAAGTTTATCGTCTTCCTGAACGGAGCTCGGCCTTCGGCCTCGCCCTTTGTTACTTACTTTCTTCGAGAAGGTTTATAGTCTTCCCGAACGCAGCTCGGCCTTCGGCCTGGCCCTCAGTTACTTACTTTCTTAAAGATGGTTTATCCTCTTCCTGATCGCAGCTCGGCCTTCGGCCTCGCCCATGGTTCTTACTGTCTTCGGGAAGGTTTATAGTCTTCCCGAACGCAGCTCGGCCTTCGGCCTCGCCCTCAGTTACTTACTTTCTTAAAGATGGTTCATCCTCTTCCTGAGCGCCGCTCGGCCTTCGGCCTCGCCAATAGTTGCTTACTTTCTTCGAGAAAGTTTGTCGTCTTCCTGAACGCAGCTCGGCCTTCGGCCTCGCCCTTTGTTACTTACTTTCTTCGAGTCGGTTTATCGTTTACCTGAACCCAGCTTGCCCTTATGGACTATGGTACACATGTTAAAATTATAAAACAGTAAAACCTAAACAAACAAAACATGTAAAACGGCTCTGCAAATTCGGCCTCTCCCATATACTTACTGTCTTCGAGAAAGTTTATTATCTTCCTGAACGCAGCTCGGCCTTCGGCCTCGCCCTTTGTTACTTACTTTCTTCGAGAAGGTTTATAGTCTTCCCGAACGCAGCTCGGCCTTCGGCCTCGCCCTCAGTTACTTACTTTCTTAAAGATGGTTCATCCTCTTCCTGAGCGCCGCTCGGCCTTCGGCCTCGCCCATAGTTGCTTACTTTCTTCGAGAAAGTTTGTCGTCTTCCTGAACGCAGCTCGGCCTTCGGCCTCGCCCTTTGTTACTTACTTTCTTCGAGTCGGTTTATCGTTTACCTGAACCCAGCTTGCCCTTATGGACTATGGTACACATGTTAAAATTATAAAACAGTAAAACCTAAACAAACAAAACATGTAAAACGGCTCTGCAAATACTTTATCACGAAGTTATATCTCCAAAATAATTAAAATAAAAAATAAGTTCAAAAACTAAAATCCGACTGAAAAATCACGCTCTAAAAAGTATGAAACAAGAAAATGTTCTCATCTGAAATTGTTATGTACAAACTATTCAATATTTTATCGTCTATTAAATAAACAACTTACACGTAATATATTTAATGTATTTAATAAATATTCATAGTGTTGTTCAGAGGATAGCCGTGGTCGTATGCCACCTACCCTATAGGGCAAAGTGGCATACGACCATGGCTATCCTCTGAACAACACTATGAATATTTATTAAATACATTAAATATATTACGTGTAAGTTCTTTATTTAATAGACGATAAAATATTGAATAGTTTGTACATAACAATTTCAGATGAGAACAGTTTCTTGTTTCATACTTATTAGAGCGTGATTTTTCAGTAGTCGGGTTTTAGTTTTTGAACTTATTTTTTAATTATTTTATTTAGAAAATATTCCCAATTATCGGGTGCATGCAAGCAAATTCGAAAGCAATAGCTAACAATATATATAGTAGTATACATATAGGGCTCCGAGCACACACTCGTGATTTTTCTAAGTCCGAGAATCAGGGGGCGTGGCCTAATTTGGGGTGTACGTAGGGCTTCGAAGTCAGGGTTCAGCTCCAGGGTGTCAGGTCAGGGTGCTGCGCCCCATCAATTTGGAGGGTGTACGTAGGCCTTCGGATTCAGGGTTCAGACTTTCGGATTCAGGATTCAGGCCTTAGGATTCAGGATTCAGGGTTCCAGATTCAGGGTTCAGGTCCAGGGTGCTGCGCCCCATCCATTTGAGGCGTACGTAGGCCTTCGGAGTCATGGTTCAGCTCCAGGGTGCTGCACCCCACCAGCATGGTTCCACATGCACCGAGGCTTCGCCCCTGCCCCCTACCCCACCCCGCCCCTACCACCATCCGCCGCCTCTGCCCGCGCTTCCCCGCCCCCTGCCTCACCGCCCGTTCTCCGCGGCTGACTCAGTATCTTTGGAATTTTACCTGTAGAGACGTGACGCCATTTGTCGTGACGTGACATCGGTGGCAGGTTTTAACCTGTAGCAACCTGCAGGAACGACTTACCCCCCTACCCATTAATATAAAGATAACGTAACAATGTTCTGTGAAATGTATTCATACTCAGCATGACTGAGGCATCGTCAGTCAGGTAGGTTGGAGCCTAATGGTGTAGGAATGCAGACATGGCTGACTCAATATCTTTGGAATTTTACCTGTAGAGACGTGACGCCATTTGTCGTGACGTGACATCGGGTGGCAGGTTTTATCCTGTAGCAACCTGCAGGAACGACTTACCCCCCTACCCATTAATATAAAGATAACGTAACAATGTTCTGTGAAATGTATTCATACTCAGCATGACTAAGGCATCGTTAGTCAGGTAGGTTGGAGCCTAATGGTGTAGGAATGCAGACATGGCTGACTCAATATCTTTAGAATTTTACCTGCGCTATTCGTCCGAGTCGGAAGGTCTTCAAACATTCAACGATTGGCCACGCGCCCTCCAGCAGAAGCCTGAAGAAATTGTTAAGGGTGGGTTTTTCTACACTGGTTTTGGTGACAAAGTGGTGTGCTTTTACTGCGGAGGAACACTCAACCAGTGGCGACCGGAAGACACACCGTGGGAGGAGCACACGAGGCTAGACCGCTGCGCTTTCGTCTACATAATGAAGGGAGCTGACTTCGCCACAGTCAAAGCAAAAGGATTGGACGAGATCGACATTCCGAGCTATTCGCCATACTTGTATGCGCCATCAGACGATGGAGCCTTTAACTTGAAATGATTAATTTTCAATAAATATTTTTACATTTAACAGTGAATACATTTATTTCAACCCACCCACACCCATAAATGAAACAAAAGTTAGCAGAAATGTTTATTTATTTTCACAAATCTTAATGCTAAAGTGTACATGATATACATATGTTTTAGAAAAGTCACTTAAACCCATTATTTACATAAATGGGGCAACCTAAGTTTCGTCAGCAAATATTTATTTCTTGGTCAGGTCTATGATGGTTGTTTTAAAGATGATGATGATGGCGTGGTAGATAGGTTAGAAATCAGCTTGCTGTCGCGCTGGTTAATGGTGATATGTATGATGGCCCATTACCTCTGAGAAAAAATTTTATTGGATGTTGTCAGAATATTTTAATTTTTCATGACATATTTTATTATTTAATTTACGTACAAAGTGGAAATCTTATACTCTTAATCTATTTGTATAACATTTTGCTGCGCATCTAACATTTGCGTAACGATATTGGCTATAGCGGAAATTATCCTTCGCTCATATTGGTTTAGCTCTGGGGTCTGCTGCACAATGCCTAACGTTGGCGATTGATGCTGCTGAGTGATCCAATCTGAAGATTGCAATGTGCACACGTTTGATGTTGGATCTTGCTTGTGCGATGTCAGCGGTGATGGCGGCTGCTGTTGATGTGTAGGCGAATAGTATGCAGATGAGTATCGCGGTGGAGATGTCGCTGGTAGAGGTGGCGATGGTGAATAATTCATCAGGGTATACGTAGGTGAGCCGTAGGTGGGTGAGTATCGCGTTGGATATATCGTTGGTGGAGATGTAGGTGGTGAATTAAGCAGCGGTGAGTCTTGCGCAAGCGAACCCACCCAACTTATGAGTGGTGGTGCGGAAATGTATTAGGACAGTGTTTTTCAAACTGCGGATAGCGAAGCCAGTGCTAGGTAAGGGTGCTGCGCCCCACCAGCGTGGTTCCACTGGCACCGAGGCTTCGCCCCTTCCCCCTACCCCGCCCCGCCCCTGCCACCCCCCTCCGCCAGTCAGGTAGGTTGGAGCCTAATGGTGTAGGAATGCAGACATGGCTGACTCAATATCTTTGGAATTTTACCTGTAGAGACGTGACGTAATGAAGTACCACTCCAACCTATCGTCCTGTGAGTTACACCGAGTCGAGATCGAGGAGGTGAAAGCTCATGCCACTCGGTGTGCGAGTTGGACTCGCACTTGGTCGGGAAACTGGCTCGGTTGACTATATCAACTACAACCTACAGTTATAAATACGTTTATCCTACAGTTGGTGAAAGCTGCAAGTTGAAATCAAACTTATTACAATGGCTCAAGGTACATTATTTATGTTTGATTCCTGCCTACGTGCCGGAGTACCTAGCGTGTTAATACTTGCTTACAGTGTGACTCATTTAGGGATGAACAATTAGAAATTGTGGTGTGAAGGGTGGTTGGTGAAAGCTGCAAGTTGAAATCAAACTTATTACAATGGCTCAAGGTACATTATTTATGTTTGATTCCTGCCTACGTGCCGGAGTACCTAGCGTGTTAATACTTGCTTACAGTGTGACTCATTTAGCGATGAACAATTAGAAATTGTGAACTGGGGTTGACAAAAGAGCTCATTAGTGGTAGATACCAAGGGATCGCTCACAGGCAACGTAGATTGAGACTTGTTGAAACATACCAATTGTTGTGGAGATATTTTTAAATGTAAAATTTTCTTAGTGCAACTATTGTGAAAGATAACTGATGTCTGGGGATGAACAAAAGAGCTCATTACTGGAAGGTATCAGCGGGTCGCTCACAGGTGACGCAGCGCAGGTTGAGACTTGCAGAAACATGAAAATGTTTGGTGAAATTATTTAAAAGTAATATCGCGCTGTGATAAAGTGTAGGTAAGTCGACCCTTCCCACAACAGCCATTATTAAAGATAATAGACGTCTTTGGGGGTTGAACAAAAGAGCTCTGTACTGGGAAAAACCAACAGGTCCATCTCGTTCGACGCAGATTGAGACTTGTAGAAACATGAAAATGTTTGACAATTTTTTATAGTAAAATATTTTTATTTATCTATATAGCTCATGATTATAAGACTGAGCGCACAATTATAGTAAAACAGTTCGATCGTAGCAGCACGCCGACTTGTATCTCTACACACCACAGTGAGCTGATTTCTAAATATCGACCACACCCGCATCATCTTCACACCAACCATCATGGACCTAACCAAGATCAACGAAGCGGGCAAGCGAGCCTTCCTGGAGACGCGGAAACTCGCCATCTTGGAGATTGGAAAACTCTACCGAGTGACCGACTTGCGCAAAGTTGCAACCAAATACGGAGATCGCATTGTAGCTGACATCGATGAGACTTTCTGCGTCTTCCTACCCAAGCGGATGATCGACGCCTTCAACAAGGATGGGAAGATGTTCGAAGGTATGGTTGAAGCTAGCAGAGAAAACATGCTTGGGCTGAAATACCTTGGTGGGACGTACAATGCTATCGAGTTCGATAGTATGTAAGAAGAGGGCGTGGAAATGTATGTGGAATACCAACGTTTTAGCTGTACGATTTTAGAAATAAAAAATTTTGTCTAAGATATGTACTGTGTATTAAGGAAAATAACCTTTATGTAATAAAGCTTATAATTGAACAATATTTTTTAATTTTCATACCCAACCGCACTAGATAATACCAAGGTATATAGTTATTAGTTCCTTAGTAAGAAACTCTAACAATTTTGTGAATCATCAAAATTTATGTCACTAAGGTTGGAAACAAAAGATTAAAAATTGTGGGAATTCTTTTCATAGCTTCAGCCCACAACTTTACCTGCGCACATGTAGGTACTTCTGGCATGAGGGGGCTGCTTCTAGATAATTCCGGATTAGGAAAGGTGGGTTGACGCTTGAGTTTAAATAATATTATTTCGAGGCATCATTTAAAATTGAAACGTCGTGCAAGCAAGTTCTCAAAGAAATCAACATCATGGGAGTGACCGCCAAATGGCGAATTAACAGCGCCGCGCAAGTGCAGGGGGCCATCGTGCGGCACAACAGTGGAAAATTCAATGATGGCGAGCTGTATCGCTGTATTCAGCTAACCTATTCTTCAGGTGAGATATATTTGTCATTATAATATATATTTTATACACACCACTTTTTTACAGAATCACATGTTTACTAGATGTGAACCTATTATACCTTATCACTATTTGATCATTGTCAGCCTCGGTAGCTCAGTGGTGTGTCAACAGCTGTAAAGCAACCCTGGGTGCGGATAGTGCTGAGATGGGTGATTGATCACTCATCCGTTGGAGGCTGACCGTGGTTCGGATCCTACGTTAAACTGTAGGATAAACGTATAACTGTAGGTTGTAGTTGATATAGTCAACCGAGCCAGTTTCCCGACCAAGTGCGAGTCCAACTCGCACACCGAGGGTTCCGTATCACCATATCATGGTCAGCACCACTCACGCCATTAGTTATAATGCTTCATACACTACTATTTTGGCACCTATATTTATTATTAAGACCTATACTCAGGGCATTGAGGTGTACCAATGGGTTAAAAAAAGCTGAAATCGGCACTCTTGTTAGCACAAAAGGGCCATTGACGATTTAAAAAAAAAAAAATGTTTTGTCGTTTTATGTATCTCTTTTCTAATTTTATTTATTGCTGCGTTGTATTTAGTTATATTATTTTATTGTGTTGTTACTTTTTGTATTATTCTGTTTTTGCTATCCTTTGTGTTATTATAAGGTATTATTTTAAAGAGTTGTTATTTGTAGTGTTAGTCATTTGTTTGTTTATTGATAGAAAAAGGTACTGTGCTTATGTTAGGTTAGCACCATTGTTACATTATCATATCTACCTAAGGGTAGACCGGGCAGGATCTACCTGAGATGGGGCCTGGCGGCGAAGCTTTACAAGCGCAATTGTTCAGCCGGAAGCCGGAGCCGGTGGGGTAGCACGTTAAATTTATTAACATTTTATTAGGTAATAATTACTCCAATTAACTACTCTATTAAACTGATATGAAACTTAGGCGGTAATATTTCTAAAAATTATTTTGATTGCTCCAATTAAAACAAGAATTACATTTATTGAAGTTTTATTAGGTACCTATTAATTATCCCCATTAACCTGATAAGACCCTTAGCCTACAGAAAACGTTCAACGAGCCAACATTTCCGAGAGTTGGTGGATGACTCAAGATTCGGGAAGCATGATACCGGATTCGGGAATCATAAATTGGAGCCCAGGAGGTGGCGAGGGTAGCGGAGCGGGGGTAGCGGGGGTGGGGTGGCACGCTAAATTAATAATTTTTTTTTTATTAAGTATTAATTACCCCAATTAACTACTCTATTAAACTGATATGAAGCTTAGGCGGTAATATTTTTAAAATTATTTTAATTACTCCAATTAAAACGAGAATTACATTTATTGACGTTTTATTAGGTATTAATTACCCCAATTAACTGACAAATTGATGGGGCGCAGCACCTTGACCTGGCACCCTGGAGCTGAACCCTGACTCCGATCGGGCGGCAGGGATACTGCGGAGGGGTGAAGGCTGGGGCGGAGGGGGGTGGCAGGGGCGGGGCGGGGTAGGGGGAAGGGGCGAAGCCTCGTTGCCTTCATAGCTTCAGCCCACAACTTTACCTGCGCACAAGTAGGTACTTCTGGCATGAGGGGGCTGCTTCTAGATAATTCCGGATTAGGAAAGGTGGGTTGACGCTTGAGTTTAAATAATATTATTTCGAGGCATCATTTAAAATTGAAACGTCGTGCAAGCAAGTTCTCAAAGAAATCAACATCATGGGAGTGACCGCCAAATGGCGAATTAACAGCGCCGCGCAAGTGCAGGGGGCCATCGTGCGGCACAACAGTGGAAAATTCAATGATGGCGAGCTGTATCGCTGTATTCAGCTAACCTATTCTTCAGGTGAGATATATTTGTCATTATAATATATATTTTATACACACCACTTTTTTACAGAATCACATGTTTACTAGATGTGAACCTATTATACCTTATCACTATTTGATCATTGTCAGCCTCGGTAGCTCAGTGGTGTGTCAACAGCTGTAAAGCAACCCTGGGTGCGGATAGTGCTGAGATGGGTGATTGATCACTCATCCGTTGGAGGCTGACCGTGGTTCGGATCCTACGTTAAACTGTAGGATAAACGTATAACTGTAGGTTGTAGTTGATATAGTCAACCGAGCCAGTTTCCCGACCAAGTGCGAGTCCAACTCGCACACCGAGGGTTCCGTATCACCATATCATGGTCAGCACCACTCACGCCATTAGTTATAATGCTTCATACACTACTATTTTGGCACCTATATTTATTATTAAGACCTATACTCAGGGCATTGAGGTGTACCAATGGGTTAAAAAAAAGCTGAAATCGGCACTCTTGTTAGCACAAAAGGGCCATTGACGATTTAAAAAAAAAAAAAAATGTTTTGTCGTTTTATGTATCTCTTTTCTAATTTTATTTATTGCTGCGTTGTATTTAGTTATATTATTTTATTGTGTTGTTACTTTTTGTATTATTCTGTTTTTGCTATCCTTTGTGTTATTATAAGGTATTATTTTAAAGAGTTGTTATTTGTAGTGTTAGTCATTTGTTTGTTTATTGATAGAAAAAGGTACTGTGCTTATGTTAGGTTAGCACCATTGTTACATTATCATATCTACCTAAGGGTAGACCGGGCAGGATCTACCTGAGATGGGGCCTGGCGGCGAAGCTTTACAAGCGCAATTGTTCAGCCGGAAGCCGGAGCCGGTGGGGTAGCACGTTAAATTTATTAACATTTTATTAGGTAATAATTACTCCAATTAACTACTCTATTAAACTGATATGAAACTTAGGCGGTAATATTTCTAAAAATTATTTTGATTGCTCCAATTAAAACAAGAATTACATTTATTGAAGTTTTATTAGGTACCTATTAATTATCCCCATTAACCTGATAAGACCCTTAGCCTACAGAAAACGTTCAACGAGCCAACATTTCCGAGAGTTGGTGGATGACTCAAGATTCGGGAAGCATGATACCGGATTCGGGAATCATAAATTGGAGCCCAGGAGGTGGCGAGGGTAGCGGAGCGGGGGTAGCGGGGGTGGGGTGGCACGCTAAATTAATAATTTTTTTTTTATTAAGTATTAATTACCCCAATTAACTACTCTATTAAACTGATATGAAGCTTAGGCGGTAATATTTTTAAAATTATTTTAATTACTCCAATTAAAACGAGAATTACATTTATTGACGTTTTATTAGGTATTAATTACCCCAATTAACTGACAAATTGATGGGGCGCAGCACCTTGACCTGGCACCCTGGAGCTGAACCCTGACTCCGATCGGGCGGCAGGGATACTGCGGAGGGGTGAAGGCTGGGGCGGAGGGGGGTGGCAGGGGCGGGGCGGGGTAGGGGGAAGGGGCGAAGCCTCGTTGCCAGTGGAACCACGCTGGTGGGGCGCAGCACCCTGACCTAGCACCCTTGACCTGAACCCTGCGGAAATGTTGGCTCGTTGAACGTTTTCTGTAGTTCTGTTTTAATTGGCGCAATCAAAATAATTTTTAGAAATATTACCGCCTAAGTTTCATATCAGTTTAATAGAGTAGTTAATTGGAGTAATGATTACCTAATAAAATGTTAATAAATTTAACGTGCTACCCCACCGGCTCCGGCTTCCGGCTGAACAATTGCACTTGTAAAGCTTCGCCGCCAGGCCCCATCTCAGCTCTATTAAACTGATATGAAGCTTAGGCGGTAATATTTTTAAAATTATTTTAATTACTCCAATTAAAACGAGAATTACATTTATTGACGTTTTATTAGGTATTAATTACCCCAATTAACTGACAAATTGATGGGGCGCAGCACCTTGACCTGGCACCCTGGAGCTGAACCCTGACTCCGATCGGGCGGCAGGGATACTGCGGAGGGGTGAAGGCTGGGGCGGAGGGGGGTGGCAGGGGCGGGGCGGGGTAGGGGGAAGGGGCGAAGCCTCGTTGCCAGTGGAACCACGCTGGTGGGGCGCAGCACCCTGACCTAGCACCCTTGACCTGAACCCTGCGGAAATGTTGGCTCGTTGAACGTTTTCTGTAGTTCTGTTTTAATTGGCGCAATCAAAATAATTTTTAGAAATATTACCGCCTAAGTTTCATATCAGTTTAATAGAGTAGTTAATTGGAGTAATGATTACCTAATAAAATGTTAATAAATTTAACGTGCTACCCCACCGGTTCCGGCTTCCGGCTGAACAATTGCGCTTGTAAAGCTTCGCCGCCAGGCCCCATCTCAGGTAGATCCTGCCCGGTCTACTCTTAGGTAGATATGATATTGTAACAATGGTGCTAACCTAACATAAGCACAGTACCTTTTTCTATCAATAAACAAACAAATGACTAACACTATAAATAACAACTTTAAAATAATACCTTATAATAACACAAAGGATAGCAAAAACAGAATAATACATAAAGTAACAACACAATAAAATAATATAACTAAATACAACGCAGCAATAAATAAAATTTGAAAAGAGATACATAAAACGACAAAACATTAATTTTTTTTTAAATCGTCAATGACCCTTTTGTGCTAACAAGAGTGCCGATTTCAGTTTTTTTTTTTAACACAGTGGTACACCTCATTGCCCTGAGTATAGGTCTTAATAATAAATATAGGTGCCAAAATAGTAGTGTATGAAGCATTATAACTAATGGCGTGAGTGGTGCTGACCATGATATGGTGATACGGAACCCTCGGTGTGCGAGTTGGACTAGCACTTGGTCGGGAAACTGGCTCGGTTGACTATATCAACTACAACCTACAGTTATACGTTTATCCTACAGTTTAATGTAGAATCCGAACCACGGTCAGCCTCCAACGGATGAGTGATCAATCATCCATCTCAGCACTATCCGCACCCACGGTTGCTTTACAGCTGTTGGCACACCACTGAGCTACCGAGGCTGACAATGATCAAATAGTAATAAGGTATAATAGGTTCACATCGAGTAAACATTGTGATTCTGTAAAAAAAGTGGTGTGTATAAAATATATATTATAATGACAAATATATCTCACCTGAAGAATAGGTTAGCTGAATACAGCGATACAGCTCTTGTGCCGCACGATGGACCCCTGCACTATTTGTCAGTTAATTGGGGTAATTAATACCTAATAAAACGTCAATAAATGTAATTCTCGTTTTAATTGGAGTAATTAAAATAATTTTAAAAATATTACCGCCTAAGCTTCATATCAGTTTAATAGAGCTGAGATGGGGCCTGGCGGCGAAGCTTTACAAGTGCAATTGTTCAGCCGGAAGCCGGAGCCGGTGGGGTAGCACGTTAAATTTATTAACATTTTATTAGGTAATCATTACTCCAATTAACTACTCTATTAAACTGATATGAAACTTAGGCGGTAATATTTCTAAAAATTATTTTGATTGCGCCAATTAAAACAGAACTACAGAAAACGTTCAACGAGCCAACATTTCCGCAGGGTTCAGGTCAAGGGTGCTAGGTCAGGGTGCTGCGCCCCACCAGCGTGGTTCCACTGGCAACGAGGCTTCGCCCCTTCCCCCTACCCCGCCCCGCCCCTGCCACCCCCCTCCGCCCCAGCCTTCACCCCTCCGCAGTATCCCTGCCGCCCGATCGGAGTCAGGGTTCAGCTCCAGGGTGCCAGGTCAAGGTGCTGCGCCCCATCAATTTGTCAGTTAATTGGGGTAATTAAAACCTAATAAAACGTCAATAAATGTAATTCTCGTTTTAATTGGAGTAATTAAAATAATTTTAAAAATATTACCGCCTAAGCTTCATATCAGTTTAATAGAGTAGTTAATTGGGGTAATTAATACTTAATAAAAAAAAAATTATTAATTTAGCGTGCCACCCCACCCCCGCTACCCCCGCTCCGCTACCCTCGCCACCTCCTGGGCTCCAATTTATGATTCCCGAATCCGGTATCATGCTTCCCGAATCTTGAGTCATCCACCAACTCTCGGAAATGTTGGCTCGTTGAACGTTTTCTGTAGGCTAAGGGTCTTATCAGGTTAATGGGGATAATTAATAGGTACCTAATAAAACTTCAATAAATGTAATTCTTGTTTTAATTGGAGCAATCAAAATAATTTTTAGAAATATTACCGCCTAAGTTTCATATCAGTTTAATAGAGTAGTTAATTGGAGTAATTATTACCTAATAAAATGTTAATAAATTTAACGTGCTACCCCACCGGCTCCTGCTTCCGGCTGAACAATTGCGCTTGTAAAGCTTCGCCGCCAGGCCCCATCTCAGGTAGATCCTGCCCGGTCTACCCTTAGGTAGATATGATAATGTAACAATGGTGCTAACCTAACATAAGCACAGTACCTTTTTCTATCAATAAACAAACAAATGACTAACACTACAAATAACAACTCTTTAAAATAATACCTTATAATAACACAAAGGATAGCAAAAACAGAATAATACAAAAAGTAACAACACAATAAAATAATATAACTAAATACAACGCAGCAATAAATAAAATTAGAAAAGAGATACATAAAACGACAAAACATTTTTTTTTTTTTTTAAATCGTCAATGGCCCTTTTGTGCTAACAAGAGTGCCGATTTCAGCTTTTTTTTAACCCATTGGTACACCTCAATGCCCTGAGTATAGGTCTTAATAATAAATATAGGTGCCAAAATAGTAGTGTATGAAGCATTATAACTAATGGCGTGAGTGGTGCTGACCATGATATGGTGATACGGAACCCTCGGTGTGCGAGTTGGACTCGCACTTGGTCGGGAAACTGGCTCGGTTGACTATATCAACTACAACCTACAGTTATACGTTTATCCTACAGTTTAACGTAGGATCCGAACCACGGTCAGCCTCCAACGGATGAGTGATCAATCACCCATCTCAGCACTATCCGCACCCAGGGTTGCTTTACAGCTGTTGACACACCACTGAGCTACCGAGGCTGACAATGATCAAATAGTGATAAGGTATAATAGGTTCACATCGAGTAAACATGTGATTCTGTAAAAAAGTGGTGTGTATAAAATATATATTATAATGACAAATATATCTCACCTGAAGAATAGGTTAGCTGAATACAGCGATACAGCTCGCTATCATTGAATTTTCCACTGTTGTGCCGCACGATGGCCCCCTGCACTTGCGCGGCGCTGTTAATTCGCCATTTGGCGGTCACTCCCATGATGTTGATTTCTTTGAGAACTTGCTTGCACGACGTTTCAATTTTAAATGATGCCTCGAAATAATATTATTTAAACTCAAGCGTCAACCCACCTTTCCTAATCCGGAATTATCTAGAAGCAGCCCCCTCATGCCAGAAGTACCTACATGTGCGCAGGTAAAGTTGTGGGCTGAAGCTATGAAAAGAATTCCCACAATTTTTAATCTTTTGTTTCCAACCTTAGTGACATAAATTTTGATGATTCACAAAATTGTTAGAGTTTCTTACTAAGGAACTAATAACTATATACCTTGGTATTATCTAGTGCGGTTGGGTATGAAAATTAAAAAATATTGTTCAATTATAAGCTTTATTACATAAAGGTTATTTTCCTTAATACACAGTACATATCTTAGACAAAATTTTTTATTTCTAAAATCGTACAGCTAAAACGTTGGTATTCCACATACATTTCCACGCCCTCTTCTTACATACTATCGAACTCGATAGCATTGTACGTCCCACCAAGGTATTTCAGCCCAAGCATGTTTTCTCTGCTAGCTTCAACCATACCTTCGAACATCTTCCCATCCTTGTTGAAGGCGTCGATCATCCGCTTGGGTAGGAAGACGCAGAAAGTCTCATCGATGTCAGCTACAATGCGATCTCCGTATTTGGTTGCAACTTTGCGCAAGTCGGTCACTCGGTAGAGTTTTCCAATCTCCAAGATGGCGAGTTTCCGCGTCTCCAGGAAGGCTCGCTTGCCCGCTTCGTTGATCTTGGTTAGGTCCATGATGGTTGGTGTGAAGATGATGCGGGTGTGGTCGATATTTAGAAATCAGCTCACTGTGGTGTGTAGAGATACAAGTCGGCGTGCTGCTACGATCGAACTGTTTTACTATAATTGTGCGCTCAGTCTTATAATCATGAGCTATATAGATAAATAAAAATATTTTACTATAAAAAATTGTCAAACATTTTCATGTTTCTACAAGTCTCAATCTGCGTCGAACGAGATGGTCCCGTTGGTTTTTCCCAGTACAGAGCTCTTTTGTTCAACCCCCAAAGACGTCTATTATCTTTAATAATGGCTGTTGTGGGAAGGGTCGACTTACCTACACTTTATCACAGCGCGATATTACTTTTAAATAATTTCACCAAACATTTTCATGTTTCTGCAAGTCTCAACCTGCGCTGCGTCACCTGTGAGCGACCCGCTGATACCTTCCAGTAATGAGCTCTTTTGTTCATCCCCAGACATCAGTTATCTTTCACAATAGTTGCACTAAGAAAATTTTACATTTAAAAATATCTCCACAACAATTGGTATGTTTCAACAAGTCTCAATCTACGTTGCCTGTGAGCGATCCCTTGGTATCTACCACTAATGAGCTCTTTTGTCAACCCCAGTTCACAATTTCTAATTGTTCATCGCTAAATGAGTCACACTGTAAGCAAGTATTAACACGCTAGGTACTCCGGCACGTAGGCAGGAATCAAACATAAATAATGTACCTTGAGCCATTGTAATAAGTTTGATTTCAACTTGCAGCTTTCACCAACCACCCTTCACACCACAATTTCTAATTGTTCATCCCTAAATGAGTCACACTGTAAGCAAGTATTAACACGCTAGGTACTCCGGCACGTAGGCAGGAATCAAACATAAATGATGTACCTTGAGCCATTGTAATAAGTTTGATTTCAACTTGCAGCTTTCACCAACTGTAGGATAAACGTATTTATAACTGTAGGTTGTAGTTGATATAGTCAACCGAGCCAGTTTCCCGACCAAGTGCGAGTCCAACTCGCACACCGAGTGGCATGAGCTTTCACCTCCTCGATCTCGACTCGGTGTAACTCACAGGACGATAGGTTGGAGTGGTACTTCATTACGTCACGTCTCTACAGGTAAAATTCCAAAGATATTGAGTCAGCCATGTCTGCATTCCTACACCATTAGGCTCCAACCTACCTGACTGGCGGAGGGGGGTGGCAGGGGCGGGGCGGGGTAGGGGGAAGGGGCGAAGCCTCGGTGCCAGTGGAACCACGCTGGTGGGGCGCAGCACCCTTACCTAGCACTGGCTTCGCTATCCGCAGTTTGAAAAACACTGTCCTAATACATTTCCGCACCACCACTCATAAGTTGGGTGGGTTCGCTTGCGCAAGACTCACCGCTGCTTAATTCACCACCTACATCTCCACCAACGATATATCCAACGCGATACTCACCCACCTACGGCTCACCTACGTATACCCTGATGAATTATTCACCATCGCCACCTCTACCAGCGACATCTCCACCGCGATACTCATCTGCATACTATTCGCCTACACATCAACAGCAGCCGCCATCACCGCTGACATCGCACAAGCAAGATCCAACATCAAACGTGTGCACATTGCAATCTTCAGATTGGATCACTCAGCAGCATCAATCGCCAACGTTAGGCATTGTGCAGCAGACCCCAGAGCTAAACCAATATGAGCGAAGGATAATTTCCGCTATAGCCAATATCGTTACGCAAATGTTAGATGCGCAGCAAAATGTTATACAAATAGATTAAGAGTATAAGATTTCCACTTTGTACGTAAATTAAATAATAAAATATGTCATGAAAAATTAAAATATTCTGACAACATCCAATAAAATTTTTTCTCAGAGGTAATGGGCCATCATACATATCACCATTAACCAGCGCGACAGCAAGCTGATTTCTAACCTATCTACCACGCCATCATCATCATCTTTAAAACAACCATCATAGACCTGACCAAGAAATAAATATTTGCTGACGAAACTTAGGTTGCCCCATTTATGTAAATAATGGGTTTAAGTGACTTTTCTAAAACATATGTATATCATGTACACTTTAGCATTAAGATTTGTGAAAATAAATAAACATTTCTGCTAACTTTTGTTTCATTTATGGGTGTGGGTGGGTTGAAATAAATGTATTCACTGTTAAATGTAAAAATATTTATTGAAAATTAATCATTTCAAGTTAAAGGCTCCATCGTCTGATGGCGCATACAAGTATGGCGAATAGCTCGGAATGTCGATCTCGTCCAATCCTTTTGCTTTGACTGTGGCGAAGTCAGCTCCCTTCATTATGTAGACGAAAGCGCAGCGGTCTAGCCTCGTGTGCTCCTCCCACGGTGTGTCTTCCGGTCGCCACTGGTTGAGTGTTCCTCCGCAGTAAAAGCACACCACTTTGTCACCAAAACCAGTGTAGAAAAACCCACCCTTAACAATTTCTTCAGGCTTCTGCTGGAGGGCGCGTGGCCAATCGTTGAATGTTTGAAGACCTGCCGACTCGGACGAATAGCGCAGGTAAAATTCTAAAGATATTGAGTCAGCCATGTCTGCATTCCTACACCATTAGGCTCCAACCTACCTGACTAACGATGCCTTAGTCATGCTGAGTATGAATACATTTCACAGAACATTGTTACGTTATCTTTATATTAATGGGTAGGGGGGTAAGTCGTTCCTGCAGGTTGCTACAGGATAAAACCTGCCACCCGATGTCACGTCACGACAAATGGCGTCACGTCTCTACAGGTAAAATTCCAAAGATATTGAGTCAGCCATGTCTGCATTCCTACACCATTAGGCTCCAACCTACCTGACTGACGATGCCTCAGTCATGCTGAGTATGAATACATTTCACAGAACATTGTTACGTTATCTTTATATTAATGGGTAGGGGGGTAAGTCGTTCCTGCAGGTTGCTACAGGTTAAAACTTGCCACCGATGTCACGTCACGACAAATGGCGTCACGTCTCTACAGGTAAAATTCCAAAGATACTGAGTCAGCCGCGGAGAACGGGCGGTGAGGCAGGGGGCGGGGAAGCGCGGGCAGAGGCGGCGGATGGTGGTAGGGGCGGGGTGGGGTAGGGGGCAGGGGCGAAGCCTCGGTGCATGTGGAACCATGCTGGTGGGGTGCAGCACCCTGGAGCTGAACCATGACTCCGAAGGCCTACGTACGCCTCAAATGGATGGGGCGCAGCACCCTGGACCTGAACCCTGAATCTGGAACCCTGAATCCTGAATCCTAAGGCCTGAATCCTGAATCCGAAAGTCTGAACCCTGAATCCGAAGGCCTACGTACACCCTCCAAATTGATGGGGCGCAGCACCCTGACCAGACACCCTGGAGCTGAACCCTGACTTCGAAGCCCTACGTACACCCCAAATTAGGCCACGCCCCCTGATTCTCGGACTTAGAAAAATCACGAGTGTGTGCTCGGAGCCCTATATGTATACTACTATATATATTTTTGAAATGTGCTAATTAAGCCCTTGATACCATTTGATACCCAACACGGCATCATCAAAATTTTTTTTTTTTAGGTCATGAATTTTTGTCATCTAGAGGGCGCCATAGTCAATTTTGTGTGACGTCACATAGCCTATAACCAGCGGACGATCAAGACGCTTTCAACGATACCTCATTTGTCAAATTGTGATATGTAGTTTAGAAGTTATGAGGGAACAGATGAACATACATACATACATACATACCGGTCAAACACATAACCCTCCTTTTTGCTTCGCCGTAGTCGGGTAAAAAGCACATTTTTCGCACAGTTTTTTAGACTTGGCAAGAAAAAGTGTGCGTGTCTTGGCGCGGCCAGCTTCACGGACCTCAGTAGGAGTCGGCTGATTCACAATTTGACGTCACAGCTGATTCACAATTTGTTTAGAGAGCGCTCAAGATATTCAACTTAAAAAAATTTAATTTAATGCCTATCGCGATAACTCTTGTGGTGTTTTCATCTAATTTTTCGGTTTATTTTTTCCGCCATTTAAATGTTAATGCTCATCTTGCATATTATGCACTGTGGCAAGTTCGAGTGCAGTCTAACTGTCATATGAATGATCAATAAACAATACAATAAAAACAATATAATACAATTCCAAACCCTTCAATTTGATTGAAATCAAAAGAAAAAGGGGACTGGACTAGGTTATTGCTCTCCCCCGACCTAGACAGCACTTTTGCCAAATCTCTAACTGTCCATCGAGTTTTTTTTCCAATTTCCAATTTTTATATAAAAAATAAATACGGAATTTCGATTTGAGTGATAAGAATTTTTTTTTCTTTTCTCTTCTTATAATGAGTACTTTCTATTCCTGAAGTTTCTCAAACGTATCTTGAAACAGCCTGTATAAGTTGAGTTCATAATGACTTGAGATGCCGTGTTGTATGGCCTCACCTTATCGTCTTATGCCCGCAAATACACGACTGAGGAGCATTAGCGTATTCATAGCATGAGATGGCTTTTAAACAAAATTGCATGTGAAGGCAAGCACAGTTGTTTACCAACATGTAACGTGTTTCATCGCGTTTTGCCTCCTCTAGTATTGAGTTCGGCGGATACTAACTGACAAACAGAACAAGATCGTATTTGATCGCCAGGCATTGAGGTCCCAATCCGAAATGTTTGTAGCAGATTACGATCAGCACAACCGCAAACACTAAGACCGGGATGGCGAAGTAAACCCACAGCTTCGTTAGTATGTAGTTTGTCTGAAATCAGTTACAAGGGATGCATTAGAAAATGTATGTATGTATGTATATTTATTGAGCACCAATTACTCTAGCTTACCTTTGGGATGTGGGAGAAGTACATGCAGGCGAACAAGAACAGTTTGTGGCTGTATTAGACTGTAAAGAAATATGTAGGATAAACTACATACGAATGCTACATAAATACTTTAATAAGCATATTATATAAAGGGTGGTAATTCGATCTATTCCTTGAAAGGGGTTATACTAGAGGCTATTTGGAACAATTTAACTTTCATCAACTGGGGGTCGGAATTGAGCGGTTTCCGAGATATCGGGGTTTTAAGATTTTTTTTAAACTTTCTGACTTGTAATCGAATAAAATAGTTAAAAAAAAATATCCTTACTTTTAGGCACTCTATTGATATTTTTCTGAAAGCTGGTAAGCTACCGATCATTTCAAATAGAAATATCGGCCCAAAATTCTCAATATCTCAGAAACAAAAGGTCTTAAATGACAAAAAAAAATATTTTCATATACATTTTCCGAAAATCTACATGAATTATTCGAAAAAAATTTATGACACTTGGCATACAAATTACTAAAAAAATTACATAGTTTCATGGACTTTCTAACAAGGTAAAAATTTTATAAAATTTCTCAAGAATTTGCTAGAAAATCAGCACAAAGCACATTGTACGACTAACTTTTAATTTGAATTATAAATTTTATGAGCTCGATAAAGTTACCGGTGTTGATTAATGTATAAAAAACTTGTAATATAATAATTTTTTATTAAAAAATAAAACAGTTTATGAGTAAAAGAAATACAAGTAGTCATAAAAATCATAAACCTTGTTCAAATTGCCGCCCATTGTTGCGTATGCAAGCATGTAGCCTACGACTATTTACTTCACTGTCACTCTTGGTGAAAGTGTGTTTTTAATGTGTTGGCAGGCGGCTAAAATGCTCTGCATGCTCTTCGACGGATGGCACTGGTGTGTTGTACACTAATTCTTTCATGTGACCCCAATTGTAAAAGTCACAGGGCGTCAAATCCGCACTTCTCGCCGGCCACCGCGTTGGGCCATCTCGACCGATTCATCTCAGTGGATAATTTTCACCCAGTCATTGCCGCCGCCTCGGTAATCTCGACATTCTCGTTAAATATTTGGATGGGAATTATTCACAATAATTTGATCGGATCTTTTTTCTTGCCTCAAAATTTTAATGGCGTAACTTATAAAACCTTTTTAAGAGAGGAAGTGGCCGCACTACTTGCAGATGTGTGTGCCGCCTAGCTCTACGAGAGCCGGTATGGTTTACCAGCACGATGGCTGCCCAGCCCACAACTACCGAGGCGTGCGGCAATGGCTGGGTGAAAACTATCCACTGAGATGGATCGGTTGAGACACAAGTGTGTGCGTTCAGAGCGAAGAGAACGGCGTTCACGCCAGCTCCCTCCTTCCAAAACACGTCGCTGAAATTAAGCGACCACCTCGGGGTCCTCGGTGTCGAACTGTCGCACGACCTTAACTTTCGACGCCACATTGAGGGCAAGGCCAAGCTGGCCTCAACTGACGTTGTATAAAACACAGGTTAGGTCCTGCTTGGAGTACTGCTCGCACTTGTGGGATGGCTCAGCTAAATACCAGCTTGCGCCGCTAGACTCAATCCAGCGTCTTGCCGTGCGACTCGTGGGCGACCCTGAGGTGACCCGCGACTTAGAACCACTGCAACTCCGTAGGGACGTCGGCTCCCTAAGTGTGTTCTACGGTCTGTTTCATGGGGAGTCTTCGGAGGAGCTGTTTAACGCGATTCCGGCGTCCCCATTCCACCTCCGCACTACGCGTACTGGGCAGGGGATGCACCCCTATTCAATCGATCTACCACGGATGCGCACCAACCGGTTCTGTGCAACGCACTCCCTGCCCATCTATTTCCTCCCAAGTACTGCCTGGGGTTCTTCAAAAGGGGCGTGAAAAGGCTCCCGTCAGGCCGGCATGGCATTCGCAATCCCCGTGCATCACAGAATGTCCATGGGCATCGTTAGACAGGTGAAACGATGCCACATGTCGCGCTATCCATAAAAACTATAATAATAATAATAACAATTCCTCACAATAGTAGACGCTTTCAGTATACTAGGACAAGCCATAGAAATATCTAACCGTACTATGCCAGAAATCTTGAGAGCGTTAATAAAATACTTTTCCATCTATGGCGTAGCAAGCAAAATCAGCTGCGATCCGGGTACCGTATTCAATAATGAACTGCTTAGGGAACTACTAATCTTGTATAAGCTCGATTGTCATATTACGACCCCTAACAATCCTAACTATACTTACATTATCTTAGTATTTAGGAGAGTGCTTTAGTTCAACTAGAGAGGCAACTTGTGCACTCTCCTAAAGTTCTCACTAAATGCTCAGTTTACACACAGATAAGTAACGAGGATAGTGACGCGCCGGGGTGTCACTGGAAACATACATAAAAACCAATCCTATTTTGATTCTAATTGAAAGGTAAGTGAAAACGTACTAAAGCAAGTAGCGTTTACACGTTTCTACTAAAGTACTCTCCTAAAGCACTCTACTAAACACTAAGATAATGTAAACCGGCCTTATCGTAGAAAGATTCCACAGTACTATCCTCGAAATCTATCGACTAGCAAAGTACGACAGAAGCGACATGGACGTCTCACCTACCATGACATACGCCATAATGGCATATAACAACACCATCCATAGTGCCACTGGCCTAACTCCTTTCGAAATAGTTTTTGGCCATACAGACTCAAAAAACGCCTTCGACATAGAAACTGGTAAAAGTATCATTAAAAAAATGCTCAGAGACCACAGAAGGCGGCTGACAATCCTGTACGAACATATTGGCGAGACGGTAAGAAAGAATAAAAGCAAGTTTCAAGAAGCAAAAGGAGGCGAAAACCCTCCTAAACTCAAAAAGGGAAATACAATTTAGGTACATGAAGACTACCAGAAACAGAAAGGGAAAGGAAAAGCCTAGATTTGAGAAAGTACAGCTACGAAATAGAGAAACAAAAGTTCACCTAAAACACGTGAAACGCCCTCCGCAGGTGGCGGTGCCTGACGACAACGCTGTTCCTAGTACTAGTGGGACTGGGACACGCCGCACACCTGGAAAAGCTAGACAACAATCCGGGCGTGCTGCCCTTACGTCTGGGTCAAGCACGGATTTAGACTGATAAGTGGATAATTATTAAGGTAGTAGACCTGAGCCAGATAAACTCAGATTTAGTGGATAATTTAGATAAATACAGTAAATTAGAATACATAATCAGTAAACATAAATAGTGCTATAAGGAATTTTTAAATTTAAAAACCCAAGCTGAGGACCTACAACAGTTGGCCATAAACAAAATGGAACAACTAATGCCAGCCAGGCGACAAAGACGCGCCCTCAGCAATACCCTGGGTTCTATTATTAAATTAGTTACTGGTAACTTAGACGATAAGGACGTAGAGCATTTTGAAAATTTAATTCACTCAGTTGACCTAAAACAAAATAGCGCAGATAGAAAAATAACTGTCATATCGAAAATATTAAGCAAATCTATTAACGCAACAGACGAACTAAACCAAAACGTTATTTCTATATCTGAAAGGATAAATCGCATAGAGAAAATATTAGATGAAGAAAACATAGAACAAATCCATCTGTATTTTTACATGAATATTTTATCAACTTATAATCAATTCATAAATAATTTTCGAACCATTCACATCCGCTTAAGCGAATTGGAAACCGCCATCGCCTTTAGCAGATTAAATACTTTACACCAGTCCATCGTAAACTCAACTGATCTACTTAGAATTTTGCAAGACGTGCAGAAAACAGACACGTTAACGCATGCGGCTGTTGATGCGCATCAACTGTCTGACTCCACGATGCAATTGGATAGGTTTCGTCTGCTGGTCCTGTACTTGTACGGTCATTGTCGCGGCACTATAAAGACATTTCAGCACCTCAATGTATCGCCAATCGGTTTGGCATCGCTGTAAGGATTCCATAACAGCCCAGGTTTCGATAGAGTCAAAGGCTTTCTCGTAGTCCACAAAAGCGAGACACAGTGGCCGATTATACTCTTCGGACTTCTGTATAATCTGCCGTAAGGTGTGGATGTGGTCTACGGTACTGTAGCCCCGCCGAAACCCGGCCTGCTCTGGCGGCTGGTGGTCCTCAAACCTTCGGGCGAGACGATTGGTGAGGACTCTCGAGAACAGCTTATATACGTGGCTCAGGAGTGAGATGGGCCTATAGTTCTTCAACAAGGTTTTGTCTCCTTTCTTGAAGAACAATAAAACCACACTCCTGTTCCACGACTCTGGCGTAATGCCACCGTGTATGACAGAGTTGAAGAGCCTCTGTAGTTCCTTGAGGACCGTTATCCATAATTATTGTAATCATACTAGTTATTCTTTACAAACTTAAACATAACTTCCATAAAATTGTAAAGAAAAATTCTCCAAAGACTGAGGTTCCCTGTTACAGGGAGAAATCCGCCGTACAATGACTTTCGTCTCCTGCTGTAAATTATTTAAAATTAATTTAAAAAATAAAAAAACCCGACTGCGTAAAAAATTAACTTTAAATAAAAACTGAAAAGAAAAAAAACAAGTCAAGTCTAGAACTCTGTTAAGTAATATTGAATAACTACACCATTGAAATAGTTTCATGATCGATACACACATATAATAAAACAAATAATAAACTCTAATGCGGAACATAGCGACTTTAACAGTCGGGACCCATTATTGGGAAAATGTCAATGAAAATGTCAATAATGTTAGGTCAAAACGTTGCAAATGACCCCACTTACCTACAAAAAAAATTTGTCGGCCGATATGCCGAGCATCCTGTATAATAAGAACTTTATCACAGTTCTATTATTATAGGAGTGAGAATGGCTGCTAACCAACTTTAAATCGTTATAGATCCTAAATGGTCATTCGAAATGAAAAATGATAAAAGAAACCTAGAGATCACTTTCAAATACCTATTCAACGATACCCCACTTAACATAGATAGTCAACTTTAATTTTTTTCTTTTTCACAATATGGCACCTAGTTGTCGCCATATTGAATTTTGATTACTGTCATGTCTTTAGTGACACTCGCAAGATTAAGACAAATCGATTGACGTAAGAATCATCAAAATCAGCCAACGCGTTTGGTCTCTAGTGTGCCACAAAGGAACAAACATACATACATACATACATACAAAGGCTGATAAACACATTACCCTCCTTTGCGTCGCGCAGTCGGGTAAAAATTATCTCTAGGTTTCTCTTATCATTTTTCATTTCGAATGACCATTTAGGATCTATAACGATTTAAAGTTGGTTAGCAGCCATTCTCACTCTTATAATAATAGAACTGTGATAAAGTTCTTATTATACAGGATGCTCGGCATATCGGCCGACAAATTTTTTTTGTAGGTAAGTGGGGTCATTTGCAACGTTTTGACCTAACATACCTTTTGTCAGGTGTCACGTGGTATCGAGATACGATTTTTTTTTTCTTTATTTTTGAAACTTACCAAAATCCCATCTTTAAACCCTTGTAACTTTTTTGTTCGTGTCATCAGCACAAAATAAAATTTATTGAATTTTACTATGTATCCTTGTTTTAGTAAAAAAAAATATTTGATGAAGTTAATACCATGAAAAGGACTTATGACCTCCCAAAGTTCCGAGAACGAGTAAAAAGATGACAGAATCTTAATTTCTTAATTCATTAAAAAAAAAAAACAACACCAATTGAGAGCGTCGTTTTCTTTATAAAGTTTGCTAGTTTACGCCCTTTCCAAAGGTATAACACATTTTATACAAATCATTCACTATGTGATCAAAATTAGAGATAATTTGCAAGAGTCTAAACATTAATATTGGAGAATTGAACAAAGTGCCCGCGCGACCGGTACATGTTCTAAATTTGAAAATGCTCCGGAAAACGCTCTCAGTAAGGGAAGCGACCACCGATAAGTAAGTGGTCCTGTTACAAAGTGCCCGTGTTGTCGTTCTATTCTGGTCTATGTCCCTAATTTTGACCACATAGTGAATTATTTGTATGACATTTGGTATACCGTTGGAAAGGGCGTAAACTAGCGAACTTTTTAAAAGAAAATGCTGTCAGTCTTTTTTTAAATGAATTAAGAAACTAAGATTCTGTCATATTTTTACTCGTTCTCGGGACTTTCGGAGGTCATAAGTCCTATTCAGAGCAGAGCAGTGCGGCTTGGGCCTGAACCCGAATAAAACCGTAATAGTTGTGCTGGGGACCAAGCACGCGATCAGTAAAATGATGCAATTCAGTCCATGTTTCAAGTTAAACAACGTTCCCATACCCATCGCGACATCGGCCAGGAATCTCGGCGTGTTGATTGACGGCGGGCTGAAATTTAAAGCCCACGTGGAGCAACTAATTCGCAGGTCATATGGAAAACTTAAAAGTCTGTACAAATTTCGGAACTGTGTCAGTGTGGAGGTTCGGAGACAGTTGGCTGAATCACTCGTTCTGTCCAACTTTAATTACTGCGACGTGGTTTTCGGTCCTTGCATCCTCGAGAGGACGGCCAAGCATATTCAGCGTGTCCAGAACTCGTGTGTGAGGTATTGCGAGCGGCCTAAGAGACGTGCTCGCATTACACCCATTTTAAATAAACTGAGGACGCTTAATATGCGCAACCGCAGGCGCCTACACTTCTCGTGCCTAGTTCAAGCTGTGATTTAAAAAAAACAGCCCAAAACACTGTACAATAAACTCACCTGGTTGGGAGATTCGCACTGCTACGGCACGAGATCTGTGGGTAAACTGCTGGAAGCTCCTAGGCACAGAGGCGCCGCATTTGAAGGTTCCTTCAAATATGCGGCAACTCGGTGTTGGAACCTCCTGAGGCTGAGGCCTCCTCTCAGAGAGATTACTAATTGTAATACATTCAAATGTAAATTGAGGAAATTTATATTTGACCAACAGTTAAAAATGTTATTGCTATGAAATCAAGGCCCTATGCCTCCAAAATGTATTATTATGACGTGCGGACCGACAGACGGACGGATGGATTGTTGTGTTTGTTATTGTGTTTTGTGTACTGTAACTTTAAGACTTCTTCTTCTCCTTTTTCTCTGGTTGTTATGAATATGTTTGTGTTAGGGTATATTAGAATATTATTTGTGTTGTGTACTTGGGCCTGACTTAAAATCAGCGTCCCTCTCACTGGCCCCTGGACTCGGTGGTGAGGGACAAAGGCTGTGTCAGGTCCAATTTGTCTTGTCCGTATTGTGTTTTTATTGTATCTACTGTGTGTGTAGGTACTGGATGAGATAAATAAATTCATTTCATTTCATTTCATTTCATTTCACTTCACTTCATTTCATTTCATCTCTATTAATTGTATTAACTTCATCAAATGATATTTTTTTTAGAATAAGGATACATTATAAAATCCAATATATTTTATTTCGTGCTGATACAATCATAAACGAAAAAGTTACAAGGGTTCAAGGCTGAGATTTTGGTAATTTTCAAAAATAAAGAAAACAAATCGTGTCTCGATACCACGTGACAATCATTAATAATAATCAATAAAATTATCAGTAGTTTAGACCACCGAAAGCTACTTAATAATCACCACGATATTAACTTTCTCAATGAAATGACAAGATTACGAAATTTACGGTCTTATAATCCTAACTAAAAAGTGTAAAATAAAAAGAGTTAATTTAAAAAATGAAAAAACCCGACTGCGTAAAAAATTAACTTTAAATAAAAACTGAAAAGAAAAAAAAACAAGTCCAGTAGTCTAGAACTCTGTTAAGTAATATTGAATAACTACACCATTGAAATAGTTTCATGATCGATACACACATATAATAAAACAAATAGGTAATAAACTCTAATGCGGAACATAGCGACTTTAACAGTCGGGACCCATTATTGGGAAAATGTCAATGGGTCCCGACTGTAGTTAAAGTCGCTATGTTCCGCATTAGAGTTTATTACCTATTTGTTTTATTATATGTGTGTATCGATCATGAAACTATTTCAATGGTGTAGTTATTCAATATTACTTAACAGAGTTCTAGACTACTTCACTTGTTTTTTTTTCTTTTCCGTTTTTATTTAAAGTTAATTTTTTACGCAGTCGGGTTTTTTTATTTTTTTTAGTTACACGATTTTCTTAACTAACTTTTTCGTAGTCGGGTTTTAGTTTTTTATAACTTATTTTTTTATATTGAGTATAATTATTAGCGAAGCCGTTGTCCGAGTGATTATCATGCAAGTTGTTTTGTTGTGAACTTGGCAATTTTTTGACATTTATGTTTTTGATGGAATATCATTATTTTTTGTCAAGTATATATCTTCAGTTTTTTATTAAATGATAGGTAATTAAATACTTTAATCTTACAGTTATTTTCTGCGTTTACGTACTGTGAAACTACAGACAAACTCAACTTTTTTCCACCGCAAATCGTAACCATATTTCGAGAGACAACCGAACAGCATAGCTGGGGCGCTCGCGCGTATGCGCGCGGCTGTCGATTGCTTTGGTGATTCACCTCGTGCGCCCAGAGCGAGCGGCAGGCCACTATTAGACCCCCACCCCCACCCCTGTGACCATATGTGTGTGGTATCTTGACTAACTACAACCACCACCATCCCACACTCCGTTTTCCTGTCCACGGCCGCCAGTGTAGGACACGGTTACTCCAACGGTCATCGTCTCTTCGGTGAAGTAATTCTTTTTTAATTGAAACTGACACGGTTGGATGCAGCGTCAACGTCCGGGATGTCAACCCATAACACCTTGTATTAATTTTTAAGTTTCCGGATTAACAGTAGGTTTAAAGACTTACATAAGTCGACTTTTCGCCCGCTACGTCACGGGCTTCATCAGGAACTGCGGGAGTTCCTGGAGCCGACGTCTGGTGTCCGTTGTACCAGACGTCAAACTGCTCTTTTTCGAAGATTGTAGCTGTAGGTAGGTTGCACAATATTCGGCAGCGGTGTTAGATCGCGATCCGTGCATCGTACGAAGTCCCGGCTGCACACAACACTCACTTTGTCTTCAGACGCTGGCTTGGCGGAAGATCTTGCAGATGTGTACTGCGACAGCACGGGCAGCCAAGAAGGTGATAAATTCATACTGTCGTCCCTGTTGAAATTTCTGTGCCTGGTGATTTCGATGGCTTCCCTGACTAGGCGTGGAGTGTAGTGTCGTTCTACCGCTAGTACCGACGCTTCATCAAACCGGATCCAGTGGTTATCCAGTGGATATCTGGTACAACGGACACCAGACGTCGGCTCCAGGAACTCCCGCAGTTCCTGATGAAGCCCGTGACGTAGCGGGCGAAACGTCGACTTATGTAAGTCTTTAAACCTACTGTTAATCCGGAAACTTAAAAATGAATATAATTAATAACAGTGTAAACTTAAAAACATTCATAACACCTTGGTTGGTGAATTAGGTGTCATGTCAGTGCTTTCCTTCGGTCGTGCCGGCTACAGTGAACTGTGAACTCTAATAGTGAACTAGAAGTGGCCTGAATGGCGCGTAACATGCTCTATCTAATTTCCGAATTTTCGAGAGTACACTTCGCGAGTTATTTATTACTAAGAAATAAGAAATACCAAATAATTATGTTTTACCTTCAGCATTACATTATGACATTATACAGAAAATCAAGTGCATAATGTGAAAAATAACTAATAACCTATTATTACACCCATATCTAGACACACGGTATAACGTTCACAAACATATTGTACTCGGTTATTTAGAGTAAAATCGTTCAATATATTGTTCGAAAGTGGCCGCATTAATAACTTTGCCTTCTATACCAACCCTTAAGACGATTTCAGAATGTTTCCTTTATATTCGTCCAATAACCTACCTCCACAATAATTTTTAACCGACTTCAAAAAAAGGAGGAGGTTCTCAATTCGACTGTATTTTTTTAACTTCCTAGGTCACCTGGAAGTAGTCTAAACTTTTGATGAGTGACTCAGTCAGTCAGTCAGTCAGTTATAAAAATAGTGATTTATCTCGTGATTTATGTCGGACGTCATTATCTTGTGAATGGTAAGAGGGTTTGTATTTAAATTGCAGATTTGGTAATTAGAAGAGGGTCTTACTAGACACGTAAAATTTCAAGTGTGTAGGTCAAATATATTTTAAGTTATGGGGGGGTCGAAAGTGGCCCGAGATGGTTCGTGTAATATAACCCACGGCCGGTATGTCGCCCTTTTGCTTTGCGAACTTGGCTGACACACTGCCGTGTGTTTAGATACAAATATATTTAAAATGAATAATTTAAAAGATATTAAAGAAAGTACTCAAAAATCGACGTAAAAACATAAAAACTAAAAAAAAATTATTCACAAATAAGCAACAAAATAAAAAAATATTTTTTTTACCTAACACCTGACAATGGCAAAATTTGCATATATCACGTAATTTAGAATTAATTTTTATTTTTATTTTACGTTACTTATTTTTTTAAATATTGTTTTGTTGGTCTGGTCTGATAAATGGTCTGATGAGTATAGTAAATGATTTTTTTTTTTTACCTGTAACTGCAATAATTTTTCAGAAAAATGCTATTAAAGTCGTGAGTCGTATTTTTTACGACGGTTAGCTTTAACATTGTTTTTTTTTGTGGTTAGCTGTCTAGGATTAAAGGAAAACTTAAACGAAAATCCAAAGTCTTAAAGTTCTCACGGAAAACAGAATGATACGGAACCCTCCGCTTTTTTTTACATATCATGGAGCATTCAAAGTAATTTGAAATGTGTACTCACCCTTAACACACCAATGAATAGCAGGATGCTGGCAAGAAAGATACCGGCCGCGAAGACTTCTTCAGTGATTTCAATTATGTTCTTTTTGTATTTTTTTTTGAACTTATAAGTGTCTATTACTGCATAGATCAAATATTCAGACACCACCTGCTCCGGTCATATACAAAGACAATAATTATTCACTTAGACGACGGTGGTGCGATCGGTCGACAGCCGTTCGGGGACATAAGCGCACCTGGACGCGGTCAGAACTTGCATGGTTGACCGCCCGAGCGTTGGCGGCTAACCGTGGTTCGGATTCCACGTAAAACTGTAGGTTCTCTCTTCCCTTCTTACCTTATAGGCCAGTCATACATAACCAAAGGTCGGATTGTGGGGACATTCCAGGGCCGCATTCGCATTGCCGCGCGCGCCGCGCCGTATTAATTATACCTATGTATTACTTAATATTATTAATTATTTCATATTTATAAGTTTTAAATATACTTTTAAAATATACCTTTTAATAAAAGTACAGGTCGGTTAACTAAAGCTGGCACGTACACAGTACTCACACCAATGCAATTGCCCGCGTGCGAGTAATAGCGATTAACTTATACGGAAACCTATTCGAAAACGCGTATTCATGGTATTCAATAATAGTTGCCAGCATTTATTCATTCATCCAAGGCCAGGGAGAGGCCAGGATTCTCTCGCTATTATTATTATAATAGCTATTAACCCTTTCGGCGCCAGTCGCACATATTTGTGTGCACCTATAGTCATTTTGTGAGGCCAGGCGCACACATATGTGATTTAGAAAAAGTGCTTTCAGATAAATAGGTGGCGCCAGTCGCACATATTTGTGTGCGCCTATAGTCATTCTGTGAGGCCAGGCGCACACATGTGATTTTGAAAAGTGCTTTCAAAAATAGGTTTAATTGTAGTAGTAGTACGGTGGACGTTTCGTAAAGCCTTGGCCTGGGCGCATGACTGGGCCCTAGCGGTCCCGGCGACGAAAGGGATAACTTATACATATAAAATTATGGAAACCTCCTTTAACTTTCTGCTGCCCTGGTACTTTAGAACCGTTCCCAGTAGTCTTAATTGGTCAGTTCAGTTGGTCGGAGTGGAAAGCCCATTCTGTGCAACCAGTTGGTCGATTCAGTTGGTCGGAATACCCGTTTATCCAGTTGATTCGTTGGGAATAAAATTTTACCAAACTAAATCGTTTAAAATATCTGATCAACTAGTTGGTTGGATTGGAATAAATGCCTTCATCGAGTTCCATTCTGCACAACTAGTTGGTCCGTTTAGTTGGTCGGAGTGGAAAGCCTGGAAGGAAAATGTGAGTATGACTACGAGGACGCATTTTTAATAGTCATACTGATATGACAACGAGGATATACATGTCCTCCTAGTCATATTGATATGACAAACTAGTATGACCACAAGGAAACGGCGAATGCAACGTGTGCAATATACTGATTCATTGTTCAAGAAAGTCAAATGTCGAAAAACACATAAGCTCAATTGCCCATGAAGGTAAAGTGAGAGGAATGAATCAGCAAGATTTTTTTTTGATCTTGCAATGATTTTGACTTGCGCCAACATTCCTTGGATAAACTGAACAATCGACATTTTAGAGATTTTTTAAGAAAATATTGCATCGGACAGACAATCCCTTTTTTTCTGTCCTTATAGTAATCAAAAATAAAAAATTGTCTATAAATATTAATATATAAATAATTATAATTTTAAATTATTAAGTAAGGGTTTATACCAATATTATTAGGTAAATAACATTTATTTAAAGTGAATGAAATAAAATAAAAAAAAATATTGCTTGAAAAATATGTTGTGATAGTTCGACCCTGGGATGTCCCCCGAAAATCCGACCATTGTACATAACGTACATTTGAAATTGCATTAAGGGGCCGCACGTCCCTGCTCAGAACTCAGTTCTGGCTCCCTGATTTGTCCGTGCCAAATGCCACCATATCGCACTCACTGGCCAATCAAAATACTCTCCTGGCTTAGTTTGAGATTGGATGCCGACCGCGGCGGTTCGTCCCGCCCGCGAACTTGACGCCGCGCGCCGCGCCCCCGCGCCGTGGCGCGGCGGGGCGCGCGCGACGCCGCCGCGCCGCCGCTGCGCTGCGACGCAGGTTGGGGTGCGGAAAGGGCGCGCAACTGGGGCATAGATTAGATAGTAAATCCTCGTGGCTTGCACTCGCGAACTTCTTTGCTTGGTGCAATACAGATGTTCTCTCTCAGGGTTACCAGTTATTATTTGGCCATACCTACCACTAACTTGCTTTGCTAACCACGATAGAATCACTATATAAAGAGTTTTAGTCAATTTTAAACTTAAGTTTACTAAATATAGAACAAATACCACACATGGTGGTTGGTAGTGGAGTGATTTATTAATTTATGGACACATTAAATTACACATAGCTATGTATGTAGGTACATACCCACACCCATGGTACACACATATAATTGTATTTTGCACAAATACACATTATAACAAATAAAGAATAGGTATCGTAGGTTGCAGCGGAACGGCGATCGGTATAAAGTTACATAGGTACTTAATTTTATTTGTTCCACACAACGAATTATCCATTATGGGTGAGTGCCAAATCAGCAGATCTATAGGTAAAACTATGTACTGAATTGTCAATATCAGTGTTAAACACGGTGTTGCAACCCCAACCATAAAACCTGAAAGGGGGTGATTCTGTACCTGAAATAGAACAACTTTTGTTCTGCGACTTTTTAATTTGAAGACATAAAAAGTTTTTTTCTCCATACATTTTTAGAATTGGTATTTTTGTTTGAAATAGATTTTGTTTGTTTGTTTAAAAAAAACTTTTTCGGCACAGAAGTTGTTTAGTTTCACATATAGAATAACCCCCTTATGTCAGTTAAAAACATTACGGGGGCAACTGCAACACCGTGTATATAAGGTCTTTGAAAATTAGTTCATAGTATGCTAAGGGGGGGGGGGGGGGGGGGGGGAGGGGGGGTTCTGTATCGGAAATAGATCACTTTTGAAGAACAAAGAATTTTTTTTTACAAAAAAAAATTTTTTTATGTAAAAGATAAAAAAATATTTTTTTCTTAATCGTTTCAGTTTCATGCCAGAAACAAAAAAGTCTTCCAACACATAGATCTCTTTTTTTTCAGAAATTGTGAGAAACCACAATTTTAGTTTTATTAGTATGGAATAGGAAGAATTTGATTTTCTTTACCAACTTACACGTGTTACATCAAAATGGCAATGGAGACTTTTTTGTTACTGTTATGAAACTGAATCGATTAGGCTATAAAATTCAACCACTTATTTTTTTATTTAAATACATAAAAAAAAATATTTTACATAAAAAAAGCCCAAGGTCCAAAAAATTTTATGTAGGTTTTACTCCCTATATGATACAGACCTACCCCTTAGCGTACTATTAACTAATTTTCAAAGACCTTATATATAAATAAAATGTAGTCCGCCTGGGCATAGTTTAAACAGACTAGTTAACCGTCTTCATACAAGTGCGCCGATTTCGCACTCACACAAGCGCGCGCCAGCGCACGCTGTCCATACACAACCACTACTTACATTCTCACTTCCCTCGCTTGTAGTCCGTGATGGCCGCCCCGCACTCAATTTTTTTTTTGTGTTCTTATTTTTTACCGTGTGGGGCCGGTACTTAAAAAAATAGGTAAAAAAACTTTTAAGTTAAACGGTTTTATTAAAAATAAAAAACTAGAAAAAAAAACAGCTGTACAAAAAACTAGAAAATAATAAGGACCCAAGCCTGGGCCTTCTTAAGATTTTACGTCTGGGTAAGAAATCGTGCAATACTAGCGTGCTGTCTTCTCATGTCGGATGCCAAAGGGCACATTGTGTCGCTGCGTCAGCGGAATAAGTAATAAATTGAGACTTTTAACAGACTAATATAAAGACGTGGGGCGTATAATATGCGTAATAAATAACATGCGCCCCACGTTTTTATATTAGTCTGTTAAAAGTCTCAATTTATTACTTATTCCGCTGACGCAGCGACACAATGTGCCCTTTGGCATCCGACATGAGAAGACAGCACGCTAGTATTGCACGATTTCTTACCCAGACGTAAAATCTTAAGAAGGCCCAGGCTTGGGTCCTTATTATTTTCTAGTTTTTTGTACAGCTGTTTTTTTTCTAGTTTTTTATCTATACATATAATAAAATCGTAGAGGTAAGAAATTCTGTACATTGAATGAATTCGGAAAAAAACTAACCAGGGTGGCTTAAAATGAGATACTGAACATGTTAGAAAAGTTTTTAAAATTTTTGTTTGTTTGTTTGTTTGTTTGTTTGTTTGTCTGTACGCGCATCACGCAAAAACCACTGAACGGAATTAGACGAAACTTTGTATAGTGGCAGTTTATATGCCGGGTTAACATAATACGTAAAAAAAAAAATAAAAAAAAAAAATTACAATTATAAACATTATTGCGCGTTTAAAATCACGTAGTCCAAAGTACATAATTATATCTTGAGAACTGGCAGCAAATACAATTTGAATAAAATATTCATTCGAAATTTAAAAATAAGTAGATACAACGAAGATGACAGTTCTTCTTTTTTATAACTTGAACACAATAGTCTATACATATCTATTCTTTCTATACATATCATAAAATCGTAAATGCAAAAATGTCTATTTGTACGCGCATCTCGCAAAAACCACTGAACGGAATTTGACGAAACTTTTTATAGTGACAGTGTATATCCCGGATGAACATAATATTTAAAAAATATAATAAAAATCACGTAATCCAAAGTAAAGGTAAAAAAAATTTAAATGTCATGTTGATAACGGAGAACTGTCATCTCGACGTGAGCTGGCCGGTGACAAATTGTTTGATAAATAAAAATAATAATTGAAAGTCGAAGTTATGTCGCTGTCATTGGTGCAATAAAATTTATATATCTGTTGCCCGCGGCTTCGCTCGCGTGAATTAAACAAAAGAAAGTAAGTAACTAAAGGCGGGCCCGAAGGCGGATCTGCGCTCACGTAAACGATATTCTTTCTCAATGAAAGTAACTAAGGGCGAGGCGGAAGGCGGAGCTGAGTTCAGGAAGAAGAAAAATATTCTTGAAGAAATTAAGTAATTATGGGCGAGGCCGAAGGCCGAGCTGTATTCTGGAAGACCATAAACCTTCTCGAAGAAAGTAAGTAACTATGGGCGAGGCCGCAGGCCGAGCTGCGTTCAGGAAGAAGCTAAACAATCTTGAAGAAAGTAAGTAACTAAGGCGAGGCCGAAGGCCGAGCTACGTTCGGATAATTGAAAAACCATCTCGAAGAAAGCAAGTAACCAAGGGCGAGGCCGAAGGCCGAGCTGCGTTCAGGAAGAAGCTAAACCATTTTGAAGAAAGTAACCAACTAAGGCGAGGCCGAAGGCCGAGCTACGTTCTGACAAATGATAAACCATCTCGAAGAAAGCAAGTAACTGAGGGCGAGGCCGAAGGCCGAGCTGCGTTCAGGAAGAAGCTAAACCATCTCGAATAAAGTTAATTAATATTAAGATTGAGTTAATTTAATTTAAATTTTATTATAAAGTCCACGCTTCTAACGGCAAATATACCGTGCATCCTAGAACCTCGCGGTTATTCCCGGCTGGATGGCAAGAGGCCCGATGCTATCACCTTAGTGCCATGGACTAAGGGTAGTTCTTTGATGTGGGACGCCACTTTTGTTCTCACATTGGCTCCAAGTCACGTTAG
Organism: Nematopogon swammerdamellus; assembly: GCA_946902875.1. NCBI lineage: Eukaryota > Metazoa > Arthropoda > Insecta > Lepidoptera > Adelidae > Nematopogon > Nematopogon swammerdamellus. The sequence continues at coordinate 23,840,200 of OX336341.1, read as the reverse complement.
GACATCTTCAAGAGCGGCTGGCGCGGCCGAGGCTGGGGCAGAGAGCCTCAAACGCAGCAAATATAGACATATAATTCAAAATTTCGAATTTGTTGCGTTTGCGGTTGAAACCCTCGGTCCGTGGAGCAGTGAAGCCAAAAGAGGCTTGAGCTGGTTGACGCAACTGGTGTCCCGCCATCAAGGGCTTATGTACTTCATTCAAAGGGTAAGCCTTGCCATCCAGTGGGGTAATGCCGCAAGTGCTCTGAGAACATTTGAAAATGCCCGTTTTAATAGTTATTTTAATGTTTGTTAGGTAGGTTTAATTCTTTAGTTATTAATATTACTTTTTTATTTTTATGAAATAAATAGATTGAGTAAACGATATTATATTCTATCGAAGAAAGGAAGTCTTTAAGGGCGAGGCCCGAAGGCGGAAGAGGGTGTTTGGTTTACCCGTAGACGGAAAAAATATTTTTTATGATCGAAGGGTTTACCTGAACGCAGCTCGGCCTTCGGCCTCGCACTTAGTTCCTTCCTTTCTTCCAGAAGGTTTATCGTCTTCCTGAATGCAGCTCGGCCTTCGGCCTCGCCCTTACTTACTTCCTTTATTTGAGAAAGGTTTATCGTTTACCTGAAAGCATCTCGGCCTTCGGCCTCGCCCTTAGTTAGTTAATTTCTTTAAGAAGGTTTATCGATTACCTGAACGCAGCTCGGCCTTCGGCCTCGCCCTTAGTTACTTACATTCTTCTTTGGAATACGAATTTCACGCGAGCGGAGCCGCGGGCTCAGCTAGTTTTTAATAAAACCGTTTAACTTAAAAGTTTTTTTACCTATTTTTTTATTTACTCGTTTTTAGTTTGATTTTTGCCTCATATCATTCATTACGTAAACTCGTCATCCTTTCCAACTCTCTCATTGCATCTTTGTTGCTCGGTTTCTTACCTGTCAATTACTCACAATCAAGCTCCTCAATACATAACACTTCTAAAGACTTTACGCGACTCAATGCAACATACGCTTGACCCTCCTCAAATAGTCTGGAGCCCAAATACACGACAGCACGGTCAACAGTACTGCCCTGCATTTTATGGATAGTGGAGGCCCATGACAAAATTATCGGTAACATCCGTCTCTCAGCTGTTCCATAATTAAACTTTGCTGGAAACTGTATGGCTTTAGGATCGATAAGGTGTCCGCCGTCTCTTTCAAAATCAATTTGAACAGATGGTATGTCTGTTTCATACTTTTTGTTCCGTTCGTATTGCGTTCGGCAAGTATGGGACACTCGTCCAAACAAACCAAATGAGCCCAACCTCGAGGGGGTTACTAGTAACGGTTGAAGAGTTCCACTGTACACCTCCTGACTCCATCATCTGACCCTCGTCACCAAGTGTATTGGTAAAAGTAAGGGACACTCGTCCAAACCAACCCTATGAGCCCAAACTCGAGGGGGTTAATAGTAACGGTTGAAGAGTTCCTCTGTACACCTCCTGACTCCATCATCAGACCCTCGTCACCAAGTGTATTGGTAGAAGTAAGGGACACTCGTCCAAACCAACCATATGAGCCCAAACTCGAGGGGGTTACTAGTAACCGTTTAAGAGTTCCACTGTACACCTCCTGACTCCATCATCAGACCCTCGTCATCAAGTGTATTGGTAGAAGTATGGGACACTCGTCCAAACCAACCATATGAGCCCAAACTCGAGGGGGTTAATAGTAACGGTTGAAGAGTTCCACTGTACACCTCCTGCCTCCATCATCAGACCCTCGTCACCAAGTGTATTGGTTAGAAATATGGGACACTCGCCCAAACCAACCAAATGAGCCCAAACTCGAGGGGATTACTAGTAACGGTTGAAAAGTTCCACTGTACACCTCCTGACTCCATCTTCAGACCCTCGTCACCAAGTATATAGGTAGAACTATGGGACACTCGTCCAAACCAATCAAATGGGCCCAAACTCGAGGGGGTTACTAGTAACGGTTGAAGAGTTCCACTGTACACCTCCTGACTCCATTATCAGACCCTCGTCACCAAGTGTATTGGCAGTAGTATGGGACACTCGTCCAAACCAACCATATGAGCCCAAACTCGAGGGGGTTACTAGTAACGGTTGAAGAGTTCCCCGTCCATCTCCTGACTCCATCATCAGACTCTCGTCACCAAGTGTATTGGTAGAAGTATGGGACACTCGTCCAAACCAGCCAAATGAGCCCAAACTCGAGGGGGTTACTAGTAACCGTTGAAGAGTTCCACTGTACACCTCCTGACTCCATCATCAGACCCTCGTCATCAAGTGTATTGGTAGAAGTATGGTACACTCGTCCAAACTAACCATATGAGCCCAAACTCGAGGGGGTTAATAGTAACGGTTGAAGAGTTCCACTGTACCCCTCCTGCCTCCATCATCAGACCCTCGTGACCAAGTGTATTGGTTAGAAGTATGGGACACTCGTTCAAACCAACCAAATGAGCCCAAACTCGAGGGTGTTACTAGTAACGGTTAAAGAGTTCCACTGTACACCTGCTGACTCTATCATCAGACCCTCGTCACCAAGTATATAGGTAGAGCTATGGGACACTCGCCCAAACCAATCAAATGAGCCCAAACTCGAGGGGGTTACTAGTAACGGTTGAAGAGTTCCACTGTACACCTCCTGACTCCATCATCAGACCCTCGTCACCAAGTGTATTGGTAAAAGTAAGGGACACTCGTCCAAACCAACCCTATGAGCCCAAACTCGAGGGGGGTACTAGTAACGGTTGAAGAGTTCCACTGTACACCTCCTGACTCCATCATCAGACCCTCGTCATCAAGTGTATTGGTAGAAGTATGGGACACTCGTCCAAACCAACCATATGAGCCCAAACTCGAGGGGGTTACTAGTAACCGATGAAGAGTTCCACTGTACACCTCCTGACTCCATCATCAGACCCTCGTCATCAAGTGTATTGGTAGAAGTATGGGACACTCGTCCAAACCAACCATATGAGCCCAAACTCGAGGGGGTTAATAGTAACGGTGGAAGAGTTCCACTGTACACCTCCTGCCTCCATCATCAGACCCTCGCCACCAAGTGTATTGGTCAGAAGTATGGGACACTCGTCTAAACCAACCAAATGAGCCCAAACTCGAGGGGGTTACTAGTAACGGTTGAAGAGTTCCCCGTCCACCTCCTGACTCCATCGTCAGACTCTCGTCACCAAGTGTATTGGTAGAAGTATGGGACACTCGTCCAAACCTGCCAAATGAGCCCAAACTCGAGGGGGTTACTAGTAACGGTTGAAGAGTTCCACTGTACACCTCCTGACTCCATCATCAGACCCTAGTCACCAAGTGTATTGGTAGAAGTATGGGACACTCGTCCAAACCAACCATATGAGCCCAAACTCGAGGGAGTTACTAGTAACGGTTGAAGAGTTCCACTGTCCACCTCCTGACTCCATCATCAGACCCTCGCCAAGTGTATTGGTAGAAGTATGGGACACTCGTCCAATCCAACCAAATGAGCCCAAACTCGAGGGGGTTACTAGTAACGGTTGAAGAGTTCCACTGTACACCTCCAGACTCCATCATCAGACCCTCGTTTATTGTTTATTGTTTATTGTATAATTTCATCCACAGGTAGGTAACCTACGCTTGGACATGTCGAAAATTCCGCCAGTTCTAAATTCAATGCGAAGAAGAACTGACAAACAAACTTCGCAAGTCACAATGTTTTGTTAGTACCTTATAAGTATTATATTATAGTAACTTATAAATAATTAACCCATACTACCGCTCACAAGAGCATTCATATTTACAGCATAAACACGAATACTGAAGAATCTGACCACTCTGCCTATTTAAATTACCTATATCTGGTGTATAGTGCCATCGTCAATTTGATACTTAAATATATCAAGTCAATTCAACAAATATTAGTAAAAGTTTATTACAAAGAAATGTAATAAATAAGTCATCTTAAAAATTTAAAGATACAAAGTGTATGCAATTGTCAAGTTATTTAGTGGGAAAAACAGTAGTCAGATTCTCAGATAAAATTATGGTCAGCTAAAGCATCCTTAATAGTGTAATAACTCTTTTCAATTAACATTTGTTTAATTCTTCGTTTAAAATTATTATCTTCTAATTGTTTTATGTTAGAAGACAGTTTATTGTAAAATCTAACACTATTACAAATAAAGCTTTTTGAGGTTTTAGATAATCTATGTCTTATTATTTGTACCTTATTCTTACACCGTGTATCATAGTTATGATTGTCGGAATTAAGAGAGGAATCATGAATATATTTTCTGGCATAGCATATGTTCTGGTAAACATATGCACTTCGTAATGTTATGATTCCTAACTCCCCGAACGCTGTCCTACAAGTATCTCTAGTTTTCATATTCAAGATGTACCGCAAGGCCCTCTTCTGTAATAAAAATATTCTATTTGAATCTGCTGCATTTCCCCAAAACATAAGGCCATATGACATGATGCTCTCAAAATAAGCATGATAAACCGTTTTTGCAACATGAGTTCCGCCTAGTTGTTTAATTTTTTTTGATAGCATAACAAGCGGAACTGAGCTTACCAGCTAAAGAGTTTATGTGGGCTTTCCAAGTAAAACTTTTATCAAATATTACCCCAAGAAAAGTTAGTTCATTGGCAAGGTTTAATGACAAGTTTTCTGCAGTTTTTAATATGCCATCATTGTTATTACGTCTATGAGTCCCAAGAGCAAAGTGCATAATATTAGTTTTGTTAACATTTAGTAATAGATTATTGCACTCAAACCAAGATTTTAGAGATTCTAGTACAGTTAAAAAGGATTCTCTTAGTTTATCTATATCATTGTTTTTCAGTACAACTGAGATATCATCTGCAAACATTACCATCTCTATATCGTCTGTTATGCAGCTCGAGATGTCGTTAACATATATTAGAAACAATAATGGTCCCAGGATGGAACCCTGCGGCACACCCATTGTAATTGATTCTATATTCGATTTTGAGCCATTGACGTCACATATTTGAGCTCTATTTTTTTCTAAATATGATTGGAATATACGCAATTCATTGTCTCTTATACCATAATGCTCTAGTTTCATTAATAATATTTCGTGATTTACACAGTCAAAGGCTTTGGACAGGTCACAAAAGATGCCATAAGTATGCTGAGAGTCGTCTAGAGAAGTTAATATAGATTTTACCATAGAAGCTATAGCATCACCCGTTGACAGTCCTTTCCGAAATCCAAATTGTTTACAATTTAAAAGTTTATTATCTGTAAAGAATTTAATTAGCCGTTTTCCAGAATTTTTTCAAAGATTTTACTAAAAACTGGCAATATAGAGACAGGACGATAGTTTTCAACATTGTTATGGCATCCCTTTTTACCCGACTGCGCGACGCAAAGGAGGGTAATGTGTTTATCAGCCTATGTATGTATGTATATATGTTTGTTCCTTTGTGGCACACTAGAGACCAAACGCGTGGGCCGATTTTGATGATTCTTACGTCAATCGATTTGTCTTAATCTTGCGAGTGTCAATAAAGACATGACAGTAATCAAAATTCATTATGGCGACAACTAGGTGCCATATTGTGAAAAAGAAAAAAATTAATGTTGACTATCTATGTTAAGTGGGGTATCGTTGAATAGGTATTTGAAAATGATCTAGGTTTTTCTTATCATTTTTCATTTCGAATGACCATTTAGGATCTATAACGATTTAAAGTTGGTTAGCAGCCATTCTCACTCTTATAATAATAGAGCTTTGATAAAGTTCTTAATATACAGGATGATCGGCATATCGGCCGACAAATTTTTTTTTTAGGTAAGTGGGGTCATTTTCCACGTTTTGACCTAACATACCTTTTGTCAGGTGTCACGTGGTATCGAGATACGATTTTTTTTTTCTTTATTTTTGAAAATTACCAAAATCCCAGCTTTAAACCCTTGTAACTTTTTTGTTCATGTTTGTATCAGCACCAAATAAAATTTATTGAATTTTACTATGTATCCTTGTTTTAGCGAAAAAAATATTTGATGAAGTTAATACCATGAAAAGGACTTATGACCTCCCAAAGTTCCGAGAACGAGTAAAAAGATGACAGAATCTTAATTTCTTAATTCATAAAAAAAAAACAACACCAATTGAGAGCGTCGTTTTCTTTAAAAAGTTTGCTAGTTTACGCCCTTTCCAAAGGTATACCACATTTTATACAAATCATTCACTATGTGATCAAAATTAGAGAAATTTTTGCAAGAGTCTAAACATTAATATTGGAGAATTGAACAAAGTGCCCGCGCGACCGGTACATGTTCTAAATTTGAAAATGCTCCGGAAAACGCTCTCAGTACGGGAAGCGACCACCTATAAGTAAGTGGTCCTGTTACAAAGTGCCCGTGTTGTCGTGGGGCGTATAATATGCGTAAAATAACATGCGCCCCACGTTTTTATATTGGTCTGTTAAAAGTCTCAATTGATTACTTATTCCGCTGACGCAGCGACACAATGTGCCCTTTGGCATCCGACATGAGAAGACAGCACGCTAGTATTGCACGATTTCTTACCTAGACGTAAAATCTTAAGAAGGCCCAGGCTTGTGTCCTTATTATTTTCTAGTTTTTTGTACAGCTGATGTTTTTTTTTTCTAGTTTTTTTTTATAAAACCGTTTAACTTAAAAGTTTTTTTACCTATTTTTTTTATTTTTTAAATTTACTTTTTTTTATTTTACACTTTTTAGTTAGTATTATAAGACGGTAAATTTCGAAATGTTGTCATTTCATTGAGGGAGTTAATATCGTGGGGATTATTAAGTAGCTTGTGGTGGTCTACCGATTAATAATCCATCTAGAGACCTAACCCGGCTCAAGGCTACATAGGCTTGACCTTTTGCAAAAATGTGTGAACTTAAATCAACCACAGCTCGGTCCAAAGTAGTTCCTTGTAACTTATGTACAGTAACACCCCAGCACAATATCAATGACAACATTTTTCGTTCTATATTGCCCTGTCCACGAAGTGCATCGAAGTCTGTCGTCGATGGTTCGATTCTGACAGACACGGTCTACTCCATGGACATTGTTTTCACATGGAATCATATGACATGTCTTGCACGCACTTATTGCGCGGTCGTCGCTGGAATTTGAATTTGAAAGATGTAACACAAAAATAGTAACCCAGCAGAATCGTTAATCTCGGAATGTATAATACCTAGGTAGTAATATGTTTGAAACACCATACTATAGATTATAGATGAATAAATTTTTGAGATTGTACATATTAATGTCGTTCTTTCAAAGCAGTAAAATTCTGGGTTTGTCATTCGCTTTTGAGAATTATATTAAGAAAATTATTTTTCACCGATTATTTTATTATTTTTATTTTATTTTATTTTATTAAGGAAACACACAGTTATACAACATACATATAGGTAAATGAGTACATACAATTTAACATTAACCAATAAAGTTTCCACATAAATTATATAACTTACAATAACTAACACTGAAGATAACTTACAAAATATATATATCTTAAAAAATAACAAAATACGAAAAAGAGTAGAAGTTTAAAAGTTAGAGAAAAATGTATATATTTTTTTTACATATATATATTTTTTTATTATTATTTTTTTTTTTTTTTAATGAAAATAATGTGTAGTTTTAAGCAGTTTTTACAATATTTTTTAATTTTTGTATACTTATATTAAAAATATCGACCTGCTGGCAAATCTTATCAAATGAAGTGCAAGCTCAGCTTATAAATGAATTTTTGAAGTATCTTGTATTGCCTTTCTTTGTCAAAAATGTATCCATTAATCGTGTAGCCTTTCGTGGACAACGGAAGTTAATCTTTGACAGGAGTTGAGGGGAATCAATGGAAGAATGTATGATTTTGTATAGCAAGATTATGTCCCTCGCCTCTCGCCGGTGCTCAAGAGAAGGTAAGTTTAATTGTTTTTGTGGATTATGAATGTTAGTCTTACGTGATACAAATTTAAAGAATTTATTTTGAATTTTTTCTATTTTATTTTTATATACTGCGTACTGTAGATTCCACACAGCAGAGGCATATTCCAGATGGCTCCGAACAGAAGCAGAATATAAAATTTTAAAAGTGGTTGCTGAGCAGAAAGGGCTGCCCACACGCAGAATAAAACCCAGCATTCTGAATGCCTTCGACGCGATATGCTCGATATGAGATTTAAATAGCAATTTACTATCTAGTATCACACCCAGGTCCCTTATTTCAGTTACTCGTTGTAGGGTTTTGTTATTTATTGAATAGCTAAAATGACAGGTTGCAAGTTTACGAGAGTACGATATGACGGAGCACTTATCAATGTTAAGGTGCATTAAATTGTCTGAGCAATACTTGCTAAAATCATCAAGATCTTCTTGAAGAAGATGACAATCGTTGACAGATTTTATTATTTTAACTATTTTACTGTCATCGGCATACAGAAAAAGTTCCGAGTGAGATATAGTATGCAATACATCGTTCAGGAAAATATTGAACAAGAAGGGACCTAAGTGTGAGCCTTGAGGAACCCCTGAAGTCACGGGAACAAAACTTGAGCAGTAACCGCTGACCGTAACTGCTTGCGATCGGTTATATAAATAGGACGTCAACCAGCGAAGAAGATCTCCGTGTATTCCCATCGGCCCCACCTTATATAATAGAATAGTATGAGAGATTTTGTCAAAAGCCTTAGAAAAGTCGGTGTAGACTACATCAACTTGGTTGCCACTGTCCATAGCGTCTAGGACTATGTCGACGAACTCACATAGATTAGTCTCAGTCGATTTATTAGTAATAAATCCATGTTGGTTAGCGATAATTAGTGGACGAATGACGGGGAAGATACAATCAAATACCATCTTTTCAAACATTTTACCCAGCGCCGCACGATCTCACAAGGCACGCTACATTTGAAATAACTAAATCAAGTACGCGGTCGTTGACTTTGCGCTCGTTATTGTATTGTATCATGCCAGTGAAGTCTAGAAAATCATAAAGCACCGTCACGAGCTCCTCGTCGGACCGGGCTAGCAGCAGAGTACCATCAAACGTCGAATAAGGAGTGAAAGAGGCATGTCTTATGTTGAAATCTCCTACCAGCATATTTATGTCATCTGAATTGTTAGTACTTGAATTGGTAATGAAATCAAAATAATCCGTTAATGATTGGAGATGATCGCTACACTGTACAAAGTATGAGCAATAAATGCTTAGTTTGGGCGCTCGCGCGCCGGGGGGGCCGAGAGCGATCGAGACGGCGATAGTGTCCGACTTGGGGAGCGGTGGCGGTAGCGGCGATTCGCGCGAGTGGCAGACGGGCAGCTCTCGCCGCAGCGCGATGAGAACCCCGCCGCCGTACTTCTGCCCGAGCTCGCCGTAAGGACGATCACATCGGTATACCATATATCTTTCGTCAAACAACTCCGCATCAAAAATACTAGGTAATAACCACGTCTCGGTCAAGCATATCACGTCGTAATCGGCATTCAGAACACTTGTTAAAAATGTATGGGTTTTAGTGCGGAGGCCTCTCACATTCTGATAGTAAATTGTTAGCTCCATTTGGTAAATGTATTTTTTCTTGGGACACAATTGCACCGGCAGCTAACTATAAAAGGAACAACACAATATAGATGTAAGTGATAAAAGACTGTAACAATAAATACCAACCAGTGGGCATCCAATTGTAGGAAGGATAGTTACGTCTAGGCACGAAGACAGTAATAATATATTATAAGGATTATGTATCAGTCTTGCTTGGCTATAAGAGTGATTAATACACGAGTATGGATACATTTTATCGGAATAGAATTGCACGGTAGACATACAAAGGCAAATATAGATTGTGCACAGAAGCTCGATTTCTTCAAAAATAATGTGAAATATTAGGGCAAAACAATAGAAAACAATGTTTAAAATATAAATGTAGGAAATAAGAAACACAGTAAACAATATGATATAAGAGAACGTAATATAAGTAAGTTTTATACAATTTTGTTTAAATCAACTTCCTTCTGAATAGCTAGTATTGGGCTGGTATCGTTTAGTCTAACTAATATTCTACAGTTGCGGACCCAGACGTAGCGGTAGTTTTTAGCTTTGGCCGCTTCCTTGACTTGATGCAGTAGCCGTTTATTGGAGCTGGTCAGGTGGTCATTACCGAACACGCGCGAGTCGCCTCCGCATCCGATGTCGTTGCTCGAGATATTTTTTTTGGCTCTGATAGCTGCCAAGAAGTTGTCTTTTCTGTAGCGCGCGAGCATCTTGACTACGATGGGCTTAGCCTGGCCCTTCTTGGGTTCCTTCGGAGACACTCTCGTGACGAAGTCGATGTCAGTCCTCGGGTTCAGATCAAAGCCTGCGAATTTGGCCAGGTCCGAGATTATTTTGATGAGGTCCTCGCTCTTCTTCTCGGGCACGCCTACCAGTTCGATGTTGGAGCGACGCGCCCATTGTTCCTGCTGCTCCATGCTATCCTGGATAATTTTGACATCATTCTTCACAGAGTCTACTTCCAACTTCAACTGATCCACCAACTTAATTTTGGACTCAATTGCGGATATTTTCTTATTCATATCGTCTACCAATTTGCCACTAAATTCGACAGAGTTCTTCAATGCAGATACCTCATCACGCATCTCCTTCACAGCGGTCGGCAAATAGGAGAGGACCGCCAGCTGCTCCTGGATGCTGTGCAACTGGCGTATCACGAGTGGTATGGGGTCGTCTGCCATAGAGGAGGATCCGTCTGCAAGTATCAAGGGGGAGGCCGGTTTCTTGACGGGGGTATTGGGGTTTGCCTTGAGTCGGCGTATTGAAGTGCAGTTGACGCAGGTCCACTTCAATGTGTTTCGTGTTTTTCGTGAGTTCGCTACATCTACGTCGTCTGGAACGCATCCCTTGTGAAAAACGGCATTGCATTTGCAGCACGTAAGGACGTCACCCTCCGGTTCAGTAGCCTTTTTGCACACCTGGCACTTGCTCATTTTGCCGGCGAACGGTACCGGTACGAGAAATACGTCGGTCAGGAATTAACAGATTCACTCAGTTTTGGTCTGCCTAAATATAGGGAACTTGGTTTGTTTACATCTAGCTGTCAATAGAAATGACAGTGCGAGAAAAGTATTTGAGGGTAGTTTAAAAGTTATTATACTGTAGAAAACTTTGAAACCTAGATTTAGATCTAAGTTAAACCATTTGTGCACTCACTACAACTGTGTGGGTTATGTAGGCGTTGCTGAGTATTTTGATGTGCTTTACTCTTTCTTGCACCACTAAAAATTCAAGATTTACTTGTTTACTTTCAAGACAGTGATAAAGTCAGTTATGACAGTGATGTAAATCTGTGATAGTGGATTATACAGGAAGTTCGGCACATCGACCGACAAAATTTTTTTTTAGGTAACGGGTCATTTGAAATGTTTTGATCCATGATACCTTACCTTTTATCAGGTGTCACGTGGTATCGAGATACAATTTTATTCTTTATTTTTGAAAATTACTAAAATCCCAGCTTTGAACCCTTGTAACTTTTTTTATAGTTGTATCAGCACGAAATAAAATTTATTGGATTTTACAATATATCCTTCTTCTAGAAAAAATATCATTTAATGAAGTTAATACCATGAAAAGGGATTATGACCTCCCAAAGTCCCGAGAACGAGTAAAAAAAATGACAGAATTTCAATTTATTAATTCATTAAAAAACAAACTGACAGCAATTAAGAGCTTTGTTTTCTTTTAAATAGTTTGCTAGTTTACGCCCTTTCCAACGGTATACCACATGTCATACAAATAATTCACTATGTGGTCAAAATTAGGGACAGAGACCAGAATAGAACGACAATTTTGGCAATTTTCAAAAATAAAGAAAAAAAATCGTATCTCGATACCACGTGACACCTGACAAAAGGTATGATTAGTCTAAACGTTGCAAATGACCCCACTTACCTACAAAAAAATTGTCGGTCGATGTGCCGAACATCCTGTATAATAAGAACTTTATCACAGCTCTATTTAGAAGTTAAGTGAGAATGGTTGCTAACCAACTTTAAATCGTTATAGATCCTAAATGGTCATTAGAAATGAAAAATGGTAAGAGAACGCTAAAGATGATTTTCAAATACCTATTCAATGATACCTCACTTAACATAGTTAGTCAACTTTTATTTTTTTCTTTCTCACAATATGGCATCTAGTTATCGCCATATTGAATTTTGATTACTCTCATGTCTTTAGTGACACTCGCACAATTAAGACAAATCGATTGACGTAAGAATCATCAAAATCGGCCCACGCGTTTGGCCTCTAAGAGTGCCACAAAGAAATAAACATGCATACATACATAAGTATGTATATACATACATACATAGGCTGATAAACACATTACCCTCCTTTGCGTCGCGCAGTCGGGTAAAAAGGAACCCTTATGGAATCGCTCTGGTGTCTGTCTGTCTGTCTGTCTATCTGTCGGTCACACGCACACGCAGATAGATATCCGGGTGTGATACATAGATAGATAGATATATAGATAGGTTCCGTGGTGGTTTGATAATAATAAATAAGTTCTGGGGACAGGAGGAGTGGAATTGGGACGACGGGAGGAAGGGGGAGAGAAAGTTAGTTTTATTTCAAACTTTTTAGTTTTTGCAGCGCAATAACGATTACTCTGCTTACCCTGATTGTCGGGATAAAGCGTGCGTTAAGGTGTGGGGGAACACAGGCGCGATAAACCGAGCGGTATACCGCTTGATAATATCGCTGCGTAATATCGAGCGAGCGACCCGGCGGGGCTCAGAAAAATACGGCTAGTTCACCGAGCGACTCCGTTGGTCGCGGAGTAAATCGCGCCGGCAAATTGATTATAATCGGGACGCCGGGCGCGGTGTTTAAAGCGGTCGGGCAAGGCGTCGCGGACCGGACCGACGTGAGCCGCGGTTCGGATGACAGACGAACGAACGACATTCTTGCGCCGGCGACGTGTCGAGAGCACAGAGGACGGAACGCGAGGCAGGCTCCGATGTCGGGCGACTTCACCTCGCGGGTCGGCGGGAGAATCCGCGACGGTAGCAGAGCCTGAGGCCGTCGTGCAGTGCCTTCTTCGTCCGGAGTTGCGTTCCCGGTGTGCGGGCGTGAGCGGTGCCGCAGCGTGACGAGTGTCGTCGGTGGCTGCGGGCCGCGGTATTCACGCGGGGCACGGGCGCGGCGCGCGGAGGCCGGACGAAGAGGGTTCCAAGGTTGGGGCAGAGCGGGCAGGCACGAGAGTCGAGCCTGGCGGATGCGAACAAGCACGCAGCACGGATTATGTGCGCGGTGCACGGCCACGTGCGGCGCGCGAGCTGCACCGGCAGTAGCGAGTCCCCGGACTCGGAGGGACTCGGGTAGCTGTCGGCGGAGCACGGCGAGGCCGCGGCACCAGTGCGGTTGTAGGGAAGTGCCCATTTAATTGGTAGGTTACGAAATAGTCAGAAGTACCCACAGTAAATTAGTTGTGTTATCTTATAGTTTAGTTGGCCACGTAGGCAGGAACGTTTATGTGCGGAGGCCCCTCCGGCCCGAGGCAGGCGCCACCAGGCGGCCTGCGGTTGTTGTACTAGACGTAAGATCAATGTGTGTTGTGTACGCGCGAGGCGCGGAGCCCCTCAGGCGGAAATAAATTGTTTAAATATATTTTTACAACCGAACATACTTGCTTTTGTTGAATCCCGCACACACACCCGGTAGGAAATACGGTTTGTTAGTTCCGTCAAAAACTAGCTGGCGCTGGGTATCAGGAGGAGCACGAACGGGAAGAACGAGCTGCGACCCCCGACTAATTCTAGAGCTAGCCGAGGACGTGCCTTAAGCCGGACGTCCTATAGAATAGGCAATATATAGCAGCGCAGGTTAGGCCGTTATAATTGCGATATTTATTTTCGGTTCATTTTGTATGGGGACGCCCGCATTCTTACACACTGCCGCGATATTATCGAGCGGTATACGGGATCGTGTCACGTATCACAATACTGCGTGTGAATGCACGCACACTTGTACCGATGTCTAGCACAAGTTGCATCGTAAGACGTTCAATCTATAAAATATATATCGATGGCGGTATACCGCTCGGTATTACCGGTTTATCGCGCCTGTCTGGGGAAGCCTTTATGTTATTTATTATACACGCCGACGTCGATGTACCAAACCAAAGTAGTCGATATTTGGCAACGGATGGCTAAGCTCAAGCGACGGTGGGCTGGGCACGTCAGCCGAAGAGACGACGACTATTGGAGTAACCTAACCGTGTCCTACACAGGCGGCGGTGGACAAGGCAACGGAGTGTGGGAAGACCACCCGAAAGGTGGGACGACGACATCAAGTAGGTCCGCGGAAAATAGTGGACTGGAGAAAAATTGGAGAGGCACATGTCCAGCAGTGGACACAGATGCGCTGACTGACTGTGACTGACTGCGTGTATTTTTAGGGTTCCGTACCTCAAAGGAGGAAAAAACGGAACCCTTATAGGATCACTTTGTTGTCCGTCTGTCTGTCTGTCTGTCTCTCTGTCTGGCTGGGTGTCTGTCTGTCAAGACCTTTTTTCCTAGGAACAGCTAGAGGTATAAAGTTGAAATTAATATCAAATACTAAGGTCTACGTTTCCTCGGAGGTGTAAAAAATTAGGCTTAAAGGTCCACGCAATCACTAGATACGCCCATTTTAAGTCACATATTTTGCTACCGGCAAACCAAATCAAAACCTATAGAGTACTTCCCGTTAACCTAGAATAATGAAATTTGGTAAGAAGCAAGGCAAGCAAGCAAATCGAAAATTGTAATATTATGGTTATGTGACATTAAAAAAATTTTTTGTATGTTTTGAATGTCAAGGTCCCTTTTTCTCAGGAACGGATCAAGATAACAAATTGAAATTGATACGAAATACTAAGATCTACGATCTCTTTAAGGTGTAGAATATCAAAGCTTCTAAATCAACGTAATCAAAAGATACGGCCATCTATGTAATATTTCATACTCGCAAACTCACTCAAAACAAATCAAAACCTATAGGGTATTTCCTGTTAACATAGAATCCTAAAATTTGGTAAGAAGCAAGGTCTTACAGCACAAGTAAAGGAAAAAATCCGAAAATTGTAAAATTGTAGTTATTGACACAAAAAAAATTATTTGTTTTGTATGTCAAGGACCCTTTTTTTCAGGAATGGATCGAGATAAAAAAATGAAATTAATATGAAATACTAAGATCTACGATCTCTTTAAGGTGTGAAAAACGCAAGCTTCTAAATCAACGCAATCAAAAGATACGGCCATCTATGTCAGATTTCATACTCGCAAACTCACTCCAATCAAATCAAAACCTATAGGGTATTTCCCGTCAACCTAGAATAATAAAATTTGGTGAAGCAAGGTCTCATAGCACACGTAAAGGAAAAAATCCTAAAATTTTAAACTTGTAGTTATATGATATTAAAAAAAATTACTTGTTTTGTGTGTCAAGACCCTTTTTCTCAGTAACGAGTCAAGATATCAAATTGAAATTAATATGAAATACTAACGTCTGTGATCCCTTCGAGCTATAGAAAATGAAAGCTTCTAAATCAATATAATCAAAAGATACGGCTATTTATGGGAAATTTGAATAATTGCAAACTCACTCAAATGAAATCAAAACCTATAGGGTACTTACCGCTGACCTAGCTAGAGTAATAAAATTTGGCAAGAAGCAAGGTAACACAAGTAAAGATAAAATCCGAAAAGGATATGTCGTTATCGAGGTCGTTATGTCATATAAGAAATATATTTTTGTATATTTCAACTTCACGAATGCCGCACAGTCAAAAAACCATTGCTGTAGTGTTTATTTAGGCCGTTCGTGATTTTCCAAAACAATTGTTTTTGTACATACATACACCACCAAATATATTGAGTGATGCTGATGATACGGAACCATCGGTGCGCGAGTCCAACTCGCACTTGCCGACTTTTTCATTTATATGGGCTTTACTACTCGTACTTTCTGTTTGGGCTCTATCTAGGTGAGAGGGTGTTTCTTATAATAGTTTTTGCCCCAAAACTCGATGCAGTTAAAATGAAAGTCCCTGTCATGTCAACTTACTTTACCGCCACTTTTCAACTTCGCTCTGCGCCTAAGACAAAGACGCACATTTTTTAAATTTAGGTTTTCTAAAAAGCACATTTTTCGCACAGTTTTTTAGACTAGGCAAGGAAAAGTGTGCGTTTGTGGGCGGGGCTAGCGTGAAGTTAGCCCGCCACTTTTCAACTTCGCTCTGCGCCTAACACAAACACGCGCATTTTTTTTCAATTTAGGTTATCTAAAAAGCACATTTTTCGCACAGTTTTTTAGACTAGGCAGGAAAAAGTGTGCGTTTGTGGGCGGGGCTAGCGTGAAGTTAGCCCGCCACTTTTCAACTTCGCTCTGCGCCTAAGACAAACAGGCACATTTTTTAAATTTAGGTTATCTAAAAAGCACATTTTTCGCACAGTTTTTTAGACTAGGCAAGAAAAAGTGTGCGTTTGTGGGCGGGGCTAGCGTGAAGTTAGCCCGCCACTTTTCAACTTCGCTCTGCGCCTAACACAAACACGCGCATTTTTTTTCAATTTAGGTTATCTAAAAAGCACATTTTTCGCACAGTTTTTTAGACTAGGCAGGAAAAAGTGTGCGTTTGTGGGCGGGGCTAGCGTGAAGTTAGCCCGCCACTTTTCAACTTCGCTCTGCGCCTAAGACAAACAGGCACATTTTTTAAATTTAGGTTATCTAAAAAGCACATTTTTCGCACAGTTTTTTAGACTAGGCAAGAAAAAGTGTGCGTTTGTGGGCGGGGCTAGCGTGAAGTTAGCCCGCCACTTTTCAACTTCGCTCTGCGCCTAACACAAACACGCACATTTTTTCAATTTAGGTTATCTAAAAAGCACATTTTTCTCACACTTTTTTAGACTAGGCAAGAAAAAGTGTGCGTTTGTGGGCGGGGCTAGCGTGAAGTTAGCCCGCCACTTGTCAACTTCGCTCTGCGCCTAACACAAACACGCACATTTTTTCAATTTAGGTTATCTAAAAAGCACATTTTTCTCAAACTTTTTTAGACTAGGCAAGATAAAGTATGCGTTTGTGGGCGGGGCTAGCGTGAAGTTAGCCCGCCACTTTTCAACTTCGCTCTGCGCCTAACACAAACACGCACATTTTTTTTATTTAGGCTATTTAAAAAGCACATTTTTCTCACACTTTTTAGGGTTCCGTACCTCAAAAGAGGAAAAACGGAACCCTTATAGGATCACTTTGTTGTCCGTCTGGCTGGCTGTCTGTACCTTAAGACCCTTTTTCTCAGGAACGGGTAGACGTATCAATTTGAAATTAATACCAAATATTAAGGTCTACGTTTCCTCGGAGGTGTAAAAAAATTAAGTTTCTAAGTCAACGCAATCACTAGATACGGCCATTTATGTCATAAATTTTGCTACCGGCAAATGAAATCAAAACCTATGGAGTACTTCCCGTTGACCTAGAATCATGAAATTAGGTACGAAGCAAGGTCTCATAGCACAAGTAAAGGAAAAAATCCGAAAATTGCAAATTTGCAGTTATATCACATAAAAAAAAAGTTTGCTTGTTTTATATGTCAAGACCCTTTTTCTCAGGAACGAGTCAAGGTATAAAGTTCAAATTGGTACAAAATATTAACATCTACGATCGCTTAGAGATGTAGGAAACTCAAGCTTCTAAATTAACACAATCAAAAGATACGGGTATTGATGTCAGATTTTGATACTCGTAAATTCACTCAAAACAAATCAAAACCTACAGGGTACTTCGCGTTGACCTAGAATCACGAAATTCGGTACGAAGCAAGGTCTTACAGCACAAATAAAGGAAAAAATCCGAAAATTGTAAATTCGTACTTACATCATATAAAAAAAAAGTTTGCTTGTTTTGTATGTCAAGACCCTTTTTCTCAGGAACGGGTCAAGGTATCAAGCTGAAATACCACCGGCGGCGCCGCGGTGGCGGCGGCAGGGAGAATAATAAAAAAAGTTTTTTTTATTTTAAATTATTAAAATTGTTGCGCGTTTAAAATCACGCAGTCCAAAGCACAGGTTTCTTGGTCGTTGTTTTTGCGTCAACTGGCCGGTGACGAAATATTGGATTCATGGAACACAAAAAAATAAAATAATTGTCATCTCGGCGTTAACTATAAAAATGAATGTTCATTCGTTCGTTCGTCTTCTATCCGATTATGATGAAACTTTCGTGGGTTGTTGTGAACGCACCCGCGAATGTAAAGAAAACTTAAAAAAGTTCAAATTAATTTAAGGCATGCTTTTCGTTACGTTCATTCTAATAATCGGCACAACAATCAACGCTGACGGCACGGCGGCGCGCGGCGCCGACGGAACCCTCGGTGCGCGAGTCAGACTCGCACTTGTCCGGCTTTTTAGACTAGGCAAGAAAAAGTGTGCGTTTATGGGCGGGGCTAGCGTGAAGTTAGCCCGCCACTTTTCAACTTCGCTCTGCGCCTAACAACACGCACATTTTTTTTATTTAGGCTATCTAAAAAGCACATTTTTCGCATAGTTTTTTAGACTAGGCAAGAAAAAGTGTGCGTGTCTTGGCGCGGCCGGCTTCACGGACCTTGATCATTCTGTAGATGGCCCTTTTTCGCTTATTATGATTCTTGTATGGGGACCCCTTAATTATTCACAGTTTGTTTTTTTATTATTATTTGTTAGCATATCCGCATATATACACAAATTCTGTGAAAATTTCAACCGGCTCCCTATTACGGTTCAAAAGATACAGTCCTTTAAAGGTAGGACAGACAGACAGACAGACGAGGCGGCGGAGTATGCTTGGTAATAGGCTTCCGTATGCATACGGAACTCTAAACACACTAAATTATCAATACGAGTAGGTAGGTATACAACAAATACATTTGTACATTTGGCTTGTCCAGTGGCGGATTAAGAGTTTCGAAGACCCCAAACACAAAAGTCATGTAATGTATTGTATTGTTTTGTATTGTTTATTGATCATTCATATTGCAGTTAGACTGCGCTCGAACTTGTCACAATTTGTTCTATCCGGTTCGATTACACCCACGAAGAAGAACCGACAAGAAACTTCGCAGGGTATTTTTTAAACATATTTTTACAAAGTAAAGTTGACTAGCCACATAATAACACCGCCCATAGTCTACCTAAAACACAGATCGAGAGCAAGATTAACAATTTTTCTGAGAGTTCTGACTACGAAGACTTATTAATTAATGTGCTCGCATTGGTGTCTTCAAACGTCGTACTTACTAACAGGCTAGAGATCCTAGCAACAGTCCGCAAAACAGCTGGCATGGCACCTAAGTGAGCGTGTTTTCGCGAGAAGAGGTGACATTGGCTCTATCGACTGCATGATTGGTCTCTCGGCACAGGTACCCATGTTTATTTACATAAAAAAATTTACTCAGGCCCTCTGCTGCTTGGATTTGGATAGTAGAACCGCACTGAAATAAATAGTTCGTGTTTTCCGTCCAGTTCAGTGTAGCCGGCACAACCAAAGGGAAGCACTGATATGGCACTTAGTTCACCGAGGTGTTATGGAACTGGACGGAAAATACGAACTACTTGCACGGCCGCTTCGATCGACCTTTCATACAGTGCGGCGGTACTAATCCGAACGGTTTAACCCATAGCAAGGTAAGGGAGCAGACTTACAGCTTATCGTGGAACGCGAACCGCGCTAGCCCTCAAGGATCGCAGAAGTACCGATCGCGTCCGGGGGTGTGCTTAATTTCGCTATCGGGCGTCGATACATAACACCACCAAGCTACCGAGACTGGCAACATTCAGGTTTCAGTATTATATTGTATTGTTTACTGATTATTCATATGGCAGTTAGACTGCACTCGAACTTGTCACAATTTTTATTTTATCCGGTTCGATTACACCCACGAAGAAGAACCGACAGACATAAAACTTCGCAGGGTATTTTTACCAGTATAATTTGAGTATAATGGAATAACTTACCATTAAAAACATGGCGGTCACATAACAGCCAGTCTCGAGACGCATGCAGAACAAGAATTTCCTTACTTTGGGCAAAAAATTCATCCTAATACTTGAGCCCTGCTTACAATCGCTCGAGATGTTTGGAAATTTTAGCCTACGTGGAACCAAGCATATTGTGTCAAGTGTCAAGTACGTGCGTGGAACGTCTTGCTTCATGCGGCCAGGCGATGGAATCAAACTCTGTGGGTTAGTCCATAGACATCGTGGTCCATATATAGAGTACCTAGTATGGTATTTGGGGGTTAGTCTTCTTTCTCTTCTTCTTTTTGAAGTGAAAACTTCTTTAGCGGCGCTTGCCACTTTTTTAGGTTGGTACTCGTAAAATATGTTAAACTCGCGTCAGATCATCATATCTCGAAAAGCGTCAGATTTATTTTTAAACGGTTTTATTTAGCTTGACTTCGTATATTTGTTTCTATCTTTGTTTCAAATCTTGCGACAACTTTTTCAACTACTTATACTGAACCGATTTTTATAAAACTTTGCACACACATTGAGTTCTCATGACAATACAATATTATGATAATTTCAACTTGGTAACGAGGGTCTGATGATGGAGTCAGGAGGTGGACAGTGGAACTCTTCAACCGTTTTTAGTAACCCCCTCGAGTTTGGGCTCATTTGGTTGGTTTGGACGAGTGTCCCATACTTCTACCAATACACTTGGTGACGAGGGTATGATGATGGAGTCAGGAGGTGTACAGTGAGACTCTTCAACTGTTACTAGTAACCCCCTCGAGTTTGGGCTCATTTGGTTTGTTTGGGCGTGTGTCCCATAGTTCTACCAATACACTTGGTGACGAGGGTCTGATGATAGAGTCAGGAGGTGTACAGTGGAACTCTTCAACCGTTACTAGTAACCCCCTCGAGTTTGGGTTCATTTGGTTTGTTTGGATGAGTGTCCCATACTACCAATACACTTGGTGACGAGGGTCTGATGATGGAGCCAGGAGGTGCACAGTGGAACTCTTCAACTGTTACTAGTAACCCCCTCGAGTTTGGGCTCATTTGGTTGGTTTGGACGAGCGTCCCATACTTCTCCCAATACACTTGGTGACCAAGGTCTGATGATGGAGTCAGGAGGTGTACAGTGGAACTCTTCAACCGTTACTAGTAACCCCCTCCAGTTTGGGCTCTTTTGGTTGGTTTGAACGAGTGTCCCATACTTCTATCAATAGACTTGGTGACGAGGGTCTGATGATAGAGTCAGGAGGTGTACAGTGGAACTCTTCAACCGTTGCTAGTAACCCCCTCGAGTTTGGGCTCATTTGGTTTGTTTGGACGAGTATCCCATACTTCTACCAATACACTTGGTGACGAGGGTCTGATGATGGAGTCAGGAGGTGTACAGTGGAACTCTTTAACCATTACTAGTAACCCCCTCGAGTTTGGGCTCATATAGTTGGTTTGGACGAGTGTCCCATACTTCTACCAATACACTTGGTGACGAGGGTCTGATGATGGAGTCAGGAGGTGTACAGTGGAACTTTTCTACCGTTACTAGTAACCCCCTCGAGTTTGGGCTCATTTGGTTTGTTTGGATGAGTGTCCCATACTTTTACCAATACACTTGGTGACGAGGGTCTGATGATGGAGCCAGGAGGTGCACAGTGGAACTCTTCAACTGTTACTAGTAACCCCCTCGAGTTTGGGCTCATTTGGTTGGTTTGGACGAGCGTCCCATACTTCTCCCAATACACTTGGTGACGAGAGTCTGATGATGGAGTCAGGAGGTGTACAGTGGAACTCTTCAACCGTTACTAGAAACCCCCTCGAGTTTGGGCTCTTTTGGTTGGTTTGGACGAGTGTCCCATACTGCTATCAATACACTTGGTGACGAGGGTCTGATGATGGAGTCAGGAGGTGTACAGTGGAACTCTTCAACCGTTACTAGTAACCTCCTCGAGTTTGGGCTCATTTGGTTTGTTTGGACGAGTGTCCCATACTTCTACCAATACACTTGGTGACGAGGGTCTGATGATGGAGTCAGGAGGTGCAAAGTGGAACTCTTCAACTGTTACTAGTAACTCTCTCGAGTTTGGGCTCAGTTGGTTGGTTTGGAAGAGTGTCCCATACTTCTACCAATACACTTGGTGACGAGGATCTGATTATGGAGGCAGGTGGTGGACTGTTGAACTTAAATAAAACAAAAATAATGATCAGGATATTTGTTTGAATCCACCCAAGTTAAGGTTTCTGTATTGTCCCGAGAACTGTGTGGTGTTAGGGTGGCTAAAAATGATACGTCGTTAGCGATACACCACCCAAGTCAACGTTTGAAACGTGCCACGGACTGTGTGGCATTAGGGTGGATAAAAATTATACTTCCTTAGCGTTTCAACCTTCAAGGCTGGGCACACCTTGTTGTATGAGAGCCTTGCCCCTCTACATGAACCTCTGGGGGGGTCGACTGTTATTGGTCTAATACTCGTGGGAACAACATGAAAGAAAAAAAAATTATAAAAAAAATCTAACTAAAAACGAGTAAATAAAAAAATAGTTAAAAAAACTTTTAAGTTAAACGGTTTTATTAAAAAAAAATAGCTGCACAAAAAACTAGAAAAAATATCAGCTATACAAAAACTAGAAAATAATAAGGGCACAGACCTGGGCCTTCTTAAGATTTTACGTCTGGGTAAGAAATCGTGCAATACTAGCGTGCTGTCTTCTCATGTCGGATGCCAAAGGGCACTTTGTGTCGCTGCGTCAGCGGAATAAAGACTAATATAAAAACGTGGGGCGTATATACGTAATAAATAACATGCGCCCCACGTTTTTATATTAGTCTGTTAAAAGTCTCAATTTATTACCTACTTATTCCGCTGACGCAGCGACACAAAGTGCCCTTTGGCATCCGACATGAGAAGCCAGCACGCTAGTATTGCACGATTTCTTACCCAGACGTAAAATCTTAAGAAGGCCCAGGTCTGTGCCCTTATTATTTTCTAGTTTTTGTATAGCTGATTTTTTTTCTAGTTTTTTGTGCAGCTATTTTTTTTTAATAAAACCGTTTAACTTAAAAGTTTTTTTACCTATGTTTTTTATTATTTAAAATGTAACCTTAAGGGTTAAGTTACGAGTGGCACGGGATCAATTCTGTTCGTCTCTCAGTGACAGTAAAGCCGAAAGCGAATCAAGGGAAACCGATATTCCTTTGGTCGTTTATGTGATTTCGTGGCTAAATGAGTAAGAGTGTAGGATTTGTATTTTTTGACCATGGGTTCGAATCCCTCCAATTTTTTTTTGTTTTTTTTCTTTTGTTTTCTTTTTTAAGCAATGTTACGGTGTTTAAATTTTTTTAGGGTATTTAGTTTTTTTTTATAACCACCTAAGAAATATTTTCGGAAATACAAAAAGTTTTCACTTCTGCCGGCACTCCCGGAGTGCAACTGGGGCTTTTTATTAAACGGTTTTATTTAGCTTGACTCCGTATATTTGTTTGTTTGTTTGTTACTCTCTTTGTTTCAAATCTTGCGACAACTTTTTCAACTACTTCTACTGAACCGATTTTTATGAAACTTTGCACACACATTGAGTTCTCGTGACAATACAATACTATGATAATTTCAACTTGGTAACGAGGGTCTGATGATAGAGTCAGGAGGAGGACAGTGGAACTTTTCAACCGTTACTAGTAACCCCCTCGAGTTTGGGCTCATATGGTTGGTTTGGACGAGTGTTCCATACTTCTACCAATACACTTGGTGACGAGGGTCTAATGATGGAGTCAGGAGGTGGACAGTGGAACTCTTCAACCGTTACTAGTAACCCCCTCGAGTTTGGGCTCATATGGTTGGTTTGGAAGTGTGTCCCATACTTCTACCAATACACTTGGTGACGAGGGTCTGATGATGGATGCAGGAGGTGTACAGTGGAACTCTTCAACCGTTACTAGTAACCCCCTCGAGTTTGGGCTCATATGGTTGGTTTGGAAGAGTGTCCCATACTTCTACCAACACACTTGGTGACGAGGGTCTGATGATGGAGTCAGGAGGTGTACAGTGGAACTCTTCAACCGTTACTAGTAACCCCCTCGAGTTTGGGCTCATTTGATTGGTGTGGACGAGTGTCCCATACTTCTACCAATACACTTGGTGACGAGGGTCTGATGATGGAGTCAGGAGGTGTACAGTGGAACTTTTCTACCGTTACTAGTAACCCCCTCGAGTTTGGGTTCATTTGGTTTGTTTGGATGAGTGTCCCATACTACCAATACACTTGGTGACGAGGGTCTGACGATGGAGCCAGGAGGTGCACAGTGGAACTCTTCAACTGTTACTAGTAACCCCCTCGAGTTTGGGCTCATTTGGTTGGTTTGGACGAGCGTCCCATACTTCTCCCAATACACTTGGTGACCAAGGTCTGATGATGGAGTCAGGAGGTGTACAGTGGAACTCTTCAACCGTTACTAGTAACCCCCTCGAGTTTGGGCTCTTTTGGTTGGTTTGAACGAGTGTCCCATACTTCTATCAATAGACTTGGTGACGAGGGTCTGATGATAGAGTCAGGAGGTGTACAGTGGAACTCTTCAACCGTTGCTAGTAACCCCCTCGAGTTTGGGCTCATTTGGTTTGTTTGGACGAGTATCCCATACTTCTACCAATACACTTGGTGACGAGGGTCTGATGATGGAGTCAGGAGGTGTACAGTGGAACTCTTCAACCATTACTAGTAACCCCCTCGAGTTTGGGCTCATATAGTTGGTCTGGACGAGTGTCCCATACTTCTACCAATACACTTGGTGACGAGGGTCTGATGATGGAGTCAGGAGGTGTACAGTGGAACTCTTCAACCGTTACTAGTAACCCCCTCGAGTTTGGGCTCATTTGGTTGATTTGGACGAGTGTCCCATACTTCTAACCAATACACTTGGTGACAAGGGTCTGATGATGGAGGCAGGAGGTGTAAAGTGGAACTCTTCAACCGTTACTAGTAACCCCCTCGAGTTTGGGCTCATTTCGATGGTTTGGACGAGTGTCCCATAGTTCTACCAATATACTTGGTAACGAGGGTCTAATGATGAAGTCAGGAGGTGTACAGTGGAACTCTTCAACCGTTACTAGTAACCCCCTCGAGTTTGGGCTCATTTGGTTGGTTTGGACAAGTGTCCCATACTTCTACCAATACACTTGGTGGCGAGGGTCTGATGATGGAGTCAGGAGGTGTACAGTGGAACTCTTCAACCGTTATTAGTAACCCCCTCGAGTATGGGCTCATTTGGTTTGTTTGAACGAGTGTCCTATACTTCTACCAATACACTTTTTGACAAGGGTCTGATGTTGGAGTCAGGAGGTGGCCAGTGGAACTCTTCAACCGTTACTAGTAACCCCCTTGAGTTTGGGCTCATTTGGTTAGTTTGGACGAGTGTTCCATACTTCTACCAATACACATGGTGACGAGGGTCTGATGATGGAGTCAGGAGGTGTACAGTGGAACTCTTCAACCGTTACTAGTATCCCCCTCAAGTTTGGGCTCATTTGGTTGGTTTGGACGAGTGTCCCATACTTCTACCAATACACTTGGCGATGGTCTGATGATGGAGTCAGGAGGTGGACAGTGGAACTCTTCAACCGTTACTGGTAACTCCCTCGAGTTTGGGATCATATGGTTGATTTGGACGAGTGTTCCATACTTCTACCAATACACTTGGTGACGAGGGTCTGATGATGGAGTCAGGAGGTGCACAGTGGAATTCTTCAACCATTACTAGTAACCCCCTCGAGTTTGGGCTCATTTGGTTAGTTTGGACGAGTGTTCCATACTTCTACCAATACACATGGTGACGAGGGTCTGATGATGGAGTCAGGAGGTGTACAGTGGAACTCTTCAACCGTTACTAGTAACCCCCTCGAGTTTGGGCTCATTTGGTTGGTTTGAACGAGTGTCCCTTACTTTTACCAATACACTTGGTGACGAGGGTCTGATGATGGAGTCAGGAGGTGTACAGTGGAACTCTTCAACCGTTACTAGTAACTCCCTCGAGTTTGGGCTCATATGGTTTGTTTGGACGAGTGTCCCATACTTGCCGAACGCAAAAGTATGAAACAGACATACCATCTGTTCAAATTGATTTTGAAAGAGACGGCGGACACCTTATCCATTCTAAAGCCATACAGTTTCCAGTAAAGTTTAATTATACTTTATAGTTTACCGTGTAAGGCCGGTACTTTAAAAGAATAGCCCCACTGCATCTCTCCCCGTGTATGTCGTAAAAGGCGACTAAGGGATATGACTACCTTCTTATATTACTAAATGGTAGGGTTTAACCCGCCCGGGTTGGTACCACCGCACTGAATGAAAGGTCGGTCGATACGGCTATGTAAATAGTTTGTGTTTTCCGTCCAGTTCAGTGTAGCCGGCACGACCGAAGGGAAGCACTGACGTGGCACCAAGTTCAACCGGTGTTATGGGCTGACATCACGGACGTTGTAGGTGATGTAGCCAACCGTGTCAGTTTCAATAAAAAAAAATAATAATTATGGAACAGCTGAGAGACGGATGTTACCGATAATTTTGTCATGGGCCTCCACTGTCCATAAAATGCAGGGCAGTACTGTTGACCGTGCTGTCGTGTATTTGGGCTCCAGACTATTTGAGGAGGGTCAAGCGTATGTTGCATTGAGACGCGTAAAGTCTTTAGAAGGGTTATGTATTGAGGAGCTTGATTGTGAGTAATTGACAGGTAAGAAACCGAGTAACAAAGATGCAATGAGAGAGTTGGAAAGGATGACGAGTTTACGTAATGAATGATACGAGCCAAAAATCAAACTAAAAACTAGTAAATAAAAAAATAGGTAAAAAAACTTTTAAGTTAAACGGTTTTATTAAAAATAAAAAACTAGAAAAAAAAAACAGCTGTACAAAAAACTACAAAATAATAAGGACCCAAGCCTGGGCCTTCTTAAGATTTTACGTCTGGGTAAGAAATCGTGCAATACTAGCGTGCTGTCTTCTCATGTCGGATGCCAAAGGGCACATTGTGTCGCTGCGTCAGCGGAATAAGTAATAAATTGAGACTTTTAACAGACTAATATTAAAACGTGGGGCGTATAATATGCGTAATAAATAACATGCGCCCCACGTTTTTATATTAGTCTGTTAAAAGTCTCAATTTATTACTTATTCCGCTGACGCAGCGACACAATGTGCCCTTTGGCATCCGACATGAGAAGACAGCACGCTAGTATTGCACGATTTCTTACCCAGACGTAAAATCTTAAGAAGGCCCAGGCTTGGGTCCTTATTATTTTCTAGTTTTTTGTACAGCAATTTTTTTTTTCTAGTTTTTTATTTTTAACTAACTTTTGCTCGCGGCTTCGCTCGCGTGAAATTCGTATTTCAAAGGAAGAAAGTAAGTAACTAAGGGCGAGCTGGGTTCAGGTAAACGATAAACCGTCTCGAAGAAAGTGAGTAACTTTTTGAGGCCGAAGGCGGTGTTGCGTTCAGGAAGACGATAAACCTTCTCGAAGACAGTAAGTAACTATGGGCGAGGCCGAAGGGCGAGCTGCGTTCAGGAAGAGGATAACCTTTTCGAAGAAAGTAAGCAACAGAGGGCGAGGCCGAAGGCGGAGCTGCGTTCAGGAAGAGGATAACCTTTTCGAAGAAAGTAAGTAACAGAGGGCGAGGCCGAAGGCCGAGCTGCGTTCAGGTAGACGATAAACCTTCTCGAAGACAGTAAGTAACTATGGGCGAGGCCGAAGGCCGAGCTTCTTTCAGGATGAGGGTAAACTTTTCGAAGAAAGTAAGTAACAGAGAGCGAGGTCGAAGGCCGAGCTGCGTTCAGAAAGACCATAAACCTTCTCGAAGAAAGTAAGTAACAGAGGGCGAGGCCGAAGGCCGAGCTCCGTTCTGGAACACGATAAACCTTTTCGAAGACAGTAAGTAACTATGGGCGAGGCCGAAGGCCGAGCTGCGTTCAGGAAGAAGATAAACCATCTTTAAGAAAGTAAGTAACAAAGGGCGAGGCCGAAGGCCGAGCTGCGTTCAGGAAGAGGATAAACCATCTTTAAGAAAGTAAGTAACAAAGGGCGAGGCCGAAGGCCGAGCTGTGTTCAGGAAGAGGATAAACCATCTTTAAGAAAGTAAGTAACAAAGGGCGAGGCCGAAGGCCGAGCTGCGTTCAGGAAGAGGATAACCTTTTCGAAGAATGTAAGTAACAGAGGGCGGGTCCGAAGGCCGAGCTGCGTTCAGGAAGACCATAAATCTTCTCGAAGAAAGTAACTTCTTTGTTACTTACTTTCTTCGAAAAGGTTTATCCTCTTCCTGAACAGATCTCGGCCTTCGGCCTCGCCCATAATTACTTACTGTCTTCGAGAAGGTTTATCGTCTTTCTGAACGCAGCTCGGCCTTCGGCCTCGCCCTTTGTTGATTGCTTTCTTTGAGGTTTATGGTATTCCTGAACGCAGCTCGGCCTTCGGCTTAGCCCTTTGTTACTTACTTTCTTTGGGAAGGTTTATAGTCTTCCTGAAGGCAGCTCGGCCTTTAGCCTCGCCCTTAGTTACTGACTTTCTTTGAGTAGGTTTATCGTCTTCCTGAGCGCAACTCTTTCACAAACTTTCGCGTTTATAATATTATTAGGATTTATTTTGGGTAGGTTTGGAGTGAGGCCTGATTTTAGAAATTATTCCCAATTGTCGGATGCATGCAAGCAATCCGAAAGCAACTGCTAACAATATATAAATTTTTGAACTGTGCTAATTAAGCCCTTTCATTTGATACCAAACACGGCATCATTAAAAAAATTTTTTTTAGGTCATCATGACTTTTTTCCTCATGATTTTATGGGACGTCACATAGCCTTTACCAGCGGACGGTCAAGACGCATCCAACGTTACCTCATTTGTCAAATTATGATAAGTAGTTTCGAAGTTATGAGGGAACAGATGAACATACGTACATACATACAATACATACCGGTCAAAACATAACTCTTCTTTTCGCTTCGCCGTAGTCGGGTCAAAATAAGAATCTTTTCGCTAATATTCCGCGCATACTACACTACGTACAATATAATAAACATACGATCAATTAACTTAAATCAAATAGGAACTTCAGTTTAGGAAATATCCGCTAACATTGACTCGCAACAACACTTTTACATAGGTTTGCACCTTAAATTAATCAAATAGATACCTAACGAAGTAAACCTACATAATATTAAACTCTGCTCGAGACAATGCATACACACACACCGCGCTCCGCCAAACCGCACGCCACGCCGCGCCCCGCGTCTCCGCCGCCGCCGCCAGTCTCCGGCAGCCGCGCCACTTACCCTCTCCGCGCCGCGCGGCCCTATTTTGGTGCATGGAACAATTCGATTTGTATGGGAGCCACATCTTAGCGTAGCCGGAAGTGAATTTTAGTAAGCCTATCCTGTGTCCCGTATAGTAAAATGTGCTTGTGCTAAGTTTCATCGAATTCGGATGATCGGTTTAAGAGTTATGGCGGAACATACATACATACATACAGAAAAGATTTCTAAAAATCGTCAATTTAGCTTTAGTATCATACATAGAGGCTACAAACTCAATATTTCCTAAAACAAAGTAACTTACTCCATGACCATCCCTTACAGATTTATTATTAGTATATATATATATATATATATATAAATAAATAATTTCTGTCAAACAAGTTGGTGTGCGAAATTTCGAAACATTTTAAAATAATTAATTTCTGTAGGATTTTTACCAATATTGTGTATATAAATTATAGCTTAGAGAGTTTTACATTTGAGAAGTAATCAATTTCAGATTTTTAGTGTATATTTTAGAAGATATCAAGGCAAAGAGATTAAAAGGGGCTGTTTAATGTCTTTGTATCAAGGAAAGAAAATTGTAAGTGAAGATTTTGGAACCTATTGAAAAAAAGTAGCAACTGCAGGAAAATACATACGAGAATAAAGGTGCCGCTTTTCTTTACACAAATCTGAAACGAGATCATAATTTCATTGAAAACACATTGAATTATAGAAGATCAAATCGTCGAAGTGGTAAATTTCAAATGTCAATTTGAATGTCAACAAGAAGCATTGACATCAATAACACAGATAAGCTTTTCTTATTCTTCATAATTAAAATTCTAAGTTGCTATTGAATGGGAAAGATAAAAAATGGATTCGCACACTGAACTACTGACGACTACCGATGATACCTTGCAGCAAAGGAGTATTCCAACTAATGCTGCCGGTACATGTGGGAATAATAGACCTAATTGTAATATGCTTGAAGATCGAAGGCGAATATGGTCAAAAAATTAAATGATTGAACTTATGTACTGTTATTATAAAACAAGATCACAAGGAACTGGATATTTAGCACGACTATAAAAATTATTTGTTGAAAGGAATGCAAACAACGAAAAAAGTAAAAGATTCACCGGGACAACCTTATCAACTCAAGCGAGAAGAATTATAGCTAACGAAATGATATCAAAAGAACTTTTAAATGAATTAAAAAACAAAGCGGAAAATAATGTCGACCCTTGTATTTCGACAATAATGAATGACAGAAATAATGTGCTACAAAAAAATATTGATGATTCTAGAAGAAAATGGTCAAATGAAGAAATGATGGAATTGCTTTTTTGTTATTTTAAAGCAAGAGAAACTGGAAGGGGATATTTAAAAAAATTACAATATATGTTCCAAGAAAGAAACCCAAATAACCCTAAAACCTCCAAACACAATGGCCATATTTTATCCAACCAAGCTAGGAAAATTATTATTTACAAAATGTTACCAGATCAAATCATACGTGATATTGAAAATGCGCCCTGTACAACTGAAAATATCATGGAGTTCCTCAGGCAAACTGAACCCCAGGAAATAGGTACAAATTCCAATAATACTAACGCAACAATGAGGTATATGGGTTCACTATACTCCATCTACAATGAAGAGAATGAAATCATCTATGCCAGAGAACTAATAAATCCAATAACTGATTCGATTAACAATCACATTGAACAGGTACCCAGTACAACACCCACTGATACCTTTAACAACAATGAAGTTGCAGAATCAATATTGTCCAGGGAATTAATAAATGTAAGAAAAGAACAGAATGCTGACCGAATGGAATCGAAGTATAATGGAATGTATAATGGAACCGAGTATACAGCTGCTAATCCACAGAGGACAGGCACTATAGCAGAAATAAATGAAGATGTCTCCTTCAATATATTCTCACCAAATATAACCAATTATAATTAACCGACTTCCAAAAAAGGAGGAGGTTCTCAATTCGTCTGTATGTTTTTTTTTTTTTTTTATTTTTTTTTTTATTTTTATTTTTTTGTATGTTTGTAACACGATTTCTCCGTCAATTGAGGGCCGATTTAGAAAATTCTTTTTTTGTTAGTTAGGTCATACTTCCGAGGTGGTCCCATTTCAATTTTATCGAAATTGGTTCAGTGGTTTTCGAAAAATCAGCATAATACTATGGTGTGTGGTTACCTTCAGCAAAACTTGTGATGTGGTCGTTTTCGGCAATTTTCAGTTTGATAAATTAGTATGGTGTGTGGTTACCTTCAGCAAAACATTTGTGATGTGGACTTATTCAGCAATTTGCAGTCTGACACATATGGCGAATAATTCTGTACCACTTCAATCGATTTCGATTATTCGATTTCGATTATTCTTTTTTATGTAATATTACTAAAAAGAATGAAATAAAAACTGTTTTAAAAAATATTAAACCGATTTCCAAAAAACAAAAAAAAAAAAACTAAAAAGTATTAAATACCTAATATTTTGAAATTTTCTCTGTCCTGTTGAAATACATGAATCGATATACTAGTGATACATATTCGGACCCTTGTTTCATGAATATTCTAAATTTGAAATTTTTTTATTTTTTCCGACCGGCGTTTAATTTATTATGGTACCTGGCCAGTACCTACTGTACCGAGTACCATCGAGCTGGTTTGATGATGGAGACAGAAGGTGGCCATAGGAACTCCTAAACTACACATGATAAACCCATCGTGTTTGGGCTCGTTGCATTTGTCTTCACGAGAAATTTACTTTAGACCTAAAAGATTCTCAATTCGACGGTATGTTTTCTTTTTTTGGATGTTTGTTACGCGATTACTCCGTCAATTGTGGGCCGATTTTGAAAATTCTTTTTTTTTTTATTTGAAAGGGGATAACCCTGAGGTTTTTGAAGTGAAAACTTCTTTAGCGGCTCTTGGCACTTTTTTAGGTGGGTAAAAATGTTTAACTCGCGACATCGCGTCAGCGTCATTTTTAAAATGAAACCTTAAGGGGCCGCACGTCCCTGGTCAGAACTCAGTCCTGGCTCCCTGATTTGTCCGTGCCAAATGCCACCATTTCGCACTCACTAGCCAATCAAAATAATCTATTGCCTTAGTTTGAGACTGCCTGCCGACCGCGGCGGTTCGTCCCGCGAACTCGACGCCGCCGCCGCCGTGGCGCGGCGGAGCGCGCGCGTCGCCACGCCGGACGTAGATAGTAAATCCTCGTGGCTTGCACTCGCGAACTTCTTTGCTTGGTGCAATACTGATGTTCTCTCTCAGAGTTACCAGTTATTATTTGGCGATACCTACCACTAACTTGCTTTGCTAACCACAATGGAATCACTATAATTATAAAGAGTTTTAGTAAATTTTGAAGTAAACTTAAGTTTACTAAATATAGAACATATAGGTGGTTGGTAGTGGAGTGATTTATTAATTTATTGACATATTTAATTACACATAGCTATGTATGTAGGTACAAACCCACACCCATGGTACACACATATAATTGTATTTTGCACAAATACACATAAAAGAAAAGAAAAATGTCTTTGAAAATTAATTCATAGTACGCTAAGGGGGGGTTCTGTATCGGAAATAGATCACTTTTGAAGAACAAAGAATATTTTTTTTTACAAATTTTTTTTTTAATGTAAAATGTAAAAAAAAATATTTTCTTAATCGTTTCAGTTTCATGCAAGGAACAAAAAAGTCTTCCAACACATAGATATTTCCTTCAGAAATTGTGAAAAGCCACAATTTTAGTTTTATTAGTATGGAATAGAAAGAATTTGATTTTTTTTACCAACTTACACGTGTTACATCATAATGGTAATGAAGACTTTTTAGTTACTGTTATGAAACTGAATCGAATAGGCTATAAAAATCAACCACCTATTTTTTTATTTAAATACATAAAAAAATATTTTACATAAAAAAAAAGCCCAAGGTCCAAAAAAATTTATATAGGTTTTACTCCCTATATGATACAGAACCCCCCCTTAGCGTACTATGAACAAATTATCAAAATACCAATAAAAATAAAATGTAGTCCGCCTGGGCATAGTTTAAACAGACTAGTTAACCGTCTTCATACAAGTGCGCCGATTTCGCACTCACACAAGCGCGCGCCAGCGCACGCTGTCCGTACACAACCACTACTTACATTCTCACTTCCCTCGCTTGTAGTCCGTGATGGCCGCCCCGCACATTTTTTTTTTGTTTTGTTATTTTTTACCGTGTGGGGCCGGTACTTACAAAGAATAGGCCCCCTGCATCTCGCATGTATGCATGTTGTAAAAGGCGACTAAGAGATAAGAACAAGATGCCGTGCTAAAGGGCGACAGGACCGCCACCTCTCACCTTGGCACGGTACTTTCGTCGAGTCATGCAGCAGGTGGGTCTTTGTGCCTTACTTGCTGCTTGATCGATTAAATCTTGTTCGAATGCTTTGCGAAACGTGGTGGTCGGTGTTGTGCTGTAATTTACCAGAGTTCTTGCAGAACAACACCGATTACTCTGCTTACCCCGATTGTCGGGTTTCAGCGTGTGTGATATGTATGTATATTTTTTTATGGAAACTGACTCGATTGAGTTTTTCTCTCTCTCTCTCCCTCTCTCCCTCTGTCTCTCTCTCTCTCCCTCTCTTTCTATCTCTTTCTATCTCTCTCTGTCTATGTCACTCTTTCTATCTCACTCTTTGTATCTCACTCTTTCTATCTATCTCACTCTTTCTATCTCACTCCTTCTATCTCTCTCTTTTTCTATCTCACTCTCTTTCTATCTCTCTCTCTCTCTCTCTTTATACCTCTCTTTTTATATCTCTCTCTTTCTATCTCTTTATCTTTCTATCTCTCTCTTTCTATCTCCCTTCCAGACGTCCAGGGACGTTGGGTTTCGATCGTTCATAGAGTCCAAGGCGAAACTAGCGTCTCGAAAATTAGAGATCCTTTACCGATGTCGGCGATTTTTCACGCCGGCCCAACTGCTTACACTCTACAAAGCACAAGTAAGACCGGTGATGGAATATTGCAGTCATCTTTGGGAGGGTTCCCCTGAGTACCTTCTTTCAGCCTTGGATTCTATTCAGCGACGAGCAATTCGCCTGATTGGTGACTCTGTACTCACAAAGGACCTTCAACCTCTAAAGCACAGACGTATCGTTGCGTCATTGAGCCTGTTTTATCGGTACTACTATGGCCGCTGCTCTGACGAACTTGCTTCCCTTATCCCTCCTCCTCCTGTTCCCCTACGCCAAACCCGCCATACTCTCGCGGAACACCCCTTTGTAGTCGACAGAAGAGTTCTTCGAACTGCACGATTCTCTAAATCGTTCTTGTGTCGCACTGCAAAGGTGTGGAACGGGCTCCCAGGGAATATATTTCCCCACTCCTACAATCCACGGATCTTCAAATCGCGGGTTAATAGCCTTTCCCCAGAAACATTAGTCCCCCTCCAAGCCGGACTGGCACCTCCTCGGGGGTGAAATTGGCTGCGCCTGAGGCTTCGACCTCGGGCAGAGCCAACCAGTTCGGTAGCAATAAAAAAAAAATATAATAATAATGGGCTCACTACCTGTTAGTGTTGTGAGTTGTGGTACGGCGCACTACAATGTTAGTGTTGTGAGTTGTGTGTGACATCCCTGGTGGCTTGGAGCAGCGTAGATAGTTATTTTAAAAATGGGCTCCAGTTGCCCTAATCGTTTACTGTGGCCTGCCTGGGTAATGGCGCTTCCTGCATAGTACACCCCTGGCTATGAGAATAATCACACTCGCATGTATATAAGGTGTTTCGCTGACCATGTCATTAACTTCGGGAGGGTTACATACACACTCAAATAAACACTTTACGTAAAAAAAAACATATGTTTATAGGACCATTTTTTCTCCTAAGATCTCCGAACAAAACATTTTAATCAAATAGCCCTAAAAACGAATCATGCTTAGACCCTTCTTGCCAAACACGAAACGTAGGTACTTACCTAGTGCGCGCGACGTCGGCGGGCGGTCCGGCACAAAGGCTTTCCTTTGACGAAAGCCGCCTCCGAAG
Organism: Nematopogon swammerdamellus; assembly: GCA_946902875.1. Classification (NCBI taxonomy): domain Eukaryota; kingdom Metazoa; phylum Arthropoda; class Insecta; order Lepidoptera; family Adelidae; genus Nematopogon; species Nematopogon swammerdamellus. Next base: position 23,804,820 of record OX336341.1, on the reverse strand, counting down.
CGCTCGCTCGCCACGCCGCCGACGCGCTTGCATTGCATGCGCCCGCCCCGCGCGCATGTGTCGCGCGCGTGCGACGCGGCGCGCGGTGCGTCGCGTCCGTCTCAGTGTCTTAGCGGCGGTCCGCGAGAGAGCACATTATTTCACAATTTCAAAATGCCGCCGCGCCGCCGCGCCGTATCGATTCACCGACGCGCGACGCGGATATGGTGATGTTACCGAGACTCCAACTCCAATTGGAACTTAGCTGCTGCTGTGTTGATGTGTGAGCAGCTAGACGGTGTGCGTGTATGTGGACGCACCATCTTGGGAGCGGAGCAACGGTTCCGAGATTGGGGCGTCTTTATGCCTCGACTTGATAACGGAAGACAACTACTACTGGTGCGCATAGAAGAAGAACACGTACCCATACATACACACTATCCTCTCACACAACAAACAGCTGTTCTGTGTTTCAACACGGTCATTGACCCCGTACAATGCGACTTTCCTACTGTTACACACAGATCTAGTGACCTTGTGAGTTGTGACTTACTTACAACAAACAGCTGTTCTGTGTTTCAACACGGTCATTGACCCCGTACAATGCGACTTACCTACTGTTACACACAGATCTAGTGACCTTGTGAGTTGTGACTTACCTACAACAAACAGCTGTTTGAACATAGTACGGTCATTGATCCCGTCCGTACACTGCAAGTTACCTACTGCTAATGGTACACAGGTTGATCTGATAATATTTAGGTAACAAACATGTTTTGTTAAATTTCTCGAAAAGTAATGCTAAAAACATTTTTTTTTTGCGTAACCTGTTTATTTGAGTGTCTATGTAACCCTCCCGAAGTTAATGACATGGTCATCGTAACACCCTATATAGCCATATCGAAATTCGGTGACAAGAGACATAGGTACACGAAACATTAATTTTTAGGGTCCCGTCGCAAAATTGCGAAAAAGGGACCCTTATGAGATCGCTTTGGTTTCTGTCCGTCTGTCTGTCAGTCCGCCCGTCGCGGGACTTCAACATACATACTTTGTAATACCTGTATATTGTATATTTTTTTTACATTAACGTCGAAAATTGCTCTTTTTCAATACTCATTAGTTTTCGTCAATATTAAAACACTACTTTATTGTAAATTACTACTAAGTAACATATACACATTGTGGTATACGTAAGCAGTGATATTATTTATTGATATGATAATGGTTTTTATTTATGTTATTCTGCATGAGTGATTGAGCCATAGGGGCCAGATCACACGCTCCGACTCAATACCACACGTATAACACTAATTAAACATAATGTACGTACATACACTATCATTTTACATAAATATATTTCTTTATGGGAACTGACACGGTTGGCTACGTAACTTACTACATCCGTGATGTCAGCCCATAACACCTTGGGGAACTAGGTGCCATGTCAGTGCTTCCCTTCGGTTGCGCCGGCTACACTGAACTGGACTAAAAATACGAACTATTTAAATAGCCGTTTCAACGAATCTTTCATTCAGTGAGGTTGTACCAACCCAGACGGGTTAAACCGTACCACCTAGTAAGGTAAGAAGGGAAGGGATCTACTGTTTTACGTGGAATCCGAACCACGGTTAGCGTCCAAGGGTCGAGCTGTCACCCAGCCATCCACTGACCGCGCCCAGGCTTACTTATGATACGAACGACAGTCGACCGACCGCCCCACTGAGCTACCAAGGCTGACAAAATTATGTAGATTACAACAAATCAGGAGTGGGTATAGTACATATTTTAGAGATTTTAAAGTACTAATTGCAAAGATTTTACAATAAAATACCGGAAGAAATGGGAAAACTAGGATGCGAAATAAAATACATATTATGTAATGCAAAATTATGCCAAATGAAAATTAAAGAAAGTTAATATTTCTTATATCAAAATTTGCTATATCAAGTGTATATTATATATACCAAGTGAAGACTACATGAAGTGAAAATTATATGAAATGATGAAGTTGGAATAATATCATACATTATCCTGTAGAGATAGAGGTTGATAGTGGAGGCTAGAGGAGCTTACAATAGTCCCACTGCATCTCTCCCCGTGCATGTCGTAAAAGGCGACTAAGGGATAAGCGGCCTGCAGACACCCCGTCGACTTGTGGCTTTCATGGAAGACATAGGCTGGCTGGGGTAGCTGGAGACTGCGGGGTTTTGCACGAAGGTCCCCAACCAAGCGGGATTAGTTTGCAGGCCTAGAGCCAACCCCAAACCAAAACAACAACAACAATATCATACATTTTTAAAACATCGATCGACAAGAATTTTATCGACAATTCCTGAGATAACAATAATCCGGATCTCCGGACAACCAGAGGCTAAACATCCTTCCCGCAATTGGGCCTAAGATTCATTTTTTAGTCGTCATATGTTTTATTTTGTCATGTTCCGCCAACACATCTCCTAAAATCATTCAAAATAGTTAGCTTACTTAAAGATGGATTTAATACGCAACAGGCGAGTGTAAGATGTTTTAAAAAAAATACACTGAATCACGACTTAGATAATACTTACTTTTACAGGGAACCTTATAAAATGTAACTGCCGATTGGATTTTTTTAATGTTATCGTGATTGGGCAAGCTTCTTCTCGCGATATACATACTCGCGTGCGCCGCGCGAGTTTCTACAGTCGATTGGCTTAAACCGCGGGAAAATGTCGTCCGTCGAACGTCGTCGCGCACGTCTCAGAGAATTGATGCGTTTAGCTTGCGCGGAATTAGCGCAGCAAACGCTGAAAAAGTTCAATCGCAAGAAGAGAACGAAATGGGTTCGTAAGTGGATTGAACGAAGAGATAAATATGGAGCTTCCAATACTCTAATGAAAGAATTAGCAGCCGAAGAACCAGTAGATTACAAAAATATTCTACGCATAACCAAAGATAAGTTTGAGGAATTACTTGAACTAATAAGTCCAGAAATAAAAAAACAAGACACAGTTATGAGAAACGCCATTACATGCAGAACTAAATTGGAGATAACACTCAACTATATTGGGAGTGGTAGTAGCCTCAAACAAAGGCGTGTCGTGCGCACGCACGCACGACACGACGACACGTCACGACGGGAGCGGCACGGTGCGCGAATGGCGACTAGCAGCGAGTGCCTTGTCCCACGACTCGCGCGTAGGTTTCATTAGCGGCGAGTAGCACACTCGCCGCGAGTATAATTGAACATGTTCAATTCTACTCGCAGCTTTTTTACTCGCAGCGAGTGGATTGTAGTCGCCGCGAGTAGGTTGTCGCACACAGCGATTTCACTCGCTGCGAGCGAACTCGCAGCGAGTACTCGCTGCATGTGACAGGCCCTTATCGAAACACATAACCGTACCGCGCTCGCCAGCCACGAGACCTTTGGGACCTCTAGAGTGCGAATCGAACAGATAATAACTTTCCGCGACCTTAACTATCAACACTTATAGCTGGGTTTGGTTCGTAACGATTCCACACAGCAATGTGTCAAAAAGAAATATTCAGGCCCCGAATGCAAAGAGCTAAAGAATCAAGAAATCTTCAGGCAAATCAGAGGGATTCATCGGATTAATTAAACCGATAACCTAGCCACCTCCCAGGCCCCGGACACCTCCAGCTACTATTGTCACACTCCCATTACCTCTCCGTGACAATGGCATCCTTTCTTCCTTTTATCCACACCTAGTCCGCTACTATCCCGTCCCATTTCCACTTCCCTTACCTGCCCCTTTTACGCCAATCCAAGGATGCCGTGCCGACGGATGCGTGGCTAGAGGCGAGTCTAGTCTCGAGCGTGCCAAATAAAATCCTGGGGTTTGGCGCCCCCAGCCTCTAATAGCCTTACCCTGGCAAGCGGGGCTCTGCCAGGGTTGACAGTTTACTTCCCTAGCTACTCGTGGGACGAATAATGGAATTTAACATCACAAATCCTATAAATGGCGGCGATGCAGCTCGCCACTCGTCACGTCGCGTTTCACGAGGGGGCGAAAAGTGGGCAACGGAAAGCCGCTTTGCCACATTGAATGTTTGTGGAGGAATGAAAGATAAGGAGGATGAAGTGTATGAGTTGACGAATGCGAGGCAGATTGATGTGCTGGCTGTGAGCGAGACCAAGAGGAAGGGGATGGACAGGTCCACGCACGGTACTTTCACAGCCCTGTGGTCTGGTGTACCACAGAATGAAAGGGCTTGCCAAGGTGTAGGAGTTGTCCTCTCTGACCGAATGGCTCAATGCATGATAGATTACGAATGTGTGAGCCCAAGACTCCTATGGGTCCGAATTAAGGTGGGTTTGGTCCGCTTGTACGTCTTGGTAGTGTATGCCCCGGACATGTCCAAGCCCATCAAGGACCGCGACGAGTTCTGGGAGAGTGTGAGGGAAATACTTAATGCATGTGAGGGGAATGAGAGAGTGTTAATGATGGGAGACTTTAATGGATGGGTTGGCGTGAAAAGGGATGGCTATGATATGGCTATGATACTTGGAAAGTTTGGTGACGAACGAAAAAACGAGAATGGTGTTAGTTTGCTCGAGGTGTGCCTGGAAAAGAATCTTTTTGTGACAAACACAATGTTTGACCACAAAAAGATTCATATGTATACTTGGCAGAGACAGGAAGAAAGAAGTATGATAGATTTTGTGATAGTTGACGAAAGATTAAGGAGGCAATGTTGTAGACACAAGGGTTCATCGTGGAGCCAATGTTGGAACAGACCACTTCCTGGTGGTATGCCGAATCAGGGGTCTGTTCAAGCGTTGGCGACACCGAAATCATTATTTCACGATAAACCAGTAGCGCATTTTAGCACGCTACAGCCTCTTGTACGCCGACGATCAAGTGATACTTGCGTCGTCGGTGGGCGAGTTGCAGGACATGGTAACTGTTATGGTTGAAGCATTTAAAAGGAAGGGAATGAAAGTGAATGTAAACAAGACGAAAGTAATGGTACTGGAAAGGAATGAAATAGTGACCGAATGCGACGTAAGGATTGGGAATGAGAGACTGGAGCAAGTGAACGAATTCGTATATCTGGGGAATATGGATAGATAGATAGATAGATAGAAATACTTTATTGCTCCAAAAAACATTTAACATAAACAAACAATAAAAAAATTTACATGAGGGGCAAAGGCGGACTTATCCCTTACAGGGATTTCTCCCAGTCAACCTTTGGATGTTTGAGAGTCGTATGTTGCGAGATATAAGTAGGTAGTAGCAAAAGACTTGAGTGTGGGAATGTAAAATATAATATAAGGAAAATAACTATAATATACTATAATATACAGTATACACTACATATAAGTACATACTAGTTAATTAAACGCATAAATTACTATTTACAGATTAAATTAAATACATATGAATTACAATTTATATAATACATAATACCTAAATATATACATACATACTTGTCCATTCAGAATTAAAGGATTTTTTAGCTTTTGACTTCACACTGACGGAGATAGTACAACTTTAAGTGTTTTTTGAATAACGGAAGCGACTTGCAGTGCCGTATATAGTGAGGTAGTAGATTCCACAGCCGAGCTGCGTGCACAGAAAAGGAGTTTGTGTAATATCCAGTTTTGTGAGTGGAAATGGCTAAGATATTATCATCACTTGACCGAAGCGTTACACCGTGGGAAGATGCGCGAAAACTGAAAACGCGAAGATAGGTACTCGGGAGCAGAAGGGTTGTTGATACAAGAATAAAGAAGGCCAAGAATGTGGGAATTTCTGCGGAGACGGATTGGGAGCCACTTGAGACGTCTGCGGTATTGTGAAACATGGTCGTACTTACGTAAACCGAAAATGAAGCGTATACACATGTTTTGCAGACGCTCAAGTTTGTCCAGGAGTTCCTCAGTAACGTCCAGGCAACACACATCCGCATAATCAAGGATGGGGAGAAGCAGCGATTGTGCTAGAATTGTCTTTGTGGAGGTCGGAAGAAGGTTCTCCAGCCGCCTCAGGGAGTGCACCGCAGCATAGACTTTTCGACTGACCTCATTGACCTGATCCTGCCAAGATAGCGTATCATCCATAAGAATTCCCAGGTTTTTGACAACCCTACTATATGGTATGGCAGTACCGTTGTACATAATCTCAGGCAACGAGTCACGATCAATCCTCGATAGTAGTCGAGGACTTCCGGCAATCATAATTCCGGAATATGTTCACGCGGGATGGAAAATGTGAAGGAGATGTAGAAAAGAGAGTGAAAGCCGGCAACCAAGTGAATGGAGCGTTGCACGCTATTATGAGCAGCCAAAGCATGTCAACTAGGGCACGTTTGGCTGTCCATGGTGGAGTGATGACCCCTACACTTATGTACGGGAGTGAAAGTTGGGCATGGCAGAAGAAGCATGAAAGCAGGATTAATGCTGTGGAAATGCGCGCGTTGAGGAGTATGTGTGGAGTTACAATGACAGACAGATTGAGAAATAGTGTAGTGCGAGAGCGCTGTGGGCTGAAAGAAGATATAGTGACAAGGATTGAGAAAGAGATGCTTCGGTGGTTCGGTCATGTTGGAAGAATGGATGATAGGAGACTAACGGAAGAAATTTATGAAGCAATTATGAGTGGAAGAGTTGGGAAGGGTCGCCCTAGACGCACTTACCTGGACCAGATCGGGCATGTGCTCAAAAAAGGGCAAGTGCGTAGTACCCGTAACCGACGAGCATGTATGAAGAACATTATGGGAGTGGAAGAGGCGGCAGAGGTGTGTCAGGATCGTGGCACGTGGAGATCCGTTGTCTCTGCCTACCCCACCGGGAAACAGGCGTGACGATATGTATGTATGTATGTATGTATGTACCCAGCCAATAACGAACACCAGATCAAAATCATTTCCGGTTATCGATACAGTGTTCAGTGGGGCACACTGTGTTCAGTGATCGCGCGCGCGCCTGGGAAAAGCGATGCGTGCACGACGGAGAAGTACGAACCCACCCCCACCGCTCCTCACGCCGCGCGCGGTGGCGGGGGCGGCGCCGCGCCGCGCGCGCTCCGCTCAATGACCAGCCAATTAGTACAATAATTGGATCACAGATGGCGCGCAGCGCCCCGTTTCACCTAGCCGGTAACCGGCACGAAGGAGAGAGACAGACAGAGCAAATATACTGACTGACGGACGTCTAGCTCGCTCGCACTTACGCATTCATCCACTATGTACGTGATGATTTATAGCAGATTTATACAAATTGGTAATTAGGATTGAGTACTGACCTATCCTATGTCACTCCAAGGATTTTCTAGAACATTTTGGTATATATTTCATTGAGATCCAACGCTTCGTTTACGCGCTAGAGAGGTTTTTTGCAATTTTTGTACCTAGAATTAGTAAAAATCTTATAATGTGTCGTAAAACAGAAACAAAAATATATTTATAGCAAAATAACCCATGGATTCTGCAAAAAATATATTAACAGTTCTCATCTCTGTTGGTGGGTAAACCCAGTCGTCATACATTTTTGTCCATGGTCCTTTGTCAATAACTTTTTTTTATGGGAAGCGCGACATATGGCGCACGTTAGACTAACGCGTAAGTGTAGTCTGATGGCGCCCACGGGCATTCGGATATTTACGGAGCTGCGAATACGATGTCAGCCGCACCTTCACATTATGTTTGAAGGACCCCAGACTGAACATAGGAGCAAAGGATGCAGGTGGGAGTACTTTTCAGAATATTTCCTTTAAAGTAGGTATTCCGAAAAAACATTTTTTTGCATAAATTGCTAAATTTTGTATTAATTGTGCACTTTTTCGGTGTATAAATTTTTTTTTGTGTTCTATATCACACATAATATATATTACACCATGTTAAGAAAGCATGGGCGGCGACGACGCGACGGTCGGATTCACCTTGTTTATTAAAATAACAGCGAGTGATTTATGTGCACCGCAACATATACTGCGCGAGCGTGGATAGATAGACGGAGGCGACGACACGGACGCGGACGGAGCGGACGGACGTCGGCATCCCGTCATCCCCGTGCCGTCTTCTTGGTTGCGATTAAACTGAAGGCGAAATTCGAATTAGCAAACGTAAGCTCAATAGCTGAATGGTATATGCTTTGCTTTTCAATCCAGTTACGCGGGTTCGAATCTCACTTTTGCGAATTCTTTTTCTTTTGTTTTTTATTGTTTATTATGTATTATTAGCAAATTAAAAATAGGTTTGGGTTCTTTTTACAGCCACATAAAAACAAAATTTTCGATAGTACTTTTTTGAGTATTGTTAGGGCAAAAAAAAAAATTGTATTTATATTTTTTTTTTATAAACCACACGAAAAGTTTTTTTTTGGAGTACTTCCACACAAAAACTTAATTTTCGGGAATAGTTCAGCGTAAGTAACCCCAGCCGACCACGTTCGCGTACGGCAATGAAATCAAACATAAAAAGCGCGAAATGTTCCCATAGTAAAGATTCCATATATGCATCGGTGTAAGCAGAGTAATCGGTGTTGTGCTGCAAGTACACTTGTAAATTACAGCACAACACCGACCACCACGTTTAGCAAAGTATTCGGACAAGGTAACTATCAAGCAGCAAGTAAGGCAAGAAGACCTACCCGCTGCATGACTCGGTGGAAAGACCGTTCCAAGGTGAGAGGTGGCTATCCTGTCGCCCTTTAGCACGGCATCTTGTCCTTATCCCTTAGTCGTCTTTTACGACATGCAAGGGGAGAGATGCAGTGGTAACGGCCCCACACGGTCAAAATTGTCTACAAACTCTTTGATTGCCCTATACAAAAAAAATTACCTAAACAAGCCAGGATAGTTCACTTTCCACTTACGTTTTCTTGTGTACGTCTTCCTTTAAAAATAATATAATGATGGAGGGGAAAAAATAAATATTTCTAATTTCTTAATTTGTAAGTCTTCTTTTTATAAGAAAACAGCTTTACTCACGATTGTTCCGATCTATGTTGCTCGCTTGGCCATACGCTTGGCCCGAAACGTCGAGCAACATAGCTCGGAACAACCGTGAGTAAAGCTGTTTTGTTATAAAAAAATAATGTCTAGCAACCACGGTAATTTAAAAACCCATGTAAGTCTTCTTGTTACCCATTATTTTTATTTTCAAATTAGTGTGCGAAACAATGTATAAGAGCGACTTGTCGTGTGCAATGTGTCAAATTTGCGGATATGTCCGGCCGGAAGACACCCGCTCTGGTCGGCCTCTGCCAACAGACTGACTGAACTACCGTAGCAGCTAGTAATATAAACCGATTTTAGCATGCGGCGATACGGGTCAATATTGCTAAGCACGCTTTCTACTGCACAAATGAGAGCGCTTAAAATTTGATTTTTTCCCCAGTTTTCCTTAAATTTATCGGAAAGTAAATGCTTTATCGAAAAACTACAAGATACGATTTCTAGTAGATTAATATATCTTTCCAATGATGTAAAAAAAATTGACAGTTCTCGCTCAAAATTCTGAGATCTCGCAATTAAAAGATTTTTGGGTAAAGCAGTCTTTGCTATTTTTTTTCTGTGTTTCTAGAAGATTTTTGATAATTCTGTTGGATACGATTTTTGTAATGTACCCTTCTCTATACAGATGATTTTTTTTATGCTTCGCATATGTCCGGTTACTTCAATTCTCGCGATGAAAAATTGGTCGATTTTGATTTCAATTAAAAAAAAGTAGCGGCTTACGGCCGCTTAAGTCATTGCGTTAAGGGTTAAGTTAGAGTGGCACGGGATCTGCCGGCACTCCCGGAGTGCAACTGTTAAGTAGGGTTCCGTAACACGTTTATGTCTGTCCATTCTACTAAGTTCTGCAAAATGAATGTAGGGTTCCGTAACATATGCATGTCTATCCGTTCTACTAAATTTTACAATTTTCAACCAAGGTCCTCCGACGGTTATTTTATAATAAAAGTAGGCTTCCGTAACACGTTTATGTCTGTCCATTCTACTAAGTTCTGCAACATCACCTACAACGTCCGTGATGTCAGCCCATAACACCAGTGCCATGTCAGTGCTTCCCCCTTTGATCGTGCTGACTACACTGAACTGGTCGGAAAACACAAACTATTTACATAGCCGTTTCGACCGACGTTTAATTCAGTGCGGTGGTACCAACCCGGGAAGGTTAAACCCTACCACCAAGTAAAATTATGAGGGAAGGGACTTACAGTTTTACGAGGAATCCGAACCTTGGTCAGCCTCCAACGGTCAGCGGTCACCCATCTAAGTACTGACCGCACCCAGCGTTGCTTAAAATTCAATAGCGACAGTTGACTGTCTGCACCACTGAGCTATCGAAGCTGACGTGGTCCTATTTTAATTGGGTCAAGATCGGATTGGAAAGCGAGGCGGAATCGCGAGGCCGAAGGCCGAGCGATTCCGCCGAGTACATTAATAGCAAAAAATTACTAAAAAAAACTGTGAAATAAAAAAAAAGTTTTAAAAAACATAAAACCGACTTCCTAAAAAAAGTAAAACTAAAAAACTATTTAAAATAAAAATATAAAAACCGCCTTCAAAAATATATGAAATAAAAACCTAAAAAAAAAAACGAACCCTAGAGTTGAAGGCGGTGCTAAAGCAAGCAAAAATGATGCATGAAAGAAAACATGAGCGGATGATAATATCCTTTGTGATTTGTGTAGCCTTTTTAGCACCGCCTTCAACTCTAGGGTTCGTTTTTTTTTTTAGGTTTTTATTTCATATATTTTTGAAGGCGGTTTTTATATTTTTATTTTAAATAGTTTTTTAGTTTTACTTTTTTTAGGAAGTCGGTTTTATGTTTTTATGAATAACAATTATAATTTGGAATCAAATTTATGTAATGACAGAAGTCATATAATAAAGATTTAATAAATACAATAGAAGAAATAAAGAAAATTGACATAAATGAAAGACAATACTTACCGAAAGGAATGATAAACAAACAATTCATACAAAATGTCAATGAAATAAATGCATATTTACCAAATATATTAACATTTAACATGAGCATAACAGAATTAAACATAATACTCTACTCAGCAGCGATGACAGTTATCAAAGAAAACAAACAGAAAATACTTGAAAAATCGTTTAACAATAGTAATCAGGTCCCAGTTTGGAAAAAGAGAATACAAGATAAAATTGAAATATTGAGAAAAAACCTTGGACAACTGATCGAAATTTCACGTGGTGTTACTAGCAGGAGAATGAGAAATATCAAGGACAACCTATATAAAAAGTATAATATAACAACTGATATAATGTTATACAATATAATTGAACTACTAAAAAAAAAAAAAAATAGGTAAAAAAACTTTTAAGTTAAACGGTTTTATTAAAAATAAAAAACTAGAAAAAAAATAGCTGTACAAACAACTAGAAAATAACAAGGACACAAGCCTGGGCCTTCTTAAGATTTTACGTCTGGGTAAGAAATCGTGCAATAATAGCGTGCTGTCTTCTCATGTCGGACGCCAAAGGGTACATTGTGTCGCTGCGTCAGCGGAATCCATACTAATATTATAAATTCGAAAGTAACTCTGTTGTCTGTCTGTCTGTCTGTCTGTCTGTCTGTCTGTCTGTTACCTTTTCACGCCTAAACCGCTGAACAGATTTCGATAAAATATTGCACGGAGATGAATTGCATCCCGAGGACGGACATAGGCTACTTTTTGTCTCAAAAAACAACCCTTAAGGGGGCGAAATAGGGGATGAAAGTTTGTATGGGGAACTCAGCATTTCTTAAGTTAGGGATATGACAATTTATATTTGGGCTTTTGGTATGAAATAAAGAAATACGTGTTTCAGCGTTTTTGCTAAATCAACCCTTAAATTAAAATAGGGGTTGATTTAAAAATTATATTTTAGGATTTTATGAAATTTTGTACGGAGCTGAATTGCGTCCTGAGGAAGAACATAGGCTACCTTTTGTCTCAAAAAACAACCCTTAACGCGGTGAAATAGGGGATGTAAGAATGTATGGGGAACCCATCATTTCTCAAGTTAGGGATATGAAAATTCATATTTAGGCTTTTGGTATAAAATAAAGAATTACGTGTTTCAGCGTTTTTGCTAAATCAACCCTTAAATTAAAATAGGGGTGATTTCAAAATTAGGTTTTAGGATTTTAAATGATTTTAAATAATTTTATCCATACTGGGGGTGGTTTTGAAGAGTGGGGTTGAGGTACGGGGGAGGAGTCCGCGGGGAGAGGGGAAGGGAGGATAATTTAATATCTATCTTCTTTTCTCTATCTCTTCTTCTTATAAAAGGAAACGTCTGTTTGCATGTATGTATGTATGTTTGAGGTAAACTCGGTACCACTTAACAGATTTTTATGCGGTTTACACCAATGTAAAGAGTAGTTCTTCAGGCTCACTATAGTAGGCTATATACCATAAAGTTAAATAGCCTTAGGGTTGAGCAGTATCAAAGAAAACGGAATTTAGTGTCGAATGGTCGTAATATATGGCGTTAGCAGTTCTGTTGCGTTGCGTTGGTGTAGTGTAGATAGATGCTTTTGGTAGAAGATACGAGTAGAATAAAGAGTAGATATCTATACTTATAAAATGGTTTGTCCTGACTGACTGATCTATTAACGCACAGTCGAAACTACTATGTCTAGAAAGCTGAAATTTGGAACATAGGTTTATTTCATAACGTAAAAATCCGTTAAGGATTTTTTGGAAATTACAACTTTAAGGGGGGAAATGGGGACGACGACTTTGTATGAAAGTTTTTGTTTTTTTTTTATGTAATATTATGGTCTTATGGTCTTCCTGAACGTAGCTCGGCCTTCGGCCTCGCCCTTAATTACTTACATTCTTAGATAAGGTTTATCGCCTTCCTGAACGCAGCTCGGCCTTCGGCCTCGCCCGCAGTTACTTACTGTCTTCGAGAAGGTTCATGGTCTTTCTGAATGCAGCTCGGCCTTCGGCCTCGCCCTTAATTACTTACTTTCTTCGAGAACGTTTATAGTTTTCCTGAACGCCGCTCGGCCTTCGGCCTCGCCCTCAGTTACTTACTTTATTCGAGAAGGTTTATAGTCTTCCTGAACGCAGCACGGCCTTCGGCCTCGCCCTCAGTTACTTACTAACTTAGCTCGGCCTTCGGCCTCGCCCTACTTTCTTAGATAAGGTTTATCGTCTTCCTGACCGCAGCTCGGCCTTCCGCGTCGCCCTTTGTTACTTACTTTCTTTGAGAAGGGTTATGGTCTTCCTGAACGTAGCTCGGCTTTCGGCCTCGCTTTCAGTTACTTACTTTCTTCGAGAAGGTTTATAGTCTTTCTGAATGCAGCTCGGCCTTCGGCCTCGCCCTTAGTTACATACTTTCTTCGATAAGGTTTGTAGTCTTCCTGAACGCAGCTCGGCCTTCGGCCTCGCCCTTAATGACTTACTTTCTTTGAGAAAGTTTATAGTCTTTCTGAACGCAGCTCGGCCTTCGGCCTTGCCCTTAGTTACTTACTTTCTTTGAGAAGGTTTATGGTATTCCTGAACGTAGCTCGGCCTTCGGCCTCGCTTTCAGTTCCTTACTTTCTTCGAGAAGGTGTATAGTTTTTCTGAACGCAGCTCGGCCTTCGGCCTCGCCTTTAGTTACATACTTTCTTAGATAAGGTTTATCGCGTTCCTGAACGCAGCTCGGCCTTCGGCCTCGCCCTTAATTACTTACTTTCTTCGGGAAGGTTTATAGTCTTCCTGAACGCAGCTAGGCCTTCGGCCTCGCCCTCAGTTACTTACTTTCTTCGAGAAGGTTTATGGTCTTCCTGAACGTAGCTCGGCCTTCGGCCTCGCCCTTATTTACTTACTTTCTTAGACAAGGTTTATCGCCTTCCTGAACGCAGCTCGGCCTTTAGCCTCGCCCTCACTTACTTACTGTCTTCGTGAAGGTTCATGGTCTTTCTGAACGCAGCTCGGCCTTCGGCCTCGCCCTTAGTTACTTACTTTCTTCGATAAGGTTTATAGTCTTCCTGAACGCAGCTCGGCCTTCGGCCTCGCCCTCAGTTACTTACTGTCTTCGTGAAGGTTCATGGTCTTTATGAACGCAGCTCGGCCTTCGGCCTCGCCCTCAGTTACTTACTGTCTTCGTGAAGGTTCATGGTCTTTCTGAACGCAGCTCGGCCTTCGGCCTCGCCCTTAGTTACTTACTTTCTTCGATAAGGTTTATAGTCTTCCTGAACGCAGCTCGGCCTTCGGCCTCGCCCTCAGTTACTTACTGTCTTTGTGAAGGTTCATGGTCTTTCTGAACGCAGCTGGGCCTTCGGCCTCGCCCTTAGTTACATACTTTCTTCGATAAGGTTTATAGTCTTCCTGAACGCAGCTCGGTTTTCGGCCTCGCCCTCAGTTACTTACTTTTTCGAGAAGGTTTATCGTCTTCCTGAACGCAGCTCGGCCTTCGGCCTCGCCCTCAGTTACTTACTTTCTTCGAGAAGGTTTATTTTCTTTCTAGAATACAGTTCAGCCTGAAGCGTCGCCTTTAGTTACTCACTTTATTTGACACGGTTTATCGTTTATTTTAACGCAGCTTGCCTTCGGCCTCGCCCTTACTCGTACTTACTTTCTTAGATATGGTTTATCGACTTCCTGAACGCAGCTCGGCCTTCGGCCTCGCCCATAGTTACTGTCTTCTTTGAAATACGAATTTCACGCGAGCGGAGCCGCGGGCTCAGCTAGTAAGTAATAAATTGAGACTTTTAACAGACTAATATAAAAACGTGGGGCGCATGTTATTTATTACGCATATTATACGCCCCACGTTTTTATATTAGTCTGTTAAAAGTCTCAATGTATTACTTATTCCGCTGACGCAGCGACACAATGTGCCCTTTGGCATCCGACATGAGAAGACAGCACGCTATTATTGCACGATTTCTTACCCAGACGTAAAATCTTAAGAAGGCCCAGGCTTGTGTCCTTGTTATTTTCTAGTTGTTTGTACAGCTATTTTTTTTCTAGTTTTTTATTTTTAATAAAACCGTTTTACTTAAAAGGTTTTTTACCTATTTTTTTATTTACTCGTTTTTAGTTTGATTTTTGGCTCGTATCATTCATTACGTAAACTCGTCATCCTTTCCAACTCTCTCATTGCATCTTTGTTACTCGGTTTCTTACCTGTCAATTACTCACAATCAAGCTCCTCAATACATAACCCTTCTAAAGACTTTACGCGACTCAATGCAACATACGCTTGACCCTCCTCAAATAGTCTGGAGCCCAAATACACGACAGCACGGTCAACAGTACTGCCCTGCATTTTATGGACAGTGGAGGCCCATGACAATATTATCGGTAACATCCGTCTCTCAGCTGTTCCATAATTAAACTTTGCTGGAAACTGTATGTCTTTAGGATGGATAAGGTGTCCGCCGTCTCTTTCAAAATCAATTTGATCAGATGGTATGTCTGTTTCATACTTTTGCGTTCGACAAGTATGGGACACTCGTCCAAACAAACCAAATGAGCCCAAACTCGAGGAGGTTACTAGTAACGGTTGAAGAGTTCCACTCTACACCTCCTGACTCCATCATCAGACCCTCGTCACCAAGTGTATTGGTAAAAGTAAGGGACACTCGTCCAAACCAACCCTATGAGCCCAAACTCGTGGGGGTTACTAGTAACGGTTGAAGAGTTCCACTGTACACCTCCTGACTCCATCATCAGACCCTCGTCACCAAGTATATTGGTAGAAGTAAGGGGCACTCGTCCAAACCAACCATATGAGCCCAAACTCGAAGGGGTTACTAGTAACCGTTGAAGAGTTCCACTGTACACCTCCTGACTCCATCATCAGACCCTCGTCATCAAGTGTATTGGTAGAAGTATGGGACACTCGTCCAAACCAACCAAATGGGCCCAAACTCGAAAGGGTTACTAGTAACGGTTGAAGAGTTCTACTGTACACCTCCTGACTCCATCATCAGACCCTCGTCACCAAGTATATTGGTAGAACTATGGGACACTCGTCCAAACCAATCAAATGAGCCCAAACTCGAGGGGGTTACTAGTAACGGTTGAAGAGTTCCACTGTACACCTCCTGACTCCATCATCAGACACTCGTCACCAAGTGTATTGGTAGTAGTATGGGACACTCGTCCAAACCAGCCGTATGAGCCCAAACTCGAGGGGGTTACTAGTAACGGTTGAAGAGTTCCCCGTCCACCTCCTGACTCCATCATCAGACTCTCGTCATCAAGTGTATTGGTAGAAGTATGGGACACTCGTCCAGACCAACTATATGAGCCCAAACTCGAGGGGGTTACTAGTAACGTTTGAAGAGTTCCACTGTACACCTCCTGACTCCATCATCAGACCCTCGTCACCAAGTGTATTGGTAGAAGTATGGGAACCTCGTCCAAACCAACCATATGAGCCCAAACTCGAGGGAGTTACTAGTAACCGTTGAAGAGTTCCACTGTCCACCTCCTGACTCCATCATCAGACCCTCACCAAGTGTATTGGTAGAAGTAAGGGACACTCGTCCAAACCAATCAAATGAGCCCAAACTCGAGGGGGTTACTAGTAACGGTTGAAGAGTTCCACTGTACACCTCCTGACTCCATCATCAGACCCTCGTCACCATGTGTATTGGTAGAAGTACGGAACACTCATCCAAACTAACCAAATGAGCCCAAACTCGAGGGGGTTACTAGTAACGGTTGAAGAGTTCCACTGTCCACCTCCTGACTTCATCATCAGACCCTCGTCACCAAGTGTATTGGTAGAAGTATGGGACACTCTTCCAAACCAACCATATGAGCCCAAACTCGAGGGGGTTACTAGTAACGGTTGAAGAGTTCCACTGTCCACCTCCTGACTCCATCATCAGACCATCGTCACCAAGTTGAAATTATCATAATATTGTATTGTCACGAGAACTCAATGTGTGTGCAAAGTTTCATAAAAATCAGTTCAGTAGAAGTAGTTGAAAAAGTTGTCGCAAGATTTGAAACAAAGATAGTAACAAACAAATATACGGAGTCAAGCTAAATAAAACCGTTTAAAAACACTTTTATTCTTACTACTCGTTTTACACTAAAGTCAATATTTCCGGCGAAAGAAAAAAATAAAACTTAAGTTTTTCTAAATTTTCTCGAATATTAAGTTTTTTTTGTCTGAATCATATTTCTAGACAAAATATAAGATACTTTTATTCTCACACGTTTTTCAATAAAGTAAATATTTGTGGAACAGAAAAAAAACTTATTTCTTTCCAATTTTCTCGAATCTTAATGGTTTTTTCGCCGGAATCATATTTCTAGACAAAATATAAGACACTTTTATTCTTACACTTTTTTAAAAAAAGCCAATAATTCCGGAGAAATAAAAACATCAACATTCGAGAAAATTTGGAAAAAATAAGATTTGTTTTTTTTTCTCCAGAAATATTGACTTTAGTGAAAAACATGTAAGAATAAAAGTGGCTTATATTTCGTCTAGAAATATGATACAGGCAAAAGAACATTTACATTCAAGAAAATTAAAAAAAAAAAGTGTTGTTTTTCTCCTTCAATTTTGAATTTAGTGAAAAACATTATTCATTATTCATTTCCTCAAATATTTATTTGGCCTAACTTGGGTTGATCTAATTCATTTAATAAATAGGTAAGAAAAATGAAAAAAAAAAAACTTTCAAGAAGATTTGGAAAAATATTTGCATTAAAAAAAGAACCTTTCACTTGGGTATTTTTATTTGTATTTAGTATTTGTATAATTGTTCGTCCCAAACGAGCAATTGTCGCCAAAGTTCATCTAAGTTAAGTCACTTTCTCCAAGCAGAATATAATTTAATGAAAACAAAGTGCCAGTTGT
Organism: Nematopogon swammerdamellus; assembly: GCA_946902875.1. Lineage (NCBI taxonomy): Eukaryota > Metazoa > Arthropoda > Insecta > Lepidoptera > Adelidae > Nematopogon > Nematopogon swammerdamellus. The sequence goes on along the minus strand of OX336341.1, from coordinate 23,787,049 downwards.
GATTTGAGATAGGAGTTGTGATTGGATTTTGAAGTTCGAACTTTGTCAAACAAAAAAAAGTAAAACTAAAAAACTATTTAAAATAAAAATATAAAAACCGCCTTCAAAAATATATGAAATAAAAACCTAAAAAAAAAAACGAACCCTAGAGTTGAAGGCGGTGCTAAAGCAAGCAAAATGATGCATGAAAGAAAACATGAGCGGATGATAATATCCTTTGTGATTTGTGTAGCCTTTTTAGCACCGCCTTCAACTCTAGGGTTCGTTTTTTTTTTTAGGTTTTTATTTCATATATTTTTGAAGGCGGTTTTTATATTTTTATTTTAAATAGTTTTTTAGTTTTACTTTTTTTAGGAAGTCGGTTTTATGTTTTTTAAAACTTTTTTTTTATTTCACAGTTTTTTTTAGTATTTTTTTGCTATTAATGTACTCGGCGGAATCGCTCGGCCTTCGGCCTCGCGATTCCGCCTCGCTTTCCAATCCGATCTTGACCCAATTAAAATAGGACCACGTCAGCTTCGATAGCTCAGTGGTGCAGACAGTCAACTGTCGCTATTGAATTTTAAGCAACGCTGGGTGCGGTCAGTACTTAGATGGGTGACCGCTGACCGTTGGAGGCTGACCAAGGTTCGGATTCCTCGTAAAACTGTAAGTCCCTTCCCTCGTAATCTTACTTGGTGGTAGGGTTTAACCTTCCCGGGTTGGTACCACCGCACTGAATTAAACGTCGGTCGAAACGGCTATGTAAATAGTTTGTGTTTTCCGACCAGTTCAGTGTAGTCAGGACGATCAAAGGGGGAAGCACTGACATGGCACTGGTGTTATGGGCTGACATCACGGACGTTGTAGGTGATGTTGCAGAACTTAGTAGAATGGACAGACATAAACGTGTTACGGAAGCCTACTTTTATTATAAAATAACCGTCGGAGGACCTTGGTTGAAAATTGTAAAATTTAGTAGAACGGATAGACATGCATATGTTACGGAACCCTACATTCATTTTGCAGAACTTAGTAGAATGGACAGACATAAACGTGTTACGGAACCCTACTTAACAGTTGCACTCCGGGAGTGCCGGCAGATCCCGTGCCACTCTAACTTAACCCTTAACGCAATGACTTAAGGTTTCATTTTAAAAATGACGCTGACGCGATGTCGCGAGTTATACATTTTTACCCACCTAAAAAAGTGCCAAGAGCCGCTAAAGAAGTTTTCACTTCAAAAACCTCAGGGTTATCCCCTTTCAAATAAAAAAAAAAAGAATTTTCAAAATCGGCCCACAATTGACGGAGTAATCGCGTAACAAACATCCAAAAAAAGAAAACATACCGTCGAATTGAGAATCTTTTAGGTCTAAAGTAAATTTCTCGTGAAGACAAATGCAACGAGCCCAAACACGATGGGTTTATCATGTGTAGTTTAGGAGTTCCTATGGCCACCTTCTGTCTCCATCATCAAACCAGCTCGATGGTACTCGGTACAGTAGGTACTGGCCAGGTACCATAATAAATTAAGCGCCGGTCGGAAAAGATAAAAAAATTTCAAATTTAGAATATTCATGAAACAAGGGTCCGAATATGTATCACTAGTATATCGATTCATGTATTTCAACAGGACAGAGAAAATTTCAAAATATTAGGTATTTAATACTTTTTAGTTTTTTTTTTTTGTTTTTTGGAAATCGGTTTAATATTTTTTAAAACAGTTTTTATTTCATTCTTTTTAGTAATATTACATAAAAAAGAATAATCGAAATCGAATAATCGAAATCGATTGAAGTGGTACAGAATTATTCGCCATATGTGTCAGACTGCAAATTGCTGAATAAGTCCACATCACAAATGTTTTGCTGAAGGTAACCACACACCATACTAATTTATCAAACTGAAAATTGCCGAAAACGACCACATCACAAGTTTTGCTGAAGGTAACCACACACCATAGTATTATGCTGATTTTTCGAAAACCACTGAACCAATTTCGATAAAATTGAAATGGGACCACCTCGGAAGTATGACCTAACTAACAAAAAAAGAATTTTCTAAATCGGCCCTCAATTGACGGAGAAATCGTGTTACAAACATACAAAAAAATAAAAATAAAAAAAAAAATAAAAAAAAATAAAAACATACAGACGAATTGAGAACCTCCTCCTTTTTTGGAAGTCGGTTAAAAACTGCAGTCAGTTTTGAGAGAAAAAATTGGTTTTGATACATGATACGTCATTGGTTTTGACGGTTGTTTGATTTCTCTTTGCGCTCTTTGCTCTTATATATGGGTATGGGTTACAAATGGAAAGCAATTTAGTAACAGGTTAACAACCACCAATCGTTACAAGAAAGGCACAAAATACAATAATGACGATTACATTTTTTGAAAAAAAAATAAATCATCATAACAGTTCAGAAGGCCGTTCTATTGTATATATAGATTAGACATACGTACAAAGTTCTCACGTACGACAAAATACGTGGAGTCTGAAAAAAAAAGATACAACAAAAAAAAGACACGTTTTCAAAAAAGTTAAGTACGGGCAGCCGTTTCATTATAGTGCATGCAGGTACAGTAGTGGTTTTATTACAGATGCCACATAGTTAGTATACAGAGCAGCATCCACAGCTGGACATTATCACTCCAAAATGAATTTAAAGAATTATGGCAAGTGTCTGAAAGAGAAACTTTTGCTGAATTTGCCAAAAAAGCTACTGTGATGGATCGATCACAACACCCGAAGCAGTAATATGCCTATGTCAAATTCTGCATGGATGCCATGCAAAAGTGGTTGACGGAAAAGAGTATTCCCAAAGAGTTTGTATTACGTCGCATATAAACTCTTTGAGTATTCCATTCGATGAACGGCTCCGCAAAGTAGAGCTGTATGATTTGATCAAAAAGAATAAAGAGGGTTTCGTAACATTTAAAATCGACGAGATTATATTCGAAGCAAGGGTTTCGAAATATTGCGTCTGCTACCATATAAACCGAGCTGAACGCAATCGAAAACATCTGGGGTATTACAAAAAACCAGATTACCTCGAAAAACATTGGACAAAACATGAAAAAGTAAAAAAAAAATATATCTGAGAGCTTGAACAGCATCGATAACAACGCCTGGTTTAATACCTGCAAGCACGTAGAAAAAATTTAAAAGGAATAGATGATATGTTTTGATTACGACTCAGAGTTTGTGATTAAAGCATCTTATTTACCATCCTGCCTGCTCTACGTCCTGCGAAAACCACGCACGATGCACGATGAAAAACAACAATGAATAGGCTCGACGTACGTCGGTAATTATTATTAATTGCTTGCTGGACCCACTGGACGCATTTTTAATCCAGCAACGGCCCCCCCACCACTGTCTAAACGTGACGTACGTCTCCGATGCATAATGAATAGTGCGTGCTGGAGCGTGTGTAGGTTTGCTGTACAGCAAATTCCCATTTTTTTACGTTTTATAGACAACAAAACAACAGACGTGCTATTTCTCTCACTCGTTCGACTGCAACTAGCACGCTGGATGCGCGCACGATGGTGTGTATGCTACGTCCAGCACGGCGACTTTGACGGGACGTACAGGAGGGTGGATGGTGAATAAGATGCTTAATGTTAGGCGAATCAAGTGACAGCGATACCGAAGAGGTTGTAAGTGACAGTGACAGTTTATACGAAGATAAGCATTGTAGCATTATTTCTTATTTTTTTTATGTAATCCGGTATGGGTGGCTGAGTCGGAGGGGTCAAGGCACATGCTTCGACCAGCCAATATCACCTACGAGAAGATAGGTGCCATACCGGAGACTTCCTTGGATTGCTGGCTATACTGAACTAGAGGAGAACACAACCGAGGCTGCTAGATGCGGCCATCTTACATCCAGTACGGTGGTGTCAACCCAGTCGGCTACAATTTGAGCCTACCACCTAGTAAGGGCCAAGGGAAGGGACCTACAGTTTACACCGGTTCCGAACGGCGAAGCAGCAGGTGTAGGTATGCACGTAAATTTTTTCGTCAGAAAAAACTCATTGGTACACGCCGACCGGATTTGAACCTAGAACCTCTCGCATGAGAAGCCGATGCCCAAACCACTCGGTCACCCGCCTCTTAGCTTGTGCCAAAAGCTTTGTGACAGTGCAATACATTTGTTGAACATTTATCTTTATTGTTTTTATGCTAACCATACCCGCGCTCACCCATCGAAACAATGCGGGCGACTGTACCTCACGGACGCGAGAGAAGTGTGAGCGGAGCACGGGGTATACATACAGTACGGGAGGCGACTCATCAACCAATATCGCGGCAGCGTCGGCCGTCTTTCCCATCACGCCTCACTCCCCCCGCCAAACAGACCCAAAAACTTACTACTGCGCATTCCCCCGCTACATTCGCCGAGCGCTCAAAACTCGTGCCGGCACCGTACCGCACGGCACCACGACCACACGGCACGTGGGGGACGCGAAGCCCCGCGGCATTTTTTTCCTGTCTTGTGTGTGAGTGTACTTACTACCAGGTGCTACCAGTTTTTAATATTACCAGCGATTACTACACGTGAGTGAGGTGATTTAACAGTGTGCTTCTTGATCGATTGAAGAAATGTGTACCTCGTAGGGAAAGAAGCTGGTGATGAATATGACACCTAAAAAGTCGTCCTCGTTCTGGCCTTTCACGAAAAATACAGGAGTCTCAACAACAACAATAATCTCTTGATAACACAAACTTCGCCAAGTGAAGCAAGATTAGGCTCTTCTTATAAAATTGTAACCGAAGTTCTTTGAAACTGGTGAGTAAAATACCTAGTTCTTTATTAGGGTGTGGCTTTGAATAGGGTGAGTTTTGAAGGAATTATTATTTGCAGAGGATATTCTAATAGCCAGGAAGAAAGCTCGCGCGCGAGGCAGAGTGAGTACACGAGTGACCTTACGGACCGTGGCCGTGGTGTGGAACAGAGAAGAAGAATAAAACCAAGACAGTTATCTAGTGATGACGATGAAGAGAGACAGCCACTTGTGAAGAGAATGAAAATACAGATTTTTCGAAATTCGGGTATGTTCTATTTTACTAGGGCTTATGGGCAGTGGCGGCTGGTGACTTCAGTGACCGGTAGTGCGCTAAGTACATACCTACTTAAATACCAAACCTAAAACATTCCCGTCATGTTATTTTAAAATCGGGACTTACGAATTTTTTAAACGCCTGCGTTTTATTATGTACGTACCTAGTACTAGTATGAATATTCTCAAGACACTCAATGAGTTGCAAAAAACAAGAAAAAAAATCCAAACAAGTTTTTTAACTTATTTTTAGTACCTTTATGAATACACCCATAGACCACAACAATACTGCAGCTTTCAAAAAGAAAACAGTAGTAATGTCCCAAAAATACTTCAAAAAATATATAAAAATAAAAGCATTTGAAAAGTAGGAATTAAACCCGGGATCACCTGATTGTAAAGCCTTACCTTTAACCAACGCTTAGGCAATATCGGTACCACTTAATTCACAGTATCACGTGACAGAAAGCACAAAACCGAACCATATCCCATTTTAAATATTCGCGCGCTAACGGGTACGTGACATCACATGACAGCGCGCTGGCTGACTCGCTTCGAGGTAGACGGTTCGCTTTGAGGTAGACGGCAAAGAGTTTGTAAGACGGACTCGTGCAAAACGAATCGCTCGCGACGCGACGTGTCGCACGCGCGGGTATCACGATATAGCGTCCTTGTTTGAAGCTCGTGCGCCGCACGCAGAACTCCTTTCGGCCCATACTGTTTCTATGAAGTATCTTCTGTCTCACGCGCCAGCGGTATTTTGCCGATCCCCATACATTCAGTATGGGAGACCGGCGTGCGATTTATATTCCGCACGGCGCGCGCGTTTACTCGCAAAAACGTGCCTTGTGATCTATAAAATAAGGTCGAATTCACATTCGTATTCATTTGGAGTACGATCTTTATGGTTTTAAGTAGTATGTTGTAAGGTATTATTTATTTTGAGTGAAGTGAAGACTCTCGTGGTATGGTAGTGCGGCGCACGAGCGCACTTTAGGACCAGCCGCCAGTGCTTATGGGTGTGGCTTTATACTGGGGAGCCGAGATCCCAAATTGCTGGTAAGCTTAATGTGTAGGTTGAGTTATAAGACACATTTTAGCGAAATAATTTTTTGCCGGAAACGCCTAGTTTCGAAGAAAAAAAAAGTTATAAAGAATTTTTTTTCACATCGCTCGCATCGCTTGCTCCCTGCGCGAATTATGGCCATAGGGCAGCCGTATAATCGGTTAGGTGATCTGTGGCGTCTCCTGCGCTGCGAATGATTTTTTCGAAACATTACACAGAAACAACGAAACATTGGGGCGTGGCCATACACTTTTGTATGATAGATAACAAATGTTTTTGTGTAATGTTTCGAAAAAACATGCGCAGGAGACGTGGCTTAAGTTACTCTATGGACAGGGTGCTCCATAGCGAGCGAGTGAGGTTGGCGGCATATTTCCAAAGTCTAGTATGCGAGTTGCTCTGATTGGTGAAGAGACGAGTCTGGCTCCGCCTCCGGCACCCCGAGCGAGCCTACTGAATCCGATATTCTTTTGGTCGCATATGTACTTTGGTGGCTCAGTGGTAGAGTGTAGGAGTGTAGGGTTTTTATTTTTTCGATCTCCGCCATGGGTTCGTGTCCCTTTTGTCAATTTTTTTTTGTTTTACTTTTTTAGCAATGTTAGTGTGTTAAAATTAGGTTTATAACCACCTAAGAAAATTTTATATTTCCCGCCAAAGTTGAGAACGACCAATCAGAGCAACTCGCATACTAGACTTTGTAAATATGCCGCCCGGCGCGGAGGTGCGGGGCGGCGCGGTGGGACACGCATCCAGAATTACAGGTAAATATTTTTTTCTTTTATTGGTGGTATTCTCATATATTGGTAATCTGTGGTATTCTCGTTTTGCACTATGGCAATGTGACTACGGGCTGGCGTGGCGTGGCTGGCGGCGCTGACGCCATCTTGCTAGTTGCCTGCAAGCAAAGAGAATAAAAGCCTTTTCCGTGTATCGACTATCGATCGTTGTGCGTGTGCAATGCTGTGATGCAATGTGGTGTGGTGTGTTTACCAAAGAGTTTGGATAGCCCCCGCTCCCTTAGTCGCTCGTGCCGAGATCTCCGGCGCGATAGCGGCCGGCGCGGCGGATTACGATATCTGTGTCGTTTACGGTATGGAGTAAAAGATAATTTTTGTGTGTTTTTTGTTTGCTTGTGTGGATCCTGAAGACGGTCCTCATACTCAACGCATGCTCAGTGGAGAGCGGTAAAATCGCACATGCTGAAATATGGCTTCCACCACCCCGCAAACATAAGTTTTGCGGAATTTGCTGGGTGAATACCACTGGCGAAGGACTCTCCATCGGGCTAAGAGGGACCCCTTCGCAAGTCTCCTGAAAGCTGATTTGACTATTTATGTATTGTGACGATTCAGTGTCTAGTGTAGTTTGAATTGCACACTACGGAAATTCTATAAATTAACCCTAACCTAATACCTACGCAGCCCATGTCGGTTTTGTATACATTTCTATGCAAAATCAATGTTTTGATGTTTTAAAGAAAAATAAAGTTTTACTTTTTTATGAAACATTTATTTTGTATATGGAAAATCTGTTTCTATATTATTTGTTTTCTCGGAAACTAACGTCTCCGGCAAACAATTATTTCAATTAAATTCGTCTTCCTACACATTAAGCACAAGTAGGTACATTATATTATCATGGTTGGTATTCAGGAAGTTGACTTAAACCTGAGCGCAGCTTGTAACTTTATGACAATGAATTGGCCGTGCAAATAATACTTAGGTAGTAATAATTTATTGTATTTATTTTCAGTGTGAGTACTTCAGTGCGTTCGCTCGCTGGCCTGGCCATTCGATTACAGGAACTGCCATCTAATAATGAGAGACAAACTTGCTAATAAGCTGGCAGCTACATAAGTTACAGCTATAAAGGAAAACGGACTCTCGAAACACGGTTATAGTATAACATATAAGTAAAATTACTATAGATTTTACCTAATTTTGAACATAGCGCAAGTTACTGCGCAGTAGCCGAATTTTAGCCCCATTTAGGTCAAACAGGACAGGAAGGGGTGTCCACTTAATTCAGAGTCAACTTTGTAAGAGCGGCATTTCTAAATTATTACATTAAATTGCACATTCAATTTGTTAACACCGACCTGAAAACTTAAAGTATTCTAGGTACGAGTTTTGGTACAAGCTGTAAGCCACCCGCCGCTTAATCGAGCAGCGGGTGGCCGAGTGGTTTGGGCATCGGCTTCTCATGCGAGAGGCCCGAGGTTCGAATCCGGTCGGCGTGTACTAATGAGTTTTTCTGACGGTCACCGTTTGGATCCAGCGTAAAACTGTAGGTCCCTTCCCTTCCCTTACTAGGTGGTAGGCTCAAATTGTAGCCGACTGGGTTGGCACCACCGTACTGGACCACCGTACTGGATGTAAGATGGCTGCATAGCAGCCTCGGTTGTGTTCTCCAGCATAGCCAGTAATCCAGGGAAGTTTTCGGTATGGCACCTACCTTCTCGGAGGTGATATTGACTGGCCGGAGCTGCTTTGGCTTCTCTTGGCCTCTCCGACTCAGCCACCCATACCGGATTACATAAAAAAAAATAGTATTTTTTATTATTGGTATTATTGTTAAGGTCTTTAAAAAATAGTTAATAGTACGCTAAGGCACAGAACAGAAAAGAGTACTCCGTACAGAAGCTGCTCTGTACAAACACTCACAAAGAAATAGCTACTCTGCGACGACGCGATAAAGTACAAATTGACTCGCCCAGAGCTGCATGCCTAACCACGATAATTGCCTACATTTCGCTTCTCTTTCTGTCGTGTAACTCTATCTCGAAAGCGCATTGTGAGGAATAAAATGAAGATGATACCTACCAACTTTTATCGTTCTAGCTACCAACGATATGATATTTAGCTAGGGCAAATTCATGCGAACAAATTCATGCATGCGTTAGCGTCACAATTAGTTTCTCACATCGAAGCGTGCATTGCGTGCAACCTTCCAGTGATAGTTTTGTTTGATCAATAAATTTAATGATCAATGATCATCATACGCCGTTATCGCGGGGGCACGAATGTGACCTTCTAAATATATTAGTGTTGGCGGGGACTCTCCGCCCTATTTGAGTATAACCTTGGTTTGTTCGTGCCCCCGCGATAACGGCGTATGATGATCATCTACAATGTACCTATTATCCTTATACGAATTAGGCCATACACACCACGCTGTTCGGCGTACTAATGTTATTGGCAATATAATAATATCATTTTAAATCAATGACCTCCTACTATATGAATAAATAAATTACTAGAAATAAATCAAAATGTTACTAAACAAAATACTTACCTTTCTTCGTCTCTCGGCAATGAAAAAAAAAGACAAGTTTCATTTGTCTGTTGACTTTTGCACCCGTCCACTGCACAATAATTACGTGATTTCGACATTTTCTAAATTCGAAAGCGCCACACGCCCGGTCTGGCTGGATAGCGACAGCCCACTGTTAATTGTACATTAGTCGGTACGCCAAGCGGTAGGCATTTAACTCGCGACCTTGAGCGAGTGACGAAGGCCTGGCTAAGGGGTCTGGTTCTGTATCGGAAATCGGAAATAGATCACTTTTGAAGAACAAATTTTTTTTTTACAAAAAATAAAAAATAAAAATGTTAAATGTAAAAAAAATAATTTCTTAATCGTTTCAGTTTCATGCCAGGAACAAAAAAGTCTTCCAACACATACATCTCTTTCTTTCAGAAATTGTGAAAAACCACAATTTTAGTTTTATTAGTATGGAATAGAAATAATTTGATATTTTTTACCAACTTACACGTGTTACATCATAATGGTAATGAAGATTTTTTTGTTACTGCTATGAAACTGAATCGATTAGGCTATAAAAATCAACCACCTATTTTTTATTTAAATACATAAAAAAATTGCCTCGATAGCTCAGTGGTGCAGACAGTCAACTGACGCTATTGAATGTTAAGCAATGCTGGGTGCGGTCAATACTTGGATGGGTGACCGCTGACCGTTGGAGGCTGACCGAGGTTCGGATTCCTCTTAAAACTGTAGGTCCCTTCCCTCCTAATATTACTTGGTGGTAGGGTTTAACCCGCCCGGGTTGGTACCACCGCACTGAATGAAACGTCGGTTGAAACGGCTATGTAAATAGTTTGTGTTTTCCGACCAGTTCGTGTAGCCGGCACAATCAAAGGGGGGAAGCACTGACATGGCACCTAGTTCACCCGGTGTTATGGGCTGACATAACGGATGTTTTAGGTGATGTAGCCAACCGTGTCAGTTTCCAAAAAAAAAAAATGTATTTTAGGTACATAAAAAAAAAGCCCAAGGTTCAAAAATATTTATATAGGTTTTACTCCCTATATGATACAGACCCCCCCCCCCCCCCCCCCCCCCCCTTAGCGTACTATTAACTAATTTTGAAAGACCTTATTTAATTTTACAAGTGTAACAGTATTGAAAATAATAATTAAACATGCTTTTTTCTAGGTGCTACCAGGCCAGCCCACAGAATAGAAAAGAGTACTCCGTACAGAAGCTGCTCTGTACAAACACTCACAAAGAAATAGCTACTCTGCGACGACGCGATAAAGTACAAATTGACTCGCACAGAGCTGCATGCCTAACCACGATAACCGCCTACATTTCGCTTCTCTTTCTGTCGTGTAACTCTATCTCGAAAGCGCGTCGTTCAGCGCGTTAAGGGCTGTGTCTTTGTGCTGTCTTATTGTGAGGAATAAAATGAAGATGATACCTACCAACTTTTATCGTTCTAGCTACCAACGATATGATATTTAGCTAGGGCAAATTCATGCGAACAAATTCATGCATGCGTTAGCGTCACAATTAGTTTCTCACATCGAAGCGTGCATTGCGTGCAACCTTCCAGTGATAGTTTTGTTTGATCAATAAATTTAATGATCAATGATCATCTACAATGTACCTATTATCCTTATACGAATTAGGCCATACACACCACGCTGTTCGGCGTTATCTAACTAATGTTATTGGCAATATAATATTATTTTTAAATCTATGACCTCCTACTAATATGAATAAATAAATTACTAGAAATAAATCAAAATGCTACTAAACAAAACACTTACCTTTCTTCGTCTCTCAGCAATGAAAAAAAAGACAAGTTTTCATTTGTCTGTTGACTTTTGCACCCGTCCACTGCACAATATTTACGTGATTTCGACATTTTCTAAATTCGAAAGCGCCACGCGCCCGGTCTGGCTGGATAGCGGCAGCCCACTGTTAATTGTAGATTGAGCGAGTGACGAAGGCCTGGCCAGGCGCACTCCGCACTTTAGGCACAGAATAGAAAAGAGTACCAGAAGCACAGAATAGAAAAGAGTACCAGAAGCGACACTCCACAAGGCCACATAAAGGAATAACTACTCTTGCTGAGACGCAATAAAGTGCAATTCAGCTCGCAAAGCGCTGCATGCCTAACTCGAATAATAACCTACATCACGCTTCTCTTTCTATCGCATAACTCTATCTCTTTTGGCGCGATTCGTATCGTGTTGGGGTTGTCGTCTTGTGTGACGAATAAATTACTGTTAATAATTACTTAGCAGTTTTTTTTTTTGACAAAACTCTGTGGCTTCTCGGAAGTATAATGATGATGACATGCTAATTTTATTGATTCATTTATTTAATTAGTTTCTTATTTTAATTGTTGTTATTAGATAAGCGCAAAATGCCTCTGAATCAGGAACTGCCTCTGCGAGACAGATTCTTCTATTGCAGAGCCTCTCTTTGTAAATGCGTATACATGAAATAATGAAATAAATAAATTATTTGATTTGACATATTATTATTATCATTTCTTTATTTTCACATTTTTACTAAGTATTTATATTAATTTTACATATTTTATATTATACAAAAACTTATAAAAATACACAAAATTATCATATTATTATTATCATCATTCGTTCATTACCGAGATAGTATTATTAGTATTAGTAGTCATTATTAATTATTTATTAACACATTTACAATATTTACATTAATTTCACATATACAAAGTATAAAAATACAAATATATACCTAAAATTAATCATTAAATTAAATTAGTCATTATTAGTATTACGATGCTCCAATTGCTCCATTATTATTATATCGAAGAATAGGCACAGAATAATACTTCATAGCTACTGAATAGAATAGTTCGTTCCATCCAGCCGATCGACTGTATGCGTGCGCTCGCAAGCGCGGGGCTGCCCGGACTGTTTTGTATTCTCCGAATATCGCGCGCTGTAGGTGATTATCGCGGTAGGTATGAAGGAGTGTCTGAGGCCTGCCAGAAGCGACACTCCACAAGGCCACATAAAGGAATAGCTACTCTTGCTGAGACGCAATAAAGTGCAATTCAGCTCGCAAAGCGCTGCATGCCTAACTCGAATAATAACCTACATCACGCTTCTCTTTCTATCGCATAACTCTATCTCTTTTGGCGCGATTCGGATCGTGTTGGGGTTGTCGTCTTGTGTGACGAATAAATTACTGTTAATAATTACTTAGCAGTTTTTTTTTGACAAAACTCTGTGGCTTCTCGGAAGTATAATGATGATGACATGCTAATTTTATTGATTCATTTATTTAATTAGTTTCTTATTTTAATTTAATGTTGTATATTAGATAAGCGCAAAATGCCTATGAATCAGGAACTGCCTCTGCGAGACATATTCTTCTATTGCAGAGCCTCTCTTTGTAAATGCGTTCATGAAATAATGAAATAAATAAATTATTTGATTTGACATATTATTATTATCATTTCTTTATTTTCACATTTTTACTAAGCATTTATATTAATTTTACATATTTTATATTATACAAAAACTTATAAAAATACACAAAATTATCATATTATTATTATCATCATTCGTTTATTACCGAGATAGTATTATTAGTATTAGTAGTCATTATTAATTCTTTATTAACACATTTACATTAATTTCACATATACAAAGTATAAAAATACAAATATATACCTAAAATTAATCATTAAATAAATGTTATATTGTTGTCTGTATTGACTGTTCTAAAAATAGCACGGAGCTAGGATCCGGTATGAACTGACAATAATTTAAACTCAAACTCAAGGTTTCTATTTGCAGACAAAGTAGCAGGTGCACAAAGTATTATTACTATATATTTATACCTAATTACATAACTAGAAATACTTTATTTATTGCACAATATGAAATTAACAAATAACTACTAAGACTAATAATAAACTAACCTAAACAACATAAAAAATTAAATTAAATTAGTCATTAATAGTATTACGATGCTCCCATTGCTCCATTATTATTATATCGAAGAATAGGCACAGAATACTTCATAGCTACTGAATACAGTTTGTGGCGGACCGTTTCACCCAGGTGAAGTCACTGTCACAGGAGCACGTTCACAGAGGAATTAGGGCTGAACAGTCAAACGTTTTCTTTTTGTGTCACTGTTTATTTAGTTTAATATAAAAGCAGCAATACCCCCTACTCGTATTTTAAAGACTAAATCACCCAACAAACAGTTTAGAAACGACTTCACAACACAAACAAACACCGACAGTCAACAGGCGACGGAAGCGTGCCACCACGGCCCAACTCGCGTAAGAGACTAAATCAAGAAATGTTCATTAAAATTAATAAGCCAGTGGCATTACATCACCCAGCGCCGGCCCAACGGATACCGGTGTCCAATTCCCGACCTTGGAGGCTCACCCATTGAGACCGGCCGCCCGCCGCCCGCTCTCTAGTCAAAACATCCTATTGTTCATTCATTCGGCATTCACACATGCAAAATTATAAGTATGTTTGCTGTCCGGAACATCACTCCCGCCGTTGCCACGCTGCAATCATATCTTCGGTCCGGACAGCTCGCTCGCTATAATAACGACCTTTTTTACTGGCCGCCGCATTATCTTTCCAGTCGCCATTCTGACGTCCACAACGCGAGTCACTCCATCGACGCCAGGATACGTAGCGTCGATGCGACCTCTGGGCCACACGTTTCACGTCGCCGATCTGGGGCGTGTGCCCCTTTCCTTGTGGCTCCCTTCGCTGTTGTAGCAGCGGCAGGTATTCGCGGACCCACCTTTTCCAGAAATTGTTCGCCAGCGCCTGTGCCCTTCGTCGTCGGCTGTGGCTCTGCGTCGACCGCATGTATTCGGTGTTCTTCGTCTGCTTCACGCGGCTCGTCCCGGCATGTTACGCTTTCCTGTGGCCACTGGCTTTCGTCTTGTTGCAGGAAAGCCGGCCCTTTGAACCATCGATGCCCTTCTCCGAAGTCAAGTGGTGTCGCTCGGGTCGCGTCGTCAGCGACGTTGTCACGCGTCGGTACCCATCGCCATTCGTTTATTTTTGTATTCTCCTCTATTTCGGCCAGGCGGTGGGCGACGAAAGCCTTGAAGACGCGCGGATCCGAACGAATCCATGCCAGAACAGTCTTGCTGTTCGTCCAGAATACTCGCCTTGTTGGCTTCCAATCGTGACCAGCCTCAGCACTATTCGCTTGTCGTGAGCCGAGAAGTGCAGCCTGTAGCTCCAAACGAGGTATGGATGTGGGCTTTAACGGTTCGATTCGACTCTTGGCGCATGCCAGCGCCACGGAGGTTGTGCCGTCTTCATGGGAGAGTCGCCAGTAGGTTGCCGCGACGTACGCTGTCTCGCTCGCGTCAATGAAGGTATGCAGTTCAAATGACACACTCTTGCTGACTGAGTAGCATCGCCTGATCCGAAGTGTCGCCAGCCGCTGAAGATCTTCCATCCAGGTATTCCACATGGCATACAGCTCTGCAGGTAGTTCGTCGTCCCAGCCAATTCCCACTCGCCACGTTTCTTGCATTAACCTTTTAGCTGGAGTGGTCACCGGTGAGACTAGTCCGAGCGGGTCGAACAAAGACATTATTATGCTCAGTGCCTCTCTCTTCGTTGGCGCTCGTCGACCATCCAGCGCGTCAATCGGAGCTCGGTTGAGGTTTACCGAGAAGCCTAAGCGGTCGGTGTTCGTATTCCACAGGAGTCCGAGTGTCTTCTCTTGCTGCTCACTCCCGCCGATCTTGACTTGTCTCTTTTCGGATTGCGCGAAGAGACTCCGATCATTTGATGCCCATCCTCGAAGCTCAAATCCGGCGCTTTTGTGAATCGAGTAGACGTCAGCAGCCACAGTTCGCGCTTCATTAACGTCTTGGAAGCTTTGGAGATAATCGTCCATGTAATGATTTTCCACTATAGCCGCGGCTGCTTTTGGTTTCTCAAATTTTGCCTCGTCTGCGTTTCAATTTTTAACAAAGATGGCGGTGCATGGCGAAGACGCCGCCCCGAATACCACAGATGTCATCCGATACTCCTTCGGCTCCTTTTCTCCGCGGTCTCTCCACAGAAACCGGAGTGCGTCTCGGTCCTCGTTCCGTATCTTTATCTGCATGAACATTTCCTTAATGTCGGCCGTGACGGCAACGGGATATTGCCTAAATTTTGCCAGCACGCCAGGCAAGGATTGCAGTAGATCTGGGCCCGCCAATAGCAAGTCGTTCAGGCTGACGCCCGCCGTCTTGGCTGCCGCATCGTGAACAATTCTGATCTTCTTCTTCGCCGGATTGATCACGGCAAAGTGAGGGAGATACCATGTTTTCCCAGGAGGCGGTGGTGTCTGCGTCCGCTCTGCGTAGCCGCTCTCCAGCAGATGTTTTATTTGCGCCGTGTACTTTTCGCGAAGGTCGTCATCTCGTTCCAACTTTTTTTCCAGAAGTTGGAGCCTACGTAACGCTGCACCACGGTTGTTCGGGAGCTGCACGTCGTCTTGCCGCCAGATCAATCCCGTTTCAAATCGTCCGTCGGGTCGGCGGCACGTCGTTGCCTCCAAGACGCGCAGGGCTCTCTCGTCCGGGTCACTCTTCGGTTTCCGTGGTTCCACGTTGAGGTTCTCCAATGAAAAGAATTCTTTCATCTCTCGGTCGAAGTCTGATTCTTCCTTCGCGAAAGCGCAGAAGTCATCGGCAATGGCGTTGATGTTCACATCGAAAACCTGTTTCTTTCCTCCCGCCGGTGAAGTCTCATAGCCTTGAAGTACCCATCCAAGTGCCGTTCGTGTCGCTACCGGTTGACCTCGGCTGCCGCACCTCGTTTCGTTTGTGATGTAAAGCGGCCAATTGTCCTGGCCGATCAGCAGTACCGGTGTAACGTGCTTGTATACCAACATATCCTCAAGCCCTTTGAGATGTGCGCAGCCCGCAATAGTACTCTCATTGACTGTCTGGGTCCGGAGACGAAGATGTTCCGATGTACGCACGAAAAGAAGGTCTTCTACTCCATCCGCGTGCTCGCCTTTGATTTTCAAGTTAGCCCGTACCGAGTCCTGTTCACTCCGCAGTGCTCCGTCGTAGCCGAGAGTGCGCATTGGGTCTGCCTTTCCTTTTACACCGAGACGATCAGCGATGGACTTGCTCAACATTGTTGCCGTGGACCCCGGATCGATGAGCGCGTAGACTTTAACGCTCCCCTTTGGCCCGAAGAGCGTGACGGAGATAATTCCCAGAAAGGTCTTGGTAGGTATGGTCGGTGTAACGTTCACGGAATTCACCACAGCGGGTGAGGCGGTGTCGTTTTCCTGCCGCTTTTCGTGCAGCAGCTGGTGGTGTCCATACTTGCATCCGTCGGTACCACACGGCTTCGCCTTGCAATTGAAACGCCTGTGTTTCTTCTTCAGACATCGGAAACACATCTTTGAGTCCTTGGCTGCCGTCCATCTGTCCTCGACGGCCATCGCGATGAACTTAGCACATTCAACCAAAGCGTGTGGGCCTGTACACAGCGAGCACGCTGACGGTTCCTGATCTGTTTTTCGAGGTGCCTCGCTCACTGTGTAGCTGCCATGTGCTACGTGCCGTCCTCGTTGCCCGTGAGTGTTCTCTTTCTCACCTTTCACCTGCTCCTTCGGCTGCTCTGGTTGTGCGTAATGCCCGCACTTGTCCGCCTCATTTTCCAGGAAACTAGCCAATTTCGCCAGTATCGGGCGGTCTTCTTTGTTGGTTGCCTCGTAGTCGTACCAACGGTAGCGTAAGATAGTGGTCATCTTACCCACAATGAGATCTGCCAGTTCCGGATGGTGCAGGTGCTGAGTAAGTCCGATCGCCTCAATCGCCGCCACGCAGTTTGCTACTTCGCTAGCAAACACGCATATCGCCCGCGGGTTGTCGGTCATCGCTGTCACCTTGCGTAGTCCCTCCAGTTCGGCGCGTACTAGTGCCTCCGGTCGCCCGAACCTGCGCTCCAGCGCAGCAATCAGCTTAGCAGGATCTCGCTCTGTCAGTAGAAGACTTCGTACGGCGTGGTGCGCGGTGCCGCCTAGAGCGCGGCGTCTTCGCGCGTCGCTGAAGAATGGATTGGTGTCTCGGTATGAGGCGCGAAAAGCCAACCATTCGCGGCTGTCTCCCATGAACGTCGGTAATTCGTGTAAATATTTCGGCGGCTCCCTCGGTCGCAGCTTTTCGTTTAACGTAGCGCCGCGGCCAGTGCGTCGATACTGGATGCAGTTACTAAAGGCTCTGCAGTGGCTTTCCCAAGTTTCTCCAGGTCGTCGGCGGCGGCGTTAATGTCGCGCGTCCGCTGTTCCGCAGTTGTAGATCCCCGTGCGGTCACTTCATCGCGCGGTATCGTTGCGGCGTTCTTCGACGTAGCTGCAGCGAGTAGTCGATCTTGGTCCACGTGAGGCTTGTCGACAGGTAGCGTTAATCGAGGCAGAGGTGGCTCCTCCTGCCGCTTTCCCTCCTGTGACTCTATCCAGCTCTTCACGCGAACGTCCCTGACCAACGCATCGTCTTCTTCCTTAAAAAGTAAAAAATAATGTTCGGAGTCGGGGGACCGCTACGTAAAATATCTGATATATTTTCTTTATTTAGCGGTCCACTCCTTTAAGAAACTTAACGGACATTATTTTTGACCTTTTCAGGGGTCGGGTTTTTTAAATTAAACTTGTATGTCAAACTTTAAAAAAAAAAATTTTACAACCGCATCCAAGTTGGTTCATCTGTGAGATGTAATCTTTTGACTACTTCATAATTACTTGATTTCTAATTGTTTACACCTAATAAACATCCCGGTTAAACCAGCTTTCTAATAAAAAAAACCGGATCCAAATCGGCCAATCTGTTGGGAGCCACAATTCCACAGACAGACACAGTTACACACGTTAAACTTATAACACCCCTCCTTTTTCTTCGGGGATTAAAAATTTATATTTTAAGTAAACATCAAATCTATAGAAGGGTTGAAAAACAGACATACATCTAGGACTTGAAGAAAATATTTTTGTTATTTCTACCAATATTTCAAAATATCGGCATAACAGAAACAAAATATAAAAACCGCCTTCAAAAATATATGAAATAAAAACCTAAAAAAAAACGAACCCTAGAGTTGAAGGCGGTGCTAAAAAGGCTACACAAATCACAAAGGATATTATCATCCACTCATGTTTTCTTTCATGCATCATTTTTGCTTGCTTTAGCACCGCCTTCAACTCTAGGGTTCGTTTTTTTTTTAGGTTTTTATTTCATATATTTTTAAAGGCGGTTTTTATATTTTTATCTTAAATAGTTTTTTAGTTTTACTTTTTTTAGGAAGTCGGTTTTATGTTTTTTAAAACTTTTTTTTTATTTCACAGTTTTTTTAGTAATTTTTTGCTATTAATGTACTCGGCGGAATCGCTTTCCAATCCGATCTTGACCCAATTAAAAATAGGACCACGTCAGCTTCGATAGCTCAGTGGTGCAGACAGTCAACTGTCGCTATTGAATGTTAAGCAACGCTGGGTGCGGTCAGTACTTGGATGGGTGACCGCTGACCGTTGGAGGCTGACCGAGGTTCGGATTCCTCGTAAAACTGTAGGTCCCTTCCCTCCTAATCTTACTTGGTGGTAGGGTTTAACCTGCCCGGGTTGGTACCACCGCACTGAATTAAACGTCGGTCGAAACGGCTATGTAAATAGTTTGTGTTTTCCGACCAGTTCAGTGTAGTCAGCACGATCAAAGGGGGAAGCACTGACATGGCACTTAGTTTACCCGATGTTATGGGCTGACATCACGGACGTTGTAGGTGATGTTGCAGAACTTAGTAGAATGGACAGACATAAACGTGTTACGGAACCCTACTTTTATTATAAAATAACCGTCGGAGGACCTTGGTTGAAAATTGTGAAATTTAGTAGAACGGACAGACATACATTTGTTACGGAACCCTACTTTTATTATAAAATAACCGTCGGAGGGCCTTGGTTGAAAATTGTGAAATTTAGTAGAACGGACAGACATGCATTTGTTACGGAACCCTACATTGATCTTGCAGAACTTAGTAGAATGGACAGACATAAACGTGTTACGGAACCCTAGTTTTATTATAAAATAACCGTCGGAGGACCTTGGTTGAAAATTGTAAAATTTAGTAGTACGGATAGACATGCATATGTTACGGAACCCTACATTCATTTTGAAATAAATGTTAAATTTAGTAGAACAGACAGACATGCGGAAAGCCAAAACAGGGCAGTATTTATGATGAAATGAAAACTACAAGAAATGAATTTAAAAACAAATTAAAATGGTGCCAGCGTAATTCCGAACAAATTCGAATGGATATTGTAGCAAAACACAGAGCAGACAAGGACTTTTCAAAATTTTGGAAATCGACCAAGCTTAACCATGTAAGTGTTGGAGTGATATAAGTACTATATGTCCGTGTCCACTTAACTTGAGTCTCGGTGTGTGGGAGCTAAAGTAAACGCAACAGTTTAGGTTAATACTTTATATTGCCCACGAGTACAACGTAAGCGCGAGCCGGATGCTCAGGCGCAGTGCATGTATACACGTTAGGTTGCTTAGCCGAAGACTGAGGAGCTGGGGCGACGTGGTGGTACTAGTAGGGCACGTAAGTCCGCTGGCGCGTGGGGGAAAGTGCCCACCTTGCTGCACTGTCATGAAATGTGCAATGTGCCCAATGAGTCACCGCCACATCACTCCATCCCCAAAAAAAACTTAAAGAAAAACTATACAATTTCCTTCAACAAAAATTTCAATTACAATTAAGTGGTTTACTGTACTAAATATGTACTATGGTCAAGTCGATATTAACAATCGAACACACTGCACTGTGGTTTACTGTGGCGTTTATCGATAAGCGCGCGCGAAACGCTTGCTGAGTCAGATTTCGTCGTAACGAGTGCATCGCTCGCCTGCAGCTATGTACCTACTCGCTTATGCATTTATATGACAAATTGCACAGAATGTTTACAATTATTTTTACATACGTCAGTAACCTACTAATTTCATTTTCTTAACAGTGTTACTTAGTATACAATTTCTTTGCGTGTCAGTCGGTCAATTCCGAGGTGACCTATATTTCACTTTTGCTGACCAGGTGCGAAACATTTCGAACAATATCGAGAATTGTTTTTGCATGCATTGATAACTTACTAAACTATGAGTACATTTATTTAACCGGGTCACAGAGTATGCACTTTTTTGTATGTTTCTCGGCCAAAGCTGAGGTGACCTACAAATTTTTGCACATCATGCCGAGGATGTCATTTTGCATACGTTAATACCCTACTGAAACACATTATTCTTTAACGGGTATACACTTTTTGGTATGTCACTTGGTCAACGTTATGTGGCCTGCCTCTCGCCCTATTTCTTATAAGATAAATACAAGATACATTTCAGAATTTATCGTTACAATTATTACATTAATCTCATATGTGTTTCGTTTTTGTACAAAATACAGCACTGTCTTTCCTAAATCAGGACAGAATATTAAGCTTAATCGTCTTGAGAATTAAGTAAAAATGTTTAGCAAAGTATATTTTACAAGTTGCCTTAACTACCTATGTTTACATTTTAAATTTACACATTTACAATACAGCTAATATTAACATTAAAATTGTACCAACGCTTGTTAAAATTACTCTGCATAATATCAGGTTCCGATACTCCTTATTTGAAATTTCTTATCAGTAGAAGTAAATACATTAATTTAAAAAAGTTAACAGAATCGGACCGGTGCTTTGATGACTCGGCCGCTGCGAGTGCTTATCGGAACTGATCTAGTAATGTCATCAGCTGCAGCGTCGGTGTCGATTACACCGTGCGCCGGAACTGGCGGGGAATGCGC
Organism: Nematopogon swammerdamellus; assembly: GCA_946902875.1. Classification (NCBI taxonomy): domain Eukaryota; kingdom Metazoa; phylum Arthropoda; class Insecta; order Lepidoptera; family Adelidae; genus Nematopogon; species Nematopogon swammerdamellus. The sequence continues at coordinate 23,765,784 of OX336341.1, read as the reverse complement.
TTGCTGCGCAGTGCGAATCACGCCAGCCTGTTGCTGTGCGGCGTCTTGTGCGTTCTTATTGTTTAGTATGAAAGCTGGTTTGAGTCGATCGATACCGACCGCTTTCTCTCCTTGGGGTAACTCAACAATAAAATACTTCTCGCATCGCTTTATGACCTTTAATGGACCCGCGTACGGAGGGATCAACGGTTTCGTTACATGGTCGTTTCTTACGAAGACATGTGCAGTCTTATTTAGGTCCGCATGTATGAAAGTGGAGTTTTGTCGTGCTTCTCGAGCTGGCACCGGTGCTATACCTTCTGTATGCATACGGAGCCTATCAACGAAGCTTTCACCTACCTCATCTGTTAGATTTGAGTGTTTAAAGAAGTCTCCTGGGAGTCGCAACTGCGTGCCGTATACCAACTGTGCGGCGCTTACGTCCGCATTTTCACGCAATGCGGCTCGTAAGCCCATCAGTACTGTGGGCAATTCTTCAGCCCAATTTTCGGTGTTGCAGCGGGCCATCAGTGAGGCTTTTAGTCCCCTATGGAATCGCTCAACTTTGCCATTGGCTTTTGGATTATACGCCGTCGTGCGTATCTTCTTCATCCCCATTATTTTACTAAGTGAAAAGAAAAGATCTGATTCGAAATTACGACCTTGGTCAGTCGTGATACGGATTGGACAACCAAAACGCGTGATCCAATTCTCATATACGACTCTCGCTGATGTTTCGGCGGACTGGTCCGAAACTGGTACTGCTTCTGGCCATGACGTACCCCTATCTATGATCGTGACTATATATCTGCATCCGTTTGATATGGGTAGTGGTCCGACTAAGTCTACATGTATATGCTCGAAGCGCCCAGACTCCTCAAATGTCCCTAAAGGTGAATGCGTGTGTCTGGTAACTTTAGACTTCTGACATTGTATGCACGATTTTGTCCACTTACCAACGTCGCTATTCATGCTGGGCCAATAATACCGTTGTGCTACCAGACGTCGCGTACCGCGAGTCCCTGGGTGAGAGATTCCGTGCACAATATTAAATACTTGCATACGAAATTGCTCAGGTATGTATGGTCTCACATTACCATCTTGGATGTTACAGTACAATGTTACTTGAGAATCGCCAGTAGGTATGTTTAACCTCGTGACTGGGGAAGGGTCTTTAACCGCTATCTCCTGTAACTGTTTATCAGTGATTTGCTTGACAGCCAGTTCTGTCCAGTCCAGCGGTGACGGACAGCTAATAGAATTTATTCTACTCATTGCGTCAGCCGCCGCGTTGTCTACACCCGATATGTGCACTAAACGCGCGCAATACTGAGAAATGAATCCCAACTGTCGGATTCGTCTCGGAGTATCGTTGTCGCTTGCACCGTTTTGGTATGTATAGATTAGTGGCTTGTGATCTGTCTGGATCGTGAGATCTCGACCTTCTATGAGTCGTCTGAAGTGTTTAACGGATAAATAAATACCTAACAACTCTCTGTCGAATGTGGAATATTTCTCTTGTGCTGGACTGAGCGCCTTTGAGAAAAATCCCAAGGGTTGTTTTACACCTTTGTTATCCTGGCATAGCGCTCCTCCGACACATGTAGAGGACGCGTCTGTCATCAGATATAGTTCCCCGTCCGGAGACGGGAAAGCTATGGCAGTAGCTTCCTTTATGCTCTCCCGGCTCCTTTCGAACGCTTCTATCGTCGTGGGTGTCCATTCTATTACCGTTTTGTCGTTTTTTTTCTTGGACTTTCGCCAGATACGCGTTTAGAAGTCGCTGATGGTCCGCCGCGTCCTTTACACTGTCGCGGTAAAAGTTTATTAGACCTAAGTACTGCCTCAACTGCTTAACCGTGGACGGGCGGGGGTAACTTGTTATCGTTTCTATTTTCTCGGGCAAAGGTAGGATGCCGTCCTTCGACACCTCATACCCAAGGTAGGCCAATGAAGTACAGTTGAATGAGCATTTCTGAACATTCAGCTTCACTCCGTACCCGTTAAGTCGCTCTAGTACCATTTTAACCTGCGCTGTGTGCTCCGCTTGTGTCTCGGAGGCTATCAAAACATCATCTAGGTAAATGAAAGCGAAATCTAGCCCGTGTAACACCATCTGCATGAACCTCTGGAACGTCTGACCGCTATTCCGTAGGCCAAAAGTCATCCTAGGAAACTCAAACAATCCAAATGGCGTTATTATAGCAGTTTTTTCTATGTCTTTCTCTAGGACCGGAATCTGATAGTATGCGCGTTTCATGTCAAGTTTCGTAAAAACAGTTTTATTATAAGCTAAATACATAAAATCTTGTAATCTAGGTATGGGGTATCGATCTGGCTTAGTCACTAAATTCAAGCGTCTGTAGTCCCCACACAAACGTAAATCTCCATTACTTTTCACCACCACCTGGAGAGGACTGGCCCAAGGAGATTTCGACGGACGGCATATGCCCTGTTCCAGCATGTCTTCAAAATCTTTTTTGACCTTATTATACCTGTCCGGCGGGAGAGGTCTAGCTCTCGCGTACACAGGGGGACCAGTCGTCTCGATGTGGTGCACAGTGTCATGTAATGGGACCTCGTTGACAATATTCGATGTAGAACTTAACCTAGGGTACTCACGCAATAGTTCGTGTAGTGGTTCCGCACTATTCAGTGTCTGTACGCACGTGTTAAGTTCACTCCTGTCTATCACACAACACACTTCGAGCGTAGTGGTGTTGTCCACGAGTCTTTTTCTCCTCAAGTCCACTAAGAGATTATGGTAGCTAAGAAAGTCCGCGCCTAAAATCGGGACTGCTACATCGGCGACGATGAATGTCCACCTATACGGTCGCCGGAGCCCTAAATTTAGCACTAGTGTCCTATCACCATATGTCTTTATGGGCGTACCGTTCGCCGCATAAAGTACGCGTTCTTCTGCTGCTACCCGTGTCTTCCCCGTCGCAGGTAATACGGATACTCCTGCGCCCGTGTCCACGAGGAAATACAACCCTGTCTCCCGGTCTCGCACCTTGAGTCGGCTGTTGAGGCAGTGCAGAGAGCAGAGGTCTGCCGACGTGGGCCGCTGCTCGTTGTTTAGTTTCCCGACAGCTTCGTCCACGCGCACGGTTGCTTGCATGACCGCGCCTTCCCCCTGTACTTGAAGTGAGCCGTGCCCAGCCAGTTGGGGTCAGCTGCTGCGCGCTTCTCTTGCCAGCGTGATCGGCTGGCGCTTCGTGATGTCCTCGGGCCCGTCTGCGATCTCGAACGCTCGCGTGCTACGTGGCTTCGGTCGGCCTTTATCTTGCAGATGTCGGTTGTCAGCTGCGCGAGTTGTCTGGACATCTCTGCTATGGTGTCCTCCAGTTTTGACGACGCTGATAAAGCTGCTGGGCGTCTGTCGATCGCCGCGATGTCCGTCTTGGTGGCATTCTCCATAATCTTGTCGGCCAGGTTCGCCGCCGCCGGTCGCGACTGCAGAGGCAGTGGGCGTCCATACTCGTCCATAGTTCACTTTATGATTTTAACTGTCCGAGTGTTCAAAATTATCCGCCCGCCCTAGGTGTTCACTGTTTTTCGGGGTCACCAATGTAACCGCCCGCCTTAGGTGTTCACTGTTTTTCGGGGTCACCAATGTAACCGCCCGCCTTAGGTGTTCACTGTTTTTCGGGGTCACCAATGTAAGTGTTGGAGTGATATAAGTACTATATGTCCGTGTCCACTTAACTTGAGTCTCGGTGTGTGGGAGCTAAAGTAAACGCAACAGTTTAGGTTAATACTTTATATTGCCCACGAGTACAACGTAAGCGCGAGCCGGATGCTCAGGCGCAGTGCATGTATACACGTTAGGTTGCTTAGCCGAAGACTGAGGAGCTGGGGCGACGTGGTGGTACTAGTAGGGCACGTAAGTCCGCTGGCGCGTGGGGGAAAGTGCCCACCTTGCTGCACTGTCATGAAATGTGCAATGTGCCCAATGAGTCACCGCCACAACCATAAACCCTGCTTGCCGATAACCGTTAACGGTTTCCAGGACCGGAAGCGTATAGCCGATATGTTTGTTGATCATTTTAAAGTGGAATCCCCGCTGCAGTCGTCTACACCTTCGATGCCGCCGTCGCCGCCGTATCCGCCGCCGCCGCCGCCGCCGTCGCCGCCTCCGCCTCAGATGTTTCCGTCGCCCGTGCTGACATCCGACAAAGAAGAGATGACGGCCGGTGAGGTGGAGGCGGGGACGGGGGAGGGGGCCGTGCGGGCGCCGTGCCTAACTCCTAAGCAGGTGGCAGACACTGTGCGTCTCATGCGACGAGGTAAGTCTCCGGGTCACGACTCTTTGAGTATCGAACATCTGCAGTTCGCTGGACCTCTTCTCCACGATAGGTTGGCCTCCCTGTTCAACGCGTGTGTCGCTCATAGCTATCTACCTGCACTTTTTATGAAAACTGTGGTGGTTCCTATAGTTAAGAACAGGACCGGAGATGTCGCTAGCTTATCCAACTATCGTCCGATATCGCTTGCAACAGTGATATCCAAAGTATTTGAGAGATTGCTTCAGCCGGCGTTATGCGAAAACTTGAATTTACACCAGGCACAGTTTGGTTTCCGTCCCGGTCTCTCAACGGACATGGCCATACTGGCTCTGAAACACACAGTAAAACAATACACACGTAGCCACACTGCTGTATATGGATGTTTTCTGGACCTCAGCCGAGCCTTCGACACAATAAATTACGAACTTCTGTGGCAGAAGATGAGAGAGGCTAAGGTTCCGGAAAATATCACAGGCCTGTTGAGATACTGGTACGGGAACCAGGTGAACGCGGTGCGCTGGGGCAACGTGATGTCGGACGAGTATCAGTTGACTTGCGGAGTGAGACAGGGCGGGCTGACCTCTCCGGACCTGTTCAACCTGTATGTAAACCAACTCATAGAGGAGCTAACCAGCGCCAGAGTCGGATGCCACTTGGGTGGCATCTGCGTAAACAACATTAGCTATGCGGATGACATGGCGCTGCTGAGCCCCTCTGTGAAAGGACTGCGGAGGTTACTGGATTTATGTGAGCGATACGCGCGTGAACACGGACTAACGTACAATGTTAGGAAAACAGAGGTCATGGTGTTCAAGGATAGATGCGGACCCACGTTTAATCCTACCGTAACCTTGTGCGGCTCTCCTTTGAGAGTCGTTACAAGGTTCAAGTACCTAGGGCACATCCTGACAGAGAGACTGAGGGACGACGATGACCTGGAGAGGCAGCGTAGAGTGCTTGCAATGAAAAGCAACATGTTGGCTGGACGTTTCCGGTACTGTTCGGTGCAGGTCAAGCTGACGCTGTTCCGCGCGTATTGCCAGGCATTCTACACCAACCAGCTGTGGTTCCAGTACACGCAGCGAGCCTACAACTCACTGCGTGTACAGTACAACAATGCGCTTCGGTGTATGTTGGGACTGCCCTGGAGGTGTAGCGCGTCTGGCATGTTCGCGGAGCATCGGCTCGATGACTTCTACGCTATCATGCGGAAGCGGCGAGCAGGGTTTATGGACCGAATTTGTAAATCGGAAAACGAAATTATAAAAACGATCTCTGACCAATTGTACTATAACAATGACATAATTAAATGTGGGATTTATTATTGACAAAACAAAATGTAAATAATTTATTATGTTTCTATTCTAATTTTATATTGTTTTATTGTATTGTACTGTATTGATTTAATGTAATGTACTATGGGTTATACCTGAAAATAAATCATTATTATTATTATTATTTATTCGTTTATTTACACATTTTTTCTTTTTTTATATTAATTTTACAAATAAAACCTAAATCTAAAATTAATACAAAATAACAAAATGGAATTTCCACCACCGGCGGCGGGGCGAACCCAGGCTACCGATGGTCGGACCCGAGAGAGAGAAACCTCCGGACAATTCGAGCGGTGTCGAGCAAGACCGCCTTCTGCATCTGACCCTTGATCCAAGCAAGTGGCTCTAGCGAGAGCCTCTTGAGATGATGGTCGAGGCTCTTCGCTATCAGCCCATGCGCAGACACGACTATGGGCACAACGATCGTCGAGTCCACGGGCCACATGTCGGTAACCTCGTGAGACAGATCGATGTATTTTAACATCTTGTCTTTTTCTGCCTTCACAAGGTTCTCGTCATGCGGCACCGTGATGTCGACGAGCGCTGCGCGCCGCGCCTCCCGGTCGATTATCACTATGTCAGGTCTATTAGCCATAATAGTCCTATCAGTGATAATCGACCGGTCCCAGTAGAGCGTGATGTGAGCATTTTCGAGAACTGGCTGTGGGTTATACTTGTAGTAAGGCACCTCCGAGTCGACAAGGTTGAACTTCAAAGCAAGTTGCTGATGGATGATCCTGGCTACTAGGTTGTGCCTGTGCAAATACTCGGAGTTGGCAAGTTGCGAACAACCCGAGATTACATGTCTGAGGGATTCGCCAGGTTTGTGGCAGGCGCGGCAGATGTCAATGGTGCCATCCTTCATAATGAATCTCCTGTAATTGTTGGTCTTAACAACTTCGTCTTGTATTGCACAGACAAAACCCTCGGTTTCCCCAAAGAGGTCCCCGAAGCGTAGCCAGTGCACGGAGGCGAGTTGATCTACATCCGGCCCCGTGAGAGACCGGAAGTACCTACCGTGCAGCGCCTTGCCTTTCCATACTTCCATGCGGTCCTCGGTGCTCAGTACAACCGGTTTCCGCCAGTCCTCTTTTCCCATGTCCAGCGGGGTAAGGCCTTTATCGCTGACGACGACATCGCGGTGCATCTCACAAACATCAGTCTTTTCCATAAAATACTGACGGAGATTGCATACCTCGCGGTTGTGTAGGTTCTTGGCATTTAGCATACCTCTACCCCCACACTTCCGCGGGATATACAATCTCATGACCGATGATCGTGGGTGATGCATCCGGGACGTCGTCATCAGCGTTCTGACCTTTCTGTCCAGGGCGTCCAGCTCAGTCTGAGACCATTTGAGTATGCCAAAGGTGTATATAAGAACGGGCATGACCCAACCATTGTAAGCTCTGATTTTATTACTGCCCGACAATAGACTTTTCAGTACTATTGTGAGACGGTGATAGAATTTAGCCTTTGCGTGTTGTTTCATGACCGCATCCTTGATACCAAGACACTCCTGCATACCCAAATATTTGTAGGTTTCTTCGTCAGAGAGGGCTCGAATGTTCACCGACTCCGAGAGTTGAATCCCATCGGAGGCCGTGACCCTCCCTCGTTTTATATGGATGCTCGCACACTTGTCTATCCCGAACTCCATTCCAATGTCCGTGCTGAAATTTTCAGTTGTCTTCAGCATCGACATCAGCTCAGAGTCCGAACTAGCCAGTATTTTTAGGTCATCCATATAGAACAAGTGAGAAATCGAGTGGCTCCCTCTCCGCAGAAAGTAGCCCAGTCCCGAATCCTCCAGAAGCGAACTGAGAGGGTTCAGAGCTAAGCAGAACCAAAGCGGGCTCAGGCTGTCACCCTGGAAGATGCCCCGCCGTATATGAATGCAGTCTTCCACATCAGAAAGCTGCCTTTCACCTGGAAGGCTGAGGACTGTTTTCCATTGTTCCATACATGCACTCAGGAATTGACAGATGTTTTCATCAACTTTGTATAGTAGTAAAACTTTCTTGAGCCATGTGTGGGGTACAGAATCAAATGCCTTTTTATAGTCAATCCAGGTGGCGGACAGATTCTTTCTGCTGCGGCGAACCTGCTGGAAAATAGTCGCATCTATGAGAAGAAGCTCCTTAGTACCGCGGGATCCAGCCCGACATCCATTCTGAGTAGCCGACATGATGTTATTTTGGCGGTCGTGAACATTTATTTTGTTTGTCAGAATGGATGTCAGTAGTTTATAGATAGTGGGCAAACATGTAATTGGTCTGTAATTTTTTGGATCCGCGGTACTACCGGTCTTATGGAGCAGGTGAGTGATACCTGTCGTCATGAACTCTGGTAGCAGTCGTTGGTCTATGGCTTCTTGGTATTGAATTGCCAAGCGAGCATGGCAGCAAGTAAGCCATTTGAGCCAGAAGTTGTGCAGTCCGTCGGCCCCGGGAGACTTCCAATTGTGGGCACGACGGATTGCCGAACTAACATCAAGCTCTGTCAAGTTCACTGGCTCCATCGGCTCTATATCCTGACATGCTCGCTCGACAGTCTTCATCCATTCACCTTCGACGTGGCAGACGGGCTCTGACCATATTTTATTCCAGAATTGACAATTTTCTGCTTTGGTAGGTTTAGCCTCATCTGCCACTAGCTGTTCAGGCTGCTCCCAGTTTCTATACACCCGCCTTTGGTCACTCTGGAACTGGCGATTCAGTTGATATCGATCGACACGCTCTCTATAGCGGCGAATACGCTTTGCCCACGCGCTAATCCGCTGCTTCAGGTCGTCTATGCGCTCCGTGACCACTGACTGGAAGTTGGGATGGGAGGGCCTTATTACAACCCCTTTTAGGACTTTAGTCACGAAGCGCATAATTTTTGGTCGCATATTTCCCGACCTGAAGCAGCAAAGCTTCCCTATGAGGACCCGCGTCTCGTCGATACGTTTCTGTATTCTCCTCTGCCAAGCGGGGACCGCCAACATTGGGCCTGTGTGTCTCACGCGGTTGTTGTTTTCGAATTTGACACCGGCTATTCGACATGCGGCAATCGCCGCACAGCAGAGGAGTGAGTGGGTATCGACTAAGTTTTCGCTAGTTTCCATATATGGTTTTAAATGGGAATTCATGGTTCCCACAATGCTCATATTTTTTCTATTTGTGGGCAAGCGCGGTATTCGAGGCCTAGTTACAAAGCTTACCGATCGAAACTCCAAAATCGCCCGCTCCAGGGCGCTTCTCATTTGCTCATCAACCTGGGCACTTACATCTCCCCCTACTACCTCACCCCCGTCCTCCGCTGAAGGTGGTGGCTGTGACAGCAGCTCACTCATATTCGCCACTACACATACAGGGGCGTGTGGTGAGCGGAGCGCGTCCGACAAGGCGCAGACAGCGTCTGCGCGCGGCCGCGAAGAAGCGGGAGCTATGGTAGTAGGAAGCGCGTCTAGGCGCAGTCGTTCCAGCACGGCGTCATCCAAGAACTTCCGCGTCCGGATGACGCGTACCTGGTCTGATAGACGCTGGGCTGAAAAAGACATTGTCGGTTCAAGAGCCTGAAACTCAGTAAGCAATCTTGCTCGAAACATGGTCCGGTTGGTTTCTCCCTCTGTGGCCCTGTAGTACGCCGTCATGACTTTCATATTAAGGTCATAGGGCCAGCGCATACGGCGCACTACACCATCGGTAGCGGGGACTATAGGCGGAGCATGAAGCCCCGGTGGCCCCAAGCCGGCCGGTGGTGGACGTCGTCCTCGTCGTGGTTCTTCTGACGGGAGCGGCGTCGTCGGCCCGTCGTCGTCGCCGCCAGATGATTCTGACGACGACGTTGCGGCGGGCGTCGGTGGAGGGTGTGCGGTGGATGGTGTAGAAGAAGTGGCGACTCGTGGACGCAGGCGGCGGCGGCACGGTGATGCGGGCGCGGGCGGGTGGGGCGAGCCATCCGTAGCGCTGCTGCTGGGCCGGTGTGCTGATACGCGGCGGGGGCGGCGGCGTGTGGAATTGCGCGTTCGGTGCGCGCTCTGCCCTCGGCCTGCAGCGCTGCTCGTACCTACATTCGCCCGCCGGAGCGTCGGCCGTGTCGCCGCACGCCTATAGCCGCTGCAGTCTTGAGAAGTTGACATGTGACGGCAGGCGCCGTCGGGCGTTGGCGCCGGCAGTGCCCCGCATGCTGCCTTCAGCAATGCGGGCCTCTATGCTGCCGACGAGGCTGCTGCGCGTAACGCGGGCCCGGTCGGCGCCTGTAGATATTCTTTACATATTTTTCATATTTACCGAAAAAATATTTACATGTGTCAAACTTGACAGCTTTTCTTCTTCTTATTATTATTATTCTTTTATTATTATTATTATTATTATTTGTTACGGAACCCTACATTCATTTTGCAGAACTTAGTAGAATGGACAGACATAAACGTGTTACCGAACCCTACTTAACAGTTGCACTCCGGGAGTGCCGGCAGATCCCGTGCCACGGGTTCTTCGGGTGCCACTCGGTTAAAAATTAGCTTTTAATATAGATGGTTTACCTCCTAACATTCAGTTTTGGCCCATTTTTAACACCCGACCCCGAAAAAAATGGGTGTTATTTAAAAGTTTAACGTCTATGTGTATGGGTGTGTCTGTCTGTGGCATCGTAGCTCCCAAACGGATGGACCGATTTGGATGCGGGTTTTTTATTAACCGACTTCCAAAAAAGGAGGAGGTTCTCAATTCGTTTGTATGTTTTTTTTTATTTTTTTTTTATTTTTTTTTTGTATGTTTGTTACGCGATTTCTCCGTCAATTGAGGGCCGATTTAGAAAATTCTTTTTTTGTTAGTTAGGTCATACTTCCGAGGTGGTCCAATTTCAATTTTATCGAAATTGGTTTAGTGGTTTTCGAAAAATTGGCATAATACTATTGTGTGTGGTTACCTTCAGCAAAACTTGTGATGTGGTTGTTTTCGGCAATTTTCAGTTTGATAAATTAGTATGGTGTGTGGTTACCTTCAGCAAAACTTTTGTGATGTGGACTTATTCAGCAATTTGCAGTCTGACACATATGGCGAATAATTCTGTACCACTTCAATCGATTTCGATTATTCGATTTCGATTATTCTTTTTTATATAATATTACTAATAATATTACTAAAAAGAATGAAATAAAAACTGTTTTAAAAAATATTAAACCGTTTTCCAAAAAATAAAACAAAAAGAACTAAAAAGTATTAAATACATAATATTTTGAAATTTTCTCTGTCCTGTTGAAATACATGAATCGATATACTAGTGATACATATTCGGACCCTTGTTTCATGAATATTCTAAATTTGAAATTTTTTATCTTTTCCGACCGGCCAGGTGCGCTTAATTTATTATGGTACGAGTACCATCGAGCTAGTCTGATGATGGAGACAGAAGGTGGCCATAGGAACTCCTAAACTACACATCATAAACCCATCGTGTTTGGGCTCGTTGCATTTGTCTTCACGAGCAATTTACTTTAGACCTAAGAGATTCTCAATTCGACGGTATGTTTTCTTTTTTTGGATGTTTGTTACGCGATTACTCGGTCAATTGTGGGCCGATTTTGAAAATTCTTTTTTTTTTATTTGAAAGGGGATAACCCTGAGGTTTTTGAAGTGAAAACTTCTTTAGCGGCGCTTGGCACTTTTTTAGGTGGGTAAAAAATGTATAACTCGCGACATCGCGTCAGCGTCATTTTTAAAATGAAACCTTAAGTCATTGCATTAAGGGTTAAGTTAGAGTGGCACGGGATCTGTCGGCACTCCCGGAGTGCAACTCTTAAGTAGGGTTCGGTAACACGTTTATGTCTGTCCATTCTACTAAGTTCTGCAAAATGAATGTTGGGTTCCGTAACAAATGCATGTCTGTCCGTTCTACAAAATTTAACATTTATTTCAAAATGAATGTAGGGTTCCGTAACAAATGTATGTCTGTCCGTTCTACTAAATTTCACAATTTTCAACCAAGGTCCTCCGACGGTTATTTTATATTAAAAGTAGGGTTCCGTAACACGTTTATAACTGTCCATTCTACTAAGTTCTGCAACATCACCTACAACGTCCGTGATGTCAGCCCATAACACCGGGTGAACTAAGTGCCATGTCAGTGCTTCCCCCTTTGATCGTGCTGACTACACTGAACTGGTCGGAAAACATAAACTATTTACATAGCCGTTTCGACCGACGTTTAATTCAGTGCGGTGGTACCAACCCGGGCGGGTTAAACCCTACCACCAAGTAAGATTAGGAGGGAAGGGAGTACTACAGTTTTACGAGGAATCCGAACCTCGGTCAGCCTCCAACGGTCAGCGGTCACCCATCCAGTACTGACCGCACCCAGCGTTGCTTAACATTCAATAGCGACAGTTGACTGTCTGCACCACTGAGCTATCGAGGCTGACGTGGTCCTATTTTAATTGGGTCAAGATCGGATTGGAAAGCGAGGCGGAATCGCGAGGCCGAAGGCCGAGTGATTCCGCCGAGTACATTAATAGCAAAAAATTACTAAAAAAAACTGTGAAATAAAAAAAAAGTTTTAAAAACATAAAACCGACTTCCTAAAAAAAGTAAAACTAAAAAACTATTTAAAATAAAAATATAAAAACCGCCTTCAAAAATATATGAAATAAAAACCTAAAAAAAAAACGAACCCTAGAGTTGAAGGCGGTGCTAAAGCAAGCAAAAATGATGCATGAAAGAAAACATGAGTGGATGATAATATCCTTTGTGATTTTTGTAGCCTTTTTAGCACCGCCTTCAACTCTAGGGTTCGTTTTTTTTAGGTTTTTATTTCATATATTTTTGAAGGCGGTTTTTATATTTTTATTTTAAATAGGTTGTTAGCTAGTTTTGTAATCAAATAATAAAGTCATTAAGTAATAAAAAAATAATTATCTTAAAAAGTGGACCAATTTGCATGCGTTTTTTTTTAAAAAAGCTTGAAATAAAAGTTAATTACAAATTAAAAAAAAACCCCGGCCCTTATAAAGTGAAAAATAATTTCCGTTTACTTACATGAGTCGGGGGACAACTAAGTATATAAAATATAAAAACTCAGAGCTTGCCGGGAATTTACTTAGCGGGCCACCATCTCCTTTAAGTACGTAAACGGAAATTATTTTTGACTTTTTAACGGTCGGGGGTTTTTAGCTGACATAGTTAGGTTGAAAGGATTCTGTATTTGTAATTGTGAATATTTTGTGGTAAATCGAAACCTGACCCACTTCAGAGTTACCTAGAAGATTTCATAAAAGAATTGAAAAACATTTACTACTAAGAGGGTTATCTAATAATGGGGTAAGCATTGCTGTATCTATGCATTCTTATGTATATAACATGCCAGCTCGATCATATCTGAAATGTGTCAAGTTGCACAATGCATATTCTAGTTGTGATAAATGCACCTGCTATGGAAACTATGTCAATAATCTCGTTGTTCTGGATGACCCTAATTGTTCTTAAGAATTGATTAATCATTCATATTATAAATTGGACTATCGAAAGATAATGGAAAATAATGAAAGATTGGAGTATGAGGTACGTAAATTCGTTCCTGTAGAATTTAATTGTAAAGCCGCGAAGTGTCCTTGAACTAGATCATTGGAAAATAACTGAAATTTGAATGTTCTCTTGTACACAGGCCCTGTAGTATTGTATGGAATATTGAAGTGATGTTTTTGAACCTTTCTTATTATTGCACTGTGCTTTAGTTATACTAGTAACAAACCAATTGTCTCAATTATTCAGATTATGCTAAATATTTACTTTGGGAGTTTGTCAAAGACTGTAGATGTATGGTAAACAACAACTGTGCATTCACTGATTCATCTTACAGATGATGTTGAGAAATTTGGTATATTAGATAAAATCTGCCTTTAGATTTGAAAATTCTTTGGGAACACTAAAAAAATAATTTGCTAAAAATATTATTATGTTCTGTGGTTGAATAGTTCATCTGAAGACTTTTTTGAAAATCTATGTCAATCAACAGTTTTAGGTATGGTTTTGGTAAGTGAAATATCTCCCAATTTGACATTGATTCCTATGAATAATGTTATTGATATAAAATGTATCATGCTTAAATTTTTTAGTAAACATGTATATTATGTATAACTTTTTAATATCAATACTAATTATACAAATTATAAACCAAAACTTTCCAGGATGTTAATAATTAGAAAATTTTGCGATTTTTAGTTTTTGTTTGTTTTTCATGATATGTGTTATGTATGTGTGAAATACGAATTTGTGAAAAACTATTCCGTTGGTGCCGCATGAAGACTTTGTAATGAATACGTTTCGCCCGCTGCGACGTGAGCTTCACCAGGACGCGTGATTCATCCCTAAACAAACAATTGTCGCTAAGACCAGTTTTCGTGCCACACTGACAGGATGGAACCGTGCTTTACAAATTTAATCTATACATATAATAAAATCGTAGAGGTAAGAAAGTCTGTACATTGAATGTATTCGGAAAAAAACTAACCAGGGTGGCTTAAAATGAGATACTGAACATATTAGAACAGTTTTTAAAATTTTTGTTTGTTTGTTTGTTTGTTTGTTCGTTTGTTTGTTTGTCTGTACGCGCATCACGCAAAAACCACTGAACGGAATTAGACGAAACTTTGTATAGTGGCAATTTATATGCCGGGTTAACATAATACGTAAAAAAAAAATAACAAAAATAAAAAAAAATTTACAATTATAAACATTATTGCGCGTTTAAAATCACGTAGTCTAAAGTACATAATTATTTCTTGAGAACTGGCAGCAAATACAATTTGAATAAAATATTCATTCGAAATTTAAAATTATGTAGATACAACGAAAATGACAGTTCTTCTTTTTTATTACTTGAACACAATAGTTTATACATATCTATTCTTTCTATACATATCATAAAATCGTAAATGCAAAAATGTCTATTTGTACGCGCATCTCGCAAAAACCACTGAACGGAATTTGACGAAACTTTTTATAGTGACAGTGTATATCCCGGATTAACATAATAATTAAAAAATATAATATAAATCACGTAATCCAAAGTAAAGTTAAAAAACAATTTTAAATGTCATGTTGACAACGGAGAACTGTCATCTCGACGTGAGCTGGCCGGTGACAAATTGTTTGATAAATAAAAATAATAATTGGAAGTCGAAGTTATGTCGCTGTCATTGGTGCAATAAAATTTATATATCCGTTGCCCGCGGCTTCGCTCGCGTGAAATTCTTATTTAAAAAAAAGAAAGTAAGTAACTAAAGGCGGGCCCGAAGGCGGATCTGCGCTCACGTAAACGATATTCTTTCTCGATGAAAGTAACTAAGAGCTGAGTTCAGGAAGAAGAAAAACATTCTTGAAGAAAGTAAGTAACTAAGGGCAAGGCCGAAGGCCGAGCTCTATTCTGGAAGACCATAAACCTTCTCGAAGAAAGTAAGTAACTATGGGCGAGGCCGCAGGCCGAGCTGCGTTCAGGAAGAAGCTAAACAATCTTGAAGAAAGTAAGTAACTAAGGCGAGGCCGAAGGCCGAGCTACGTTCGGATAATTGAAAAACCATCTCGAAGAAAGCAAGTAACTAAGGGCGAGGCCGAAGGCCGAGCTGCGTTCAGGAAGAAGCTAAACCATCTTGAAGAAAGTAAGCAACTAAGGCGAGGCCGAAGGCCGAGCTACGTTCTGACAAATGATAAACCATCTCGAAGAAAGCAAGTAACTAAGGGCGAGGCCGAAGGCCGAGCTGCGTTCAGGAAGAAGCTAAACCATCTCGAATAAAGTTAATTAATATTAAGATTGAGCTAATTAAATTTAAATTTTATTATAAAGTCCACGCTTCTAACGGCAAATATACCGTGCATCCTAGAACCTCGCGGTTATTCCCGGCTGGATGGCAAGAGGCCCGATGCCATCACCTTAGTGCCATGGACTAAGGGTAGTTCTTTAATGTGGGATGCCACTTTTGTTCTCACATTGGCTCCAAGTCACGTTAGGACATCTTCAAGAGCGGCTGGCGCGGCCTAGGCTGGGGCGGAGAGCCTCAAACGCAGCAAATATAGAAATATAATTCAAGATTTCGAATTTGTTGCGTTTGCGGTTGAAACCTTCGGTCCGTGGAGCAGTGAAGCCAAAAGAGGCTTGAGCTGGTTGACGCAACTGGTGTCCCGCCATCAAGGGATTATGTACTTCATTCAAAGGGTAATCCTTGCCATCCAGCGGGGTAATGCCGCAAGTGCTCTAAGAACATTTGAAAATGCCCGTATTGATAGGTATTTTAATGTTTGTTAGGTAGGTTTAATTCTTTAGTTATTAATATTACTTTTTTATTTTTATGAAATAAATAGATTGAGTAAACGATATTATATTCTATCGAAGAAAGGAAGTCTTTAAGGGCGAGGCCCGAAGGTGGAAGAGGGTTTTTGGTTTACCTGAACGCAGCTCGGCCTTCGGCCTCGCACTTAGTTCCTTCCTTTCTTCCAGAAGGTTTATCGTCTTCCTGAACGCAGCTCGGCCTTCGGCCTCGCCCTTACTTACTTCCTTTATTTGAGAAAGGTTTATCGTTTACCTGAAAGCAGCTCGGCCTTCGGCTTCGCCCTTAGTTAGTTACTTTCTTTAAGAAGGTTTATCGATTACCTGAACGCAGCTCGGCCTTCGGCCTCGCCCTTAGTTGCTTACTTTCTTCAAGATGGTTTAGCTTCTCCAAAGAAGAATGTAAGTATTCTTCTTTGGAATACGAATTTCACGCGAGCGGAGCCGCGGGCTCAGCTAGTGTTGTAATAAAATTCTCCTATAACAATATGTACTAAACTTTATTTTCTCCTTCCAGCTATTCCACCACCTGCGTTGCATCAGCAGTCACTGTCCGTGAATGTTTCTCCTCAATATTCAAAGCCAATAAACATTATACTATATGTCAATTCAATTATTTACAAATTGAGAATTAATGTTCATGGACCTTATTCTGATGAGACGTGTAAAACAATTTAATTTTGACTTAGGCACAGGATGTCCCGAGCATGATGCATGAAACTTCAGGAGGTTATTCAGCAGGTCAAAAGAAACTTTCTCTTGCATTATTTTGTCTCTGAAAATTCTAATACTTATGTATGGAGAAGACAGAAAATTGTTTTGCGAGACCTAAAATAGAAGAGAGAAAATATGTTTCTTTGATCTCCTGAATTACCTTCTGAGGTTTCATGCATCATGCTCAGGACATTCTGTGCCTACGTCAAGTTGACGTCTTATAAAGACGTTAAAATAACGTAAATAAACACGTTAAATGACGTCATATAAAGACGTTAAAATACCGTAAATAAACCCCCTTAAATGACGTCATATAAAGAAGTTAAAATAACGTAAATAAACCCCCTTTAATGACGTCATAATTTTCGTCAAATTGGTCGTCATACTCACGTCATGGTGGACGTCTTCTTTGACGTCATATAATGACGTTAAATTACGTGAATAAAGACGTTAAATGACGTAATAAATACGTCGTAAATGCCGTTGAAATTTGTGACATCGCACGTAAAAAGGACCTTTGTAATGACCAATAAAACACGACTTTTTTTACGTGACCTTGTTTCTTGGGTCGCCATCCTTATCCTTACCTATAATAAAATCCAACGTCTGCTTTCTGTCTGAGTGTTTAAGTATATGTCTGTCTCTCCGCTTATAACTCGAGAACCACTGAACCGATTTTAATAAAACAAAATTCTACGGATAGCTTGCTTCTTCCCATCAACTATAGGCTACCTACTATCAAGCTAAATGGCTTATGAGGTTAGCAGTGAAGTGAAATATGAGAGCAGGCGGAGCCGCGGGCACAGCTAGTTATTTTATTATTATTATTAAACGGTTTTATTTAGCTTGACTCCTTATATTTGTGGCTTTGTTTCAATCTTTGTTTCAAATCTTGCGACAACTTTTTCAACTACTTCTACTGAACCAATTTTTATAAAACTTTGCACACACATTGAGTTCTCGTGACAATACAATATTATGATAATTTCAACTTGGTAACGAGGGTCTGATGATGGAGTCAGGAGGTGTACAGTGGAACTCTTCAACCGTTACTAGTAACCCCCTCGAGTTTGGGCTCATTTGGTTGGTTTGGACGAGTGTCCCATACTTCTACCAATACACTTGGTGACGAGGGTCTGCTGATGGAGTCAGGAGGTGTACATTGGAACTCTTCAACCGTTACTAGTAACCCCCTCGAGTTTGGGCTCATTTGGTTTGTTTGGAAGAGTGTCCCATACTTCTATCAATACACTTGATGACGAGGGTCTAATGATGGCGTCAGGAGGTGGACAGTGGAACTCTTCAACCGTTACTAGTAACCACCTCGAGTTTGGGCTCATTTGTTTTGTTTGGACGAGTGTCCCATACTTCTACCAATACACTTGGTGACGAGGGTCTGATGATGGAGTCAGGAGGTGTACAGTGGAACTCTTGAACCGTTACTAGTAACCTCCTCGAGTTTGGGCTCATATGGTTGGTTTGGACGAGTGTCCCATACTTCTACCAATACACTTGGTGACGAGGGTCTCAAGATGGAGTCAAGAGGTGAACAGTGGAACTCTTCAACCGTTACTAGTAACCCCCTCGAGTTTGGGCTCATTTGGATGGTTTGGACGAGTGTCCCATAGTTCTACCAATATACTTGGTAACGAGGGTCTGATGATGAAGTCAGGAGGTGTACAGTGGAACTCTTCAACCGTTACTAGTAACCCCCTCGTGTTTGGGCTCATTTGGTTGGTTTGGACGAGTGTCCCATACTTCTACCAATACACTTGGTGACGAGGGTCTGATGATGGAGTCAGGAGGTGTACAGTGGAACTCTTCAACCGTTACTAGTAACCCCCTCGAGTATGCGCTCATTTGGTTTGTTTGAACGAGTGTCCTATACTTCTACCAATACACTTTTTGACAAGGGTCTGATGTTGGAGTCAGGAGGTGGCCAGTGGAACTCTTCAACCGTTACTAGTAACCACCTTGAGTTTGGGCTCATTTGGTTAGTTTGGACGAGTGTTCCATACTTCTACCAATACACATGGTGACGAGGGTCTGATGATGGAGTCAGGAGGTGGACAGTGGAACTCTTCAACCGTTACTAGTAACCCTCTCGAGTTTGTGCTCATATGGTTGGTTTGGACGAGTGTCCCATACTTCTACCAATACACTTGGTGACGAGGGTCTGATGATGGAGGCAGGAGGTGTAAAGTGGAACTCTTCGACCGTTACTAGTTACCCCCTCGAGTTTGGGCTCATTTGGATGGTTTGGACGAGTGTCCCATAGTTCTACCAATATACTTGGTAACGAGGGTCTGATGATGAAGTCAGGAGGTGTACAGTGGAACTCTTCAACCGTTACTAGTAACCCCCTCGAGTTTGGGCTCATTTGGTTGGTTTGGACGAGTGTCCCATACTTCTACCAATACACTTGGTGACGAGGGTCTGATGATGGAGTCAGGAGGTGTACAGTGGAACTCTTCAACCGTTACTAGTAACCCCCTCGAGTATGGGCTCATTTGGTTTTTTTGAACGAGTGTCCTATACTTCTACCAATACACTTTTTGACAAGGGTCTGATGTTGGAGTCAGGAGGTGGCCAGTGGAACTCTTCAACCGTTACTAGTAACCCCCTTGAGTTTGGGCTCATTTGGTTAGTTTGGACGAGTGTTCCATACTTCTACCAATACACATGGTGACGAGGGTCTGATGATGGAGTCAGGAGGTGTACAGTGGAACTCTTCAACCGTTACTAGTAACCCCCTCTAGTTTGGGATCATTTGGTTAGTTTGGACGAGTGTTCCATACTTCTACCAATATACATGGTGACGAGGGTCTGATGATGGAGTCAGGAGGTGTACAGTGGAACTCTTCAACCGTTACTAGTAACCCCCTCGAGTTTGGGCTCATTTGGTTGGTTTGGACGAGTGTCCCTTACTTTTACCAATACACTTGGTGACGAGGGTCTGATGATGGAGTCAGGAGGTGTACAGTGGAACTCTTCAACCGTTACTAGTAACTCCCTCGAGTTTGGGCTCATATGGTTTGTTTGGACGAGTGTCCCATACTTGCCGAACGCAAAAGTATGAAACAGACATACCATCTGTTCAAATTGATTTTGAAAGAGACGGCGGACACCTTATCCATTCTAAAGCCATACAGTTTCCAGTAAAGTTTAATTATACTTTATAGTTTACCGTGTGGGGCCGGTACTTTAAAAGAATAGCCCCACTGCATCTCTCCCCGTGTATGTCATAAAAGGCGACTAAGGGATATGACTACCTTCTTATATTACTAGGTGGTAGGGTTTAACCCGCCCGGGTTGGTACCACCGCACTGAATGAAAGGTCGGTCGAAACGGCTATGTAAATAGTTTGTGTTTTCCGTCCAGTTCAGTGTAGCGGGCACGACCGAAGGGAAGCACTGACGTGGCACCAAGTTCAACCGGTGTTATGGGCTGACATCACGGACGTTGTAGGTGATGTAGCCAACCGTGTCAGTTTCAATAAAAAAAAAATTATGGAACAGCTGAGAGACGGATGTTACCGATAATTTTGTCATGGGCCTCCACTGTCCATAAAATGCAGGGCAGTACTGTTGACCGTGCTGTCGTGTATTTGGGCTCCAGACTATTTGAGGAGGGTCAAGCGTATGTTGCATTGAGACGCGTAAAGTCTTTAGAAGGGTTATGTATTGAGGAGCTTGATTGTGAGTAATTGACAGGTAAGAAACCGAGTAACAAAGATGCAATGAGAGAGTTGGAAAGGATGACGAGTTGACGTAATGAATGATACGAGCCAAAAATCAAACTAAAAACGAGTAAATAAAAAAATAGGTAAAAAAACTTTTAAGTTAAACGGTTTTATTAAAAATAAAAAACTAGAAAAAAAACAGCTGTACAAAAAACTACAAAATAATAAGGACCCAAGCCTGGGCCTTCTTAAGATTTTATAATATGCGTAATAAATAACATGCGCCCCACGTTTTTATATTAGTCTGTTAAAAGTCTCAATTTATTACTTATTCCGCTGACGCAGCGACACAATGTGCCCTTTGGCATCCGACATGAGAAGACAGCACGCTAGTATTGCACGATTTCTTACCCAGACGTAAAATCTTAAGAAGGCCCAGGCTTGGGTCCTTATTATTTTGTAGTTTTTTGTACAGCTGTTTTTTTTCTAGTTTTTTATTTTTAATAAAACCGTTTAACTTAAAAGTGTTTTTACCTATTTTTTTTTTCTAGTTTTTTTTAATAAAACCGTTTAACTTAAAAGATTTTTTACCCATTTTTTTATTTATTAAAATCCAACGTCTGCTTTCTGTCTGAGTGTCTGAGTGTCTGAGTGTATGTCTGTCTGTCCGCTTATAACTCGAGAACCACTGAACCGATTTTAATAAAACAAAATTCTACGGATAGCTTGATTCTTCCCATTAACTATAGGCTACTTACTATCACGCTAAATAGCTTATGAGGTTAGCAGTGAAGTGAAATATGAGAGCGGGCGGAGCCGCGGGCACAGCTAGTTAACAATACAATTTGTAATAATTGTGGGAAACGGTGCTGGGTTATTATAAGTTTTATTCTCTATATTGTATCTACCTGATATCAAATGTAATAACCTTGTTTGTTTTGCCCCTAATAAATAAAATAAAAAAAATAAAATTAAAAAAAATAAAAAATTCTCATATCTCTTGCTACTACCTACTTACATTTCACTAATATAATACATGTATCTCAACCAGCCAAATGTTGACTTTAAGAAATCACTGTAAGGTATAAGTTCACATTCGCACCTTATGTGAAGATTCTAATGTGCTTAAATACAGTTCAATGTTTCTTGGAGCAGTATATCATTTTCTATACGTAAGAAAAAAAACTATTTAAAAAAAAGCCTCAGTTGCACTCCGGGTGTGCCGGCAGAAGTGAAAACTTTTTTTATTTCCGATTATTTTCGGAAATATTCTTAAAATAATTCTTAGGTGGTTATAAAAAAAAACTAAAGACCCTAAAAAAAAATATTAATGGAAAAAAAAAATAAAAAAAAGGTTAAATTTAGTAGAACGGACAGACATGCATTTGTTACGGAACCCTACATTCATTTTGCAGAACTTAGTAGATTGGACAGACATAAACGTGTTACGGAACCCTACTTTTATTATAAAATAACCGTCGGAGGACGTTTGTTGAAAATTGTAAATTTTAGTAGAACGGACAGACATGCATTTGTTACGGAACCCTACATTCATTTTGCAGAACTTAGTAGAATGGACAGACATAAACGTGTTACGGAACGCTACTTTTATTATAAAATAACCGTCGGAGGACCTTGGTTGAAAAGTGTAAAATTTAGTAGAACGGACAGACATGCATTTGTTCCGGAACCCTACATTCATTTTGAATTCATTATCGACCAAACGAATATCGGATTTCCACTGTCACTAAGAGACGAAAAGAATTGATCATGAGCCATCGTAACTTAACCCTTAATGCAATGCCTTAAGGTTGCATTTTAAATAATAAAAATAAATCTCGCTTTTTGAGATCTGTCGCGAGTCTAACATTTTTTACCCACCTAAAAAAGTGCCAAGCGCCGCTAAAGAAGTTTTCACTTCAAAAATATAAAAACCGCCTTCAAAAATGTATGCAATAAAAAATAATCGAACCCTTGAGTTGAAGGCGGTCGGTTATTTTTGCTTGCTTTGGCACCGCCTAAAACTCTAGGGTTCGATTTCTTTTTATTTCATAAATTTTTGAAGTCCGTTTATATTTTTTTGCTATTAATGTACTCGGCGGAATCGCTCGGCTTTCGGCCTCGACGTTTTATTAAAAAAACTATAGAAAAAAAAACACTCGAATTGAGAACCTCCTCCTTTTTTTTAAGTCGGTTAAAAATATGACGAATCCGAGTGCAGTGTACTGTCTATGGATGATGGATGAATAAAGAATAAAGAATATATCTATTTATAGAAATAAATGTATTGTTTGAGGTTTAATGTACTGTTTATTTAATGTAAATTAACAAATCTTAAAGAATTTCCAAAACGTATAAATTGGCAAACCGAGCAGGAACTTAACGAAAATTTAATCCTCCTCTTCTATCGCATAACTGTTGACTATTATAATCAGGTACATGCAAACTGAAAACAAAAATAAGCAAAATTAATATATGTTTACGTGCACAGCTCCCGGCAGCAAATAATGCGAGTCGAGCTTTAGAAAGATACTACCCGGTTGTAGAGCGTCGTCCCTGTCGCACAAACTCGCACGTCACTGTGCGACAGGGACGACTGCAGCGACTCTGATCTCGCGTCGACGCCTGCGTTGCTTTGCAGATCCGACACAATAATGAATGACTAATGAGGGAATAGGGAAGATGCGTATTAAATTTACAATTTTCTTAGCTTAAAAAAATCTCTATAAAATCACAATAAAATCAGCGAAAGAATCATCCCGATATCGCTTAAAAAGATTTGATTTGAAACTGATGAATTTAAAAAAAATTAAGTTGCTGAATAATCGAACTAACCGCCGCGCGATCGACGTGACGTCACGTCGCCGACCGCGAGCCAAACGCGCGGTGCCCCGCATGTGCCCGCATGAGAGCGAGATGGGCGGTGCAGTTTACGTGTAAAAACACTGCCGCCAAGTTTAATGTGTGTAATAGTGGAATATCTTATTATCGGTAAGTCATTCTAATTACAAAATTCAGTATTTATATATATAAACTCGTGAAAATATGTTGCTAGATGTCAAACTAATCGGGCTCGATAATGAGCGGGATCACTATGATTTTGAGATTTGTTCGTCGCTCGAACAGCAACACTGCTTCAACACCAATGCAGGAATCCTGTCCGGCCTACTCGCCTTCCTGGTTTCTAGGGAGAGAAGCTCCGCCCAGTTCGTTGTCGGAACTGTACTTCCGGAATGGAGTTCTCACACCTAGTTATGGATGGAGGAATGGCACCCCCATCGTCCAGGTTGGAGTTCCCCGCAAAGAGTAAGTCGGCTTTCTCCTTTCCGGAGTGAGCAAGTGAGCCCCCAGGACATTGCAGAGGCGAGAGTGAGGAGCGGCAGAAATTCGACTCGACATTCGTCGATTTGGCGAGAGAGCAAAACTCAACAAAACATACTTTATTTTTAACCCCCGACGCAAAAGGAGGGCTGTTTGACGCCTTTCTCTGTGTGTCTGTCTGTGGTACCGTAGCTCCCAAACGGATGGACCGATTTGGATGCGGTTTTTTTAAATTAGAAAGCTAATTTAACCGGGATGGTTCTTAGGTGTGTTTGTAACCAAGTAATCAAGTAAACAAAAAATTACGCCTCTTGTCAACTTTTCTAAACTTTTGTCGAATTTTGTTAACTTTCGTCAAGTTGTCAACTTTGGCGAATTTTGTCAACTTTTGTAGATTTTTGTCAACTTTTATCGACTTTTGTCGACGTTTGTCAACTTTTGTAGACTTTAGTCGATTTCTGTCGACTTTTGTCACATTTGGTAGCTTTTGTCGACATTTGTCAACTTTTGTCGACTTTTATCGACTTTTGTCAACTTTCGTAAACGTTTGTCTAATTTCTCAACATTGACTCAACTTTTGTCAACGTTGGTAAAATAAATTCAACTTTTGTCGACCAAAGCTTACCAAAGTTGACAAAAATGGACAAAAGTCGTCAAAAGTCGACAAAAGTTGACAAAAGTCGACATAAGTCAACTCAAAGTTGACAAAAGTCGTCAAAAGTCGACAAAAGTTGACAAAAGTCGACATAAGTCGACAAAAGGTGACAAAACTTGACAAAGGTTTACCAAAGTTAGCAAAAGTCAATAAAAGTCGACAAAAGTTGCCAAATGTGACAAAAGTCGACACAAATTGTCTAAAGTGGACAAAAGTTGACAGAAGTCGACGAAAGTCAATAAAAGTTGATAAAAATTGACAGAAATCTACAAAAGTTTACAGAATTCCTCAAAGTTGACAAGTTAACAAAAGCCGACAAAAGTTGACATAATCGACAAAAATTTACAAAATTCGACCAAGTCGACAATCGTAGAAATCATTTTTCAATACACAGTTGTCTCTATTCTCCATGGTACTGTAGCAAAAGTGTCGCGTTGGTCGAAGACTCACACTTTTGTCGCTTAGGTCTCATTCGCCAAGTGTCTGGCTGGAGTGTAATGAGCGGAAAAGAAACGTTCGGTCGCTCGCTTACTGAATTAACTAAATACCTAGTACGAAAGAATACAAAAGAGTACGAAAAAGCACCGCTCTATGTGATATTCATTGGTGTTTATATTCTTTCTCGTTGAATCAATATGGTATCTTTTACAACACTATCTCTGAGACGTAAAAACCCTTAAAAAGTTAAAAAATAATTTCCGTTTAATTACTTAAAGGCGTCGGTCGGGGGACCGCTAAGTAAATAAAATAGAACTTTTTCAGTTTTCCCACACTTTAAATTTTTACTAGGTGCCAAATTCAGAGGAAACGAATTCCATTAACTTCACAAATTCTTCAATCTTTCGTGTGAATCCCGCGTCAACCTTCCCCTACCTGCTCCCACCCATCTCCCAGATCTCCCATCCAATCGGAACGCGCGTCGTCGCCTCCGCTCCCCGCAAGCTAAGGGATATGACTCCCTTCTTAGATTACTAGATGGTAGGGTTTAACACGCCCGGGTTGGTACCACCGCACTGAATGAAAGGTCAGTCGAAACGGCTATGTAAATAGTTTGTGTTTTCCATCCAGTTCAGTGTAGCCGGCACGACCAAAGGGAAGCACTGACGTGGCACCAAGTTCATCCGTTGTTATGGGCTGACATCACGGATGTTGACGCTTCCTTCTCTCTATTCCTTCCCGCATAAAAAGAATGCGCGCAAGTTGATCGCGTAGGAGGTCAGTCGCTTCTATACAGCCGCCGCAGGTGCGTTACGCTCGTCCGCGCCGCCGCGCCCCCGCCGCACAGTGGTTCGAAAATCGAACGTAGAAGACTTAGGGTTTAAAAAAAATTTACTTCTTGTTTTCGATATTTTTATTATGTTAACGTATTGTCCATATTATTACAGATATTTTTTAATCAAACACTTTTTTTTCTTAGCCTAACAGTTTAGGAGATATTCCACTTTTATGGTTTTCAATGTATGAAAATAATTTAAAAAAATTAATTCCTCAAAAACCTTAAAATATATTACATAATTCTTTTCATGATACGATTAAGTAACTATTCGACTATTTTCATGCAAACGCTGTACTCTCGCAAATGCTCGCAACTCTGCACAGTGGACAATTTATGTGAATTTTGTTTTTAAAATTAACTCATTCAAATTGTGTCACCCTACAACTCTACTTAAGAAATACTTCAAAAACAGGATTACAGGATGAATGCTCCGCAAAGATTTAAATGCTAACTGTTAACACTTGTTAGCAAATTAGGGTTATAAAAAGTTTAAAACTGGCTCATCAATTTTATAAATTGTAGGGTATGCATACATTGGAGTTCAAAAAAGCTAGTATACTATTAATCAGTGTAGAATAATACAAATTTCGTTCATACATACCACTGTCATATCTACAACATAGAATAAAATAAATTGCGTTTTGTTAATTATTTTTTCATAGAATATTTATTTCTATAATAATAACATTTAATATTTGCCGCTGATTAATGCATACCATGAGTATACCACCCGAGTCAAAGAATTCATCTTGAAAAAGAAAGATAAGCTTATACTTACGCCAGAAAAATCTCTTGGAACCATGCTATCTACAAAACTGACCAAATGGCAATATAACGCCATGAGAGCGATAACACAGAAGGAAGGAGTGACTCTTTTTCCTTCATACTATAAAATAATAAAATCTAAAGAAGAGTGCTACCCAGCAAAAGAAGACGTCACAATCATTGAGACAAATGTACAAATAAAATTACAATCTTTATTAGATTTGCCAACGAAAAGGCTATTCATGCTTATATCGGATTACGATAACGAGAATGTGGAGTACAAATTAGAAAGCAAGTGGGGAGTAGACGGAGCTTCAAACCAAAGCACCTATAAACAAATTCTAACCGAAAATAGCGACGATTCGTGTGTCTATATGGCAAGTCTGGTACCCATAAAGCTTACTTGTGGCGAGAAAACAATGTGGAAAAATAATAGACCTAACTCGACTGAATTTTGTAGACCGATGTTTTTTAAATTTAATAAAGAGACAGCATTAAATGTTACCAGTGAGGTCAGTGCGATACAAACCGAAATTCAGAACTTGGTATCGACTCAAATAAATAACAAACATGTAAAACACGTGCTTTATTTGACGATGATTGACGGCAAAACATCTTCGATTCTCAGTGATACGTCAACTCAGCGCTGTGATATTTGTAAATTGACACCGAAGGAGACAACCAACTTGAAATTCCTGGAATCAGTGGATTCGATCGAAGGTGACAAGGAGATGTTATAAATACGGGTTCTCACCCTCCATGCGTGAATATGCATGATTGAGTGTCTATTACATATATCTTATAAGATCGAATGCAGAAAGTATCATCCAACAAAAGAAGAAAAATTGAGAGTGGAAGAGAGGAAACTTCGAATCCAAGAAGACTTTCGAAATGAGACAGGCCTTCTATTGGACATCGTTAAACAAGGGCATGATACTACTAACGATGGCAACACTTCCAGAAGATTTCTTGCAAAATATCTAATGGCACTGCAACAATAACCGGAGTTGACGAAAATCTAATACATCGACTATATGTAATACTAGAAACTCTATCGTCTGGAAAATTGGTTGATGTTATAAAATTTAAAGAGTACACAAAAGAAACTTACAGACTATACATAGAGGTGTACAGCTGGTATTATATGCCACCGAGTATGCACAAAATACTCGCTCACGGAGGAGACTTGATAGCAGAGTTCGGCTTAATGCCCATCGGACATTTATCGGAAGAAGCCTCAGAGGCGAGAAACAAAAACGTTAGAGAGTACCGACGAAATCACGCGCAGAAGTTTCTAGATTAGCTACAAATGAGGATATTCTTCACCACTTACTACTCACTTCTGATTCCTACTTATCCACCATTCGACCTAAACTAGAGAAGAACACAAGACACCACTAGTAGATGTTCGTAAATTATTAATTTTATCAAATGACGGCAAAGAAAACATCGTATTCATAGATGTCGAAAATGTTTCACCGCTGTAATTTACATAATATTTAAGTTTGTAACATTTTTTCTGACTAGTGGACTAGGCCTACTGGGGAAACCACTTAAAAAAAATACGCCTGGTACTTAACTTCAAGGGTGGTGTGGAATAAAGTACTAATTAATAAAAACATTTATTTAAGTACTAAGTAATTAAACACATTGTTATTATTATAGAAATAAATTCAGTCGAGTTAGGTCTATTATTTTTCCACATTGTTTTCTCGCCACAAGTAAGCTTTATGGGTACCAGACTTGCCATATAGACACACGAATCGTCGCTATTCTCGGTTAGAATTTGTTTATAGGTGCTTTGGTTTGAAGCTCCGTCTACTCCCCACTTGCTTTCTAATTTGTACTCCACATTCTCGTTATCGTAATCCGATATATGCATGAATAGCCTTTTCGTTGGCAAATCTAATAAAGATTGTAATTTTATTTGTACATTTGTCTCAATGATTGTTAGCAATGATAGATAGCATGGTTCCAAGAGATTTTTCTGGCGTAAGTAAATGCTTATCTTTCTTTTTCAAGATGAATTCTTTGACTCGGGTGGTATACTCGTGGTATGCATTAATCAGCGGCAAATATTAAATGTTATTATTATAGAAATAAATATTCTATGAAAAAAAAATTTACAAAACGCTATTTATTTTATTCTATGTTGTAGATATGACAGTGGTATGTATGAACGAAATGTGTATTATTCTACACTGATTAATAGTATACTAGCTTTTTTGAATTCCAATGTATGCATACCCTACAATTTATAAAATTGATGAGCCAGTTTTAAACTTTTTATAACCCTAATTTGCTAACAAGTGTTAACAGTTAGCATTTAAATCTTTGCGCAGAATTCATCCTGTAATCCTGTTTTTGAAGTATTTCTTAAGTAGAGTTGTAGGGTGACACAATTTGAATGAGTTAATTTTAAAAACAAAATTCACATAAATTGTCCACTGTGCAAAGTTGCGAGCATTTGCGAGGGTACAGCGTTTGCATGAAAATAGTCGAATAGTTACTTAATTGTATCATGAAAAGAATTATGTAATATATTTTAAGGTTTTTGAGGAATTAATTTTTTAAAATTATTTTCATACATTGAAAACCATAAAAGTGGAATATCTCCTAAACTGTTAGGCTAAGAAAAAAACGTGTATGATTAAAAAATATCTGTAATAATACGGACAATACGTTAACATAATAAAAATATCGAAAACAAGAAGTAAATTTTTTTTAAACCCTAAGTCTTCTACGTTCGATTTTCGAACCACTGTGCGCCGCTTCTAAGAGCTCGCTAAAAACCACGTCATCGCCGCGTCACGTCGTCGCCGCAGGTGAATGTGTCATATTCCCGGAAGTGCGCCAGCCAACGACGGGGGCCCCCTGGATCATGAAGAAGGCACTAATCGTGAGTCCTGAGTGTTTCCTAACCGTTATATAAGTGTCAACTTACCTACCTTTGTCTAAGTGGTGACATAAATTTGGTCATTCTTATTATTTTATCCATTTATTTCCACATTTCTTTTTATACAAATTTTACATTTTTTTTTTTTAATTAAAACCTAAAATTAATATAAAAACAAACGGAGTTTCCACCACCGGCGGCGGGGCGAGCCCAGGCTACCGATGGTCGGGTCCCAAAGAGAGGAACCTCCGGACGATGCGTGCAGTGTCGAGCAGGGCTGCCTTCTGGATCTGGCCCTTGACCCAACCACTCAGCGAGAGCCTCTTAAGGTGGTCATAGAGGCTCTTCGCTATCAGCCCATGCGCTGATACGACTATGGGCACAACGATCGTCGAGTCGACGGGCCACATTTTGGTAACCTCGTGCTGCAGATCCAGATACTTCAGCATCTTCTCTGCTTCCTTACTGACGAGGTTACCATCGTGCGGCACGGCGATATCGACGAGCGTTGCAAGCCTCGCCTCCCGGTCCACTATCACAATATCAGGTCTATTCGCAAGAATAGTCCTATCTGTAATAATGGACCGGTCCCAGTAGAGTGTGACATGACCGTTCTCGAGAACTGGCGGTGGATTGTACTTATAGTAAGGCACCTCGGTACCCACAAGGTTGAACTTTAAGGCAAGTTGCTGGTGGATAATCCTGGCTACTAGGTTGTGTCTATGCAGATACTCGGTGTTGGCAAGCTGCGAACAACCGGAAATCACATGTCTGAGGGACCGTATAAATACAGTCCATGAAACGTAATATTAACATTTTATATTCATGAAAATGGTTGGCAACTATAGCACGCACGACGATATGCAAGCTAGGATGGAAAAATAAAAAAATTAAAATTAAGTTTGTTTAATAAAACACCTTCTATGTATTATTACTACTTATATAAATTACAATTGTCATTTACATAAATTTCTAACTATAGTTAACACATCATTGTATAATAGGTGCAAAAAATAAGTTTGTGTTTGCGACTACCTACATACTGCCTGTGCCTGTGCGGTGTGCACGGGTTACGTACGATACGACAAAGTTATCATTTTCGAACTGTTGTTCGCGCCTCAATCTTTAGTTATGAATGTATCATTCATTAGTTGATATTATTACAAATATGTGGTTTCCATTTAATCCAACTGGATTATAATTAGACCTCTCACATTGTAGAAGTATACTTACCTGCTTGCTCAGCACATTATAGGAATTCAACTGCCCTCACTAATGAACATTTAAAAGTTGAAGGTTGAAGGTCGCACTGAAGGTGCGCCTCGTGCAAGTCTAGAACCTAGTAGGTACTTAATCAATTATAAATAACTGTAATTAAAAGGAAAACCTGAAAACATACTGATAAAGTAATTCGATTATCTACATCTCATAATCGTCAATTACTTGTATTAATTTCCCTTCGCGGATTTATATGTATATAGATATAATTAAATTAGTTCAATTAAATATAATTAAACTCTGAATATTCTAATAATCTACTTTATTTCAGTACTTGTTATTATTTAGTACTGTTTAGTTATATATATAGTTCTAGGTAATATCATTTATTCGTTTGAACTATGTCCTAGTTTATATATAATCAAACTGTAACTATTCGATTTGCAGTTTTGACTTCTCATTCGCAGATGCATGCCTACTTCACTAGGACTAAAGTTGCGCCTCGTGAGAGTCCAATCTATTAAATATTAATTAACAATAAAGAATAAAAATTTATATTTATAATTAAGAATGATAACTTTGATTGATTGGTAAAATTTAATTCAATTTCATTACATTTTTTATTAAATTTATCATTTAACTGATTTATTTAATTTCTAACAGTTAAATATAACTAATATTTAACCTTCTGGCTATCACATGCGTACTTAATAAGTGCAAGTAGTAAGTAATACTTACCTATATTAACTAATAGTAGCTACTTTACGTAAGTACGTTACTAATGACAATGTTAATATTTTTTAATAAAACAAAAAATAATATATCTTTTATAATAATTTAATTTTAATACTGAAAAGTTATTAATTAATTCGCACGCAGCACTCCATTATTAACTGCCATCTGCCACTCATACTCACCTACAAATTGGTCTTGTAGGTACCTACGTTGATTAATTGAATTTAAGTATTTACTTACGCGCTCACTGATTTCACAAAGCCGTATTGGTTACGTGGTAATAAAAAAAATTTCACCTTCAGAGCAAGCATTAAGGGCTAAACAGAAATTAATCTGTATGCGCAGAGAGCGTCTCTTTCAACAGATACAGATATGTCTTGATGTAGCTGGTGAAGCTCCCAAATGCGATAAAAAATTATCCGAGTTTAGAGCTCGTTACTCGCGCATCGAGGAAATCAGGAGAGCATTTGAAACGGTACAAGATGAATACAACCAAGTTGAGTTGGACCTCAACCCCGATAGTGAGCCGCAGGTTCATCAATCGTCTAAAGCGTTTGATGAGTTGTATTATACAATTCAAGTGGCGGCTGAGACACTATTACCGGCGCCACAGGGTGAATCCTCACAAACACCTGGTATCTCGCAAAGCGATAAAAGTGCGCACAAGTTGGTCAATGCAAAATTACCACAACTTGATCTGCCAAAATTTGATGGTCAATTACAGATGTGGTCTCATTTCCACGATACCTACCAATCATTGCTTCACAACAATAGCTCGAAATCACCAGTGAAGAAGTTTCACTACCTCATCTCGTGCTTGTCCGGGCCACCGCTCGCGCTAGCGCACACTCTGCCCATAACCAATTTGAACTATTAATTACTATCGGAATTACTATCCGATAAATATCAAAACAAACGAATTTTGGCGACACACTTTTTAGACAAGATGTTCAACTTTCAGTCACTCTCAAAACAAACCCTGACCAACTTAAATATGTTTTTAAAAACCTTTTTCGAATCAATGTCCGCCCTGAGGGCGCTGAAGTTAACAGACCTTTCAGAATTTATACTTTTTTACTGTGCGGTGAGGAACTTGGACCCGGAAACTAGAAAAACGTTTGAAACAAAATATGCATCAGTCGAAATCCCGTCCTTTGAGCAGTTGATCGAATTTGTTCAAGAACAAATCAAAATAATTTAATTATCTCAAAATAATCACAGTGAGACAAAGGCTGAGCAGTACAACAAATCATATAAATTTCAAAGTAAGCAACGAAATGTGTCAAAGGGCTCTCTAGGGACTGCTCCGGCGAGCGGATATTGTCCGCTGTGTAAAATGTCACACAAGATCTATAGTTGCGATAAGTTATTAAAAATGAATGTTGCTACATGTTAGAATACAGAAGGTGCGCGCTCTTAACTTGTGCACGAACTGCTTGCGCGGTCCACACGCTAGGCGCGACTGTCTGTCAGCATCAAAGTGTTCGCATTGTGGACAACGTCACCACTCAGTTCTTCATTTAAATAATCATCAGACTATGGTTGCCTCGGCCGACGAGCCCGCCCAACTAAATGAAGTTACTCAAGATGATGAGCCTTTTCAGCAACAATCAGAGGATGAAGACGATGCATTTGAAACGAGCGTGACTTGTCATACGTCTACTGATAATGCACCTAACTTTACGACTGTCTTGCTTGGTACAGCGATTGTGCAAATCAAGGATGCATCTGATACATATCGACCTGTACGCGCATTGATCGATAGCGCGGCTCAAAATTCATTCATGACGTCGAATTGCGCACGGCGATTGGGGTTGACATTTAATAAATGTAACATTGTAGTCGCAGGTCTAGGTCAAAGCACTTTACGTAAACCTAAAGGTTTCGTGACGTGTCTAATTGCCACGAACGACAATGAACATTTGGTAACGGATGCAATCGTTCTCCCTAGTATAACCTCATCCATGCCGACGAAACAAATTCCAAGCGAAGCGTGTGACCGTTTTAAAGGATTAGTTTTGGCAGATCCTAGTTTTGACACCCCATCGCCCACCGAACTTCTGTTGGGAGCAGACGTTTACCGAGACATCTACGATGGTAAACGTCGAAAAGGCATATGGCGTCGATGGCATACGATGTGCCAACCTCCAAAAACGACTACTGCGTTATTCACGTCGACCGTAACCTTGGAGGATACATTAAAACAATTTTGGGAAATTGGACAATCACCCTCCACTAAATCATTTAATCCCGATGATTTTGAATGCGAAAACATATCTATAGACGGGTATAATCGCGACGAGGACGGCCGGTACCTTGTTCCGCTACCATTCAAACACAATTGTTCTAATCTTGGCCAGTCGTATGAACAGGCACTATCTCGTTTCCGTAACTTGGAACGACGTCTAGAGCGTCAACCCGAATTGAAAGGGGCTTACGTCAAATACGTCAATGAGAGAATATGAACGGCTGGGTCACATGCGGCTAACAAATTCCTCGAATAACGATCCTGATCGATATGTTATACCGCATCATTGTGTACTAAAACCATCTAGCTCAACCACAAAATTAAGAACCGTATTTGATGCGTCAGCAAAAACATCATCAGGTTATTCTCTAAATGAATTGTTGTATTCCGGACCCAAATTGCAAACCGATATAGTGGCTGTTATTTTAAAATTTCGACTTCACGCTCTAGTGTTTACAGCAGATATAAGTAAAATGTACCGCCAAATTTTGATCGTACCCGAACATCGAAAATATCAACATATACTCTGACGTGAATCTGTTAATACGCCCGTGTTGGAATACGAACTCAACACCGTCACATATGGCGTGTCGTCGGCCCCGTACTTAGCACTGCGCACACTAAGAAAGTTAGCTGAGGATGAAGGTCATAACTATCCAAAAGGTGCGGACATACTCAATCATGACATATACGTGGACGATGTCGTGACGGGAACTGACACCCTTCAACAGGCATGTTACGAACTAGGCACGTAATAAAAATAATGTAAAAAAAAGCATTCCAAATTCGAACAGTGTGACATGTCTGCGATGGAAAAAAATTACAACAAGGAAAAAATGGTTGTCAAATAAAATGTAAAATGCATAAAAAAATCATTTTCATTTAATAGTTAACAAAGTGGTCCTTCGATGCTATTAAATTCAGCGAAATGGAGACCAGGAGTACAGCGCGGAAGAAGATTGAACCGGTAACCGACCTCGGTCACGGAGAGGTAACCGAGGGAGCGGAGGTCTTGCTTCCTCAACATGGTGCCGGAACACCTTCCGCTTCCTCGGTTTCTATATTATCGAGCCGCTCATCGGCCAAAATTAAAGCCCGTACTCTTACGGTACAAGCCCAGCATGCTCGTCGGCTAGTAGAAATAGAGAGAACCGCCGCCTCCGCCGCCTCGGCCGCCGCCGCCTCCGCCGCCGCCGCCTCCGCCTCCGCCGAGCGGGAGCGCGCCGCAGTCGCGGCGGCCGTGCAGAGCGCGAGCGTGCCGTGGCAGAGCGCGAGCGTGCCGCGGCCGCGGCCGCCGCCGTGGCAGAGTGCGAGCGCGTCGCGGCCGCCGCGGTGGCTGAGCGCGAGCGGGTCGCTGCCGATCTAGAGCTGCAAGCTTCAATAGCTGCTATTGAATTAGAGCATAGTTCATGTAGCCACGCAAGCAGTCGCCACAGCATCTATACAGATCCGGCTAATATTGAATCGTGGATAAATAAATCTAAACATAATTCTTTTGCATCACAGATTAATGAAGAGCGTATAGAAGTCCGCGGCGAACGGCCCGATCCCTGCCCGGGCATATGCCCGGCCGATCCCCGCCCGGTCTCACCCCAGGTGGACAACCACTGCTCCCCGCCCCCACCGCACCACCCTGCGCCCGCTGATGAAGCGGTCGTCACGGTACTAGACTCGGTACCGCTGGTGGTGGAGGTGCCTGCGGCGGCGGAGGCCAGTTAATCGGTCAGACAACGAAAAGTCTAGGATAAGCATGAAACTACCTTCTTTCGACGGGAAGACACCTGCCGATTGGCTTTTTTTCAAGCGTTGTTTCTTAGATACAGAGGCGTCATATACGCCAACTGAAAACGTAGCACGTCTAACGTACGCGCTGCGCGGAGCCGCGCGCGATGCTGTCGGCGCGCTACTGGTGGCGGCGCACAAGCCCGCGCCGGTCCTGCGCGCGCTCGAACGAAGGTTCGCGAGACCAGAAGTTATTGTGTTACAGGAGATAGCAGCGGCACGCGCGCTCCCGAAGATAATAGGTCACGAAGGTAAAGATGTCATTTTATTTGCCTCCCGCGTGCGAAGCTGCGTCGAAACAATAAAGCTACTAGACCAGCTACCTTACTTACAATCACCAGAATTATACAATGCGCTGATTGGGAAATTATCTCCACTCTTACGTGCGAGGTGGATGAATTATGCTTCTGCGAGTAACGGTACTGTATCGAAGTTAGAGTGGCTTGCCAACTTCCTAGACCGTGAAGCGGATATGCACATGAAGTTTGGTTATGTCACAAATGTAATGCCTTCAACGAGCACGGTACATCAGGTTGTAGTAACAAATGATATGTCACACTCAACTAAAACAAAGGATATTTCTTTCTCAAATTCGAATCCTGGGAGAGTACAGACTGATTGCCTTTGCTGTCACGGTCCTCATACACTAGATAATTGTGACAAGTTTCGTGCCATGTCTACTGACAAGAGATGGGTACTAGTCAAAGAAATTAAAGTATGTCATAATTGTTTAAAACGAGGATCACATCGTTATAAAACATGCAATGCCAAAACGTTATGTGGAGTGGTAGGCTGTAAATATCGTCATAATAAATTGTTACATGAGCCTCAGAAAATTAATTCCGGCGGTGGCGATGATGGTGACAATAGCTACACGGATGCTACACCGACAGTGGAGCTAGTGACCCACACCGCCCCGCGCAGTGTTCCTGATCCTGACACTACCGAAAGCAGACACCAACAGTTCGTCGATAAACAACCTCTCTTAAAAGTTATTCCGGTTTCTGTAAGTGGACCGAATGGTAGCATCGACACATATGCATTGTTAGATGACGGTACTACGGCAACGTTCGTAGATGAGAAAATTACAAAACAAATAGGAGCAAAGGGCCCGAAAGGTACACTTCATGTAGATTGCATGGGACACCTCTCCAAAGACACTGATGTAGAGTACGTAGATTTTTTCATAAGGGGACGTCAGTGTAGTGAAGTATATCATGTGAAGAGGGCTAGATCCATAGTCGATTTGGGAATTAAACAACAAACGGCTGTTATCGACGATGTTCAGAAGTATTCACATCTCAAAGACATAGCTCACCTTCTATGTTACGAATAGGGTAAACCTATGGTCATGATTGGGACTGACAACTGGCATCTGACACTTACACGAGAAACACGAGAGCGTGGGCCATCTGAACCAGTAGCCTCGCGCACAGCTCTCGGTTGGGTACTGTATGGCTTCGGCTCCAGTAAAACCAAGCCTGTAGCCTTTGTCAACCATATGCTCTGCCTCGACAATGATATTGATGATTCCGATAGCTTGACGAATTTAACAAATCTAATAAAAAATCAATACCGGCTAGATTCGATAGGTATATGTATGAAGGAAAGTAGAAGTGTAAATGACGAACGCGCATTGAAAATACTAGATGATACGGTTTGTCGTTTACCGTCAGGTCGATTTGAAACAAGTTTGTTGTGGAAATCTAACGATATACAAGTACAGAATAGTTTTCACCTAGCATTATCACGTTTTGAAAGTTTAGAGACGAAGATGTCCAAGGATATAGAGTACGCAGAATTATACAGAAAAAATATAAAAAATATGCTTGACAAAGGCTACGCAGAAGAATGTGTCTCAGAATCTTCTTCATCCTCTTTGGTATGGTATCTTCCACACTTTGGTGTGACAAATCCGCACAAAACAGGAAAGCTGCGTATAGTGCATGACGCTGCTGCGAAATACCAAGGTGTAAGTCTGAATTCGCTAATCCTTCCTGGCCCAGATCTGTTGCAACTACTATTAGATATACTTTTTCGATTCAGGGAAGGTAAAATCGCTCTCAATGCTGATATTTGTGAGATGTTTCCCCAAATAAAAGTACGCGAGCGCGACAGAGACGCCCAGCGTTTTCTATGGCGCGATAGCCCATATGAACCGCTTAAAACATATCGTATGTCGTCTATGATGTTTGGAGTGGCATCTAGTCCATGCACAGCTTTGTACATTAAAGATAAGAATGCCACTGAACTAAAAGATGCGTACCCTTCAGCCACAGAATCTATAGTAAAAGATCACTACATGGATGACTACATAGGTAGCTTAGATTCTGCAGAAAAGGCTGCTCAATTAGCTTCAGACATTATACACGTTCACAACTGTGCTGGTTTTCAAATGCGTGCGTGGGTGTCCAATAATCCTACCGCTTTGTCTCTTGTGCCTGAAGAGTTACGTCTACACTCCAGCTCTGACACAGAAGTAGCTTCACGAACCTCTTCAGGCAATGTGCGCATTTTAGGTCTCATTTGGAAACCTGCACACGACACAATCACTTGGGAAACTACCCAACTGTGATCATCTACCTAAAGAATTTACCAAAAGAAAAGTACTTTCTCTTGTTATTCAATTATTTGATCCTCTAGGAGTACTTACACCTATCATAGCAAGAGGTCGTATCATATTTCAACAGTTGTGGCGGGCTGGTCTAACTTGGGATGAGGAACTTCCTCGTCAATACCAGTCCATGTGGCGAGACTGGCTTGAAGATTTGACATCCATTAAGAATTTGCAAATTCCCAGATGCTACTCCTGCATGCAAACTCCTGTGGAATGTGAGTTACACGTTTTTTCAGATGCTAGCGAGCTAGCTTTCGCGACTGTCGCATACTGGCGCTTTAAATATATAGATGGAAGCGTGAAACTCGCACTCATAGGAGGTAAAGTTCGCGTATCACCACTTAAACCAGTTTCGATACCTCGTCTGGAGCTGCAAGGCGCGTTGATTGCCGCGCGTTTTGCGAATACTATACTTCAAAGTCATAGACTAAAACCAGTAAAGATTGTTTTTTGGTGTGATTCCATGACAGTCCTCGGATGGATACGTAGCGATGCTCGCTCGTTCAAGCCATACGTTGCCCACAGGGTAGGTGAGATAGTCGACACAACTGATACATTGAATTGGAAGTGGGTACCGAGTGGTTTGAACGTGGCCGATGAACCAACACGCTTATCTCGGGGCATCGTAGACAAAGAATGTAGATGGATTTTAGGTCCTGAATTTCTTTTGGACTCCCCAGAATTCTGGCCAACAGAGCCCAAGCGCGAGAGTTCTGAAAATGACAGAACTAAAACCGAAATTGGTGAACGTACATGTTGTGATATGTGCACCAACTTCGGCTGACCCTAATCGTTTCAGTAAGTGGTCACGTTTAGTAAGAGCAACTGGCCGAGCACAACAATTCATTAGAATTGTAAAACATAGGGCGTTAGCTAGATTACCGTCAGACCGAACTCCGACCGACCGAAAAGCTAAGCTGAAGCTCACACCGTTGACTGCCGAAAATCTTCAAGCTGCTGAACTACAAATAATACGATGCTGTCAAGCAGATAGCTTCAAAGAAGAGATATCCTGTCTTCGTGCTCAAAAGCCGTTACTACGTGGCAGCAGACTTTCAAATTTGTCACCCGCTCTAGACAATGATGGAATTTTAAGATTATCCGGACGTATCACCGCTGTTCAAGGTGTCGACGAACAAACAAAACGACCTATAATTCTCGACGGTGCACACAGATCCACACGGCTGCTGGTTCTACATTATCACGAAAATGCAGGACACGCTTATAATGAAACTGTTGTAAATGAAATGCGCCAACGATACTGGATACTACACCTCAGAAGCATCGTAAGATCAGTCGCTCATCATTGTCAGCATTGTCGTGTTCGCAAAGCTACGCGGACACAGCCACCAGTCGGCGATCTCCCCGAAGAAAGAATGGCACATCATCATCGCCCATTTACCTTTGTGGGCTTAGATTACCTCGGGCCCGTCCAAGTCACTATTGGCCGTCGTAAAGAAAAAAGATACATAGCCTTATATACTTGCTTAACTGTTCGAGCCGTTCACCTTGAAATTGTGAATAGTTTATCTTCCGATTCAGCCATCATGAGCCTAAGAAGATTCGTCGCACGAAGAGGTTGCCCAACATGAATTCTCTCGGACAATGGAACCGCATTTGTTGGAGCCAATACAGAATTGCCTGCGGTCTACAGAGAAGCAATGGAAGATTTCGCTGCAAACAAAGGCATACAGTGGCGTTTCATCCCTCCTGAAGCTCCGTTCATGGGCGGCGCGTGGGAGCGCCTAGTTCGAAGCGTGAAAACAGCTCTAGCAACCACCCTCAAGGAGAGACACCCGCGGGAAGAGGTATTGAGCACTCTCCTCGCAGAAGCGGAAGCACTAATCAACTCTCGCCCCTTGACTTATATTCAACCTGAAAGAGAAGAAGAATCCCTTACACCGTTCCACTTTATCCTGGGCAGTTCTTCTGGAGACTCTCTGAAACCGATTTTGGACGACGCCGATCTTCTTCGCCGAAGTGACTGGAAAAAGGCTTTGAGACTAGCTGATCATTTTTGGAAAAGGTGGATTAAGGAATACCTTCCAACATTGTTGCCGCGTCGTTCACCTCAACACACTTCCCCGAATTTGAACATTGGAGATCTCGTTTTTATAGCGGACCCGAACCTACCGAGAGGAACATGGCCTCGGGGACGGATCATCAACGTGTTCCCAGGAAAAGATGGGATAGTGAGGTCATTAGAAGTAAAAACTATAGGGGGCACCTTACGTCGCCCGTCTAAAAATATCGTAAAAATACCCACATTCAACTAATAATTTATAATTTGAGTAAGTTTAAGGATAAAGTTTAGTTATGTTAGTTTAAAACTATTATGTTTGTGTGAGTTCTTACGTAATATGCGTAGGTAGAAATGTACTCGTATCTTAGTTTTATGATATTGTTTTCTTTTAATCGTTGTGCTCTAGTTAGGAAATTAGGTAGAAGCATTACTTTGTTTATGGGAGTGTTAAGAACTAGGCACGTAATAAAAATAATGTAAAAAAAAAGCATTCCAAATTCGAACAGTGTGACATGTCTGCGATGGAAAAAAATTACAACAAGAAAAAAATGGTTGTCAAATAAAATGTAAAATGCATAAAAAAATCATTTCCATTTAATAGTTAACAAGGCATTAGAAATCCGAACTCAACTTGTTGGCCTGTTGGCACGCGGTGGGTTCGAGCTAAGAAAGTGGTCAAGTAATTGTCCAGAGTTTTTGAGTGAACTTCCATCTGAAGATTGCGAGATACCGAGCTCTTTTCTTTTGGATGGAGTTGATTGTACGATCAAAATATTAGGCATTTATTGGAATCCCGCAACTGACTCATTCTCTTATTCTACTGATGTTGTCGACCCTACTTGCACAAAGCGCGCAATTTTAGCCCAAATTGCGCGTATTTTTGATCCTCTCAGGTGGGTATCGCCAGTGGTATTCCGTGCAAAATGCATAATGCAACGCTTGTGGCGATTGGGGTTGAAGTGGGATGAACCTGTTCCCAATGACATCTATAACGATTGGAAGGAGTTCATTGAGTAGTTGCCGCTACTGTCACAAGTTAAAATTGACAGACTCGTTTTGGGAACTGGCTCAAAAATAGGCCAGTTAATTGGGTTCTGCGACGCGTCAGAACTAGGCTATGCGTGTGTAGTGTACCTGAGAGTGAATTTCGTGAAGAGTGAAAGGAGTCAAATCCATTTACTCATGTCCAAATCCAAAGTGGCTCCATTAAAGACATTATCTATTCCACGTCTGGAGCTATCAGGTGCACTTATCTCCGGTTACTTAAATACTTGCAAACGACTCTTCAATCAAACATTGAACTGGGTACGCCGTTTGCGCTCACAGATAGTGCTACGGTTCTCGCGTGGCTTCGAACACCGCCAAGCGTCCACTCAGTATCCACTTCCCGAAACAAAGTCTACAGTACTCGTGTCCGGAGAAGAGGAACCTAAATGTTCACCATGGATTTTATTATCGGAACGTTTTTCAAAACTAGGAAGACTGCAAAGGACTATTGCGAATATTATTCGTTTTGTAAAAAATTGTCGTGTGCCAAAACAAAATCGCGTCGGTAGTCCGCTAACATGCAGAGAAATAAATGATTCCCTCCTTTTGCTGGTAAGGGATGTACAATCTGTGTTTTTTTCTTTAGATATCACCAACATTGAAAAGGGCCAATTGTGTACAGGCTCCCTCCAAAGATTATGTCCCTTTCGTGATGCTCAAGGGCTCCTCAGAGTAGGAGGTCGTCTAAAAAATGCGAATCTACCGGATTATGCAAAACACCCAATACTGATCCCAAAATTGTGTCACCTTACTAGACTGATTGTTGATTTCTATCATCAAGCGTATTTACATGTAGGTCCTCGAACACTTCAAAGCTTGATACAACGTAAATTTTGGATTATCGGACTTCGTAATGTTATACGATCAAGATTGTCAAAGTGCGTCACGTGCTACAAAAATAAGCCTGTTCATTGTCAACCCATCATGGGTGACCTTCCAACATCACGCCTTCAACAAGGGCGATGTTTTCTTAATATAGGTATCGACTTTGGCGGTCCCTTCATGATCAAAGAGAGCAAACGTAGGAACGCTAAGCTGAGCAAGGCATATGCTGTCTATTTATTTCCTTTTCCGTGAAGGCAATTCATTTGGAGCTGGTATCTGAAATGTCAACCGACGCCTTTTTAGCATCATTCGATCGATTCACTGTGTGACGGCACCAAGAACCAAGGGATTCTCCGAACATACCGCTATTAATTGAAATAAGGACCCATGACATGTTAGCCGAAGCTCTCTTTAAAATAAATAAAATATTATAAATAGAGGGTCACACACTTAAGAGTTCGACGAATCGCTTGTAGGTCCGCCATAAATTGACAAGAAAGGTCAACCAGGATTTTTTCTTGTAATATGGGGAACATAACCAAATCATACTAATTATAAATCTGTAAGGGGTGGTCATGGAGTAAGTTACTTGTTTTACTGTTTTACTAGGTTAAGAACTCTAAGCCTGATACTAAAATTAAACCGACGATTTTTTTTTATCATTTCTGTATGTAGGTATGTTAGGTTCCTCCGTGATTCTTAAACCGATCATCCAATTTCGATGAAACTTAGTTAAAGCCCATTCAACTATACTGTGCAGGCTAAATGAATGTACCTAGGATAGCGAGCTTATTTACCTTTTCCTTTTAAAAATACGAATTTCACACGAGCGAAGCCTCGGGCAAAGGACAAGGAGACTGCACACTAGCGGCGCACATGTAGCTCATAAATTACTATGAGTGAGTGGACGGCACCGGATAGGCGAGAGTTTTTGTGTCACTGGTCCGTGTATCTGACAAGATGTCGCTAGAGGCCGTTGGAATTTTAGAAAAAAAAAAAACAAAAACCACGAATGCTTGTAGACATTATTTGTATTGAGCAAGTACTGTGCAGATATGAAAATGGTTTTCAGACACAATTCGCGGCCCTGCTCCAACCGAACCTGGGGCGCCGCCGCATCTGGGAGAAAGTTCACCAGCGAGATGCGAGCTCCTCGCACGAGGAAGGTCGAGCAGCAGCACACCGTGATGAGCAGAAAGCTGCCAAACCCTGAGGCGCGAAATGCGTTTCGGAGGAGGAACCGCCTCCGCTCGCCTGAGAGAAGGCGTCACCGCGCTGCTCTTCACGAGGGAGGTGGAAGTTCGGTAGATATCATCGCATAAAGATGCGCGGAGAACCGCGGCGAGAAGTGAAAACGTGATAAGTGGTGCATTAATTAAAATTGATGCTTTGGCAGTGAAAGTGATGTTAGGGTGAGCGTTCGCGTTGGACAATAGACTTTATTGTGCGGAAATTGTATAGAATTATGTACTTGTATTACTTTTACAGAATACGGACTATATAAACATCATGTAATAATAGCATTTGATTTTATGGATGTCTCCAATTTAGCATTTAGAAAATCATGTCACAAAAATAGATAAGTAGTTAACCACACAAGGAGAATACCTACGGGAGACGCAACGCTACTGCGTTTGTATTGGAGCACGGCTAGCCAAAAATCCCTACTACTACGAAAATCGAAATCGCAATTTAATCTTTTATGACGTGACTTGTCTATCTCCGTTACCCATATCGCGCCCCGCGATATGGAGAGAGACAGAGCGAGCAAGGCGAGCGACAGGTTTGTTATCGCTGGCTTGGCTCGGGTATCTGGTAGTAAGAGCCGACCGTCCGACCAATCGGAAGCCTTGCTTGACGGCAACTTGACGGGATCACTACGAATGCCAGTCTGACGGACAATGATGGTGCGGTATATTTGTGAAATTTGAAATTGTTATTTGTAATATTATTTCAAATAGTTTTTACTGAACGAATATTATTGTTTGAATCCAAAAAAAATATTGAAAAATTAAATAAGACTGTTGTTTTAATATTTTTGAAAAGTTGTACTAATAATCAGTGATAGGAATAAGTAGGGCTTATTTACCTAAATTTCGAGGAACAGAGTAAAAGATTGGAGACTTCCTTATGACAATATTTTTTTCCGGTTTAATAATATTCATGGTGTTTTAATTTCGCGATTTGAAAAAAGTTGTCACCATTTTGAACTTTTTAGTTACTGGACCGATTGCTTTCAAAATCGATATCTAGGCGTCTGTGTGGACTCAGAATACGAATCTGTAGTCAAAATAAAAAAGAAGTGGCCGCTATTTTAAACTTTTTAGTTACTGGACCGATTTCTTTCAAAATCGATATCTGGGTGTATGTGTGGGCTCTGAATACGAATCTGTAGTAAACATTTAAAAAAAGTGGCCGCCATTTTGAACTTTTTAGTTTCTGGACCGATTGCTTTCAAAATCGATATCTGGGTGTCTGTGTGGGCTCTGAATACGAATCCGTTGTCAAAATTTAAAAAGTGACCGCCATTTTGAACTTTTTAGTTACTGGACCGATTGCTTTCAAAATCGATATCTGGGTTTATGTGTGGGCTCTGAATACGAATCTGTAGTAAACATTTAAAAAAAGTGGCCGCCATTTTGAACTTTTTAGTAACTGGACCGATTGCTTTCAAAATCGATATCTGGGTGTCTGTGTGGGCTCTGAATACGAATCCGTTGTCAAAATTTAAAAAAAGTGGCCGCCATTTTGAACTTTTTAGTTACTGGACCGATTGCTTTCAAAATAGATATCTGGGTGTATGTGTGGGCTCTGAATACGAATCTGTAGTAAAAAATTAAAAAAAGTGGCCGCCATTTTGAACTTTTTAGTTACTGGACCGATTGCTTTCAAAATCGATATCTGGGTGTCTGTGTGGGCTCTGAATACGAATCCGTTGTCAAAATTAAAAAAAAGTGGCCGCCATTTTGAACTTATTAGTTACTGGGCCGATTGCTTTCAAAATCGATATCTGGGTGTCTGTGTGGGCTCTGAATACGAATCCGTTGTCAAA
Source organism: Nematopogon swammerdamellus (assembly GCA_946902875.1). Classification (NCBI taxonomy): domain Eukaryota; kingdom Metazoa; phylum Arthropoda; class Insecta; order Lepidoptera; family Adelidae; genus Nematopogon; species Nematopogon swammerdamellus. The sequence goes on along the minus strand of OX336341.1, from coordinate 23,721,018 downwards.
ATTTAAAAAAAGTGACCGCCATTTTGAACTTTTTAGTTACTGGACTGATTACTTTCAAAACCCATATCTACATGTCTGTGTGGGCTCTGAATAACAATATGTAGTTAACAGTGGCGGCTGGTGACCTATGGGACTGGGTGTGCGGCGCACTGCACACCCAGTCCCATAGGTACCTAGCGCACGATGTGCGCTAACTTACTCGTAGTACTAAACCCAAACGTGAATCTAATGGATACCGAGACGTGATTTTTTATTTTATTTTCATGTCTGAGTTAATTGCCCAAATTATGTACGACCGAAGGGAAGCACTGACGTGGCACCAAGTTCATCCGGTGTTATGGGCTGACATCACGGATGTTGTAGGTGATGTAGCCAACCGTGCCAGTATCCATAAAAAAAAAAATGTAAAAGTATTCTCACTCAACAGATACATAGTTGAAAGACAAAATAAGGTAAGGATAAAAGTGATAAAATTATTAAAATATATGTAATAAAAATGTACTCACTTTTAGATTGAAATATGTAGGTATAGTGTTTTGAAGAACACGCCAGCGAATTTATGAAAATTATGAAGAAATCAGTCACATACACACACACACCACACACACTACAGTTTGATTGGGTAGGTCTAATATTGTTCTATTTATAATGTAAGTCTATTCGTCGGGTTTTATCTTGCGCAAATATTTCTATCACTTTTTTGTCACGCAGTAGAAACACAACCAGAGTCCTAATTGCTCGAAGAACCAAAGCGACGCTTCACTGCGCAGTGGCCGGCCACTGAGCCGCGGCCGCCGGGGCGCCGCCGCGCGCGAGGCGTGGCCGGCGCGCTCGCCCGCGCCCGCCGGCCAGCCTTGCCGCGCCGGGCAATGAAGAAAACATCACAATGTACTGTTAACTGACGAAAAGTCGTTCAAACTGCTAAAAAACTGATTTGCAAAACATCCCGGCGCGGCAAAGATATATTACGTTCAAAATTTCATCTATATTACGTACAATATTTCATCTAAGCGGCGCCGCGGCGCGGAGCGGCCATTATCGGTCGACGCGACGACGACGGGCCTCGCCCCGAACTGAGAGAGATGGCGCGGCGCGACGAGACGCAGAGTTTAGATCGCTCCCGCCGCGCCCGCGCCCCCCGCCCGCGCGTGCCTGCGGTCAGGTTTACGATCTCGGCTTACATCGGCTCATCGTCGGCTGGCTCGTCGCGACGTGTCGCACGCGCGTCTATCCACAATATACTGTCCTTCTTTTTCCGTCGTGTGTCACACGCAGAATGCATCCTTGTTCCACACATAATCGTATGAAGAGTGTTTTGTTTCACACGGCGGGGCAGTGGCGTTTAAATTTTTTTTATAGTAACACGTTCGCGGTGTTTTTTGATGCACACGGCGGCGAGCTCGGCGGCGATACGTAGTAAGTAGTACGTATTACGTACAGCAAAATCGTGCCTTGTTGTCTAGGAAATAGGAACGAATTCAGTTTGATATTTTTACTTCGATCGGCGAGATTCATGGAGAATGTTTGATATTTTAATTTATTTATTTCTTTCGGGTGAAGGCGCTGTTTGGTGGTAGTGCGGCGCACGAACGCACTTAAGGGCCAGCCGCCACTGGTAGTTAACATAAAAAATATGATATCGATTTTGAAAGCAATCGGTCCAGTAACTAAAAAGTTCAAAATGGCGGCCACTTTTTTTAAATTTTGACTACAGATTAGTATTGAGAACCCACACAGACACCCAGATATCGATTTTGAAAGCAATCGGTCCAGTAACTAAAAAGTTCAAAATGGCGGCCACTTTTTTTAATTTTGATTACAGATTCGTATTCAGAGCCCACACAGACACCCAGATATCGATTTTGAAAGTAATCGGTCCAGTAACTAAAAAGTTCAAAATGGCGGTCACTTTTTTTAATTTTGACAACGGATTCGTATTCAGAGCCTACATAGACACCCAGATATCGATTTTGAAAGCAATCGGTCCAGTAACTAAAAAGTTCAAAATGGCGGCCACTTTTTTTTATTTTTACTACAGATTCGTATTCAGAGCCCACACATACACCCAGATATCGATTTTGAAAGCAATCGGTCCAGTAACTAAAAAGTTCAAAATGGCGGCCACTTTTTTTTATTTTGACAACGGATTCGTATTCAGAGCCTACATAGACACCCACATATCGATTTTGAAAGCAATCGGTCCAGTAACTAAAAATTTCAAAATGGCGGCTACTTTTTTTAAATGTGACTACAGATTCGTATTCAGAGTCCACACTGACACCCAGATGTCGATTTTGAAAGCAATCTGTCCAGTTACTAAAAAGTTCAAAATGGCGGCCACTTTTTTTAAATCGCGAAATTATAACACCATGAATAGGTATTATTAAACCGGAAAAAAATATTGTCGTAAGGAAGTCTCCAATTTTTTACTCTGTTCCTCGAAGTTTAGGTAAAAAAGTCCTACCTATTCCTATCACTGATAATAATAATACTTGGAATAATAATTTTTATTTGTTTGTATTAATTTTGTGTATTTTTATTACCTTTTATAGTTATAATATATGTAAAATTAATATAAATGTAATATAAAATGTGAAATAAAGAATATAAAATACTTATTATAATAATACATAATATACAATATATTAGTTTTGTATAGGTATATTTGTTTTATAATTATAAAAAATAGAAAACGTAATATTAAAGAAATAATAACAATACATATTATAAATTGAATTCATCCATGTCATTGCCATAAAAAAACTAACAACACCCATATACAATAATTGATTTCAAATTTCTTTCCAGTCTGTCAAATTTGCTTATCATGTGTACGCGCCCAGTATGGCGCGCAGTCGTGCTCCTAACTCGCGGAATTTTTGTATTTTACACGCTTTAAGCATTGTATTATCATTAAAATGACCTAATTATGAAAGGTTACGCCATCTTTTGTCATTCCTGATGATCTTGAGCTCTTTCGACACGCACGAACTGCACAAATCGCCATTTTGCGTAGTGCACATATACGTGTTCTTCGTTCCCAAGTCGCGAGCGCACTGACGGTCGATCCCGCAGCAGCGCTATATGTTAGTGCAAATGCTCTAACACGCGGCTAATTTTCCTATATATTAGCGCTCGACGGTTGCCACTCCCGTAGGTATGCTCGGTGCCTACGGGAGACGCAACGCTACTGCGTTTGTATCGGAGCACGGCTAGCCAAAAATCCCTACTACTACGAAAATCGAAATCGCAATTTAATCTTTTATGACGTGACTTGTCTATCTCCGTTACCCATATCGCGCCCCGCGATATGGAGAGAGACAGAGCGAGCAAGGCGAGCGACAGGTTTGTTATCGCTGGCTTGGCTCGGGTATCTGGTAGTAAGAGCCGACCGTCCGACCAATCGGAAGCCTTGCTTGACGGCAACTTGACGGGATCACTACGAATGCCAGTCTGACGGACAATGATGGTGCGGTATATTTGTGAATTTTGAAATTGTTATTTGTAATATTATTTCAAATAGTTTTTACTAAATGAATATTATTGTTTGAATCCAAAAAAAATATTGAAAAATTAAACAAGACTGTTGTTTTAATATTTTTGAAAAGTTGTACTAATAATCAGTGATAGGAAAAAGTAGGGCTTATTTACCTAAATTTCGAGGAACAGAGTAAAAGATTGGAGACTTCCGAGACAATATTTTTTTCCGGTTTAATAATATTCATGGTGTTTTAATTTCGCGATTTGAAAAAAGTGGCCACCATTTTGAACTTTTTAGTTACTGGACCGATTGCTTTCAAAATCGATATCTGGGTGTCAGTATGGGCTCTGAATACGAATCTGTAGTAAAAATTTTAAAAAGTGGCCGCCATTTTGAACTTTTTAGTTACTGGACCGATTTCTTTAAAAATCGATATATGGGCGTCTGTGTGGACTCTGGATACGAATCTATAGTCAAAATTTAAAAAAAGTAGCCGCTATTTTGAACTTTTTAGTTACTGGACCGATTGCTTTCAAAATCGATATCTAGGCGTCTGTGTGGACTCAGAATACGAATCTGTAGTCAAAATAAAAAAGAAGTGGCCGCCATTTTGAACTTTTTAGTTACTGGACCGATTGCTTTCAAAATCGATATCTGGGTGTCTGTGTGGGCTCTGAATACGAATCCGTTGTCAAAATTTAAAAAAGTGACCGCCATTTTGAACTTTTTAGTTAATGGACCGATTGCTTTTAAAATCGACATTTGTTTGTCTGTGTGGGCTCTGAATACGAATCCGTTGTCAAAATCTTAAAAAAGTGGTCGCCATTTTGAACTTTTTAGTTACTGGACTGATTACTTTCAAAACCCATATCTACATGTCTGTGTGGGCTCTGAATAACAATATGTAGTTAACATAAAAAATATGATATCGATTTTGAAAGCAATCGGTCCAGACTAAAAAGTTCAAAATGGCGGCCACTTTTCTTAAATTTTTACAACGGCTTCGTATTTAGAGCCCACACAGACACCCAGATATCGATTTTGAAAGCAATCGGTCCAGTAACTAAAAAGTTCAAAATGGCGGCCACTTTTTTTAAATTTTGACTACAGATTAGTATTCAGAGCCCACACAGACACCCAGATATCGATTTTGAAAGCAATCGGTCCAGTAACTAAAAAGTTCAAAATGGCGGCCACTTTTTTTTAACTTTTACTACAGATTCGAATTCAGAGCCCCCACATACACCCAGATATCGATTTTGAAAGCAATCGGTCCAGTAACTAAAAAGTTCAAAATGGCGGCCCCTTTTTTAATTTTGATTACAGATTCGTATTCAGAGCCCACACAGACACCCAGATATCGATTTTGAAAGCAATCAGTCCAGTAACTAAAAAGTTTAAAATGGCGGCCACTTTTTTTAATTTTTACTACAGATTCGTATTCAGAGCCCACACATACACCCAGATATCGATTTTGAAAGCAATCGGTTCAGTAACTAAAAAGTTCAAAATGGCGGCCACTTTTTTTAAATTTTGACTACAGATTAGTATTCAGAGCCCACACAGACACCCAGATATCGATTTTGAAAGCAATCGGTCCAGTAACTAAAAAGTTCAAAATGGCGGCCACTTTTTTTTAATTTTTACTACAGATTAGTATTCAGAGCCCACACAGACACCCAGATATCGATTTTGAAAGCAATCGGTCCAGTAACTAAAAAGTTCAAAATGGCGGCCACTTTTTTTAAATTTTTACTACAGATTCGTATTCAGAGCCCCCACATACACCCAGATATCGATTTTGAAAGCAATCAGTCCAGTAACTAAAAAGTTCAAAATGGCGGCCACTTTTTTTAATTTTTACTACAGATTCGTATTCAGAGCCCCGACATACACCCAGATATCGATTTTGAAAGCAATCGGTCCAGTAACTAAAAAGTTCAAAATGGCGGCCACTTTTTTTTATTTTGATTACAGATTCGTATTCAGAGCCCACACAGACACCCAGATATCGATTTTGAAAGCAATCAGTCCAGTAACTAAAAAGTTCAAAATGGCGGCCACTTTTTTTAATTTTTACTACAGATTCGTATTCAGAGCCCACACATACACCCAGATATCGATTTTGAAAGCAATCGGTCCAGTAACTAAAAAGTTCAAAATGGCGGCCACTTTTTTTAATTTTGACTACAGATTAGTATTCAGAGCCCACACAGACACCCAGATATCGATTTTGAAAACAATCGGTCCAGTAACTAAAAAGTTCAAAATGGCGGCCACTTTTTTTAAATTTTTACTACAGATTCGTATTCAGAGCCCCCACATACACCCAGATATCGATTTTGAAAGCAATCGGTCAGTAACTAAAAAGTTCAAAATGGCGGCCACTTTTTTTTAATTTTGATTACAGATTCGTATTCAGAGCCCACACAGACACCCAGATATCGATTTTGAAAGCAATCAGTCCAGTAACTAAAAAGTTCAAAATGGCGGCCACTTTTTTTAATTTTTACTACAGATTCGTATTCAGAGCCCACACATACACCCAGATATCGATTTTGAAAGCAATCGGTCCAGTAACTAAAAAGGTCAAAATGGCGGCCACTTTTTTTTATTTTGATTACAGATTCGTATTCAGAGCCCACACAGACACCCAGATATCGATTTTGAAAGCAATCGGTCCAGTAACTAAAAAGTTCAAAATGGCGGCCACTTTTTTTAAATTTTTACTACAGATTCGTATTCAGAGCCCCCACATACACCCAGATATCGATTTTGAAAGCAATCGGTCAGTAACTAAAAAGTTCAAAATGGCGGCCACTTTTTTTTAATTTTGATTACAGATTCGTATTCAGAGCCCACACAGACACCCAGATATCGATTTTGAAAGCAATCAGTCCAGTAACTAAAAAGTTCAAAATGGCGGCCACTTTTTTTAATTTTTACTACAGATTCGTATTCAGAGCCCCCACATACACCCAGATATCGATTTTGAAAGCAATCGGTCAGTAACTAAAAAGTTCAAAATGGCGGCCACTTTTTTTAATTTTGATTACAGATTCGTATTCAGGCCCACACAGACACCCAGATATCGATTTTGAAAGCAATCAGTCCAGTAACTAAAAAGTTCAAAATGGCGGCCACTTTTTTTAATTTTTACTACAGATTCGTATTCAGAGCCCACACATACACCCAGATATCGATTTTGAAAGCAATAGGTTCAGTAACTAAAAAGTTCAAAATGGCGGCCACTTTATTTTTATTTTGACTACAGATTCGTATTCAGAGCCCACGCAGACACCCAGATATCGATTTTGAAAGTAATCGGTCCAGTAACTAAAAAGTTCAAAATGGCGGTCACTTTTTTAAATTTTGACAACGGATTCGTATTCAGAGCCTACATAGACACCCATATATTGATTTTGAAAGCAATCGGTCCAGTAACTAAAAAGTTCAAAATGGCGGCTACTATTTTTAAATTTGACTACAGATTCGTATTCAGAGTCCACACTGACACCCAGATGTCGATTTTGAAAGCAATCTGTCCAGTTACTAAAAAGTTCAAAATGGCGGCCACTTTTTTTAAATCGCGAAATTATAACACCATGAATATTATTAAACCGGAAAAAAATATTGTCGTAAGGAAGTCTCAAATTTTTTACTCTGTTCCTCGAAGTTTAGGTAAATAAGTCCTACCTATTCCTATCACTGATAATAATAATACTTATTATAATAATACATAATATACAATATATTAGTTTTGTATAGGTATATTTGTTTTATTTTTATAATTATAAAAAATAGAAAACGTAATATTAAAGAAATAATAACAATACATATTATAAATTGAATATATCCATGTCATTGCCATAAAAAACTAACAACACCCATATACAATAATTGATTTCAAATTTCTTTCCAGTCTGTCAAATTTGCCTATCATGTGTACGCGCCCGGTATGGCGCGCAGTCGTGCTCCTAACTCGCGGAATTTTTGTATTTTACACGCTTTAAGCATTGTATTAACATTAAAATGACCTAATTATGAAAGGTTACGCCATCTTTTGTCATTCCTGATGATCTTGAGCTCTTTCGACACGCACGAACTGCACAAATCGCCATTTTGCGTAGTGCACATATACGTGTTCTTCGTTCCCAAGTCGCGAGCGCACTGACGGTCGATCCCGCAGCAGCGCTATATGTTAGTGCAAATGCTCTAACACGCGGCTAATTTTCCTATATATTAGCGCTCGACGGTTGCCACTCCCGTAGGTATGCTCGGTGTAACCACAAGTTGATACGTGTAGCGACATCTATTGTATTTTAAATAAGTCAGCGAGCAAATCAATACAAAAATAGACGCCCTCTGCTGGGGAGTGGAGCGACTTGATGTTTTATTAAGGGATGACTTAGCGAATTGTCTAAAGATGTAACATTTGAATACGAATTTCAAATAGTGGCCGCTAGGGGTCGCGGGAAATGAAATGGGGTTTGTAACAGAGTACAAAACTACTGAGCTGTCTTGGAACATGGCCAGTGAGTTCGAGCCTGTTGGAAGATTAACTTGTTCTACGCTAACAGTCAGAATAATTTGAAATTGTTCTTACAGTTTGGAAGTCAAATAGATTTTATAAATTCAAATTGATTGAGAGTAAATTATTAAGGGCATATTCTGCGAATTTTAGCGCTCACAGTAATTTTGAGCGTTAGAAACATTTTTTTCTACAGATTTAGTGGCACTTAGTAAACTAAATTATATAGAAAATTAAAGTCAAGAATGTGTTCTATACTGCAGTATTTTTCTCATTACCTTATATAATTTACTTTCTGTGCAATGTCAACTCAAATCTGAGCCTTTTTAGATATTCCAGCGGAGAGGTGGTTTGGTGCAGGCGATTAGAGATTATGAAAACATAAAAGAAGAAAGCAATCCCTAGAAAGAAACAAGCAAGTCCTCTACTTTAAATTCTAGGGAACGAATTTTTGATATTTATTTTAGTTTTCTTAATGTAACTATCACAATTAATCAAATTTAGCGATTTTTTTTCAAACGTAAACTGACCCATAAAGCAATTTTTAACATACATTTGCAACGAATCATCAAAATTCACCCAATTTCCTATATATAATTCATAAAAACAATAATATCAATATCCACTTTTCTATCAAAAATATTTATCAAAGTCCGGTCTAATATAAGCAGATGACGCTCCGCGATTTCCTCAGTATCCGCTGGACCTACGCAGCGATCGGACGTGGGGGGCACGCTCTCGCTGGTTCGTCGTCGCTACCGCGCCGCGTCATTGTGTCGACTCGATCTCAAGCTTCTGATGTAGTGATCACGCATCGACAGGTGCTCTACTTAATTAAAAATGGAACCAAAACGGAAAAAGTACCCTCTCACGAGAGCACGCAAATGGTAAAACCGGTTGCAAAATTTCTTGAAAAAAAAAATGTAAGTTTTATACTAATATTATATTACACACGTTTCTTTCACTTTCACGTCTGTTTGGAATCAAATTCATTATAACTTTTTTTTGTATTGACAGCGCGACATATGGCGCCGAGCCACCCATAAGGTGTCTAACGACGCCCATGGACATTCGGTCGTATGCGGGGGTTGCGAAAGCCATGCCGGCCTGACAGGTGCCCATTCACGTCCCTCTTGAAGGACCCGAGACTGTACTTTGGGGGAAATATATGTAACTTTAAAAAATTGCCTTCTCCATACAAATTGGCTCCTCGCTCAGCACGAGAAAATGTATGGATTTTTTAAACTAATTCTAATAATTCTTTCACATGGATGTGAAAGAATTGACAAATAGGCCACTCTCTTGAAAAATCATCATAATTTATTACCTACACCCCGTATATTATCTTATGAAGAAAGAAAAAAACTATCGTCATTTTAATTTTAGGTCGTAAAGCGAAAGCGACGTCATGAAGAAGCATTTCCTTTCCGAAGACTTTTAGGAAGAAAGGTGATCAGAGGAGATTTTATAGATATACATACATACATATCACACACGCTGAATCCCGACAATCGGGGTAAGCAGAGTAATCGGTGTTGTGCTGCAAGAACTCTGGTCAATTACAGCACAACACCGACTACCACGTTTCGCAAAGTATTCGAACAAGATTAAATCGATCAAGCAGCAAGTAAGGCACGAAGACCCACCTGCTGCATGAGTCGGTGGAAGTACCGTTGTACCGTGTGGGGCCGGTACTTAAAAAGAATATCCCCACTGCATCTCTCCCCATGCATGTCGTAAAAGGCGACTAAGGGATAAGGACAAGATGCCGTGCTGAAGGGCGACAGGCTCGCCACCTCTCACCTTGGCACGGTACTTCCACCGACTCATTTTATAGATATTTGCATGTATAAGTGTAGTAGGTTTCTTTGGCAAACAAATACATACCAGTAAATTGTTTTTAATAAATAGCGCGACATGTGGCATCCTTTCACCTAACTCCTTGACTAAAAATAATATTGTTTTTTTTCTAGAGCGAAATTCCAGAAATCCTAGGCGAAGAAAATCACAATCTAATCATAGAAGTAGTTGCGGATAATGTGATGACAACAATTTCAGCATTGAAGGGCGGCGAATCGTGTCCCTTCAGTATTTACTGGATGGCCTACAAAATATATCTACCCATAGTGAAGGATCGTTAGATTGCCTTTTTTCAAATTTGAAATGTTTAGATAGAACAATACTACAAAGGCTTTACATCAAATATGTACTTGAGATGTGAAGTTTGCAGAGCAGAGTTTACAAAATGTACTGATGATCCTGCATTACCTTACGATACGAATCACGGAATTGTTGCTGGTGCTATAAGTATTGGAAGCGGAAGCAGTAACTTATGTGAATTAGCGGCTAACATTCTATCGTTGAGTCACTCATTGTACGCAAAAGTCAGCCAAAAAGTATATGAATTGTTTAAAGTAACATCATTAGACGAAATGAAAAATGTCGGCATCTTGGAAGTTCAGATTGCAAAGAATGCTAAATGCTTTGATTACTATCACAGCAGATGGGTGCTGGTCGTAACGGTCCTACAGAAACAACTACAGTGCCAATTCAGGTGCAGCGGCGGTCGTTGGCGCTAAAACAAGGAAAAGTAAATGAATCACGTATTTGAGAAACCCCTTAAGTCCGGACTGGCTAACTTGTGGAAAATCAAAATAAACTGACTCCTGAAAAAAATTGTTAGAAACACTTTAAATCACCTAAGAAGACTTTATAGTATACTAAATTAGCTATTGTATTCCAAAATATTTTCGGAATATGACGTCCCCTATGTTCTTTTTTTTTTATTTAAAAATGCTGGACTTTTGGGGTTTCTCAAATACACATAATTTTATAGGTAATATAAAAAATAAAACATTAATTTTAGGTTGAAAACTTTATTTTTGCGGTCATCCATGTCACACACGTCTTCTCGATGAGGGAGAAATCTTTCGAGCTGACGTACATCTTGAAGCTTTTTAATGTTAATAGGAACCTTTCCTTCAGGAAATGCTGGATTTACTGGCAAAACTATTGCATCTCGGTTGGAATTTCTTAACTTAAACGTGTGTGTGACAAAACCATCTATGAACTCCTTGGCTAAAATTACTCCGTCATGTCCTGCCTGGTGAGTGAAGTGTCTGAAGTTGGAGATTTTAAGTGATACTTTATCTTCTCGACGAACGTTTCTTCCTAGTGAGTCCAAACTTCCTAGTCCAAAGACAGCATAGTTTTTTTATAATAAGTTGGCCACCAGTTTTTGAAGTTCAGAATATCCTTAGCTTCTGGTAATACTACAGTGAACCTTTCAATATTCTTTGAAGACATAATGATTAGCTCAGTGTATTCCTTCAAAGTGAAGATTCGGTCAGTAGATTTTATTTTTCGTTTTAATAAGGCGAAATCTCGATCACAGGTAAAAAAGGCCCTATGCCCTATGGCCTCGCACAGGGTAGAACTGCTCAATTTTTTTAAATTTATTCAGCGAAACCAATGCTGAGAAGAATCTTATAAAAGTATGATTTCTGTTTTGGCCAGCGCAAGCGTCTGCAAAGAAGTAGAGGTGTTCAACTTCTTTGAACGATGGATTTTTGTTAGATAGTCCAGTAAGAAGGTATTCACCTCATTTGGGCCTTTAGTACTATCTTTAGTAGCCTTTAGTATTATCTTTCGTCGACCGTAGTTTAGTCGCGTATTTGAGAAATCCCAAAAGTCCGGGACTATTGGGCCTTCTCAAATACACGCTATTATCCATATTTTTTTTTATATGAAAGAGAATGGACTTTTGGAGTTTCTTTGCAGTAACGTTTGCGTCTTGGGACAAGAATCAATAAAGGAAAAAAAAAAAAATTTCGCAAAAATTGTGACTTATGGGCTTTCTCAAATACGTGATTCAAATCTAGGAGTCAAAAACAAGTACTGAACCTGCTCTCGCGCTGACAATAGAAAAACAGAGCCAAAAGAACACGTGTGCTACAAAAATCACACCGGAAGCTCTTCTAGCATGGAAGCTGCTCTTTTAGTAGAAGGCTTGGCTGGGCATTCCAATACGTACACCTTTCTTTCAACTAGCTGGTATGATAGGTGTAAAGTTTACGCTTTTACGATTCTAAAGATGTAATTTTTATTCTGCGGAAATTAGTAGTTTCGGAGAAAAAAATTAATAAAGAAACTTTTTTTTCCGTTTCTGCGACTTTGTCACACTCACTCGCTTGTTGTACACATACGCTTACTTACTAGTACTTAAGGTACCTACCACCCGGGACTTGTAGAGTAAATATAATAGTTTGAAGTGTGTTTCGTACAGAATGATATAGATAAGGTGTGTGTTGCCATATAGACAACATTTGAAAGGAAAATGGAGTAATTAAGATACTTTGCGGAAAAACGAAATCCACCGCCCCGACATAACCTGTTAGTGTGGCTATTCGCTAGAGTGTTTTTATAAGCCGGAGAAGAGGCAATCCTAAGTCGCTAAATTTCATTTTTTTATTTTTGGCCCCAGTTTTGATTTCCGCAGGCTAAGTCTTCTAATAGCAGTGTTTTGTGTGTTTTCCTATAAGGTCCTGTATTTTTTGTTTTGTTTTTACGAGGTGTACGTTTTGGAAACTCGCCCCGAAGGCTTTAAAGAATATATGGATATGCACGGGATCATCTATGCGCGTGTTATATCAGATGGTGATTCAAGAAGCTATAAAAAATATTGGATAGCAATCCATACAATAATGTGCGAGTGCAAAAAATTGAATGCCGCAATCACTTACTTAGAAATATCTGCAACAAGCTACGGCTGCTAATCAAAGATACATATTATTAGATAGATAGCGTTGAAAGACCTGAAGCGGCTAACAGACTTCAAAATTATGAAATTGTGAAGGTATGTCGTAAGGGCAATAAAAAAGAGGAAGCACGAAGACATTACATCAAATCAAAAAATGATTAAATTGCGGGCTAATATTTCGAATACATTGCGGCATGCCTTTAAAAAACATAGTGAATGCGACGATACAATCTGCCCGATTCTGGAGAGATCAGATAATGACCTAACATCTGAACTGGCAGGGACACTATTTGTGGAATAAAAATTCCTGGCTTCAAATGCAATTAGTTTGGTATATGATGTCGACAGTAACCTGGTTGAGTAATTTAATTCTGTCGTCGCAAATTATACAGGAGGGAAACGAATAAACTATACCTTACGCAATTCATATCAGGAACGATGTTCCGCAGCAGTAATTTCCTTCAATAAGAAAAACGTTATGTCCATGATTCACAAATCCGTATTCAAAAATTCACCGGGAAACTACACTGAACTGTATGAAAAGATTAAAGAAAACAGGAAACCTAGTAAACAAATTTTCAGGAAACATGGCACAAAATGATGACCCTGATTATGAAAAAAAAGGCTCAGAGCGTAGACTTGAATGAAGAAGAATATGAACTAAAAAATATGGAGTTCCCTAAAGCATTCGAGTTGACTGATAAGGAAAGACAAGCGTTAGAAAAAAGGACAGTACTTCAAGCTGACAGCGAAGAGTGGAAAGAACAAAGAAAAATCAGGTTAACGGCTTAAAAATTTTGATTAATCTGTAAAAGAAGGGACTATACAACATGTGCATCATTGGTAAGATCTATAGTAAAGCCCCGAAATGTCGAAAATATTCCATCGGTGAAACATGGTAGAGAAAATGAAATACCAGCACTAACACAGCTGTGTGCACAAGAAAATGTAACTTTACGTAAATGTGGAATAATTATCGACAAAGACCTTTGCTTTGCAGGAGTTAGTCCTGCCTGAGGCATGTTTAGAAATAAAGAAGGGGCATGTGGAGTAGTTGAAATCAAATGCCCCTACACAGCTAAGAACATGGACCCGCACCCTTATTACGGTAATGGTGCTGATGTTGCGACTGGTGTTGATGTTGCGACTGCGACGGACAAAATTGGTATTACGTTATTGCGACCGGTCCCGCGGACCGACATCAAAGGTTGGTTGTTGGTTCAGGTAAGGTGCCAAATTTTGAAAGAAACTTGTAAAATTTTACTACGAATGGTAAAAGTATGGACAGGTGTTGTTCCTTCAAGGAGGCTATACTACGCCTTGTAAGAAAAGCATTGGTGAAAGAATTTTTTAAATATGTGCTTTCATTAAAATTTTAGGATTTCCTAACAAACTAAATGCATACTACAATGTGTGTGCGCCTTTAACGGCTCAGCCACGGTGCAAACGAATCGCTCGGGCGGCGGCGGTTAGCGGCGAGCGGGGCAGCGGCGAGCGGGGTAAACAAACGTACCAGACATCCAGAAGGCCACGCACGTGCGTGGAGCGTCTAGCGAACCCACGCGCGGCGAGCGGGGCGGCGCGGCGCGGGCGGGAAGAAACAAACATACATACCCAACACTTCGACATAAATTATGCCACTGTGGTACTCTTTTCTATTCTGTGCCGCTAGCGAAAAGGGCGGATTTTTGAGCGGCAGCGGCGCGCGTCTAGTTATTTGATCTCACCGCTCCGCTCGCTACCGTGGCATGGTCTCGCTCGCCGCGCTAGCGGGCCGCGCGCGTCCCGCTCCCCGCCACCGCTCGCCGCCCCGCTCGGCACTGTGGCATTGCCGTAGACCGCGCGACGGTGACGCGGCGCGGCGCGGCGCATAAAAGAATGGCACTGTGTGAAACGCGAGGCGGGATGGCGCGGGTCGAGGTGCGGGTTACATACCTACAACACAACTAACGGTTTTCAATCAGCAGCCAGTACTACACAATGTACCTATTTAGTAAAGACTTATTTATTAGGTTTCCGTATCACGTACGGAAGCCTATTACTAAGCCTACGCCGTCTGTCCGTCTGTCTGTCCTACTGCTGCATCTTTGGAACCGTAATAGGTACCGTGTGGGGTCGGTACTTAAAAAGAATAGCCCCACAGCATCTCTCCCCGTCGCATGTCGTAAAAGTCGACTAAGGGATAAGAAAATTCGTCAGCCTCGGTAGCTCAGTGGCGCGGTTGGTTAGTCAACTGTTATTAAGCAACGCTGAGCGCGGTCAGTGATTGGATGGGTGACCGCTCGACCGTTGGAGGCTGACCGTGGTTCGGATTCCACGTTAAACTGTAGGTCCCTTCCCTTCTTACCTTACTAGGTGGTAGGGTTTATCCCGGCCGGGTTGGTACCACCGCACTGAACGAAACGTCGGTCGAAACGGCTATGTAAATAGTTCGTGTTTTCCGTCCAGTTTAGTGTAGCCGACATGAAATGAAGGGAAGCACTGACATGGCACCTAGTTCACCCTGTGTTATGGGCTGACATCACGGATGTTGTAGGTGATGTGGCCAACCGTGTCAGGTTCCATAAAAAAAAAAAAAAAAAGGTAGCCGGTTGAAATTTTTTAGGTTTCCGTATCCCGTACGGAAGCCTATTACTAAGCCTACGCCGTCCGTCCGTCTGTCTGTCCTACTGCTGCATCTTTGGAACCGTAATAGGTAGCCGGTTGAAATTTTCACAGAATATGTGTTATTATGGCGGATATAACAACAAATAATAAAAAATTGAAAAAGCAAAAAATCAAGGGGGCTTCCCATACAAGAAACGTATTTTTTTTTCAATGCTTTTTTTTGTGGTGCGTAAACCTCAGTGCGCGGTTCCGACTCGCACTTGCCCGGTTTGTTTTTACTTTAATAACTGCCGTAGAACTGTACATTCGCACATACGTAGGTATGCAGATTCTACCTAAATCTGTAAGTTGCAATGCCTAGAACTTTGGACACGCAGACGGCGCGGCGGCCGCCGCCGCCGGGGCGGCTCGCGTATAAATTGGAATGTGGGTTGTAGGTATTTGCTTAATTAATTAGACTGTCTTTTCATACCTACATACATACCTACGACTAAGAGCAGCAGTACATAAGTACACAGGTACATACCTCAAATGATGTGGCAGTTCTCTACATGAGCACCTTCCAGCTCGACGCACTTCCTAGCTCTTCGCAGCGTATGGTCGTGGACACGCTCGAGAAGGCCGTCGTTAGCTGCGCGGTGCCTCACATCTTCGAACGCTAAGATGATCTTTTCTTTCATTTCATCTCTCGTGTTGCTTGGTACTTTATAAACTTTATCTTTTATAAATCCCCACAGAAAAAAATCTAGTGGAGTGAGGTCGGGCGATCGAGGAGGCCATGCAACCTGGGCATCATGTGCACCGCGGCGATTACGACCCATCTCGCGTCCCATCCACCTGTCTCCAAAGAGCTCGCGAAGCTTCTCTACAGCGATTCCAGCGAAGTGTGCGGGTGCGCCGTCGTGCTGGTAGAATATCCGTCTGCGGAGTTCGGGCGCTAAGTTTGCCAAAAATGGTTCCACTGTCGCTCCTAATATGAGGTCCCGGTAGCGCTCGCCGTTCAGAGCTCCATCCTCTATGAAGACGGGGCCGATGAGTTGGTCTCCGAGGATACCCGCCCACACATTTATTGACCATCGGTTCTGAAAGGCCGTTTCTCTGATGAGATGCGGATTCTCATGTGCCCAGAAATGTTCATTTTTTCGGTTCCACATCCCATTTCGCGTGAACAATGACTCGTCAGTCCAGATGACATTTTTTATGAAGTCGATGTCACGGTCCATCTGATCGATCAACCACTGGCAGTATTGTACGCGCCTTAGAGGATCATCTGCCAGTAGTGCCTGCACTTTCTGGAAGTGGTATGGGTGTTGGTTGTCCTTCTTAATAATTTTATGTACTTTCGTTTTGGACAATTCCACCAATCTGGCGACCTCACGTATACTAGCATGTGGGTTATATCTGAAGAGTTCCAGCACTTCTTCTTCCTGCTCTATGGGTACTTCGTCTTGAGGGGGACCTGGTCGATGGGCGAACGGATTTAAATTTCCATTTTCTCGAAGACGAATTATAGCACGGACGATTACTGCAGCACTGGCAGGCTGACGCCTATTCGGGAATCGTTCGCGGTAAAGGTCTAGAGCAGCATTCCCGATTTGGCCAGTTTCCCCATACGCTAGAATCATGTCCACATACTCATTGTTTTCGAATGGAATGTGCAAAGCCATTGTCACTTATCACTATCACTTATTATCAGTTACCACTTAAAATCACTGTTAAATGCACAAATACGTAAACTATGTATCTAAACTAGGGCAAAAATGTTTCACACACGCACTTATGACGACACTTATGTACTAGGAGCTCAAAGCGACAGCTTCAACTAGGTACATAGGGAACAGAAGGGTCCAAATAGGTAGAAAAAGAATTATTTTAGCTCGCGATTTAGATACGTACGGCACGGTAGATACAAGCGACGCAACGACGTCCGGCGCGCAAACTCAAAATGCAACTGCGTAGCGTAAATAAAAACAAAAACAATGCGAAGACGGAAGAATACAGATGCACCGGCGGCGGCGCGGCGGGGGCGGCGGCGGAGCGCGGGCGGTACGCGGTCGCGGGCGGGGCGGGCTATCTGTTTGCGTTTACTCGCACGCATCGAGTCCGTCCGTATTCCCGCTGCCCGCCGCGCCCCGCGCGCGCCCGATTAGAGCATTACAACATTGTACTACATTAATAACTTTAAAAATTTATATCTCCGCAACGGGCGTACCTAGAACCCTACTTCTTTTACTAATTATGTTTGTTACAAAGCGTAGAATAGCCTCCTTAAAGGAAACACACCTGTCCGGGGACACCCTGTATATTAAAATCAATAATAAATAACGTATGTTACTTTTAACATGCCAAATATAGGAACACAAAGCAATGATAATTAATACAAGCGATTGAACAAATTATTTATTGTGTTACGGATTGCTTAGGAAAGGCGTTTCTGCCTGCACGGCGCGGCGGTCTGTCGGGCGGTGTATGTATACATACTGATATATACACATAAAGATATGATGGCGGCCGCTTTCATGCTATCTCACTCATATTGTGTGCTTGAATTCAATGCAGGAGGTTGTGGGTTGTAATCGTGAGTGTGGTATGCTACAAAGTTATTTCTGATATTAAAAATATTTTGTCTCGAAAAAAACATTTCTGTTACAAAAGATATTTAGCTTCACATACAGAATAACCTCCTGATGTAGTTAAAAATATTGAGTGGGCATTTGCAACCCCGTATATTGTGAGGGTTCAGACTTCAGACGGACAGACTGACGGCGTTGCCTTAGTCGTATCACGTATGGGATACGGAACCCTAAAAATGCACACTGGAAATGTTTTAAATGAAATCAGGATCAGCCAGTGCGGTTTGAACTACTCAAGCCACAGACCATGTGCGTTGCAGAGATACTAACGCCGAGATTTTTTCTAATAGTTATAATTTTGCTTTAAGAACCTGTCGAGCCGAACTCAAAATTCCCTTTTTAGATAAATAAGACAATTTACGGCGTCACTCACTAGAAATAATAAATGATGTGCCCGAGTCAGTTTCGCCACTCGAGACTCCGATACCTAAATAAACAACTTGGTATTGTGAGATAATATCCCTGCAACAGACCCAAGCAGCGACACAAAAAAGACTATAAATTACCATATGAGTACCGACGGCCGTGGCGCATGTGGCCTTCGATTCGTGAGAAAGACGCAGTCTAGGCCTCCAGAGGAATGCATGGAAAAAAAAATTGGTGTGCCTACGAACACATGTATTTGTATGAAATAAGTATTACGCGCACACGAAATTGTTTTCAGATAAGAATCGCTGATACGACAATGTCTGCAAGGACTGCGAGGCTCGAGACCGCACGAGCACCGCCCGAGCCAGGTCGATGTCGAGCTGGGCGTCCGTCGACTGGACATCCGAGTGGACTCCGGAAGGGCGCGGGACAAACATGTCTCTGGAGAAGGAGGAGCTCGCTGACGGCGCGTCTACCGCTGATCAGGCCGTGCGTCTGATGTACCTCATCGTGTGACTTCGTGACGTAGTGCCTTCAGCAATGCAATGTGTAAACGGAAATCAAGTTCAGTGCAAATTAATATCACGCCGCGTACAGTGAGGTAGTTACGGGAGTGCGATGCGATTGGACGAAAGACATTATAGTTATAAGCGTGTATATATGTAACTGCAAATAAGGAGAAAATAAGGAAATGTAATTGCGTAATGTAACGATAATTAAGAGTTACTTCTACAGGATACGAACTATAAATATCATGTCCCAAGGGTAGTTCATAAGACATATAATAACTGGAATGTTATCCAAAAATTCATACATGTAGCGACATCTATTTGTATATTATATAACTGACCGAGTCAATCGATACCAAGGGGTGTCGCCGCCTACCGGTATATGTAGTCAACTGTATGATTTTAAGGGGCTAGCTTAGCAAATTGACGGAAATGTTGATTTTGGAATACGAGTTCATAGCGCCCTCCGCTAGAGGACGCGAAAAGATTCGATTCTTTTGCCGCGAAATCAATGTAATAAAACTGTTTGTTGAGACAGCAGGAGGGACATTCATCGAACGCCGCTCGGAGGCATCACCTCTCCTTTTGGGGCTAAGTTAATTGGAAGTCAGAATTTGAGTTGACGAGAGGCGCCTATCGAATAGACTTGCTTGTCTGACCTGTGCTAATAATTTCAAAATAACGAGTGTAACAGAAATTTATCTAGTAAAAGTTCGATAGACATAACTTAAAATCAGTTCGGGAGAGAAGCAGAATATTGCAGCGGCTACGATAAGAGCTGAGTAACCCTTCTATCTATTACTACGAAGCATTTTCTATTTGCCTAAACCCGTAAGTTAAAAATAAGGATAGACTTAGATTTTTAGTACGAATTCACTTACCGTAAGTATATTACGGGTAAATTCAAGGAGTATATAAATTGTGGATCAAAGGGTAGACTTCTCCTTCACATAACTGGCAAATGGGGAATGGTTCGGTACTATAATCTACATATGTGTGTTTTGTTGATTGTCGATTATACTTGTGAGACGTACTCAGTTGCTTAATACCGTTAAATGTGATTTAGGGTCGAAATTAGAGCTAACCCCTAAACTTGCTAGAAAGTAAGGACAATCTGTATCGTGAGCTTATTTGAAAAGAGCCATGTGAGTTTTGTTGCCTCGCTTCTTTCTCACATAAAATTCTAGGCAAGAAGCGAGCAAAGTTAAATATAATAATTAATAAGAAAAAAATAAATGAAAATATTAATTAATTTACTTTGGTTTAATTTATGTTCTATTTAGAGATAAAGAGTAGAGTACCTATTTTCCCACAAATATTGCACAGTCCGAGTAACTTTCTTTGTTGAGTATTATGTTGAAGTTCTATGACATGCTCTATCATAGCTGCTATAAGCAGAAGGTGCGCTGCAGTTAATTTTACCCATCAATAATTGAATGTTGTCATCTTCCATCACACATAGCAGACTGACACTATAATTCGTAATTGGGGAGACAGCTGAATTGGTGAAGTTTCATTTATTGCTATAGTCAAGATATGCTACTAGTTAGCATACAAGGATATCAGGTCACTGAAACAATTTAAGGACAAAGGGAAATACGGGTGTTTACATCTGATCATTCACTATACTCGGATCCGAATCAAACTAAATAATATATACATATGTATATGGATGCCGTGGCGTTCATCTCGACTGGCCAGTCTATCCATTGTCCTGTTTCTGACATACTAAAGTATTGACCTATAAGTCTGGAGACCTAGTCCCAAGGCTTACACTATCGTTAATGTTGCAACATCGGCGCGACAGTCTGGGTTTCTCAGGCCACGCTGAATACAATATCCAAACCTCAGTGCGGATCGGCCGGTCCATGAGAGCACTGAAAGTGTCTATAATCTATGATCTGATAGCTTGAAAGGTGTGTCAGTTCATGGGTAGGACACCACTATAACAGTTCATGTAGCTCTCGCCAAAATCAGCTGTGTAATAGGTTACACAATATTAACATAGTAGGTCTCTACCACACTTGCTCATACTAGGTTACACACTACAGATAGGGAAGTTGAACAGCACAGTTATTGATGGAATTACAAGTTATGAAGTATTGGAAGTTCGATATTCATAACTGAGACGGTTCGTCTAGTCACTGGTAAACATACTTGCATCAGATAAAGAAAAAAATTTCTACTATAGACGATCGGGTTCTCCTCAATATTATTGTACAATTTATTTAAAGTCACTTGTATTATAATTTCTATGACGCAGAAGACCAAAATGTTTTATCAACTAAAACTTCTAAATTTTTTGTTATTCCTATTACAATATAGATAATTCTATATATAGATGATAAATATGGGCGTCGTCGGCTCAACAATCCATGCTGACGGCGCCAAGTGTCTCGCGTACCAATAATAAAAAAAAAATTACCAAGTTAAAATTTTAAATATAATTAAAAAACAAACAACACGAGCACAATGGTGGAAATGCAATTTCAGAGAGAAAGATAGAGAGAGAGAGCAAGAGAGCGAGAGAGCGAGAGAGCGAGAGAGCGAGAGAGCGAGAGAGCGAGAGAGCGAGAGAGCGAGAGAGCGAGAGAGCGAGATAGCGAGAGAGCGAGAGAGCGAGAGAGCGAGAGAGAGAGAGCGAGAGAGAGAGAGCGAGAGAGCGAGAGAGAGAGAGAGAGAGATTTTCTTTATTATTCCTATTATATATTCTATAATATATATGTGATATAAATTCAAGACCAAGTTAAAATTATATACATTTAATAAATACTATTAAAATACAAAATTTACTACAACAACATAATTCAAACACTATAAATAAACATACGTTACTTATTTTCCCCACTATAAATAAACCTATACGATGTCACCACCAAAACACAGAAAAGATCGTCGCTCGTTAGCCGTGAATGGTGCTATGATGCTGCTCAGGAGGAGCATCACGGATGACAGCTCGCGGGCTGCGTTCGGTCGCAAGTTTGACAGTTGTGCGACTGCAAATGCGATCGTAATACCAATATGCAGTAAAATGTATGACACATCTGCGGACTGATACCGCAATACCCGTTGCACGGACTGGTTGCATTCCAAAATCGCATAAAACAGTCGCCGAACTGTCAGATTTGGAGCTACGGACCGGTCCGGCGGACCGGTTGCATTATCGTAATAAGGGTGCCGGACGAAGCCATAAGATATAAACAAAGAGTTTGTATTAAGTCGCTGCGCTCCTTTATAGAGAGAATGTGAGCGTTGGTGAGGTGAAGCTTCATTGGTGAATTAAATTTTGCAAAATAAGAGATACATTGTTTCTACGCTTGGACGCTTTCCGTTCCGTTCGCGCATGCCCGAGTAGGAGCCGAACGTCGTTCCCCTGACCGCACTACAACCAGCAGCGGGCTTCATTCTTTCTCGTAGCCGTGTGCCCATAGGATCGCTCTATAAAGGAGCGCAGCGACGTAATACAAACTCTTTGGACATATTCTGGTTTGACTCGAAAAACATATCTGTCAAAGTAAACGAAAACGACAACTGGTACTTCCAAGTTCAAGGTGAGCTACACATCACAAATATTGACGTTTGTCTGTTTGCTGTATGGACTGGTCATCAGCATGCACTAATAGTTACCTATATAAAAAAGGACGATACTTTCTGGCAACAGAAAATATGCCATACATACATACATGCATAACTCACGCTTTTGTATCCCGACAATCAGGGTAAGCAGAGTAATCGGTGTTGTGCTATAAGTTTATACATACACATACATAACGTCACGCCTGCCTGCCTCCCAGTCGGGCAGGCAAAGACAACGGACCCAACCCACGCAAACAACCCAACCCCCACGCACCACGATGCTGACGCACTTTTGCCGCCTCTTCCACTCTCATAATGTTCTTCATACATGCTCGTCGGTTACGGGTACTACACACCAAAATATGCCATCAACTAACAAAATTCTACATGAATTGTGTCCTACCTGAATTGGCTGATTCTCGCCTTGACTTGACTTGACTATTAGAGAGCCAACTTATATATTGGAAGCAATTGCAGAAAGGAACAGTCTTGAATCTCAAGCAGCTAAACAAGCTAAGCGACCCAAAAAAAAAAAAATGGTCAAACATAAGAACATTTTCTCTTCCCATCCCCACACACTGCCGAAACCATCAAACTCAATTCAATCAAACCTTCACCACCCGCATCGTAATCATCATACATCTGGAACCTCGGCGCATGTACTCGTAATGCATAAGGTCGAAATATCGTCCATTAAACGATAGATATTACGTTCGAAAAATTATATATAAGTTCATAAAAAAAAATTAAAAACTTTAAAAAAATGTGATTGAGTTTTAATCAAAATTTAAATTTAGATTCTAATTTAAATTATTTACCCGACAGTGGGTACATATTTATAACCTTCTCTGCTTATAGGTACTATATGAAAGTAGAGCACTCATTGACGCGCGTGACTGTTACAGTACTGTACAGTACAGTTCCCTCGAAACTTCAATGCCACTCGACTTACCTGCGTAGTCAACGAATTTTAGGTCATCACTCGTAGATCATAGGGTAGATAATTGCTTCACTGAACATTCGCGAACCCAAGATGTGAGCGACATTAAAGTCTACCTTATGGTGTACGAATTATGACCTAAAATTCGTTGACTACGCAGGTAGGTCCAGCAGTTTGAGCAACGCAGTTTGAGGGAATTGTACGAACGCTACCGCTGATCGCATGAATCGAGTAAGCTGGACAGCGCGGTGCTCGCTTCTCCCCCCAACTCCCCGCCTACATCTGCCCGAATCTCATAGCGCGCATCCGCGGTCAGCTCCCTTAATTGAATTTTAATTACGAGTTGAATTCAAATCTGTGGAACGAGATCTAAGACTCGAGTAGGGGGTTGAGCTGAGACAGCAAGCATCTACCAAAAGTTAAGTGTTACTATATAATCTCTGAATTTTCTTCATTAATTGCCGAGGTATTGTGGGAATTTGGTATATAAATTACAATTTAATGGTAAAATAAAAATCTCTTGTATTCTATTTTATAAACTAGAGTTAACTTGGCAATTAATGATTGCATATTGTATTACATAATTGCGTGTGTAATTCTCGGTCAACTATAATTGTTCTGTTATCTTAGGAAGTTCACTTAATCTTGAAACGAAAATAAATTGCGAAAGTAATGGTTGTTATGTAACATTAATTAAGGTTAAGAAATATTGTAAAATTGATTTGAAAGGACGGCAGAGGAGGGTTTTTTTTGGACGCCCTTTTCCCTCTTACAAGGAAATAGCCCAAGGACGTACCATACAAGTAATATCTAATGAACTAACTTAAAATAAATGATATATCAGTTCGCATAACTTGTTTAATTAACTAGCTGAGTCCTCCAATTCTACCCCTGAAGTAAAGAATCTCTCCTGAATCATAAATACCAATAATTTATTAAATTACATCGAACAGTTGCTTAGACTAGATTTGTTGAATTGATTACAGGTCCTTTAATAGTTCATTTGGTTCGATATGTATAGAAGGAAATTGATTAAATTTTGGAATTCGAATTTAACGCAATTGGCAGATCCGATTAATCTTATTCATATGTGGGTTGAATGAGTTCGAGTCTCAATTGAATTAATTAAAGGTTACTGATAACTGAGTTTGCAATTTGCCTGATATCACAGTTCAATCGACACTATCTGGGGAGCAAATTAGCAAGGCTGGAGGATTACAAATTCAATCTTTTCAACAGTGGGAGTGCTGCAGTGTATGTAGTACCAAAGGATATAGGTCGTAGACCACCCATATATGCCATGGCGATCATATAATGGATATTGTTCATTACGATAGCATTACCTACTGAAGTAACTCACAACTAAACGAGCATATTGTGAGAACACTCCGGCGTTAAATCATCACAATAATACTTGCCATATATGTCTGGTCCAATTTACCCAAGGGTAATCGACCTGAATCCGAGTCTGATCTCGCGATTCCAATAATTTGCGCATCGAGGTCAATCGTCTGACGATTGCCTTCATAAAATATCCTTTTTAAGCAGGCAGGGCCCGCCTCGCTTATAATATTCCAGAGTCGAAATTAACGACCCGGCATAGGGGTTGGTTAATTCGATCAAAGGAGTAGCTCTGCTGAATTTATTGCATTTGTAGTTTATCGACTTATTGTTCGAACTTCAGTCTTGTGTTAGGCAATACTAAACAAGAAAGGCATACACATACACTACACATGACTATGGGCAGTCGACATATTATTTACTGGGCCCAACACTTCATATAGGAGGAAATTGCAACATTCATATCAGTTGGAATTCGAGTAGAACATTTGGTCATTTGATAGAAGCTATTACAATCTATAAATATCCATTGAGATTAATTTATAATATTTAATTAAGTAAATTAAAAAAAAAAAATTATTGGACGATCATTCGACCCCTACAACTGCTCGCCGAGGCATCTGTAGCCATGTATACACCATTTGCGGTACTAACTTCGTCGGTGCAAAATCGTACCTAACTGGGGTGCACAAATACATCATGTCTCAGGCCAACGCCGATCAAATTGCGCGTTACTTAAGTACACAAAATATTACTTTCCATACAAATCCACCTTCCGCTCCACATTTCGGAGGCATTTTCGAAGCCGGCATAAAATCTTCAAAATATCACCTGAAGAGAACTATCGGGAATTGTGTACTCACCTTCGAAGAATTTTGTGTGCCCTATCTCCTGACCCTACAGAAACTGATGTATTGACCCCTGGACATTTCCTGATAGGGGCTCCGTTAGTAGCCCTGCCAGAGCTTGATCTAACTGATACTCCAATGAATCGTTTAACACGCTGGCAGTTACTTCAACAGATTACGAAAACTTTTTGGAACAAGTGGAAACACACATATTTGCACACTCTCCAACAACGCTCGAAATGGGTGAAAACACAAGCTAATCTAACATGCAATGATTTAGTATTAATAGACGATTCTAAATCATCGCCTATGCAATGGCGTTTAGGTAGAATAGTTCTAATCCACCCTGGGAAAGATAACGTCGTTAGAGTGGTATGACGAACACAGAAGGGTACCATTAGCCTAAGTATGATATAATAAGAAGAATTAATTTATTGATTAAAACGAGATAAGTACAGCCATCTAGACGCATAGTCGCGAACTAGAAGTGAATATAATCACGGGGCGCAATCACGCGGACGCGAGTAGAACTTAACGGTTGCACATGATAGGATACTCAAACTTTGGCGTGATGCGAGCCAAAGTGGATAGATGGCAGGGATAAAGCAATCGCGTATATTTGACGGGTAGAGGGCGCATAAATCAAAAGTTAGTTAACAAGTAATAATCTGACGTAGGCATAGATCGCGCAATGTCTCGGTTGACAGAAAGGAATGATGTTCGTACGGTTAACTCGCAATGGCTTGACGGGTGTTCACATCAGTTCGTCGCTCGGCGGGGCAGTATTTCTATGTCTAAATCGGCCGACAGAGGCGCTGTTAGGGGTGGGGTCCTTATGGAAGGGAAGGCTTTTGATTGGCTAAGAACGTTCGGGAACGCCAGGAAACGAAGCAGAGCCGAAGGGTCCCGAGTAAGGGCCATTTAAACTTGTGCGCAGTCGACGTCGAGTCAGTTTAGTTTCGGGAGCCAGCAACTTATTAACAAACACTCACGGTGAGTGTTAAGTCTGGCAAATCGCGTCGCGGAGCCGTGCTCATTGTCCATACAAGTTCAAACTAGCTTGTTCGCCAATACTGTTTGAAGTTTAAAGTCGAGTGTAGCATACCAATGGGGGAAGATCCTGGACCGAAAGGTCGGGGTTGGAAACCGGAGGTTCTGATGATAGTATACCAATGGGGGAAGACCCTGGACCGAAAGGTCGGGGTTGGAAACCGGAGGTTCTGATGATAGTATACCAATGGGGGAAGACCCTGGACCGAAAGGTCGGGGTTGGAAACCGGAGGTTCTGATGATAGTATACCAATGGGGGAAGACCCTGGACCGAAAGGTCGGGGTTGGAAACCGGAGGTTCTGATGATAGTATACCAATGGGGGAAGACCCTGGACCAAAAGGTCGGGGTTGGAAACCGGAGGTTCTGATGATAGCATACCAATGGAGGAAGGCCCTGGACCGAAAGGTCGGGGTTGGAAACCGGAGGTTCTGATGATAGCATACCAATGGGGGAAGATCCTGGACCGAAAGGTCGGGGTTGGAAACCGGAGGTTATAGTATGTCGAGAGAGTAACGGGTAGTAATGAGGAGAAAATATGTGAAAGGATAATTGAACCCAATGGACGATGAGCATGCTCACCTAGAATAATTTGCTAAAATATACAACTCGTTAGGCCCTTACGGCACTAAAGACTACGAATAGTTTATTGTTTATTGTTTATTGTATAATTTCATCCATAGGTAGGTAACCTACGCTTGGACATGTCGAAAATTCCGCCAGTTCTAAATTCAATGCGAAGAAGAACTGACAAACAAACTTCGCAAGTCACAATGTTTTGTTAGTACCTTATAAGTATTATATTATAGTAACTTACAAATAATTAACCCATACTACCGCTCACAGGAGCATTAATATTTACAGCATAAACATGAATACTGAAGAATTTGACCACTCTGCCTATTTAAATTACCTATATCTGGTGTATAGTGCCATCGTCAATTTTGATACTTCATATTATATCAAGTCAAAAAATAAATAAAAATTAGTTTACATTTATTACAAAGAGATGTAATAAGTCATATAAAAAAAACTTTATGATACAAAGTGTATCCAAATGTCAAATTGTCAAAGTTTGTTAGTGGAGAAAACAGTAGTCAAACTCTTAGATAAAATTACGGTCAGTTAATGCATCCTTAATAGTGTAATAACTCTTTTGAATTAACATTAATTTAATCCGTCGTTTGAAATTATTATCATCTAATTGTTTTATGTTAGAAGACAGTTTATTATAAAATCTAACACTATCTATACATATAATAAAATCGTTAAATTAATAATCTCTCTTTGTCTGTACGCGCATCACGCAAAAACCACTGAACAGAATTTGACGAAACTTTGTATAGTGACAGTGTATATCCCGGATTAACATAATAAACAAAAAAATATAATAAAAATTAAAATTATTATAAAATTTAAATGACAAGTTGACAACGGAGAACTGTCATCTCGACGTGAGCTGGCCGGTGACAAAATGTTTGAGAAATAAAAAATAAAAAAAATTTAAGTCGAACTTATGTTGCTGTCATTGGTGCAATTTATATTTCTGTTGCCCGCGGCTTCGCTAGCGTGAAATTCGTATTAAAAAAAAAAGTAAGTAGCTAAAGGCGGAGGCGAAGGCGGATCTGCGCTCACTTAAACGATATTCTTTCTCGATGAAAGTAACTAAGGGCGAGGCGGAAGTCGGAGCTGAGTTCAGGAAGAAAAAAACATTCTTTCTTGAATGAAGTAAGTAACTATGGGCAGGCCACAGGCCGAGCTGCGTTCAGGAAGAAGCTAAACCATCTTGAAGAAAGTAAGTAACTAAGGCGAGGCCGAAGGCCGAGCTACGTTCTGATAAATAATAAACCATCTCGGAGAAAGCGAGTAACTAGGGCGAGGCCGAAGGCCGAGCTGCGTTCAGGAAGAAGCTGAACCATCTTGAAGAAAGTAAGTAACTAAGGCGAGGCCGAAGGCCGAGCTACATTCTTATAAATAATAAACCATATCGAAGAAAGCAATTAACTAAGGGCGAGGCCGAAGGCCGAGCTGCGTTCAGGAAGAAGCTAAACTATATTGAAGAAAGTAAGTAACTAAGGCGAGGCCGAAGGCCGAGCTTCGTTCTGATAAATAATAAACCATCTCGAAGAAAGGAAGTAACTAAGGGCGAGGCCGAGGGCCGAGCTGCGTTCAGGAAAAAGCTAAACCATCTTGAAGAAAGTGAGTAACTAAGGCGAGGCCGAAGGCCGAGCTACATTCTGATAAATAATAAAACATCTTGAAGAAAGCAAGTAAATAAGGGCGATGCCGAAGGCCGAGCTGCATTCGGGAAGAAGCTAAACCATCTCGAAGAAAGCAAGTAACTAAGGGCTAAGTCGAAGGCCGAGCTGCGTTCTGGATGAAGCTAAACCATCTCGAATAAAGTAGATAACTAAGCGATATTAAGATTGAGTTAAATTAATTTAAATTTTATTATAAAGTCCACGCTTCTGACGGCAAACATACCGTGCATCCTAAAACCTTGCGGTTATTCCCGGCTGGATGGCAAGAGGCCCGATGGTATCACCTTAGTTCCATGGGCCAAGGGTAGGTCTTTGATGTGGGATGCCATTTGTGTTCTCACATTGGCTCCAAGTCACGTTCGGGCATCTTCCAAACCGGCCGGCGCGGCCGAGGCCTGGGCGGACAGCCTCAAACGCAATAAATATTATAGATATATAATTCAAGATTTCGAATTTGTTGCGTTTGCGGTTGAAACCCTCGGTCCGTGGAGCAGTCATTGAAGCCAAAAGCTTCTTGAAGAGGCTTGGGTCTCTGCTGGTGGACGCAACTAGTGTCCCGCAATCAAGGGCCTACTTCATTCAAACTTTGCCTTCATGTAAGCTTTGCCTTCCAGCGGGGTAATGCCGCAAGTGTTCTAGGAACATTTGAAAACGCCCCTTTTATGACAGTTATTTTAATGTTTGTTACGTAGGTTTTAATTATTTAGTTATTAATATTACTTTTTTATATATTTTATTAAATAAATAGATGGAGTAAACGATATTATATGCTATCGAAGAAAGGAAGTCATTTAAGGCGAGGCCCGAAGGCAGAAGAGGGTTTTTGGTTTACCTGAACGCAGCTCGGCCTTCGGCCTCGCCCTTAGTTACTTACTTTCTTCGAGAAGGTTTATCGTCTTCCTGAACGCAGCTCGGCCTTCGGCCTCGCCCTTAGTTACTTACTTTCTTTGAGAAGGTTTATTGTCTTCCAGGATGCAGCTGGGCCTTCGGCCTCGCCGTTAGTTGCTTACTTTATTTGAGAAGATTTATCGTTTACCTGAACGCAGCTCGGCCTTCGGCCTCGCCCTTAGTTACTTAGATTCTTCTTTGAAATACGAATTTCACGCGAGCGAAGCCGCGGGCAACAGCTAGTTACAAATAAAGCTTTTTGAGGTTTTAGCTAATCTATGTCTTATTAGTTGTACATTATTCTTACACCGTGTATCATAGTTTTGATTGTCGGAATTAAGAGAGGAATCATTAATGTATTTTCTGGCATAGCATATGTTCTGGTAAACATATGCACTTGGTAAAGTCATGATTCCTATCTCCCCGAACGCTGTCCTACAAGTATCTCTAGTTTTCATATTTAGGATGTACCGCAAGGCCCTCTTCTGTAATAAAAATATTCTATTTGAGTCTGCTGCATTTCCCCAAAACATAAGGCCATATGACATGATGCTCTCAAAATAGGCATGATAAACCGTCTTTGCAGCATGAATTCCGCATAGCTCTTTAATTTTTTTTATAGCATAACAAGCGGAACTCAACTTACCAGCTAAAGAGTTTATGTGGGCCTTTCCAAGTAAAACTTTTATCAAATATTACCCCAAGAAAAGTTAGTTCATTAGCAAGGTTTAATGACAAGTTTTCTGCAGTTTTTAATATGGCATCAGTGTTATTACGTCTATGAGTACCTAGAGCAAAGTGCATAATGTTAGTTTTGTTAACATTTAGTAATAGATTGTTGCATTCGAACCATGATTTTAGAGATTCTAGTATATTTAAAAAGGATTCTCTTAGTTTACTTATATCATTGTTTTTCAGTACAACTGAGATATCGTCTGCAAACATTACCATCTCTATATCGTCTGTTATACAGCTCGAGATGTCGTTAACATATGTTAGAAACAATAATGGTTCCAGGATAGAACCCTGCGGCACACCCATTGTAATTGATTCTACATTAGATTTTAAGCCATTGACGTCACATATTTGAGCTCTATTTTCTAAATATGATTGGAATATACGCAATTCATTGTCTCTTATACCATAATGTTCTAGTTTCATTAGTAATATTTCATGATTTACACACTCAAAGGCTTTGGACAGATCACAAAAGATGCCATAAGTATGCTGAGAGTCGTCTAGGGAAGTTAATATTGATTTTACCATAGAAGCTATAGCATCACCCGTTGACAGTCCTTTCCGAAATCCAAATTGTTTACAATTTAAAAGTTCATTATCAATAAAGAATTTAATTAACCGTTTTTCCAAAAATTTTTCAAAGACCTTACTGAAAACCGGCAATATAGAGACGGGACGATAGTTCTCAACATTGTTATGACATCCCTTTTTATACAAAGGTATAACTTTGGCTACTTTTAATGAATCTGGGAATATGCCATTTTTTAGAGAGTCATTTACAATATCTGTTAGCGGGCCGATGACACTTGTTTTATATTTCAATAATACAGGTGAGATACTCCAAAGATCTTGGGAATGTTTAGATTTAAGGTCCCTAATTACTCTCTTAGTCTCTAGGTATGTGACAGGTGCAAATATGGCTGATTCAGAATTCCGAGGGATAAACGCTTTGAGGTAGTTTAATGATACTTCTTTACTAGACTTTAGACTTTGCGTAGTACTATGGGCTATTGTGGAAAAGAATTTATTCACATGATTGGCAATCGTTGTGTTATCCGAAATAATTTCTGATCCAATTTTTAACTCTAGCTTGGTGTTACAGTCGTTAGATTTGCCAGTTTCTTCTTTAATTATGGTCCAGGCCATTTTTATTTTATTATTTGAATTCATAATTTTGTTTTTAAGGAACAGTTGCTTGGCTTTAATGGTAACTTGTTTAAAGATTTTGCTGTAACGTGTAACATAAGATCTAAGATCTGGATTATTGTTAACTTTAAGGAGATCATATAAATAAAATAATTTGTCTTTAGAAATAATAATAGGTGGAGTAGCCCAGTCGGCAAATGTTTTTTTATTAGTTACACACATATCTTTAATACATATGTATTTAATTTATAGTTTTATGTATTTAATTTAATTTATAATTTGCCATTTCTACGTTTAAACTGTTATGTACTTATATTATGTAGTGCAAGTATATTATAGTTTATCATAGTTATTTTCCATATATTATATTTTACATTCCCACACTCAAGTCTTTTGCTACTACCTACTTATATCTCACAACATACGACTCTCAAACATCCAAAGGTTGACTGGGAGAAATCCCTGTAAGGGATAAGTCCGCCTTTGCCCCTCATGTAAATTACTTATCGTTTGTTACTGTTAAATGTTTTGGAGCAATAAAGTATTTCTATCTATCTATCTATCTATGTTTTAGTGGCATATGCTTGTCTAGATATCTCATAAATATATTTAAAAATTCTTTAAAGCTATAAATATTATTACCACAGAATTCAGATTGTAAATCTAAGTTTAACGAATTTATCAGAATCTTGTTTGATATTCGTTTCATCTTGCCCGAAGTAGTATTCTTACTTGTCGAGTAATTTATAGAAATTAATTGCGCGTAATGATCTGATGATATTCCAGGAAATACTTTTGGCTCTAGTACTTTACAATCAGTAAAAATATTATCAATGCACGATGAACACGAATCTGTCACTCTAGTATATTGGAAGATTGTTTGTCTAAGCAAAAAACTATCCATCAAATCAGATAGCTCATGTTGCCCTCCTTCTTCTAAGGGGAATTTAATATTAAAGTCTCCACAAACAATTATTGATTTATTATTATTGGTATTCAATTTACACAAACATTCTTCCAATTTGTTTATAAATGATGGCACATTCCCAAACGGTGACCTATATACTGATACTATGAATGATCGAGATGTTATTAGTAGATTTTGTGACGCGAGTGCGTGTGAGTGAGTGCTGCGCGGTTTGATGGTCAAGTGAAGTAATGCCTAGATAAAGGCCAAGGTTAACGTAGGTAGAGGTGTTGTGTTCGTATTGGATTGCAGTGTGTTCCAGAAGTGTAGGAAGGCCTGTACCAGGTAGACGAGTGTCCTTATATAAGTGATTAGCTAGGGGTCTTGTCAGGTGTACATCGTAGTAAATTCATGTTCTTTGAGCGCACCCGTACGTTTAGAATTCGTAAGTAAGAGGCTGGCGTAGGCTAGGTATAACTCTTGCATTGGGGAGACTACAGTTCAAGGTTAGAGAATAGAGGAGGTCTCGAGGGTGCGATGCACGTATCAACGGATCGACCTGAGAGATGTCTGGGGAGGGAGCTGAGGTTGTCTAAGTTTGGTATTTTGCTTAGGAAAGGGGGGAGGGAACATAATTAGGTACACTTAACACGTAGGTGCGATGTTCTAATAAGGAGCATTGTACATACATTACACATACGCAGTTAAAGTAATCCCAGCAGAGGGAACGCTTCATTTGCACAGAATAGGACAGGAGACCTTTAGGTACAACTTTGAGTGAGGAGTAGTACCTCAGTGAAACTGGTTGAAGGTCACAGCGATGGGCGTGGTGGAACTAGAAGGTGAGAAAATCTCACCTGGTTCAAGGGGGCCCATTGTCTACCCCTTTTTGGGGTAAATTTTCTGACATTGAGAAGCGAAAGATAAAGTGTTTGATACCAAACAGATAAAAGGAAGAGCCTATAATCATAGAAAGTAGGAGTATAGTCCAGAGTAGAAACATAAGATCCTTTACAATAATAAAGCTAATGAATGTAGACACGAAACGATGTGAAAGAAAAGCTAGGTACAATAAACATTCAATAAATTATTTTAAGACCTCTTTCCTAACTCCTGCTAGGCCGTGGCTTTTAAGCTGTTAGACCAAAAGGGAAATATAATTTGAAATGCTAAGTTCAAGAAAGCCTAGGCAATTCCCTTCCAGCTGTTTCCCCTAACTCCTGGAAGGGGGTGAGTTATTTATCGTTGGATGTGATAGAACGCTATATCTTCCAGCTGAAGAAAAGAAGTGCTTATACTCCAAGATCAGTGCTAGCCTATCTGATCGGTCGAGGAGGAAAGCATATAGTAGTTCCCTTTGGTAAGAGAAGTCGTTGAACCTTGTAGGTATTCCAGAAGTAAGGATAGTCATCTCACACAAGGTCACGCATTTGCAGAATTAGGCTACATACTTCCTTTTAGGAAGAGAATAAACTGGTTGAAGAATACACACGTTTTCTCAGGTGTAGGAATTTCCGGAGGAGAGAACATAGATTGTTACAATGTGGTAGAGGAGGCATAGTGACGTAGGAAAGGCGGACTTAGGCAGGAAATTATAGATGTAGTTAGATTATAACCCATAGAACAAAGATATGGATAGAAAGGTTAAGGTTTGAGTTAGTACTCTGGGTGATACGGTTACACAACGCTTTCTTGAAGAAAGAAAGAGACAGGGTGCATTTCCGCTTAGGTCATTGTATGCGCATGTATACATTGACTGAGCTTACCTAGAGATCACTTGAATGCTAAACGAAGGCCATGGTTTATTTCAGAGTTTACTCGTAGTAACGAGGATTTCTGTATAAATATTTGACGTTCCTCTGTTGATAGAAGAACTAATGACAGTGTTACTTTCGGAGACAGACGGGAATACGTTACAGTGGCTACAGTTCGCCAATCGTGTGGGACTTTTCTGCGTCCAGTGTTGAAGCTGTGTCCGTTGCCAATACAGTAGTCGAGCTGGAGTAGAGATTAGTACTGACTTTAGCTATAAATTTGCATGCTTATCTGTTAAAAAAAACTAGAAAAAAAAACATCAGCTGTACAAGAAACTAGAAAATAATAAGGACACAATGTACGAAATCGCGCAATACTAGCGTGCTGTCTTCTCATGTCGGATGCCAAAGGGCACATTGTGTCGCTGCGTCAGCGGAATAAGTAATAAATTGAGACTTTTAACAGACTAATATAAAAACGTGGGGCGCATGTTATTTATTACGCATATTGTACGCCCCACGTTTTTATATTAGTCTGTTAAAAGTCTCAATTTATTAATTACTAGCTTTTGCCCGCGGCTTCGCTCGCGTGAAATTCGTATTTCAAAGAAAGCAAGTAAGTAACTAAGGCCGATCTGCGTTAAAAAAGGTAAACGATAAACCTTCTCAACTAAAGTAAGTAACTATCGGCGAGGCTTCAGGCTGAGCTGCATTCTGGAAGACAATAAACCTTCTCGAAGAAAGTAAGTAACTAAGGGCGAGGCCGAAGGCCGAGCTGCGTTCAGGAAGACGATAAACCCACTCAAAGAAAGTAAGTAATTGAGGGCGAGGCCGAAGGCCGAGCTGCGTACAGCAAGACTATAAACCTTCTTGGAGAAAGAAAGTCATTGAGGGTGAGGCCGAGGGCCGAGCTGCGTTCAGGAAGACGATAACCTTTTCGAAGAAGTAAGTAACAGAGGGCGAGGCCGAAGGCCGAGCTGTGTTCAGGAAGACTATAAACCTTCTCGAGGAAATTAAGTAATTGAGGGCGAGGCCGAAGGCCGAGCTGCCTTCAGGAAGACGATAAACCTACTCAAAGAAAGTAAGTAATTGAGATCGAGGCCGAAGGCCGAGCTGCGTACAGCAAGACTATAAACCTTCTTAAAAAAAGGAAGTCACTGGGGGCGAGGCCAAAAGCCGAGCTGAGTTCAGGAAGACGATAACCTTTTCGAATAAGTAAGTAACAGAGGGCGAGGCCGAAGGCCGAGCTGCGTTCAGGAAGACGATAAACCTTCTCGAAGAAAGTAAGTAACTAAGGGCGGGGCCGAAGGCCGAGCGGCGTTCAGGAAGACTATAAACCTTCTCGAATAAATTAAGTACTCGTGGCCAAGGCCGAAGGCCGAGCTGCGTTCAGGAAGACTATAATCCTTCTTGATGAAAGTAAGTACCTAACTGAGGGCGAGGCCGAAGGCCGAGCTGCGTTCAGGAAGACGATAACCTTTTCGAAGAAAGTAAGTAACTAAGGGCGAGGCCGAAGGCCGAGCTGCGTTCAGGAAGACCATAAACCTTCTCGAAGAAATTAAGTAATTGAGGGCGAGACGAAGGCCGAGCTTCGTTCAGGAAAACTATATTCCGTGTTGAAGAAAGTAAGTAAATATCGCCAATAGTTACTTACTGTCATCAAGAAGGTTTAGTGTCTTCCAGAATACAGCTTGGCCTTCGGCCACGCCCTTAGTTACTTACTTTCTTTGAGAAGGATTATAATCTTCCTGAACGCAGCTCGACCTTAGGCCTCGCCCTCAGTTACTTACTTTCTTCGAGAACTTGTTCGAGAAGGTTGAAGGTCTTCCTGAACGCAGCTCGGCCTTCGGCCTCGCCCTTTGTTGTTTATTTTCTTCGAATAGGTTTAACCTCTTCCTGAACGCAGCTCGGCCTTCGGCCTCGCATTTAGTATGTTACTTACTTTCTTTGAGAATGTTTATTGTTTTTATCTGAATCCAGTTCGCCCTCCGGTCCCGGCCTAAGTTTCTTAGTTTCTTCTTTTGAAATACGAATTTCACGCAAGCGAACCGCGGGAAAAAGCTATCGATATTAAAATAAGAAAATTCAATTAAAATAAATCAAATACTTTAGATAACTACCTAACTAAGTAAAATACTCCACATATTAGCATAACCAGAACTGAATTTTATATAGCCTATCCTGTGTCTCGTATAGCTAAATGTGCGTGTAGTAATTTTAATCGTAATTGAGGGCGAGGCCGAAGGCCGAGCTGCGTTCAGGAAGACGATAACCTTTTCGAAGAAGTAAGTAACAGAGGGCGAGGCCGAAGGCCGAGCTGCGTTCAGGAAGACTATAAACCTTCTCGAGGAAATTAAGTAATTGAGAGCGAGGCCGAAGGCCGAGCTGCCTTCAGGAAGACGATAAACCTACTCAAAGAAAGTAAGTAATTGAGAGCGAGGCCAAAGGCCGAGCTGCGTACAGCAAGACTATAAACCTTCTTAAAAAAAGGAAGTCACTGGGGGCGAGGCCGAAGGCCGAGCTGAGTTCAGGAAGACGATAACCTTTTCGAATAAGTAACAGAGGGCGAGGCCGAAGGCCGAGCTGCGTTCAGGAAGACCATAAACCTTCTCGACGAAAGTAAGTAACTAAGGGCGAGGCCGAAGGCCGAGCGGCGTTCAGGAAGACTATAAACCTTCTCGAATAAATTAAGTACTCGTGGCCAAGGCCGAAGGCCGAGCTGCGTTCAGGAAGACTATAACCCTTCTTGATGAAAGTAAGTACCTAACTGAGGGCGAGGCCGAAGGCCGAGCTGCGTTCAGGAAGACGATAACCTTTTCGAAGAAAGTAAGTAACTAAGGGCGAGGCCGAAGGCCGAGCTGCGTTCAGGAAGACCATAAACCTTCTCGAAGAAATTAAGTAATTGAGGGCGAGACGAAGGCCGAGCTTCGTTCAGGAAAACTATATTCCGTCTTGAAGAAAGTAAGTAAATATCGCCAATAGTTACTTACTGTCATCAAGAAGGTTTAGTGTCTTCCAGAATACAGCTTGGCCTTCGGCCACGCCCTTAGTTACTTACTTTCTTCGAGAAGGATTATAGTCTTCCTGAACGCAGCTCGACTTTAGGCCTCGCCCTCAGTTACTTACTTTCTTCGAGAACTTGTTCGAGAAGGTTGAAGGTCTTCCTGAACGCAGCTCGGCCTTCGGCCTCGCCATTTGTTGCTTATTTTCTTCGAATAGGTTTGACCTCTTCCTGAATGCAGCTCGGCCTTCGGCCTCGCCTTTAGTATGTTACTTACTTTCTTTGAGAATGTTTATTGTTTTTATCTGAATCCAGTTCGCCCTCCGGTCCCGGCCTAAGTTTCTTAGTTTCTTCTTTTGAAATACGAATTTCACGCAAGCGAACCGCGGGAAAAAGCTATCGATATTAAAATAAGAAAATTCAATTAAAATAAATCAAATACTTCAGATACCTACCTAACTAAGTAAAATACTCCACATATTAGCATAACCAGAACTGAATTATATATAGCCTATCCTGTGTCTCGTATAGCTAAATGTGCGTGTAGTAATTTTAATCGAATTTAGATGATCGGCTTAATTCTATGGAGGAAATTCATACAAACATATTCGCCTCGCCCCGCTGCCCCCCGCTGAGAGAAGCGCAGCGCTTCTCTCAAGACATTCTCATCGTCGTAACTTTTTGAACTATTTGTCCAAATTACTTAGTGTAACAGCCAAAGTTTATCTACTTTAAATACCAGAAGCGATAAAAGTATGTATTTTGATAAGAATTAATTCAAAACTATAAAATGTGCATTGTAAATACAATATCCAATTTAAATGTATTTTTGGTTCACTATTTTGGCTATAGTGGCTTCCACATAAAAGGTAGATATATGCTGTCACGGACTTTTTTTTAGAACTATTTTAGAGAAACAACCTCACTATACACTATCTTCGTGTAACTCTAAGGGTGTATGCAGCGCACGCCGAGATAGCTCTCAGAAGGCAGGATTTTATCCGACTTACTTGACATTTATCGATATTTGGGCAAATTTACACAATGTCTTTATAAATTATAGCCTTTTTGATGTATAAGGTATAGTACTGTAAAGGCTCATCAAAATCTGTTTAGTAGTTTTTGCGGGTAAGAGAAATATAGTGTGGCTGCTCGGTTCGCTGTTGAGTTTATAGGCCGCGCCTCCCCCGCGCCGCCACCGCCGCGCCGCCAACTGCCGCTCGCTCGGTAAATACCTAATAGTACTAAGGCGCGCGGATTGAACATATCGGTTTGTATGGGAGCCACATCTTAGCGTAACCGGAACTGAATTTTATGTAGCCTATCCTGTGTCCCATATAGTTAAATGTGCTTGTACAAAGTTTCATCGAATTCGGATGATCGGTTTAAGAGTTATGGCGGAACATACATACATACATACAGAAAATATTTCTAAAAATCGTCAATTTAGCTTTAGTATCATACACAGAGGCTACAAACTCAATATTTCCTAAAACAAAGTAACTTACTCCATGACCACCGCTTACAGATTTATTATTAGTAAGAGCTTTTGTCCGCGGCTTCGCTCGCGTGAAATTCGTATTTCAAAGAAAGCAAGTAAGTAACTAAGGCCGATCTGCGTTAAGTAAGGTAAACGATAAACCTTCTCAACTAAAGTAAGTAACTATCGGCGAGGCTTCAGGCTGAGCTGCATTCTGGAAGAGAATAAACTTTCTCGAAGAAAGTAAGTAACTAAGGGCGAGGCCGAAGGCCGAGCTGCGTTCAGGAAGACGATAAACCCACTCAAAGAAAGTAAGTAATTGAGGGCGAGGCCGAAGGCCGAGCTGCGTACAGCAAGACTATAAACCTTCTTGAAGAAAGTATGTCACTAAGGGCGAGGCCGAGGGCCGAGCTGCGTTCAGGAAGACGATAACCTTTTCGAAGAAGTAAGTAACAGAGGGCGAGGCCGAAGACCGAGCTGCGTTCAGGAAGACTATAAACCTTCTCGAGGAAATTAAGTAATTGAGGGCGAGGCCGAAGGCCGAGCTGCCTTCAGGAAGACGATAAACCTACTCAAAGAAAGTAAGTAATTGGGAGCGAGGCCGAAGGCCGAGCTGCGTACAGCAAGACTATAAACCTTCTTAAAGAAAGTAAGTCACTGAGGGCGAGGCCGAAGGCCGAGCTGCGTTCAGGAAGACGATAACCTTTTCGAATAACTAAGTAACAGAGGGCGAGGCCGAAGGCCGAGCTGCGTTCAGGAAGACCATAAACCTTCTCGAAGAAAGTAAGTAACTAAGGGTGAGGCCGAAGGCCGAGCTGCGTTCAGGAAGACTATAAACCTTCTCGAAGAAAGTAAGTAACTAAGGGCGAGCCGAAGGCCGAGCTGCGTTCAGGAAGACTATAACCCTTCTTGATGAATGTAAGTACCTAACTGAAGGCGAGGCCGAAGGCCGAGCTGCATTCAGGAAGACGATAACCTTTTCGAAGAAAGTAAGTAACAGAGGGCGAGGCCGAAGGCCGAGCTGCGTTCAGGAAGACCATAAACCTTCTCGAAGAAAGTAAGTAACTAAGGGCAAGGCCGAAGGCCGAGCTGCGTTCAGGAAGACCATAAACCTTCTCGAAGAAATTAAGTAATTGAGGGCGAGACGAAGGCCGAGCTTCGTTCAGGAAAACTATAAACCGTCTTGAAGAAAGTAAGTAACTAACGCCCATAGTTACTTACTGTCATCAAGAATGTTTAGTGTCTTCCAGAATACAGCTTGGCCTTTGGCCACGCCCTTAGTTACTTACTTTCTTCGAGAAGGATTATAGTCTTCCTGAACGCAGCTTGACCTTAGGCCTCGCCCTCAGTTACTTACTTTCTTCGAGAACTTGTTCGAGAAGGTTGAAGGTCTTCCTGAACGCAGCTCGGCCTTCGGCCTCGCCCTTTGTTGTTTATTTTCTTCGAATAGGTTTAAACCCTTCCTGAACGCAGCTCGGCCTTCGGCCTCGCCTTTAGTATGTTACTTACTTTCTTTGAGAATGTTTATTGTTTTTATCTGAATCCAGTTCGCCCTCCGGTCCCGGCCTAAGTTACTTAGTTTCTTCTTTTGAAATACGAATTTCACGCGAGCGAGTCCGCGGGAAAAAGCTATCGATATTAAAATAAGAAAATTCAATTAAAATAAATCAAATACTTTAGATACCTACCTAACTAAGTAAATTACTCCACATATTAGCATAACCAGAACTGAATTTTATATAGCCTATCCTGTGTCTCGTATAGCTAAATGTGCGTGTAGTAATTTTAATCGAATTTAGATGATCGGCTTAAATTCTATGGAGAAAATTCATACAAACATATTCGCCTCGCCCCGCTGTCCCCCGCTGAGGTAAGCGCAGCGCTTCTCTCAAGACATCCTCGTCGTCCTAACTTTTTAAACTATTTGTCCAAATTACTTAGTGTAAAAGCCAAAGTTTGTCTACTTCAAATACCAGAAGCGATAAAAGTATGTATTTTGATATGAATTTATTCAAAACTATAAAATGTGCATTGTAAATACAATATCCAATTTAAATGTATTTTTGGTTCACTATTTTGGCTATAGTGGCTTCCACATAAAAGGTAGATATATGCTGTCACGGACTTTTTTTTAGAACTACTTTAGAGAAACAACCTCACTATACACTATCTTCGTGTAACTCTAAAGGTGTATCCAGCGCACGCCGAGATAGCTCTCAGAAGGCAGGATTTTATCCGACTTACTTGACATTTATCGATATTTGGGCAAATTTATACAATGTCTTTATAAATTAGAGCCTTTTTGATGTATAAGGTATAGTACTGTAAAGGCTCATCAAAATCTGTTCAGTAGTTTTCGCGGGTAAGAGGAATATAGTGCGGCTGCTCGGTTCGCTGTTGAGTTTATAGGCCGCGCCTCCCCCGCGCTGCCGCCGCCGCGCCGCCAACTGCCGCTCGCTCGGTAAATACCTAATAATGTAGTCAACGAGGAGTTGGACCCATACATTAATTCCTCAGTCAATGAAACTTTGATAATATCTTGGAGTAATGTTCGGAATTACTACTGACAAATAATCCAACATTTTTTTTTACGGGAAGTTGGGTATATTCAAAGAAAAGTGAAAATTTAATATAACTCCTATAGACAAATTGCTCCGTCCAAAGTTACTTCGCCATAGGGTAGGTATTATTTATATGAATAAGTACGTAAATAAATCCAACATTTTTTGTATATGGAAATAGTGAATTAAAAACAAAATGTGTTTTTTTACTATATTTTTCTCGGCAAAATTGCTCAGTCGGTTCTTTAATCGGAATATACCTTAGTATTATTATGTACATCAATAAGCATAAGAATCCAACAACTTTTTTATATGCATCATTTTTTTTCAAGGTGACGGCCGAAACTCTGTTCCGCAAAATTCCTCCGTCCGTTTTTATTGTACAATTATGATTAAGAATTTTGAAGAAAATTATTTGCAAAAGAATCCAACAAAAAATCCATCGGCAAGTTTAAAAAACAAGCGGGCCAAGACGGGCGCGGTGCGCAGAGGAGCGGCCGGCCGCGGGAGGCGAGAAACGCGGCATTTTCCCCTCCTCTGCGTCCATGCTGCGCCGCGCCGCCCCTGGCGCGCCGCTGAAGTTGGCGTGCGGTGTGTGCTAACCAGGGACTGAAAACCGGTTCGAAATGGGGTTCGGGTTCTCCGAACCGGTTCGAAGAACCTTTTTAACGAGCGAACCAGTTTGGTCGCGAACCGGTTCAAAAAAACCCGAACCTGAAGCCTAAAAACCGGTTCAGAACCGGTTTGGACCTCTAATATTAACCGGTTCGCAGCAGGGTACGAAATGGGGTGGAAACCTATATACATTTTTTTGGACTTTGGGCTTCTTTTTTAATGTAAAATATTGTTGTTTTATGTATTTAATAAAATAAAAAAATAGGTGGTTCATTTTTATAGCCTAATCGATTCAGTTTCATAACAGTAACAAAAAAGTCTTAATTATCATTATGACATAACACGTGTAAGTTGGTAAAAAAAATCAAATTCTTTCTATTCCATACTAATAAAACTAAAATTGTGGTTTTTCACAATTTCTGAAAGAAAGGGATCTATGTGTTGGAAGACTTTTTTGTTCCTGGCATGAAACTGAA
This sequence comes from Nematopogon swammerdamellus, assembly GCA_946902875.1. Lineage (NCBI taxonomy): Eukaryota > Metazoa > Arthropoda > Insecta > Lepidoptera > Adelidae > Nematopogon > Nematopogon swammerdamellus. The sequence continues at coordinate 23,678,548 of OX336341.1, read as the reverse complement.
ATGATTAAGAAATTTTTTTTTTACATTTTACATAGAAAAAATGTTTTTGTGCGAACAAAAATTATTTGTTCTTCAAAAGTGATCTATTTCCGATACAGAACCCTCTCTTAGCGTACTATTAAATAATTTTGAAAGAAATTATATAAGGTGCTTCGTTATTCATCTCAAGTAAACACGTTACGCAAAAAAAATTATATGTTTTTAGCATAACTTTTCGAGAAATTTTCAAACGCAGAACAGCTGTTTATTGTAAGTAAGTCACAAGGTCATTAGACCTGTGTGTAACAGTAGGTAGCTTGCATTGTACGGGGTCAATGACCGTTGTATGTCCAAACGCAGAACAGCTGTTTGTTGTAAGTAAGTCACAAGGTAACTAGACCTGTGTGTAACAGTAGGTAGCTTGCATTGTACGGGGTCAATGACCGTACTATGTTCAAACGCAGAACAGCTATTGTTGTAAGTAAGTCACAAGGTCACTAGGCCGCCGCCGCTCTAAAACTAGCTACCTACCTACCTACCTACCTACGTGTGCGGTGTGTGTGCCTACGTTTCTTGTTTGCAAGGGTCTATAGCCTTGATTGGTTTTTACAGCTATTTGATTTAATTTTTTTGTTAGGAGATGTTAGGAGAAACAATGCTCCTATAAACATGTTTTTTTTTTGAGTAAAGTGTTGAGCTGAACGGGACATGACAAAAAAATAATAATAATGATAATGATAATGACGAACCATACTGAATATGCATATGTCTCAGTGAAATATTGTTATTGTTGTGTGTTCTTTATGGCGAAATAAATATCTGAATCTGAATCTGTTTGTTTGAGCGCGTATGTAACCCTCCCGAAGTTATTGACATAAATAACGAAGCACCTTATATAGGGAGTTAAAGCTGTTCGCGTCTGTGACACCTCATGGTCCTTAAGTCACACGTGCCTCCTGGGTGGTGCCAAATGAACAGCAGTTAGCATGTGGGAGATCTTCGGATCGACTGGGTTCGCGACCACACCCTGGGAGAATCAATTATTTGTTTAATTTTTATTTTATTTTTATTTATCTCTTTATTTCAGCCAACTAGGGCCATATTGACAATACATATTAAATGTCTTAACCTAAGAACTAAAATTACTTTTTCTCCACTTGTGTCTGTACGGGTCCCAATAGAGACCCGTATGCGTCATATTAGTCTGCTGACGCGGTGAATCAGGTGCGCGTAGAGTGGGCGCAGATTGCGTCCGCGGCACGGGCGTCGGCAGCGGCGCGGGCGTCGGCAGCGGCGCGGGCGTCGGCAGCGGCGCGGGCGTCGTCGGCGGCGGCGCGGGTTGCGTCTCCTGAATGTGCAGGACGGCAGTTGTAGACAGCTCCGGCGCGGCCTCAGCATACTTATGGCGCGCGACCTCACGATGAAGGTCGCGATTGTAGCGCCGGAACACCACCCCGGAGGGCCAAAACTCACTGCGAAGGAATGTCTTCACCTTCTCGGCAGGAATGCACAGCTTGAAAGCGCAAAAGTTCGTGTCAGCCCAGTGAGAAGGAAGAGCCTCGACACTCTCAACTCGCTCACCCTTATCCTGGACGTGGCGGATGAGGTCCTCGATCTTCATGTACTTTCGCAGGCGAGACACGTAGATGAGAGCCGTGCGGGGAGCTGCCTTCAAACAGCTCTCTTCAGGGGGCGCAGATCCGCGCTTATTGCACCTCTTCCTTCTCTTCTTCCTGCTCTCGACGAGTACGAACCCGTCTTTGTCACGTGCAGCCTCCTGCCGACAGTCGGGACGCGGTTCCAAGCGCGGGGATACCATTGTTGTTTTCTCCACCGTTTTACTGATACGCTTCGTCATAGATCCGCGTCGCCTTTTCGGACGAGCGGCAACGGGGCGGGTGGGCAGAGGAGCGGGAGGGGTGAGCAGTGTAGAAGTCGAGGCATCAACAGCACCATCAGCGCTTACGTAGCATACCGGCGTCGATGTGCAATCGCTGGGTGACGACACTTGAGCACCTCGCCTGCGCATATTGATGTTGCGTACACTCAGCGTTTCGTTCGGTGTTCCCACTTGCGGAATGCGATCAGGCTGCAGAGACGGGGTTATCGGCCGGAGTGACTCGGAACATGACAATTTCTCAACTGCCTGTTTCAGCTGTTGAACTTCCGGGACGAGAGATGTTGGCCCCTACGCCGCTGTCGCTCCACAGTTTCCCTTCAGTTGAGCTATGTCCGCTTTTATGATCACCAAATCTTTCAGGAAGGCCGTAACGTCGACGTGGTCGAAGGACACAGGCGACAACTTATTGAGGTCGTACGCGACGAACCTTGGCACGTCGTCGGGGTCTGTCGGCTTTAAGATGGTGATGATGTCCTGGATAGTCTTCTTCTTCCGATTTTCTCCCTTGCGAGTCGGCCTTCTTGACGGAATGCACGCACAAAGCAGAACTCTCGCGGTCTCAACGTCATCTTCGGTGAAGGCGGACTCACAAATCCGGATGATGCTGAAGGCTGATCTTCGGTGAAGGCTAGTACTTCGTTCACAACCATATTGCATTTATCGCACGCCATTTTCGCTTACATCGCAGGTGCGTCTAGAGTGCATCGTGTGCGCGTCCGTCGCCGACCGATGCAAGCTCAGTACTATTATACCGCCATAACAGTTCACTGTGTTCCGGTGCACCTCCCGGGGACCCAAAAGCAGGTGGGGATGGCTGTGGTGAGGAGTAGGTCAGTAATCCCGACGCGGATTCGCTGTTCCGACGTAATGCATCGACACGGTTGACAGGGAGACTCGGTGAGACGGTTATTCCGCTGGCCGCCCGCCGGTGGTACAGGGGCCCAATCGCGTCTAACCAACGCGAGAGGCTGCCCTGGTAAACCGGCGCATAATCCCGGAGTGGTCCGTCGTGCCGGTTGGTGAACGGAGTAGGGGTCCCGGCGGCCACATCCGGGGGGAGGGGAGGGGGGGGGGGACCGGGGGCCCTTCCGTCTTCCGTGTCGGCGCACCACTAACCTGAGCAGTAAGCGATGGTCCACGCTTTGCCCGTGAATCACCACAGCCACCCTTCACGCTCTTTCCCCCCCCTCTTACTACAACCATGGCAGTACAAAGAAAGAACAACTTTCAATCAGCTGTGCACACCCCTTTTTTTTATTTTTTTATTGATAGCGCGACATGTGGCATCTTTTCACCTACAAGTAGGTGTCTAACGATGCCCATGGACATTCTGTGATGCACGGGGATTGCGAATGCCATGCCGGCCTGATAGGAGCCTTTTCACGCCCCTTTTGAAGAACCCCAGGTTGTACTTGGGAGGAAATAGATGGGCAGGGAGTGCGTTCCACATTTTCCCGGTTCTGTGAATAAAAGATCTACAGAACCGGTTGGTGCGCATCCGTGGTAGGTCGATTGAGTAGGGGTGCATCCCCTGCCCAGTACGCGTGGTGCGGAGGTGGAATGGGGACGGCGGAATCGCGTTAAACAGCTCCTCCGAACACTCCCCATGAAATAGACGATAGAACACACTTAGGGAGCCGACGTCCCTACGGAGTTGCAGTGGTTCTAAGTCGCGGGACACCGCAGGGTCACCCACCAGTCGCACGGCACGACGCTGGATTGAGTCTAGCGGCGCAAGCTGGTATTTAGCTGAGCCGTCCCACAAGTGCGAGCAGTACTCCAAGCAGGACCTAACCTGTGTTTTATACAGCGTCAGTTTTTGGCCCGACGTGAAGTACCGCCGCACCTTGTTTAGTACGCCCAGATTTTTTGAGGCCAGCTTGGCCTTGCCCTCAATGTGGCGCCGGAAGTTCAATTCGTGCGACAGTTCGACACCGAGGACCTCGAGGTGGTCGCTTAATTTCAGCGACGTGTTTTGGAAGGAAGGAGCTGGCGTGAACGCCGTTCTCTTCGCACTGAACGCACACACTTGTGTCTTCGATGCGTTGAACACGACCAAGTTGCTCCGGCCCCATTCGGCAATAGACTGGAGTGTTTGCTCGAGTTCAGACACAAGTGCTAGCCTCTTCTCATCCACAACTTTCCGTCCGGCTGAAGGGTGACTGGTGTAGGATCCGTGTGCCGTACTGTCGTCTGCATAACAATGTATGTTGCCGAGTGGCAGCATATCATTGATATGGAGAAGAAACAGCGTGGGAGACAACACAGAACCCTGTGGTACACCGGCATTCACTGACATGGCGTCCGACGAGCAGCCGTCCACGAGGACCTGAATGCTACGCCCATGTAGGAAGTCGGTGACCCAGTCACAAAGGCCTGAGGGGATTCCGTACGCCGGCAGATTGCCCAGAAGTGCTTTGTGCCAGACCCGGTAAAATGCCTTGGCAATATCGAGTCCAATTGCCAAGGATTCACCGTACCCTTCAAGCGCTTTCCCCCAAAGGTGAGTGACGTACGCTAGGAGATCACCAGCTGATCGGTTTGGCCGGAAGCCGTATTGCCGATCGCTGATGAGATTATTTGTCTCTAGGTACGTCATGAGCTGCGTATTGACTACGCGCTCCATCACCTTGCAGAGGAGGGAGGTGATTGCTATGGGTCGGTAGTTTGACGGGTCAGAGCGATCGCCCTTTCTTGGGACAGGCTGAACGAAAGCTGATTTCCAAGCTGCCGGCACGCGGCCAGTTGTGTACGAGAGGCGAAAGAGGCGCGTCAGTACTGGAGCCAGCTCGGGAGCACACTTTTTCAACACCAATGCAGGCACTCTGTCCGGTCCACTCGCTTTCCTCACGTCTAGGGCAAGAAGCTCCTTCCGCACAGTTCTCTGTCGGAACTGCACTTCTGGCATGGAGTTCTCACACCTAGGTATGGATGGAGGAGAAGCTCCCCCATCATCTAGGTGGGAATTCCCCGCAAAAAGATATACCAGAAGGTCTGCTTTATCTTTTGCGGAGTGAGCGAGTGATCCGTCAGTGCGCTGTAGAGGTGGAAGTGAGGGGCGGCAGAAATTCGACTCGACAGTTTTGGCGAGAGACCAGAACTCACGGCTCCCAGTCGGGTACCGGTTCAGCCTATCGCCAATTCTGCCGATATGCTCGAATTTAGCCCTGGCGATAGCCCTCTTGCAGGATCTGGAGAGGCGGTTGTAGTTCTTCTTCAATTCGGAGATATATGGATCACGTCTTGCACGAGCACGTGACCATGCTCGATATGCCGTAGCTTTAGCCGCGGCAGCATCGGCACAGTCCCGGCTGTACCAGGGTTTGCTCTTACCTCCGAGGCGAAGGGAGGCATTGGGAACAAACATGTCCATACCACCCAGAATCACCTCGGCAACGGTATTGGCACATTCCGACGGATCGTCCGAATTGAAGCATAGCTCTCTCCAAGGGTAGGATGCAAAATGCTCTCGCATTTCATCCCAATCTGCCGACGCGTAGTGCCAAATTCGACGGGCTCCTTCAGTTCGGGTCTGAGGGGGCGACGAAGGCACTGTAGATCCCACTAGGCAATGGTCGGAGGAGCCAAGAGGAGCGCTCACTGTTACCTTATACCCAGCAGGATTAGACGTCAGCAGAAGATCCAGCAAGTAGGGTGTATGACCGTCTATGTCTGGTATTCTGGTAGGTTGATCTACCAGCTGAGACAGGTCATACGTCAGGGCGAAGTCGTAAGCGGCTCTCCCCGCGAAATCGGTTCTGTTGGAGCCAAGCCACACCTCGTGGTGGGCATTAAAGTCCCCAACGAGTACCATGTCTGCTGTAGGGAACCGCTCTTGGACTTCGTCTGCTGCTCTACTCAGGTGCTCAAATAGGCGAGCTGTCTCCGCATCACCCGAGTGCGACCTGTAGACGCAGGCGTACACGCGCGATTCCGACCCCAGATCCACGTGGACCCAGAGTACTGAAGACGTGAGGTCTTCTAGACAGCGCAGGCGACGACAGCAAATATCCGCCCTAGCAAACAAGCATACCCCGGCACGGGAACGGAAGGCTTCTTCCAGGTTGTACCCGGGGTAGTGCAAGTACGACGTGTCGGCTGGGCGAGATATTTGCGTCTCCGTCAGAAAGAATAAAGCCGGCTTCGCTGTCTCCAAATGGTGGTGGACGCCATCCAAATTGGAGTGCAATCCTCGCACATTTGTTACGTCCACGCTGAAATGTGTGGGGTTGTGCACCGCTGAGCAAACGTTTATTCTTTTGTTTTGTGCTGCCATTATTATTGAAGGGGGGAGAGAAAGCATTGAGAGGCGCCTGCGACGATTTACGGGCAAAGCGTGGATCGTGGCGTCATCACTATGTGCTCAGGATAGTGGAGCGCCGACACGATGGACGGAAGGGCCCCCGGTCCCCCTCGGAAGTGGCCGCCGGGACCCCTACAACCGGTCACCATCCGGCACTACGGATCACTCCGAGATTATGCGCCGGTTGACCAGGGCAGCCTCTCGCGCTGGTTAGGCGCGATTGGGCCCCTATACTACCCGGCGGGCGGCCAGCGGAACAACCGTTTCACCGGGTCTCCCTGGCCATCGTGTCGATGCACTACCCCTGGGCAGTGATTCGGCTTTAGAGCCACTGGCCCACTCCTCGTCACAGCCAGCTCCTCCTGCTACTGGGTCCCCGGGATGTACACCGGAACGGACACTTCTTACCTGCACCACCCCGGCTACACCCTGGATGAAGCCTTCCGCTGGCGAGCCGGAGTCTGCCTGTTTGTCAGGGCTGATATTTCCTGTCGTCGCCTGCGCTGCATTGAGGACTCCGAGCTCTCAATACTCTGGCCCCACGTGGATCTGGGAACGGTGTCGGGGGTCCCAATAGGTCGCACTCTGGCAATGCGGAGACAGCTCGGTTATTCGAGTACCTGAGTGGAGCGGTAGACAAAGTCCAAGAGCGGTTCCCCACCGCGGATTTGGGTTTCCTTGGAGACTTCAATGCCCATGACAAGGCATGGCTAGGCTCCAGGAGAACTGACTTTGCGGGGAGAGCCGCCTACGACTTCGCCCTGACGCATGGCCTGTCTCAACTGGTGGACCAGCCCACCAGGCTGCCAGATATAGACGGTCATGGACCCTCTCTGCTGGATCTTCCGCTGACACAAACCCCACTGGATATAAAGTCTCAGTGAGAGCCCCGCCGGGTTCTTCTGATCATTGTTTAGTGGGGTCCACGGTGTCATCTTCGCCTCCTCAGTCCCGTACTGGAGGAACGCGTCGAATTTGGCACTACGCGTCAGCAGATTAAGATGAGATGCGAGAACACTTCGCATCCTACCCTTGGAGAGAGATCTGCTTCAGTTCGGACGATCCGTCAAAATGCGGTAATACCGTTGCCGATGTGGTTCTGGGGGCAAAGGAAATGTTTATTCCCAGCGCCTCTGTCCACCTCGGTGGTAAAAGCCAACCATCGTACAGCCGCGACTGTGCTGATGCTGTCGCAGCTAAATGCACAGCTTATCGGGCATGGTCGCGTGCCCGTGCCGGACGTGAATCAAACGTATCCGAACAGACGATGGAATACAACCGCCTCTCCAGATCCTGCAAAAGGGCTGCAAAAGGGCTCCAAAATATTGCCAGGGCCAAATTTGACTACATCGGCGACAGACTGAACCAGCACCCAACTGGGAGCTGTGAGTTCTGGTCTCTCGCCAATTCTGTCGAGTCGAATTTCTGCCGCTCCTCTCTTCCACCTCTGCAGTGTTCTGGAGGCTCACTTGCCCACTCCGCAAAGGAGAAAGCCGACTTACTGGTATCTCTCTTTGCGGGGAACTTCAACCTGGACGATGGGGGTGCCACTCCCCCAGCCATACCTAGGTGTGAGAACTCCATGCCGGAAGTACAGTTTCGATAACAGACTGTACTGGCGGAGTTTCTCTCCCTATACGTCAGGAAAGCGTGTGGGCCGGAATGGATTCCTGCATTGGTGTTAAAATAGTGTGCTCCCGAGCTGGCTCCAGTGCTGACGCGCCTATTCCGTATCTCCTACTCCAATGGCTGTGTGCCGGCGGTCTGGAAATCTGCGTTTGTGCAAGCGGACCCCAAAAAGGTTTTTTTTATTGACAGCGCGTCGTATGGCGCCGAGCCACCCATAAGGTGTCTAACGACGCCCATGGACATTCGGTCGTATGCGGGGGTTCCGAATGCCATGCCGAGCATTGCTTATGGTGCCCATTCACGGCCCTCTTGAAGGACCCGAGACTGTACTTGGGGGGAAATATATGTGCAGGGAGAGCGTTCCAGGGTTTACCGGTTCTGTAGAGGAAAGATCTGCAGAATCGATTGGTACGCATCCGCGGTAAGTCCAGCGTGTAGGAATGCAATCCCTGCCCAGTGCGCGTGGTGCGAAGGTGGAAAGGGGACGGCGGGATCACATTAAACGGCCCCTCCGAGTACTCCTCACGGAATAAGCGATAGAATACACTTAGGGAGCCGACATCCCTACGGTGTTGCAGTGGTTCTAGATCGCAGGACACTTCGGGGTCACCTACTAGTCGCACGGTTCGACGCTGGATTGAGTCCAGAGGCGCAAGCTGGTATTTGGCAGAGCCATCCCACAGGTGCGAGCAGTACTCCAAGCAGGACCTGATCTGCGATTTATAGAGAAGCAGCTTTTGGTGTGAAGTACCGTCGCACCTTATTGAGTACGCCCAGCTTTTTAGAAGCCAGCTTGGCCTTCCCCTCGATATGGCGACGAAAGTTCAGGTCGTGCGACAGTTCGACTCCGAGGATCCCGAGGTGTTCACTTAATTTAAGCGACGTGCCTTGGAATGAAGGAACCGGTGTGAACGCCGCTCTCTTCGCACTGAACACGCGAACTTGTGTCTTGGAAGCGTTGAACTCGACCAAATTACTATGGCCCTATTCGGAAATAGAGTCGAGTGTGTGTTCGAGCTCAGACACAAGTCTTCGCCTCTTCTCATCCACAACATCCCGACTGGCTGAAGGGTGACTGGTGTAGGATCCGTGTGCCGTACTGTCATCAATGTATGTTGTCCAGAGACAGCATATCATTGATATGCAGAAGAAACAGCGTGGGTGACAACACAGATCCTTGGGGTATGCCGGCGTTCACTGACATGTCCGACGAGCAACCGTAGTGCACGGTTGCTGAATGAATGCTACGCCCATGCAGGAAGTCGGCGAAGAAACAAGAAACAAGAAACAAGAAACGTAGGCACACACACGCACACGTAGGTAGGTAGGTAGGTAGGTAGCTAGTTTTAGAGCGGCGGCGGCCTAGTGACCTTGTGACTTACTTACAACAATAGCTGTTCTGCGTTTGAACATAGTACGGTCATTGACCCCGTACAATGCAAGCTACCTACTGTTACACACAGGTCTAGTTACTTTGTGACTTACTTACAACAAACAGCTGTTCTGCTTTTGGACATACAACGGTCATTGACCCCGTACAATGCAAGCTACCTACTGTTACACACAAGTCTAGTGACCTTGTGACTTACTTACAATAAACAGCTGTTCTGCGTTTGAAAATTTCTCGAAAAGCTATGCTAAAAACATATAATTTTTTTTTTGCGTAACGTGTTTACTTGAGATGAATAACGAAGCACCTTATATAATGTCTTTCAAAATTAGTTAATAGTACGCTAAGAGAGGGTTCTGTATCGGAAATAGATCACTTTTGAAGAACAAATAATTTTTGTTCGCACAAAAACATTTTTTCTATGTAAAATGTAAAAAAAAAATTCTTAATCATTTCAGTTTCATGCCAGGAACAAAAAAGTCTTCCAACACATAGATCCCTTTCTTTCAGAAATTGTGAAAAACCACAATTTTAGTTTTATTAGTATGGAATAGAAAGAATTTGATTTTTTTTACCAACTTACACGTGTTATGTCATAATGATAATTAAGACTTTTTTGTTACTGTTATGAAACTGAATCGATTAGGCTATAAAAATGAACCACCTATTTTTTTATTTTATTAAATACATAAAACAACAATATTTTACATTAAAAAAGAAGCCCAAAGTCCAAAAAAAATGTATATAGGTTTCCACCCCATTTCGTACCCTGCTGCGAACCGGTTAATATTAGAGGTCCAAACCGGTTCTGAACCGGTTTTTAGGCTTCAGGTTCGGGTTTTTTTGAACCGGTTCGCGACCAAACTGGTTCGCTCGTTAAAAAGGTTCTTCGAACCGGTTCGGAGAACCCGAACCCCATTTCGAACCGGTTTTCAGTCCCTGGTTAGCACACACCGCACGCCAACTTCAGCGGCGCGCCAGGGGCGGCGCGGCGCAGCATGGACGCAGAGGAGGGGAAAATGCCGCGTCTCTCGCCTCCCGCGGCCGGCCGCTCCTCTGCGCACCGCGCCCGTCTTGGCCCGCTTGTTTTTTAAACTTGCCGATGGATTTTTTGTTGGATTCTTTTGCAAATAATTTTCTTCAAAATTCTTAATCATAATTGTACAATAAAAACGGACGGAGGAATTTTGCGGAACAGAGTTTCGGCCGTCACCTTGAAAAAAAATGATGCATATAAAAAAGTTGTTGGATTCTTATGCTTATTGATGTACATAATAATACTAAGGTATATTCCGATTAAAGAACCGACTGAGCAATTTTGCCGAGAAAAATATAGTAAAAAAACACATTTTGTTTTTAATTCACTATTTCCATATACAAAAAATGTTGGATTTATTTACGTACTTATTCATATAAATAATACCTACCCTATGGCGAAGTAACTTTGGACGGAGCAATTTGTCTATAGGAGTTATATTAAATTTTCACTTTTCTTTGAATATACCCAACTTCCCGTAAAAAAAAATGTTGGATTATTTGTCAGTAGTAATTCCGAACATTACTCCAAGATATTATCAAAGTTTCATTGACTGAGGAATTAATGTATGGGTCTCCATACATCAAAACTCCTGGTTGACTAGTGTATAATAGTACTAAGGCGCGCGGATTGAACATATCGGTTTGTATGGGAGCCACATCTTAGCGTAACCGGAACTGAATTTTATGTAGCCTATCCTGTGTCCCATATAGTTAAATGTCGCTGTACAAAGTTTCATCGAATTCGAATGATCGGTTTAAGAGTTATGGCGGAACATACATACATACAGAAAATATTTTTAGAAATCGTCAATTTAGCTTTAGTATCATACATAGAGGCTACAAACTCAATATTTCCTAAAACAAAATAACTTACTCCATGACCATCCCTTACAGATTTATTATTAGTATTGATTTGCCCGCGGCTTCGCTCGCGTGAAATTCGTATTTCAAAGGAAGAGCTAAGCGCGAGCTGGGTTCAGGCTAGTAACTAAGGGCGATAAATCGTCTCGAAGAAAGTGAGTAACTTTTTGAGGCCGCAGGCGGAGTTGCGTTGAGGATTAGAGTAGCCTTTTAGAAGAAAGTAAGTAACAGAGGGCGAGGCCGAAGGCCGAGCTGCGTTCAGGAAAACGATAAACCTTCTCGAAGACAGTAATGTCGGTATGTTGTGGATGAGAAGAGGCGAAGACTTGTGTTTGAGCTCGAACACACACTAAGTCTGTAGTCAAAATTTTAAAAAAGTGGCCGCCATTTTGAACTTTTTAGATACTGGACCGATTACTTTCAAAATCGATATCTGGGTGTCTGTGTGGGCTCTGAATACGAATCTGTAGTCAAAATTTAAAAAAAAGTAGCCGCCATTTTAAACTTTTTAGTTACTGGACCGATTGCTTTCAAAATCGATATCTGTGTGTCTGTGTGGGCCCTGAATACGAATCTGTAGTCAAAATAATAAAAAAGTGGCCGCCATTTTGAACTTTTTAGTTACTGGACCGATTGCTTTCAAAATCGATATCTGGGTGTCTGTGTGGGCTCTGAATACGGATCCGTTGTCAAAATTTAAAAAAAGTGGCCGTTATTTTGAACTTTTTAGTTACTGGACCGATTGCTTTCAAAATCGATATCTGGGTGTCTGTGTGGGCTTTGAATACGAATCCGTTGTCAAAATAAAAAAAAAGTGGCCGTTATTTTGAACTTTTTAGTTACTGGACCGATTGCTTTCAAAATCGATATCTGGGTGTCTGTGTGGGCTCTGAATACGAATCCGTTGTCAAAATAAAAAAAAAGTGGCCGCCATTTTGAACTTTTTAGTTACTGGAACGATTGCTTTCAAAATCGATATATGGGCGTCTGTGTGGACTCTGAATACGAATCCGTTGTCAAAATAAAAAAAAAGTGGCCGCCATTTTGAACTTTTTAGTTACTGGAACGATTGCTTTCAAAATCGATATATGGGCGTCTGTGTGGACTCTGAATACGAATCCGTTGTCAAAATTTAAAAAAGTGACCGCCATTTTGAACTTTTTAGTTACTGGACCGATTGCTTTCAAAATCGATATCTGGGTGTATGTGTGGGCTCTGAATACGAATCTGTAGTAAACATTAAAAAAAGTGGCCGCCATTTTGAACTTTTTAGTAACTGGACCGAATGCTTTCACGCACTTTTTTTAAAACGCGAAATTAAAACACCATGAATATTATTAAACCGGAAAAAAATATTGTCTTAGGAAGTCTCCAATCTTTTACTCTGTTCCTCGAAGTTTAGGTAAATAAGCCCTACTTATTCCTATCACTGATTATTAGTACAACTTTTCAAAAATATTAAAACAACAGTCTTGTTTAATTTTTCAATATTTTTTTTGGATTCAAACAATAATATTCGTTCAGTAAAAACTATTTGAAATAATATTACAAATAACAATTTCAAAATTCAGAAATATACCGCACCATCATCGTCCGTCAGACTGGCATTCGTAATGATCCCGTCAAGTTGCCGTCAAGCAAGGCTTCCGATTGGTCGGACGGTCGGCTCTTACTACCAGATACCCGAGCCAAGCCAGCGATAACAAACCTGTCGCTCGCCTTGTTCGCTCTCTCTCTCTCTCCATATTGCGGGGCGCGATACGGGTAACGGAGATAGACAAGTCACGTCATAAAAGATTAAATTGCGATTTCGATTTTCGTAGTAGTAGGAATTATTGGCTAGCCGTGCTCCGATACAAACGCAGTAGCGTTGCGTCTCCAGTCTGTATCCTCCTTGTATAGGACACTCGTCCAAACCAATCAAATAAGCCCAAACTCAAGGGGTTACTAGTAACGGTTGAAGAGTTCCACTGTCCACCTCCAGACTCCATCATCAGACCCTCGTCACCAAGTGTATTGGTAGAAGTATGGGACACTCGTCCAAACCAACCAAATGAGCCCAAAATCGAGGGGTTTACTAGTAACGGTTGAAGAGTTCCACTGTCCACCTCCTGACTCCATCATCAGACCCTCCTCACCAAATGTATTGGTAGAAGTATAGGACACTCGTCCAAACCAACCAAATGAGCCCAAACTCGAGGTGGTTACTAGTAACGGTTGAAGAGTTCCACTGTACAAATCCTGACTCCATCATCAGACCCTCGTCACCAAATGTATTGGTAGAAGTATAGGACACTCGTCCAAACCAACCAAATGAGCCCAAACTCGAGGGGGTTACTAGTAACGGTTGAAGAGTTCCACTGTCCACCTCCTGACTCCATCATCAGACCCTCGTCACCAAATGTATTGGTAGAAGTATAGGACACTCGTCCAAACCAACCAAATGAGCCCAAACTCGAGGGGGTTACTAGTAACGGTTGAAGAGTTCCACTGTCCACCTCCTGACTCAATCATCAGACCCTCGTCACCAAATGTTTTGGTAGAAGTATAGGACACTCGTCCAAACCAACTAAATGAGCCCAAACTCGAGAGGGTTACTAGTAACGGTTGAAGAGTTCCACTGTCCACCTCCTGACTCCATCATCAGACCCTCGTTACCAAGTTGAAATTATCATAATATTGTATTGTCACGAGAACTCAATGTGTGTGCAAAGTTTCATAAAAATCGGTTCAGTAGAAGTAGTCGAAAAAATTGTCGCAAAATTTGAAACAAAGATAGAAACAAACAAATATACGGAGTCAAGCTAAATAAAACCGTTTAAAAACCGTTTAATTAATAAAATAAAAAATGTGCGTGTTTGTGTTAGGCGCAGAGCGAAGTTGAAAAGTGGCGGGCTAACTTCACGCTAGCCCCGCCCACAAACGCACACTTTTTCTTGCCTAGTCTAAAAAACTGTGCGAAAAATTTGCTTTTTAGATAACCTAAATCTAAAAAAAATGTGCGTGTTTGTCTTAAGCGCAGAGCGAAGTTGAAAAGTGGCGGGCTCACATCACGCCAACCCCGCCCTCAAACGCACACTTTTTCATGCCTAGTCTAAAAACTGTGCGAAAAATGTGCTTTTTAGATAACCTAAAATTAAAAAAAAATGTGCGTGTTTGTCTTAGGCGCAGAGCGAAGTTGAAAAAAGGCGGTAAAGTAAGTTGACATGACAGGGACTTTCATTTTAACTGCATCGAGTTTTGGGGCAAAAAATATTATAAGAAACACCCTCTCACCTAGATAGAGCCCAAACAGAAAGTACGAGTAGTAAAGCCCATATAAATGAAAAAATACACGCAGTCAGTCACAGTCAGTCAGCGCATCTGTGTCCACTGCTGGACATGTGCCTCTCCAATTTTTCTCCAGTCCACTGCTTTCCGCGGACCTACTTGATGTCGTCGTCCCACCTTTCGGGTGTTCTTCCCACACTCCGTTGCCTAGTCCACCGCCGCCTGTGTAAGACACGGTTAGGTTACTCCAATAGTCGTCGTCTCTTCGGCTGACGTGCCCAGCCCACCGTCGCTTGAGCTTAGCCATCCGTTGCCAAATATCGACTACTTTGGTTTGGTACATCGACGTCGGCGTGTATAATAAATAACATAAAGGCTTCCCCAGACAGGCGCGATAAACCGGTAATACCGAGCGGTATACCGCCATCGATATATATTTTATAGATTGAACGTCGTACGATGCAACTTGTGCTAGACATCGGTACAAGTGTGCGTGCATTCACACGCAGTATTGTGATACGTGACACGATCCCGTATACCGCTCGATAATATCGCGGCAGTGTGTAAAAATGCGGGCGTCCCCATACAAAATGAACCGAAAATAAATATCGCAAAAACGCGGCGATATTATCAAGCGGTATATCGCTCGGTTTATCGCGCCTGTGTTCCCCCACACCTTAACGCACGCTTTATCCCGACAATCAGGGTAAGCAGAGTAATCGTTATTAAGCTGCAAAAACTAAAAAGTTTGAAATAAAACTAATTTTCTCTCCCCCTTCCTCTCGTCTTCCCAATTCCACTCCTCCTGTCCCCAGGACTTATTTATTATTATCAAACCACCACGGAACCTATCTATATATCTATCTATCTATGTATCACACCCGTATATCTATCTGCGTGTGACCGACAGATAGACAGACAGACAGACAGACACCAGAGCGATTCCATAACGGTCCCTTTTTTCGTATTTTGCGACGAACCCTAAAATAGACTAAATCAATATTACAAGGTTATTAATTATTGTTTGGTTATTATTTGTTTGTACCACTTTTTGGCACGTGTGGCGGCCGCGAGAGCACAGAATACTCGAGAGTTCATGCTCGCCATAGACCTCCGTGATGCTCGCGCAGGTTCCTACGTGTGCTACGGTGTCGCACGTCGGCCGCCTTTGACATACGCCGAAAGGCCAGGACCGCCCTTTGAACTTTGACAAAAGCTGCTGCCGCGTGCCGCGACGCGCCGCTGCGCTGTGATTTGGTCTAATTCATTTGACACTTGATTGGCATTCGCATACGACCGAATGTCCATGGGCATATATATGTCGCAGTATTATTATAAGATTAGTAAAGATTAGATTAGTAAGATTAGTAAAATTATAATTTTACTAGTAAAATCATAATCCTTCGTATTATTGTGAGTCAAAGCAAAAATTCACAATTTTACTGGTTAAAGATAGCATTATTATAATTTTACTAGACTACCATAGAAAGATTGTACAAAACGATATTTTTTCACAATTTTACTGACTGATTGGGCAGATTTTTAATAAAATTATAATTTTACTAAACATAGCTAGTAAAATTGTATGAAGACGTATAGCGCGCGCTGATTGGTTTAAATATTGTGCATATCTTAGGACACGAGCGTCTCGGGGCAATATGCATCATTGGCGTTCACGGCCATGGCTCGAAACGAAACGTAAAAAAAAAAGTAAAACTAAAAAACTATTTAAAATAAAAATATAAAAACCGCCTTCAAAAATATATGAAATAAAAACCTAAAAAAAAACCATCCCTAGATTTGAAGTCGGTGCTAAAAAGGCTACACAAATCACAAAGGATATTATCATCCACTCATGTTTTCTTTCATGCATCATTTTTGCTTGCTTTAGCCTTCAACTCTAGGGTTCGTTTTTTTTTTTAGGTTTTTATTTCATATATTTTTGAAGGCGGTTTTTATATTTTTATTTTAAATAGTTTTTTAGTTTTACTTTTTTTAGGAAGTCTGTTTTATGTTTTTAAAGCTTTTTTTTTATTTCACAGTTTTTTTTTAGTAATTTTTTTGCTATTAATGTACTCGGCGGAATCGCTCGGCCTTCGGCCTCGCGAATCCGCCTTGCTTTCCAAAACGATCTTGACCCAATTAAAATTGGACCACGTCAGCCTCGATAGCTCAGTGGTGCAGACAGTCAACTGTCGCTATTGAATGTTAAGCAACGCTGGGTGGGTGCGGTCAGTACTTGGATGGGTGACCGCTGACCGTTGGAGGCTGACCGAGGTTCGGATTCCTCGTAAAACTGTAGGTCCCTTCCCTCCTAATCTTACTTGGTGGTATGGTTTAACCTGCCCGGGTTGGTACCACCGCACTGAATTAAACGTCGGTCGAAACGGCTATGTAAATAGTTTGTGTTTTCCGACCAGTTCAGTGTAGTCAGCA
This sequence comes from Nematopogon swammerdamellus, assembly GCA_946902875.1. Lineage (NCBI taxonomy): Eukaryota > Metazoa > Arthropoda > Insecta > Lepidoptera > Adelidae > Nematopogon > Nematopogon swammerdamellus. The sequence goes on along the minus strand of OX336341.1, from coordinate 23,661,742 downwards.
CAATCAAAGGGGGAAGCACTGACATGGCACTTAGTTTACCCGGTGTTATGGGCTGAAATCACGGACGTTGTAGGTGATGTTGCAGAACTTAGTAGAATGGACAGACATAAACGTGTTACGCAACCCTACTTTTATTATAAAATAACCGTCGGAGGACCTTGGTTGAAAATTGTGAAATTTAGTAGAACGGACAGACATACATTTGTTACTGAACCCTACTTTAATTATAAAATAATCGTCGGAGGGCCTTGGTTGAAAATTTTAAAATTTAGTAGAACGGACAGACATACATTTGTTACGGAACTCTACATTCATTTTGAAATAAATGTTAAATTTTGTAGAACGGACAGACATGCATTTGTTACAGAACCCTACATTCATCTTGCAGAACTTAGTAGAATGGACAGACATAAACGTGTTACGGAACCCTACTTTTATTATAAAATAACCATCGGAGGACCTTGGTTAAAAATTGTAAAATTTTGTAGAACGGATAGACATGCATTAGTTACGGAACCCTACATTCATTTTGAAATAAATGTTAAATTTAGTAGAACAGACAGACATGCATTTGTTACGGAACCCTACATTCATTTTGCAGAACTTAGTAGTACGGACAGACATAAACGTGTTACCGAACCCTACTTAACAGTTGCACACCGGGAGTGCCGGCAGATCCCGTGCCACTCTAACTTAACCCTTAATGCAATGACTTAAGGTTTCATTTTAAAAATGACGCTGACGCGATGTCGCGAGTTATACATTTTTTACCCACCTAAAAAAGTGCCAAGCGCCGCTAAAGAAGTTTTCACTTCAAAAACCTCAGGGTTATCCCCTTTCAAATAAAAAAAAAAAGAATTTTCAAAATCGGCCCACAATTGACGAAGTAATCGCGTAACAAACATCCAAAAGAAGAAAACATACCGTCGAATTGAGAATCTCTTAAGACTAAAGTAAATTGCTCGTGAAGACAAATACAACGAGCCCAAACACGATGGGTTTATCATGTGTAGTTTAGGAGTTCCTATGGCCACCTTCTGTCTCCATCATCAGACCAGCTCGATGGTACTCGTACCATAATAAATTAAGCGCACCTGGCCGGTCGGAAAAGATAAAAAAAGGGTCCGAATATGTATCACTACGGTATCACTAGTATATCGATTCATTTATTTCAACAGGACAGAGAAAATTTCAAAATATTAGGTATTTTATACTTTTTAGTTCTTTTTTTTTGTTTTTTGGAAATCGGTTTAATATTTTTTAAAACAGTTTTTATTTCATTATTTTTAGTAATATTATTAGTAATATTACATAAAAAAGAATAATCGAAATCGAATAATCGAAATCGATTGAAGTGGTACAGAATTATTCGCCATAAGTGTCAAGACTGCAAATTGCTGAATAAGTCCACATCACAAAAGTTTTGCTGAAGGTAACCACACACCATACTAATTTATCAAACTGAAAATTGCCGAAAACGACCACATCACAAGTTTTGCTGAAGGTAACAACACACCATAGTATTATGCTGATTTTTCGAAAACCACTGAACCAATTTCGATAAAATTGAAATCGGACCACTTCGGAGGTATAACCTAACAAACAAAAAAATAATTTTCTAAATCGGCTCTCAATTGACGGAGAAATCGCGTAACAAACATACAAAAAAAAAATTAAAAAAAATTAAAAAAAAAACATACAGACGAATTGAGAACCTCCTCCTTTTTTGGAAGTCGGTTAAAAAATACGACATGCGCCACCTCAACATTAGGTTAGGTTACGCGACGCCTCTTCTATAAATTAACCCTGGTTATTTTTTTTTTATATTTTTTAAACCATCAAAACCACCAAAATATTCAGAATGTTTTGGTGGTTTAAAAAAAATAACCCTAACCTAATGTTGAGGCGGTGCAACCTACATCACAGATGTGCATGTGCCTATATTTCATTCAACTAACAATCTTCAGTGAACGCCAATGATGCATATTGCCCCGAGACGCTCGTTGCAAGCGTCATCTCCCGCCCGCCCCGCGCGCTCCTCAGAAATACAATCTTACTAACCACAATTAGTAAAATTATAATTTTACTAGATATTTGAGAGATGAAGCAGTAAAATTGTAAGAAATCATAGCATTTCACAATCTTTCTAAGGTAGTCTAGTAAAATTATAATAATGCTAACTTTAACCAGTAAGATTGTGAATTTTTGCTTTGACTCAAAATAATACGAAGCATTATGATTTTACTAGTAAATTATAATTTTACTAATCTTATGATAATACTGCGACATATATGTATGAATGTCCTTATAACTCGTGAACCACTTTATCGATTTACATATACATACGGTTTTCACTGTTACATTTCGTTACTTCTCAGCTCAAGATGATTTTAAACTATCAATCACGACGCTACGTTATCGGTGGCTTGAGAAGTGACCAAAAAGTCACGCAAAATTTTTGAATTTTGACTGTTCAGACATTTACCTTTAACTCCAAATGTATGAAATTTTGAGGAAAATGAATAGTTTTGTGCACAACTACATAAAAGCATCTATATTGTTTATTTTTTTCAGAATTTTCAAACAACCCTTAATAGGTCAAAGTTCGGCGACAAAAGTGCAGTTTTTTGTCAACTTTTAAACAAAATATTTGTTAAAGTTAACTTATTGATTATAGCAAAGTTATATATTTTTGAAATTTTCTTAACAATACCTATAGCATGACATGACATTTGATTTATTTAAAAAAACAAAAAATATTTCTGGTTTATATTTTGGGGTACCCTGTACTTTCCACAGGACTATTAGAGAATATCTAGCGGCAAAATTTATACGTAATTTGGCGTTAGTTTCATCGAAATCGGTTCAGTAGGTCCGGAGGTATCTGCGTGTGACCGACAGACAGACAGACAGACAGACACCAGAGCGATCCCATAAGGGTCCCTTTTTTCGAATTCTGCGACGGGACCCTAAAAATGTGTCTAGCTAGACAGTATCAAATCGTGGCGAGTGCAAGCGATGCGCGCTGCGCGCGAAACTCTGTGACCGGCCGGTAGGTACGCCTTATCTGGCAAGTTCCAGACGCGTTCGTTAGTGATTTCTTCCGCCACTAGGTGACACTAGTGTCTATGTACATGAAGAAATCGTTGCAAATTTAGCAGAAATAAGTTGTAAATTGTTATTTTTTCTTAAAAATAATGTTATAATTACACATAGTAGACGGCATAATAAATTGGCATACGCCCGGAACCCCTTTGGGGAAATGGGGATACTTAGGAATATCACAAAGATCTTGTTTGTAAAAATGAGAGGAAAGTTATTTAAAATGCTATATTCGTTAATGTTAAAATAAGTAATAATTTTCTAAATAATTAACCATTCTATAGCCACAATAAATTTCGTAAAGTTGGACTGTAAAAAACTTTAATAAATTGATGATATGTTCCGGCCGAAGGTCCAAATAATGTTACGAATCTCAGGAGACAACAGGCTTCAAAAGATCTCAAGCATTACTCACCAGCAGATGAGCCCTTGGATAGCCGGCGGTTAGCGAGTTGCCGTCCTCCATTCTGGTTTGGCACTTAACTTCCACAGGATACGTTCATGCACACGCGATATTATTACAATAATTTATGGCGCTAAACACCATGCAGTTGTTCCGATCGAAGGGTTCAATGTCAATGGTTTCGATCGGGAGAGATTGATTTTCGATGCTCAATGAACGATGGTTAATAACGACTAACTAGTCCGGCCGCGGCGCGGGTGAGACGCGGGGCGGTGTGCCCGGCGCGCGGGGGAGGGGCTCCAAGCAGGCAATAGCCATTTTGCCGCCGGGGCGCCGCCGTGGTATACTCATTACTCATGCTGTAAAACAATGCATCAAGGCTCCTTCCACCCATGAGACCTGAGATTTCCTTGTCGATGAACGAAAACAAGCTAAATAGAGAATAATTTATTGTGGCTAGTAACAAACAAACAATGATACATCTAACAAATAAAACTAAACATGCGAAGACCAAACACTAAGTCTACGCCGTCTGTCTGTCTGTCCGTCCGTCCGTCCGTCTCTCCGAGGGCTGTATCTCTTGAACCGTAGGTACCCCGTTGAAATTTTCACAGAATATGTGTTATTATGGCGGATATAACAACAAATAATTATAAATCAAACGAACTTACCTTGTGAGGTTTGATTCCAATTATACGAGGGTCTCAACCGAAGACGATTATATTATTACATGCAGCAGTACGTGAGTAGCTGCCATCTTCTTCACACTTTTAGATCTAGTAGTATACTAAAAAAAAACAAAAGAGCATCCTGTCTCACTCCCACCTTAGGTCGGTCGGGCAGGCAGCCCGCCAGCCTGGCGTTCTCATAGTTTTAAAGCAATATGTTTTTGTGTGAATTTTCTTTTCACATTTGGGTAAGGGGGGGTTGGGACCTTGTAATCGTCTTCGGTTGAGACCCTCGTATAATTGGAATCAAACCTCACAAGGTAAGTTCGTTTGATTTATAATTATACTTCGGGTCTCAACCGAAGACGATTATATTATTACATGCAGATGTTCAGAGGTGGTATAATGTTATTGTAAACACTCTTCAGAAAAGAAAATGGCTGGCGTTCACAATGATTTTAATATTTATCAAGATGTTTGTAGAGTTACCAAGAAAATAAAATTAAAAATCCCTCTGTAATAGCGAAAATTATAACGGTAATCCACTGAGGATAAGTTACATAGTTACATCTTCTTCTATAAATGTAAATAACCATCGTTTGTGATTAACGTCTGTTGAAAACAGCGTTGACAAAATCATTGTCATTAGTATGTATAACCTCTCTGCAATAATACTTGAGAAATACATTGGACGAATCGCTCCAACCTGCAGCCTTGCGAACCGCCTCCAGACTAACCCCAGACCTGTGAGCAGCAGATGTGGACGCTGCTCGAGTACTGTGAGCTCCGAATACAGTGATATCAATACCACTATTTTGCAATACTTTCTTCACCCAGTGAGCTAAGGTTTGTGAACCCACTTTTTTGTGTGGCTTACGTATTGCGATGAATAGATGTTTGTCTTGTTGATTACATCGCAAATGTCTTGTTTTGTCTATGTAAGTTTCGAGTGCGAGGGCCGGACAAATACTGGGGTTTTCTCGAATGTAGGGTAATCTGATGAGGGGTTGGCAGGCTCCAGGTTTAGATGTCTTAATTAAATCCGTTATTTTAATAACAATGGTGTCGTTTTGTAATATAATATTATCTAGTTTGATTAGGCTTATGGTCTGCATCCTATGAGCAGAGGCGATAGCTATTAAAGTGCAAGTTTTGTAAGACAAATCTGCTAAATTAACGTCATGATATGGGTAAATGCTAGAAGTGTAGTTTAACACTTTGCTTGTGTCCCACGTGAAACTGTATTTTGGATTTGGGGGTTTTAGCCTGTATGCACCCTTCATAAAGCGATTAATAGAGACAGTTAACGTAACTGATGTATTCAAAATCATTGACAAAGCAGACCTGTGGGTGTTTAAACTACTATAACTGGTCCCTTCCTCAAATTTATTTGTTAGAAACGATATTACATTTATATCATTCGCCTCATAGCAATCAAAATTATTATCTCGACAATAGTACCACCACGATTTTAATGAACTGCTGTATTGATTTAATGTTTTAATTGACAAAGAAGCCATCATGATATCAAGAGATACCTGTGGAACACCACGTTTAATCATCGACTCCCTGATAATTTGGCTGCCACCAGGATAAGATCCGCATGAAGTGGATGGCTGTCTCTGAAAGGAGAATATAATAAAAATTTGTCAGGTCCGAAGAATATTTTTTCTGATATAACTAATCTGTACCATAAAGGAAACCATGGCTGTGATGGCCAGTAAGGTATTATTAAGATACCCTTTGCTTGATTCATGATAATTTTTTCTAGGACTTTAGCTATCAAACAGAAGGGAGGAAACGCGTAAAAGAAAATGTTGTTCCAACTAAATGTAAATGCATCGACTATTTCCGAATAGGGGTCCAGTTTCCATGATGCATATCTGATGCATTTATAATTCTGAGCACTAGCAAATAGATCAAACTCCGGAACACCCAAAGTATTAGTGAGTTCAGCAAAAGCGATATCATTGATTTCCCATTCGGTATCTATGTTTAATTGACGTGACTCCCGATCTGCTATGATATTATCACATGATTTTATGTAAGATGCAAAAACAAAAATGTTTTTGGCTTCGCACCACTGCCAAATTTTACGGGCGAGCTCATTTAAGTGAGGGTGCTGTACGCCACCCATCCGGTTGATGTAACAAATGGCAGTGGTGTTGTCAATACGTAATAGGACGTCACAGTCTTGTAAGTTTGCTGTGAATATTTTTAAACCATAAAACGCTGCTTTCAATTCGAGAGTCTTTACATATAGTAAAGACATTTCTATATGTGTCCAGTTTCCATTTGAACTTTGACTACCGCATGCAGCTCCCCAACCAGTATTTGAGGCATCACTAAAAATCTCTAGTGAATAGTTATTTTTACGGATAGGGCAATATGACGACATGATGTTATCTCTCCACCATATAAAATTACTTTTGAGATAGTGTTCAATTTTCATTTGTTTGTTGTAATCGTCCGAATGATTGAGCGCTAAAAAATTTTCACGTTCAAATAGCTTGGTGTACATCCAGCCGAAGCTTACAGCTGGGCATGCAGAGGTCAAAAGGTCTATGAATTCTGCGAAAGACCTAATTTTACATTTATTTTTATGCATAAGTTCCGTGACTCTGTCGCTAATGCGTTGTTTCTTTTCCTCGGGAAGAGTAATAAATAATAATATAAATAATAAATAAAATAATTCTTTATTCAGGTACTCAGTCCTAATTATCCTAATTATACATAATTTCGTCAATTCAATACTTAAATGCTAAAACAGAATAAAATCAATACAAAACATATGATCAGCGACACATTTGAGTTTTGAGTTATCTGTCCTTGTCAGTCTCTCTAGGAGCGAGGCTTTACTTTTACGTATTATAGCGTAGAAGTCGTCGAGCCTGTTTTCCGTGAACATGCCAGACGCGCTACACCGCCACGGCAGACGCAGCATGCTGCGAAGGGCGTTGTTGTACTGTACACGCAGAGAGTTAAACGCTCGCTGCGTGTACTGGCACCACAAAGAGGCGGTATAGAGCGCCTGGCAGTACGCTTGGAAAAGCGTCAGCTTCACCTGCCTGGAGCACTGCGTGAATCGGCGCGCGAGCATATTGCTTCTCATCGCGATGGCGCGGCGCTGCCTTTCCATGTCGTCATCGTCTGTCAGTCTGTCTGTTACTATGTGACCAAGGTATTTAAACTTTGTGACGATTCTCAACTGAGAACCGCGCAAAGTTATCGGCGGCATGTGACTCGGGCCGCTTCCATATCTGAATATCATCACCTCCGTTTTCTTTACATTATATACTAGGCCATGTTCTGCGGCGTATCGCTCACAGACACCTACCAGCGTGCGTAAACCCTTCACAGAGGGGCTGAGCAGCACCATGTCATCTGCATAACTGATACTATTTATGCAAGTATTGCCTAGGTGACAGCCGACTCTGGCCCTGCTCAGCTCCTCTATGAGTCCGTTGACGTATAGGTTGAACAGATCCGGGGACGTCAACCCGCCTTGTCTAACACCGCATTGAAGTTGATATTCGCGAGAGAGAGCATCACCCCATCTCACGACATTCACCTGGTTTCCGTACCAGTACCTCAACAGATCAATAACTTCCGTCGGGACCTCAGTCGCGCGCAATTTACTCCACAATGTCTCGTAGTCAATTGTGTCAAATGCGCGACTGAGATCTAGAAAACACCCATACACCGATGTTTTTCTTTTCAGGTAATACTTTACTGTGTGTTTCAGCGACAGGATGGCCATATCTGTCGAGAGACCGGGACGGAAACCAAACTGAGCGTCGTTAAGATTAAGACATTCATAGATTCGTGGCTGTATTAGCCTTTCTAATACCTTAGATGTCACCGTAGCCAGTGAGATGGGGCGGTAGTTTGATAGACTAGCGACGTCCCCGGTTCTGTTCTTAACAATAGGTACGACCATCGTTCTCATGAACTCATCTGGAAGATGTCCGTGAGCGATACATGCGTTAAAGAGTTGTGACAGTCTGTCAGACAAAGCTGGACCCGCGTACAGCAAGTGCTCCAGGCTAAGTGAGTCGTGGCCCGGCGACTTCCCACGCTTCATTTTACGTACAGCCGCAGCCACATCCTCCGGCGTGCAAAGCAGAGAGAGGGGCGGAGGCGGCGGAGGCGGAGGCGGCGGAGGCGGCGGAGGCGGAGGCGGGTGCAGCCTCAATGTGCAGGTGCAGACTTATTATTAGTATCAATACTAATAATAAGTCTGTAAGAGGTGGTCATGGAGTAAGTTACTTTGTTTTAGGAAATATTGAGTTTGTAGTCTCTATGTATGATACTAAAGCTAAATTGACGATTTTTAGAAATCTTTTCTGTATGTATGTATGTATGTTCCGCCATAACTCTTAAACCGATCATCCGAATTCGATGAAACTCTGTACAAGCACATTTAACTATACGGGACACAGGATAGGCTACATAAAATTCAGCTCCGGTTACGCTAAGATGTGGCTCCCATACAAATCGAATCGAAATAAAGGCGGCGCGGCGCGGCGGGGCGGTTGGTAGCGCTAGCGGCTAGATGTCGGAGGCGTGCGGCGGCGGCGGCGGAGGCGCGGGCGCGGCGCGGGGTGCGGTCTGGCGGAGCGCGGTGTGTGTATGCTTTGTCTCGAGCAGAGTTTTTATTAAATTCGATTCATAATGGTTTACTTCGTTAGGTATCTATTTGATTAATTTTAGGTGTAAAAGTGTTGTTGCAAGTCGATGTTAGAGGATATTTACTTAACTGGATTTCCTATTTGATTTAAGTTATTTGATCGTATGTTTATTATATTGTACGTAGTATAGTATGCGCACAATATTAGCGAAAAGATTCTTATTTTTACCCGACTACGGCGAAGCGAAAAGGAGAGTTATGTGTTTGACCGGTATGTATGTATGTATGTATGTATGTATGTATGTATGTATGTATGTATGTATATATGTATATATGTATGTATGTATGTATGTATGTATGTATGTATGTATGTATGTATGTATGTATGTGTGTATGTATGTATGTATGTATGTACATATGTATGTTCATCTGATCCCTCATAACTTCGAAACTACTTATCATAATTTGACAAAAAATGAGGTATCGTTGGATGCGTTTTGACGCTGGTTATAGGCTATGTGACGTCCCATAAAATTGGATATGGCGCCATCTAAACGACACAAAGTCATGACCTAAAAAAAATTGTTTAATGATGCCGTGTTGGGTATCAAATGAAAGGGCTTAATTAACACATTTAAAAATTGTATATATTGTTAGCTGTTGCTTTCGGATTTGCTTGGATGCATCCGATAATTGGGAATAATTTCTAAAATCAGGCCTCACTCCAAACCTACCCAAAATACATCCTACTAATATTATAAACGCAAAAGTTTGTGAGTGAGTTGCGTTCAGGAAGACGATAAACCTTCTCAAAGAAAGTAAGTAACTAATGGCGAGGCCGAAGGCCAAGCTGCGTTCGGGAAAATTATAAACCTTCTCGAAGAAAGCAAGTAACAAAGGGCGAGGCCGAAGGCCAAGCTGCGTTCAGGAAGAGGATAAATCTTCTCGAAGACAGTAAGTAACTGAGGGCGAGGCTGAAGGCCAAGATGTGTTCAGGAAGAGGATAAACCTTTTCGAAGAAAGTAAGTAACAAAAAAGTTACTTTCTTCGAGAAGATTTATGGTCTTCCTGAACGCAGCTCGGCCTTCGGACTCGCCCTCTGATACTTACATTCTTCGAAAAGGTTATCCTCTTCCTGAACGCAGCTCGGCCTTCGGCATCGCCCTTTGTTACTTACTTTCTTAAAGATGGTTTATCCTCTTCGTGAACGCAGCTCGGCCTTCGGCCTCGCCCATAGTTACTTACTGTCTTCGAAAAGGTTTATCGTCTTCCTGAACGCAGCTCGGCCTTCGGCCTTGCCATCTGTTACTTACTTTCTTCGAGAAGGTTTATGGTCTTCCTGAACGCAGCTCGACCTTCGGCCTCGCCCTCTGTTACTTACTTTCTTCGGAAACGTTATCCTCTTCCTGAACGCAGCTCGGCCTTCGGCCTCGCCCATAGTTACTTACTGTCTTCGAGAAGGTTTATCGTCTTCCTGAACGCAGCTCAGCCTTCGGCCTCGCCCTTTGTTACTCTCTTTCTTCGAGTAGTTTTATGGTATTCCTGAACGCAGCTCGGCCTTCGGCTTCGCCCATAGTTACTTACTGTCTTCGAGAAGGTTTATAGTTTTTCTGAACGAAGCTCGGCCTTCGGCCTCGCCCTCTGTTACTTACTTTCTTCGAAAAGGTTACCCTCATCCTGAACGCAGCTCGGCCTTCGGCCTCGCCCTCTGTTACTTACTTTCTTTAAAAAGGTTATCCTCTTCCTGAACGCAGCTCGGTCTTCGGCCTCGCCTATAGTTACTTACTGTCTTCGAGAAGGTTTATCGTCTTCCTGAACGAAGCTCGGCCTTCGGCCTCGCCCTCTGTTACTTACATTCTTCGAAAAGGTTATGCTCTTCCTGAACGTAGCTCGGCCTTCGGCCTCGCCCATAGTTACTTACTGTCTTCGAGAAGGTTTATCGTCTTCCTGAACGCAACTCCGCCTTCGGCCTCAAAAAGTTACTCACTTTCTTCGAGACGGTTTATCGTTTACCTGAACCCAGCTCGCCCTTAGTTACTAGCCTGAAACCAGCTCGCCCTTAGTTCTTCCTTTGAAATACAAATTTCACGCGAGCGAAGCCGCGGGCAAAAGCTAGTTTAAAATAAAACCTAGAAATTTACATATGTTACTTGGTATCATATTACTTTTCTTAATATTTATATATACTTAATAGCTATTATTATTTCTAAAAACAAATTATTTTATTTATATGATCTCCTTAAAGTTAACAATAATCCAGATCTTAGATCTTATGTTACACGTTACAGCAAAATCTTTAAACAAGTTACCATTAAAGCCAAGCAACTGTTCCTTAAAAACAAAATTATGAATTCAAATAATAAAATAAAAATGGCCTGGACCATAATTAAAGAAGAAACTGGCAAATCTAACGACTGTAACACCAAGCTAGAGTTAAAAATTGGATCAGAAATTATTTCGGATAACACAACGATTGCCAATCATGTGAATAACTTCTTTTCCACAATAGCCCATAGTACTACTCAAAGTCTAAAGTCTAGTAAAGAAGTATCATTAAACTACCTCAAAGCGTTTATCCCTCGGAATTCTGAATCAGCCATATTTGCACCTGTCACATACCTAGAGACTAAGAGAGTAATTAGGGACCTTAAATCTAAACATTCCCAAGATCTTTGGAGTATCTCACCTGTATTATTGAAATCTATAACAAGTGTCATCGGCCCGCTAACAGATATTGTAAATGACTCTCTAAAAAATGGCATATTCCCAGATTCATTAAAAGTAGCCAAAGTTATACCTTTGTATAAAAAGGGATGTCATAACAATGTTGAGAACTATCGTCCTGTCTCTATATTGCCGGTTTTCAGTAAGGTCTTTGAAATTTTTTTGGAAAAACGGTTAATTAAATTCTTTATTGATAATGAACTTTTAAATTGTAAACAATTTGGATTTCGGAAAGGACTGTCAACGGGTGATGGTATAGCTTCTATGGTAAAATCAATATTAACTTCCCTAGACGACTCTCAGCATACTTATGGCATCTTTTGTGATCTGTCCAAAGCCTTTGACTGTGTAAATCATGAAATATTACTAATGAAACTAGAACATTATGGTATAAGAGACAAGGAATTGCGTATATTCCAATCATATTTAGAAAATAGAGCTCAAATATGTGACGTCAATGGCTTAAAATCTAATGTAGAATCAATTACAATGGGTGTGCCGCAGGGTTCTATCCTGGGACCATTATTGTTTCTAACATATGTTAACGACATCTCGAGCTGTATAACAGACGATATAGAGATGGTAATGTTTGCAGACGATATCTCAGTTGTACTGAAAAACAATGATATAAGTAAACTAAGAGAATCCTTTTTAAATGTACTAGAATCTCTAAAATCATGGTTCGAATGCAACAATATATTACTAAATGTTAACAAAACCAACATTATGCACTTTGCTCTAGGTACTCATAGAAGTAATGACACTGATGCCATATTAAAAACTGCAGAAAACTTGTCATTAAACCTTGCTAATGAACTAACTTTTCTTGGGGTAATATTTGATAAAAGTTTTACTTGGAAAGCCCACATAAACTCTTTAGCTGGTAAGTTGAGTTCCGCTTGTTATGCTATAAAAAAATTAAAGAGCTATGCGGAACTCATGCTGCAAAGACGGTTTATCATGCCTATTTTGAGAGCATCATGTCATATGGCCTTATGTTTTGGGGAAATGCAGCAGACTCAAATAGAATATTTTTATTACAGAAGAGGGCCTTGCGGTACATCCTAAATATGAAAACTAGAGATACTTGTAGGACAGCGTTCGGGGAGATAGGAATCATGACTTTACCAAGTGCATATGTTTACCAGAACATATGCTATGCCAGAAAATACATTAATGATTCCTCTCTTAATTCCGACAATCAAAACTATGATACACGGTGTAAGAATAATGTACAACTAATAAGACATAGATTAGCTAAAACCTCAAAAAGCTTTATTTGTAATAGTGTTAGATTTTATAATAAACTGTCTTCTAACATAAAACAATTAGATGATAATAATTTCAAACGACGGATTAAATTAATGTTAATTCAAAAGAGTTATTACACTATTAAGGATGCATTAACTGACCGTAATTTTATCTAAGAGTTTGACTACTGTTTTCTCCACTAAAAAACTTTGACAATTTGATATTTGGATACACTTTGTATCATAAATTTTTTTTTTATATGACTTATTACATCTCTTTGTAATAAACGTAAACTAATTTTTATTTATTTTTTGACTTGATATAATATGAAGTATCAAAATTGACGATGGCACTATACACCAGATATAGGTAATTTAAATAGGCAGAGTGGTCAAATTCTTCAGTATTCATGTTTATGCTGTAAATATTAATGCTCCTGTGAGCGGTAGTATGGGTTAATTATTTGTAAGTTACTATAATATAATACTTATAAGGTACTAACAAAACATTGTGACTTGCGAAGTTTGTTTGTCAGTTCTTCTTCGCATTGAATTTAGAACTGGCGGAATTTTCGACATGTCCAAGCGTAGGTTACCTACCTATGGATGAAATTATACAATAAACAATAAACAATATAACCCTAACGACTTTAGAGTATTCTTGGTAAAGTTCAAGTTCGATAAACACTCATCATAAGACCGGCCTATGCATAAAAAGTCATCTAACTAGGCCACCGATAACAGGCCAAACATACGTAAGTATTGAAGGACCGGTTTTAACAATTTCGTAAACACGAACGGTGAAGTACATAATCCAAACGGAAGAACATTAAATTCAAATAACTGTAACTTCCATTGAAAGCGTAACTTCTTTTTGTCGCTCTTATCCACAGCAATTAAAAAATAAGCATCTTGTAAGTCCAAAGTACACATAAAGTCGCCATGATCCAATAACTTTAGCGCTGTGCGGTAGTCTTCCATTTTAAAGTGTTGCACGTCTACAAATTCGTTTAATTTCTTTAAATTTAATATGAACCTATCACTGGCGGCTGGTCCTAAAGTGCGCTCGTGCGCCGCACTACCGTACCACGAGAAGTCTTCACTTCACTCAAAATAAATAATATCTTACAACATACCTACATTAAAACCATAAAGATCGTACTCCAAATGAATAAGAATGTGAATTCGACCTAATTTTATAGATCACAAGGCACTTTTTTGCGAGTAAACGCGCGCCCCGTGCGGAATCGAAACGCGCACGCGGGTCTCCCATACTCAATGTATGGGGACCGGCAAAACACCGCTGGCGCGTGAGACAAAAGATACTTCATAGAAATAGTATGGACCGAAGTGGAGTTCTGCGTGCGGCGCACGAGCGCCAAACAAGGACGCTATATCGTAAATAGCCGCGCGTGCGACACGTCGCGAGCGATTCGTTTTGCACGAGTCCGTCTACTTACTAACACTATCGCGTAGTGTCTGTGTGTAAGCGCACGGGTGACGTCGCACTGCATACGCCCGATCTGTCTCACTCGCACTTGCACAATTGCATTGGTGTGAGACTGTGAGTACATCGAGGTGTGAGTACTGTGCACGCGCCAGCAGCTAGCTAAAAAGCGCGCTGTCATGTGATGTCTGTCACATACCCGTTAGCGCGCAAATATTTAAAACTAGCTTTTGCCCGCGGCTTCGCTCGCGTGAAATTCGTATTTCAAAGGAAGAAAGTAAGTAACTAAGACCGATCTGCGTTTAGGTAAACCATAAACCTTCTCGACTAAAGTAAGTAACTAACGGCGAAGCTTCAGGCTGAGCTGCATTCTGGAAGACAATAAACCTTCTCGAAGAAAGTAAGTAACAGAGGGCGAGGCCGAAGACCGAGCTGCGTTCAGGAAGACCATAAACCTTCTCGAACAACGTAAGTAACTAAGGGTGAGGCCGAGGGCCGAGCTGCGTTCAGGAAGACTATAAAACTTCTCGACGAAATTAAGTAATTGAGAGCGAGGCCGAAGGCCGAGCTGCGTTCAGGAAGACGATAACCCTTTCGAAGAAAGTAAGTAACAGAGGGCGAGGCCGAAGGCCGAGCTGCGTTCAGGAAGACCATAAACCTTCTCGAACAAAGTAAGTAACTAAGGGCGAGGCCGAAGGCCGAGCTGCGTTCAGGAAGACTATAAAACTTCTCGACGAAATTAAGTAATTGAGGGCGAGGCCGAAGGCTGAGCTGCGTTCGGGAAGACCATAAACCTTTTCGAAGAGAGTAAGTAACTAAGGGCGAGGCCGAAGGCCGAGCTGCGTTCAGGAAGACTAAACCTTCCCGATGAAAATAAGTAACTGAGGGCGAGGCCGGAGGCCGAGCTGCGTTCAGGAATACGATAAACTTTTCGAAGAAAGTAAGTAACAGAGGGCGAGGCCGAAGGCCGAGCTGCATTCAGGAAGACCATAAACCTTCACGAAGAAAGTAGGTAAGTAACTAAGGGCGAGGCCGAAGGCCAAGCTGCGTTCAGGAAGACTATAAACCTTTTCAAAGAAAGTATGTAACTATCGCCCATAGTTACTTACCGTCAGCGCCTTCTAGGATACAGCTCGGCCTTAGGTCACGCCCTTAGTCACTTACTTTAAAAAATTTTTTTTTATGGAAACTGACACAGTTGGCTACATCACCTACAACATCCGTGATGTCAGCCCATAACACCGGATGAGCTTGGTGCCACGTCAGTGCTTCCCTTCGAAAAGGTTTATGGTTTTCTTAAACGCAGCTCGGCCTTCGGCCTCGCCCTCTGTTACTTACTTTCTTCGAAAAGGTTATCGTCTTCCTGAACGCAGCTCGACCTTCGGCCTCGCCCTCAGTTACTTACTTTCATCAAGAAGGTTTATAGTCTTCCTGAACGCAGCTCGGCCTTCGGCCTCGCCCTCAATTACTTAGTTTCTTCGAGAAGGTTTATAGTCTTCCTGAATGCAGCTCGGCCTTCGGCCTCGCCCTTTGTTACTTACTTTCTTCGAAAAGGTTTATACTTTTCCTGAACGATGCTCGGCCTACGGCCTCGCCTTTAGTATGTTACTTACTTTATTTGATAATGTTTATTGTTTATCTGAATACAGTTCACCCTCCGGCCCTGGCCTAAGTTACTTACTTTCTTCTTTTGAAATACGAATTTCACGCGAGCGAATCCGCGGGAAAAAGCTATCGATATTAAAAAAAGAAACTTCAGTTAAAATAAATCAAATCCTTTAGATACCTAAGTTAAATATTCCACCTATTAGCGTAACCGGAACTGAATTTTATTTAGCTTATCCTGTGTCTCGTATAGCTAAATGTGCGTGTACTAATTTTAATCGAATTTACATGATCGGCTTAAATTTTATGGAGGAAATTCATACATACATATTCGCCTCGCCCCGCTGCCCCCCGCCCCGCCCGTACTGTGCCCCGCACCGCAGGACGCCATAGACATTCTCATCGTCATAACTTTTAAACTATTTGTCCAAATTACTTAGTGTAAAATTCAAAGTTTATCTACTTTAAATACCAGAAGCGATAAAAGTTTGTATTTGGATAAGGATTAATTCAAACTATAAAATGTGCATTGTAAATACAGTATCCAAATTTAAATGTATTTATCGTTCACTATTTTGGCTATAGTGGCTTCCACATAAAAAGTAGATATATGCTGTCGCGGACAAAGAGATTTTATGTATAGAGTGAGCACTACGAAGAAAGAATACAGAGAAATGACGGCCAATAGCTGAGGTATGAGGTAAGGTAGCGGGGTGGCGGAACGCTGAGCCGCGCGGGGCGGGAAGCGAGCGGGAGAGGGGCTAGCTAGCGAGCGACTAGCGGCTAGCGGCCCGGCCGGCCCGGCCGGTCAGTCAACACGTGCATTGGAATACGTAGGGTTGTCACTTAGTCTACCAAAAATATATTTTTCGATTTATTATTTTACGAGTAGGTATTATGGTTAATTGTGCCCGTAGTCTAGTGGTAACGCTTCTCAATGCAGAAGCTGCGGGTTCAAATCCCGGGCACTAACTAATGTACTTATTTATTTCCTTGATAAGGATTGATATACGTGCATTTCATAACGAATAGGTACGATCGCTCCGATGAAGAAAAATAAAGTTAGGTAACTAGTGCACACTGGTCTATGAAAGGTATTTTTGTGTAAACTGCTTCTGATTTCCACTGGTCACCATGTACGAGTAATCGAACCGGATATAACAAATTGTGACAAGTTCGAGTGCAATATGACTGCCATAAGAATACTCAATAAACAATAAAACAACAACAATAAAAACAATACCTCCTATGTCAGTGGGCAGAGTCCGTGCCTAGCAGTGGGACGTTTTAAAGGATTATAGAAGAAAACAGATAGTGAATTTCATCGAAAAAAACGTTTTTATGTATTTAAACTTAAAATACAGAACTATAATAACTTGAAATACATACCTAAACTTATATGGGTTTTTAAATTAACGTGGTTATTTGACATTTTAAGAAGTAACAACGGCTTTACTCGCTATCGAAATACGAGCTGTGTGGCTCGACATTTCGGCCAGAGTGCTCATGATGATGGGCCATACGTTTGGCCCGAAACGTCGAGCCACACAGCTCGTATTTCGACCGCGAGTAAAGCCGTTTTGTATTCTTATAATACCTACACTTAATAACTAGAATAATATCTAAAAAACTAAACTTAATAATAAAGAATTCATAACTGCGGTCTTGGCCTTGGACTAAACTTAAAATCTCCAAACCAAACATACATAAAATAAAGAGTGCAGCATTTATTTTAAAAAAAAATATATATATATAACTAAAAAAACCATTAGGTATACTTTGGACTACACACACAAACACAACTAAAATAACTCTTCCTCCGTACTTAAACAAAATAATTTAAATTTCACTTTACACAAATTTAAATTTTCACTTTCCCTTAAACAATGTATCATCTTGGACTATTTTTATCCATCTTTCTCGTATTGATCCCTTAGTAGGATGTGGAAACCTTGTAAAAAAAATTATTTTCTTGAAAATTTCTCAATTCCTTACTAATTAAAAAAAATTAAAAGAATAGCGACAACCCTAATTAGCGGTCAATTCACTCTCATATTTTAACGTGGTTTAATACATATTTATTTACTTTCATACATGATATCCCAGAACTCTATTTCTAATCATTCATATGTGGCAGCCCTAATGAGCGCGTTCAATTTATTTGTTTAATTAAATAATGCTTATGTTATTGCAATGCGAGGTCAATACATAAAATGTACAAAATTTTCAAATTGAAGTAGCGTTGTGACAGCCCTAATTGGCCAGTTGAACCAAATATTTCTAAGCACATGGAAAACAAGATATTATATATAAGTTCTTTCAAAATTAGTTAATAGTACGCTAAGGGGGGGTTCTGTATCGTAAATAAATCAATTTTGAGGAACAAAGATTTTTGTTTACAAAAAAAAAATTATAATAATGTAAAATGTAAAAAAAAATTCTTTTCTTAATCGTTTCAGTTTCATGCCAGGAACAAAAAAGTCTTCCAACACATAGATCTCTTTCTTTCAGAAATTGTGAAAACCACAATTTTAGTTTTATTAGTATGGAATAGAAAGAATTTGATTTTTTTTACCAACTTACACGTGTTACATCAAAATGGAAATGAAGAATTTTTTGTTACTGTTATGAAAATGAATCGATTAGGCTATAAAAATCAACCACATATTTTTTTACATACATACATTTTCATACATAAAAAACATTTTTCATAAAAAAAGCCCAAGGTCCAAAAAATTTTATATAGGTTTTACTCCCTATATGATGCAGAACCCCCCCTTAGCGTACTATTAACTAATTTTGAAAGACCTTATATATTAAGATCACAATGAAGTGATACTTACCTATGAAATGAGATGCCATCACTTTTCCCAATATTTTTGGTATGATTTTTGCAATATCGCAACACACAACCGGGCATAATGAATGACTGGCGCGATGCGAGCCGCAGACGGACGGCAGCGAGCGCGCGGACGGCGCGTCCGCCGCGTTCGGTCGCTCGCGAGCTACTAGTCTCAAGAGGGTCCCTCCGCGTAAGGGTTACTCCACCGCGGTGGAGCGAAGGCTATTGCCCGGGTAAGAGGTCTAGTAGAATACATGATACGTCATTGGTCGCGGACTGTTTTTTAGAACGATTTATGAGAAACAACGTCAACATACATTATCTTCGTGTAACTCTAACGGTTTACGCAGCGCACGCTGAGATAGCTCTCAGATGGCAGGATTTTTTCCGACTTCCTTGACATTTATCGATATACTTATTTGGTCCAATTTACACAATGTCTTTATAAATTATAGCCTATATGTTATTTTAATGTACTGTAAAGGCTCATCAAAATCTGTTCAGTAGTTTTTGCGTGAAAGAGGAACAGAGATCCATTCTATCATATTGCGGCTATTCAGTTCGCTCGCTGCCCGCTCGCCACTCTCCGCCCCTCCTCCGCGCGGCCGGTATGACGCCGCCCGACGCCTCTGATGATGTTGATGAGGAGCGGCGACGTTTCTTCAACTGATGCTCCAATTCCTTGACTCTTCGAAGAATGCTCTCGTATTCACTACCTTTCGACTTAGAATGCTTTCTTTTACCGATATTTGAAATTCCAGAGTTCCGTAACCGAAATTATGTGCGATTCCGATGACACAAAAACACGTAATGAGAACGCCAGGCTGGCGGGCTGCCTGCCCGACCGACCTAAAGTGGGAGTGAGACAGGATGCTCTTTTGTTTTTTTTAGTATACTACTAGATCTAAAAGTGTGAAGAAGATGGCAGCTACTCACGTACTGCTGCATGTAATAATATAATCGTCTTCGGTTGAGACCCGAAGTATAATAAAAAACAGAAAAACTTAAAAATTAAGGGGGGTTCCCATACAAGAAACGTGTTTTTTTTATGTTTTTTTTGTGGTGCGGAAACCTCAATGCGCGAGCACAGAATAGAAAGAGTACTCCGTACAGAAGCTTCTCTGTACAAACACTCACAAAGAAATAGCTACTCTGCGACGACGCGATAAAGTACAAATTGACTCGCACAGAGCTGCATGCCTAACCACGATAATAGCCTACATTTCGCTTCTCTTTCTGTCGAAAGCGCGTCGCTCAGCGCGTTAAGGGCTCTGTCTTTGTGCTGTCTTATTGTAAGGAATAAAATGAAGATGATACCTACCAACTTTTATCGTTCTAGCTACCAACGATGTGATATTTAGCTACGGCAAATTCATGCGAACAAATTCATGCATGCGTTAGCGTCACAATTAGTTTCTCACATCGAAGCGTGCATTGCGTGCAACCTTCCAGTGATAGTTTTGTTTCATCAATAAATTTAATGATCAATGATCATCTACAATGTACCTATTATCCTTATACGAATTAGGCCATACACACCACGCTGTTCGGCGTTATCTAACTAATGTTATTGGCAATATAATAATATAATTTTAAATCAATGACCTCCTACTATATGAATAAATAAATTACTAGAAATAAATCAAAATGCTACTAAACAAAACACTTACCTTTCTTCGTCTCTCGGCAATGAAAAAAAAGACAAGTTTTCATTTGTCTGTTGACTTTTGCACCCGTCCACTGCACAATATTTACGTGATTTCGACATTTTCTGAATTCGAAAGCGCCACGCGCCCGTTCTGGCTGGATAGCGGCAGCCCACTGTTAATTGTAGATTAGCCGCTACGCCAAGCGGTAGGCATTTAACTCGCGACCTTGAGCGAGTGACGAAGGCCTGGCGCGAGTCCGACTTGCACTTGGCCGGTTTTTTAATGGTAACTGAAGCGGTTGACTGCATCACCTACAACATCCGTAATGTCAGCCCATAACACGGCGGCCCATGTCAACCTCAAAGCGGTCACCCATCTAAGTAATGACCGCGCCCAGTTGTGCTTAATAACAGTCGACCGACTGCACCACTGAGTTACCGACGCTGACGAATGACTGACGATCTAGTCTAGGACCAAAAGTCTTTTAACCTAATCTTCACGGCGTAAATTCGACTGATCTATGCTCGCGAGATCTACAACTCATGACTGTGCTCTAGGAGGTGATATATGATACGCAAATATAAATATCAGTATTTAACCGCTCGACCGTTGGAGGCTGACCGTGGTTCGGATTCCACGTAAAACTGTAGGTCCCTTCCCTTGTTACCTTACTAGGTGGTAGGGTTCAACCCGCCCGGGTTGGTACCACCGCACTGAATGAAACGTCGGTCCAAACGGCTATGTAAATAGTTTGTGTTTTCCGTCCAGTTCAGTGTAGCCGGCACGACTGAAGGGAAGCACTGACATGGCACCTAGTTCACCCGGTGTTATGGGCTGACATCACGGATGTTGTAGGTGATGTAGCCAAACGTGTCAGTTTGCCTAAAAAAAAAAATAACTCATAGACAAACAAGAACACACGCACTATAATATGCATATATACATTTATACAAAAAAGAATCATGCGCAATAGCTCAAATTATAAATATAATCATACATCTTCTTCTCCCACTGCATTTCCCAATGACATGGGAAGTAATAATCATACACTTCCATTCCACGGCTCACGATGACCAACCGGATTGGAAGCTGTGTACACAACAAAATTTTTTACTGCTGTGTACAGCGATGTTCACGATGTTTTCCATCACCGGAGCGATCCGTATCCATTTGAAATGCACTTATCTTTCTTCGTTAAAGAAAGAAATACATTGGTGCATGCCCTTGGAGCGGCCATAGCCAAGTACATACGGCCATAGCACTCCCTACCAAAGCGGGAGGTAGAATGTTAAAACGGCGAGTACATTAATTTCGCCAGCGCAATCCTGATGTTTTTCCTAGACAAAAAAACTGTCTGTCTGTCTGTCTGTCTGTCTGTCTGTCACACGCAGATACCTCCGGACCTACTGAACCGATTTCGATGAAACTAACGCCAAATTACGTGTACATTTTGCCGCTAAATATTCTCTAATAGTCCTGTGGAAAGTACAGGGTACCCCAAAATATAAACCAAAAATATTTTTTGTTTTTTTAAATAAATCAAATGTCATGCCATGCTATAGGTATTGTTAAGACAATTTCAAAAATATATCACTTTTCTATAATCAATAAGTTAACTTTAACAAATATTTCGTTTAAAAGTTGACAAAAAACTGCACTTTTGTCGCCGAACTTTGACCTATTAAGGGTTGTTTGAAAATTCTGAAAAAATAAACAATATAGGTGCTTTTATGTAGTTGTGCACAAAACTATTCATTTTCCTCAAAATTTCATACATTTGGAGTTAAAGTTAAATGTCTGAACAGTCAAAATTAAAAAAAATTGCGTGACTTTTTGGTCACTTTTCAAGCCACTGATAACGTAGAGTCGTGATTGATAGTTTAAAATCATCTTGAGCTGAGAAGTAACGAAATGTAACAGTGAAAACCGTATGTATATGTAAATCGATAAAGTGGTTCACGAGTTATAAGGACATTCATACATATATGTCGCAGTATTATCATAAGATTAGTAAAATTATAATTTACTAGTAAAATCATAATGCTTCGTATTATTTTGAGTCAAAGCAAAAATTCACAATCTTACTGGCTAAAGTTAGCATTATTATAATTTTACTAGACTACCTTAGAAAGATTGTGAAATGCTATGATTTCTTACAATTTTACTGCTTCATCTCTCAAATATCTAGTAAAATTATAATTTTACTAATTGTGGTTAGTAAGATTGTATTTCTGAGGAGCGCGCGGGGCGGGCGGGAGATGACGCTTGCAACGAGCGTCTCGGGGCAATATGCATCATTGGCGTTCACTGAAGATTGTTAGTTGAATGAAATATAGGCACATGCACATCTGTGATGTAGGTTGCACCGCCTCAACATTAGGTTAGGGTTATTTTTTTTTTTAAACCACCAAAACATTCTGAATATTTTGGTGGTTTTGATGGTTTAAAAAATATAAAAAAAAATAACCAGGGTTAATTTATAGAAGAGGCGTCGCGTAACCTAACCTAATGTTGAGGTGGCGCATGTCGTTTTTGTTACGTTTCGTTTCGAGCCATGGCAGTGAACGCCAATGATGCATATTGCCCCGAGACGCTCGTGTCCTAAGATATGCACAATATTTATACCAATCAGCGCACGCTATACGTCTTCATACAATTTTAATAGCTATGTTTAGTAAAATTATAATTTTACTAAAAATCTGCGCAATCAGTCAGTAAAATTGTGAAAAAATATCGTTTTGTACAATCTTTCTAAGGTAGTCTAGTAAAATGATAATAATGCTAACTTTAACCAGTAAGATTGTGAATTTTTGCTTTGACTCACAATAATACGAAGGATTATGATTTTACTAGTAAAATTATAATTTTACTAATCTTATAATAATACTGCGACATATATATGCCCATGGACATTCGGTCGTATGCGAATGGCAATCAAGTGTCAAATGAATTAGACCAAATCACAGCGCAGCGGCGCGGCGCGGCGCGCGGCGGCAGCTTTTGTCAAAGTTCAAAGGGCGGTCTTGGCCTTTCGGCGTATGTCAAAGGCGGCCGACGTGCGACACCGTAGCACACGTAGGTACCTGCAGCGAGCATCACGGAGGTCTATGGCGAGCATGAACTCTCGAGTACTCTGTGCTCTCGCGGCTGCCACACGTGCCAAAAAGTGGTACAAACAAATAATAACCAAACAATAATTATTAACCTTGTAATATTGTTTTAGTCTATTTTTGGGTCCATCGCAAAATACGAAAAAAGGGACCCTAATGGAATCGCTCTGGTGTCTGTCTGTCTGTCTGTCTATCTGTCGGTCACACGCAGATAGATATCCGGGTGTGATACATAGATAGATAGATATATAGATAGGTTCCGTGGTGGTTTGATAATAATAAATAAGTCCTGGGGACAGGAGGAGTGGAATTGGGAAGGCGGGAGGAAGGGGGAGAGAAAGTTAGTTTTATTTCAAACTTTTTAGTTTTTGCAGCGCAATAACGATTACTCTGCTTACCCTGATTGTCGGGATAAAGCGTGCGTTAAGGTGTGGGGGAACACAGGCGCGATAAACCGAGCGGTATACCGCTTGATAATATCGCTGCGTTATTGCGATATTTATTTTCGGTTCATTTTGTATGGGGACGCCCGCATTCTTACACACTGCCGCGATATTATCGAGCGGTATACGGGATCGTGTCACATATCACAATACTGCGTGTGAATGCACGCACACTTGTACCGATGTCTAGCACAGTTGCATCGTACGACGTTCAATCTATAAAATATATATCGATGGCGGTATACCGCTCGGTATTACCGGTTTATCGCGCCTGTCTGGGGAAGCCTTTATGTTATTTATGTTATTTATTTATTATACACGCCGACGTCGATGTACCAAACCAAAGTAGTCGATATTTGGCAACGGATGGCTAAGCTCAAGCGACGGTGGGCTGGGCACGTCAGCCGAAGAAACGACGACTATTGGAGTAACCTAACCGTGTCCTACACAGGCGGCGGCGGTGGACAAGGCAACGGAGTGTGGGAAGACCACCCGAAAGGTGGGACGACGACATCAAGTAGGTCCGCGGAAAGCAGTGGACTGGAGAAAAATTGGAGAGGCACATGTCCAGCAGTGGACACAGATGCGCTGACTGACGGTGACTGACTGCGTGTATTTTTTCATTTATATGGGCTTTACTACTCGTACTTTCTGTTTGGGCTCTATCTAGGTGAGAGGGTGTTTCTTATAATAGTTTTTGCCCCAAAACTCGATGCAGTTAAAATGAAAGTCCCTGTCATGTCAACTTACTTTACCGCCACTTTTCAACTCCGCCTAAGACAAATACGCACATTTTTAAAATTTAGGTTATCTAAAAAGCACATTTTTCGCACAGTTTTTAGACTAGGCAAGAAAAAGTGTGCGTTTGTGGGCGGGGCTGGCGTGATGTGAGCCCGCCACTTTTCAACTTTGCTCTGCGCATAACACAAACACGCACATTTTTTAAATTTAGGTTATCTAAAAAGCACATTTTCGCACAGTTTTTTAGACTAGGCAAGAAAAAGTGTGCATTTGTGGGCGGGGCTAGCGTGAAGTTAGCCCGCCACTTTTCAACTTCGCTCTGCGCCTAACACAAACACGCACATTTTTTAAATTTAGGTTATCTAAAAAGCACATTTTTCGCACAGTTTTTTAGACTAGGCAAGAAAAAATGTGCGTTTTTGGGCGGGGCTGGCGTGAAGTTAGCCCGCCACTTTTCAACTTCGCTCTGCGCCTAACACAAACACGCACATTTTTTAAATTTAGGTTATCTAAAAAGCACAGTTTTTTAGACTAGGCAAGAAAAAATGTGCGTTTGTGGGCGGGGCTGGCGTGAAGTTAGCCCGCCACTTTTCAACTTCGCTCTACGCCCAACACCAACACGCACATTTTTCGCACAGTTTTTTAGACTTGGCAAGAAAAAGTGTGCGTGTCTTGGCGCGGCCAGCTTCACGGACCTCAGCAGGAGTCGGCTAACCGGCCGGGGCGGCGGCGGCGTGACGTCACAGCTGATTCATAATTTGTTTAGAGAGCGCTCAAGATATTCAACTTAAAAAAATTCAATTTAATGCCTATCGCGATAACTCTTGTGGCGTTTTTCATCTAATTTTTCGGTTTATTTTTTCCGCCATTTAAATGTTAATGCTCATCTTGCATATTATGCATTGTGGCAAGTTCGAGTGCAGTCTAACTGTCATATGAATGATAAATGAACAATACAATAAAAAACAATATAATACAATTCCAAACACTTAAATTTGATTGAAATCAAAAGAAAAAGGGGACTGGACTAGGTTATTGCTCTCCCCCGAACTAGACAGCACTTTTGCCAAATCTCTAACTGTCCATCGAGTTTATATTCCAATTTTCAATTTTTATATGAAAAATAAATACGGAATTTCGATTTGAGTGATAAGGATTTTTTCTCTTTTCTCTTCTTATAATGAGTACTTTCTATTCCTGAAGTTTCCCAAACGTATCCTGAAACAGCCTGTATAAGTTGAGTTCATAATGACTTGAGATGCCGTGTTGTATGGCCTTACCTTATCGTCTTATGCCCGCAAATACACGACTGAGGAGCATTAGCGTATTCATAGCATGAGATGGCTTTTAAAAAAAATTGCATGTGAAGGCAAGCACACTTGTTTACCAACATGTAACGTGTTTCATCGCGTTTTGCCTCCTCTAGTATTGAGTTCGGCGGATACTAACTGACAGACAGAATAAGACAGAATCCGATCTCCAGAATCCCAATTTTCAATCCCATGGTAATGTATTTTATGTAGTGGCGTACGATCAGCACAACCACCACCACTCCGTACGCGATGGCGAAGTAAACCCACAGCTTTATTAGTTTGTAGTTTGTCTGAAATCAGTTACAAGGGATGCATTAGAAAATGTATGTATGTATGTATATTTATTGAGCACCAATTACTCTAACTAACCTTTGGGATGTGGGAGAAGTACATGCAGGCGAACAAGAATAGTTTGTGGCTGTGTTAGACGGTAAAGAAATATGTAGGATAAACTACATTCGAATACTACATAGTAGTGTATAATTGGGCAAGTTATATCTCATTTCATTCGATATAGCTTTCCGAATATACACTTTTTTTAATTAACTTTATCGAACAACGACTAAAGCTTAAACTAACTTTAATATATTTAATTAATACACGGTATAACCAAACATAATCTAACGAGAGTTTTAATTCTCCTATCTAAGTGGAAAAAACAAACGAATACTTTACATTTACTCAATCATATGCAACCCCATCTGTTTTTTTTATATTTTAAAAACTAGCTAGAACAGATTCAATGATTGATGAATAGTGCAAAAAAAACTTGTGACATTTATGTCAACTCTACTTATATTGCAATTATTCCCAAACCCCTAACCTTTTATAATGTTATCTATTTTATATTTAATATTCAAACTAAGGTATTCTTTATACATATAAATGAAACACCAAAATTACTTGTTCTTATTATTTTCATTTAGACAACTACAAATAATAAATAATACAAAATTACCCATAAATCTAACTTACGTTAAATATTATACAAAATTATATTTTAAAACATTGTCGAGCATTTCCATTTATACCTTTTTAATTTACCGTATCTCTATCAAAATCAACTTCGTAACACCATTCCGCTAAACACATGACATTTTTTAGAGCACAATGGTTCTTATGACTAATACAATTATATTTATCCGAATCCTTACAATAAGTTTCAGCTAATTTCTTAAAATTAGGACAATTAAACGATTCCAGGTTTACAACATTATCATTATTACACAATCTCTTTATCCAGGCTGCTTTTTCAATGCCTTTACAGTATAAAGTCTTGTCTTGTAAGTATGGTTTAACGTAATTGTTGAATTCATTCGTGTTCAAAAATCCTTCCCTCCATGATATTCCGAGATTCTTTTCTATCCAGCGCACTTGTCTCTTTTCTTCATTGGTCAGTTTCCAATAAGGAAACGGTGGCTTCAAAATAAAAACTTCGGTTTTTCCGTATGAAGCTATAGCCAATTCTTTCAAAATAAACTCGTTGCCAGACGTTTTGAAACCTTGCACGTCTACGATAACATGAGCAGACATGATTACTAGCAGTAATTAGTTTCAGCGTCCGGCTCGACTGCAACCTTTCGCAAGACTGTTAATTTTAATGTAACTCGGTTATAAAAGGTAGAAATTAATTCATCACACATTTAGTGTCAACATTATATATTTTGTTGAGCTATGTATATGACTAAAATGTTAAGTTGTGTATATGATGATTATTTCTGAAATTCATGCTCGTGTACAAATATAATTTATGACTCATCATCAGTAATTTCAAGAATTTTAAACTTGTATTACGTTTGATGATACATTCTCAGTATTCATAAAAATGGAAAGTGTGAAAAACAAATCATAGTCTATGTTGTGTGGAGCTTAATGGTCAGTTATAGATTAAAGTCTTGCTTGTACACACGTTTCTCTACATCATCATGACATCGGTAAGATAAATATTTTTCTTTTTTAAAATATTACCTATAAATAAAAAAATTCTAGAGGTATAATTATTTTTAGCACTTTAGAAATTTAATAAAATTAACTGAATTAATGTTATTATTTTTTATTTTCAGATCAAGCAAACAGAATGCATCGATTTGTGTAAGAAACAGAAACAAAAAAGAAGTAGGAAAGATCAACTGCAAGCTTTGTCGTCGTATGTAATGGCACCGGCACAGACTAGGGGGCAGCAGTTAATCAAGATACAAATTTTTGATGTTCTGCCCAATGGGCTCGATACTTGTGAAGTGCCATCAATTCAAGGACAATATGTTGTGCAAGGAGCAGGTTTTGATGAAATTCTGGATACTACTGAAAGAGTTTTAAAGTTAATTTCCAAAAAAGTGATTAATTGTAATTTTGCATACTGATGTTTAAAATAAAAGCGCATTTACAACTCAAAGCGTTTTATTTAAATAAAAAACACGCAATGACAAAGAAAGGGTTAAAAGCACTACAGGTACACATAAAATAAACACAGTACATTAATATTACAGAAGATAATTTCTGAGACTTAATAATTAATAAAAAAAAAAAAAAAAAAAAGAAGAAAGCTGTCAAACTGACAGGTAGTGAAATTTATTTCTCTCGCTATAAAATAAAGTTAAAAGGCTACGAAGGCGGCCTGCCGGGCCTCCGCTTGATGCGGACTCACCAACAGCAGCGGCGCGAGATCCCGCAGCATGCGGGCGTTACCAGGCCGCAGCCCGGCATCGCAATTCGCAACCCCAACATAGCCAGCGACCTCTCATAGCGAGCCTCTCAGCAAGCAGCAACGCAGGAAGACGGCGGCGGACAAGAGCGGCAACTGGTCGCAGTACTGGGGGAAGACGTCCGGGCACAGGCCAGGCTAACCGCGCAGCCACCAAGTGCAGCCGGCGTGCCTGCAGAGCACCTCGTCGTGCAGTACCGCGTTCTCTTCCCCTACACCGGCGACGGTGCCGCCGTGCCCTCCGCTTCTTAATACCGAGACCTGCAGCTTCTTCCACTCCTGCACGCCCACCATCCACGTCCAGCTCGCCTTCAAAAGAGGACGGCGGACCGTCGACACTGCCCTCGCCACAACATCCACGACGGGGACGGTGTCTGGCACCGGCCGGCTTGGGGCCTTCGGGGTTCCGTACCCCACTAAGAGCCCCCGCTACCGGTGCCACAGTGCACCACCCTCGCGGCGCGCGCATGATGATGCTTCATCGACTTAAAGTGCTGCACGTCGTCGCTCCGCAGTAAGTGGATACGCAGCTCTCCGAGATGGGGGTGGTGGTGGCCTACGTGTCTAGTACCACCACCTATCGCTCGAAGCTAGTCTCGCGTCGTCCCGGAGAGCTCCGTAGCCACGGCCTGCACCCGCCGGCGCGCTTGGGGCTTGTCTCCCGCCGTCGGCGGAATTTTACCGTTTTCTTTTTTTTTGTTTTTGTCTGTATTAATTTTGTATGTATTTTTTAAATTGTATAGATAGAATTAATATAGATATGTAAATAGAATAAGAAAACGTGACAATAAAGAATTACAAATATTACCCTTTAAATAATAACATGTATTGGTAAAGAAAGGGTTGCAATCATGAAAGATACACATAAAATAAACACAGTAGGTATGCCCCCAGGGTAATGTACTATACTTATTTTTGAACAATTGTCGTTTATCATCAGATCTATTGAGAACTGTTTTGTTTATCTCTTGAGTGTATAACACGTGTTTCATTGATCGAATTGTTAACATTTTACGTTGTAGAGACTCGTCGCTATCGAGAGCCTTCCTATATTCTTTTCGGTTTATTAATTTTGTTGCAGATGGGGTGACCCCTTTAGCTTTTTTAATGGAGAATTCAGGTGTTTTAATGCAGTATAATTTTGCTCTCAACCCTATAAATTCCTCTACGGGAAGACCACCCAATTCATCTTTGAATAGTCCTGGTATTTTGTCGTGTAGCGTGGGATATTATAAATATTGTCTTTTGAGAAATTGCTTGTATCAAAAAATGATATATTTTTTTTATGTCTTTGTAAAAATCATCGGTATGTACATGATATAAAAGACTGTCAGTATCAGTGTAACACAACTTGATATTACTATCGTACAGAGGCTTCATTACAGAATAATGAAAATTATATAAATGAGTCTTGGCCAATTCTAAGACGGTGAACCCGATATAAATAGGTCTGTCCAAAACAATTTCAGTCGGGTTCAGCTGAATAGCGACCAAATTTTCAGAAAATACAGAGATATTTTTGAAGTTAGGTCGAGAAATCAATTTACCTGCCCCGAGAACTTTGTTCGTCAGATTTGTATGGTCTCTCCATACATTTGCTAACTTCACATCGACTTGATTGCGTTTATTTTCAATGGTCTTTCCAAATATTGCATTATTATATAATTTAAAGTTGTCCTTTTCAAATTCTGACTTAGCTTGTTTGCGTAGAGAAGTATTAAGCTCGATATATTTCTTTAAAAAATGTGTTTGTGTAAATGTAAGCACCCTGTGAATTTTTTTTTAAATTAAACCGTTATGTATACAAGCTTTCAAATGAATATAATGAATAACGTATTTGTTCTTGTTGTATAGACTTGCAATGAGTTTATTATTTGTACCATTAATGGGGGTGAATTTCTCAGGAGCAAATGGTAAATCTGCATGAGCGTCGTGGAGATATTCCGGATAATCCATGTCGACTTTCAGAATATATCCTACGTCTGAGTCATCGTCCACATCGCAAACATTAAATTTCTCAACTTCATTCACGCTCAGAAATCGAAAGTTGGCTATAGGCAATTTCCTCATCATTACAAAACCGTACAAGTTATTACAATCTAGATACACCAGGAAAGACGTTCTTTCGTTTTTATCATAATCTGATAAATATCTATTATTTGCCTTAGCATATCGCAGTATACTTTGGGCGAGACCTCCGCAAACGCCTTTTTCTAAAAATTCATATATTTCCAAATCTGAAACTAGTTCCAGTTTTACCTTTGTGTACAACAACATTGCGTCCCAACTTAAACCTGGTGATGTAATATAATAAGCTGGATCAAGTTTGTAAAATTCTAAACTCATCTCTCGAAAATTTTCAAATACGTCACACAGCAAAAGTATGTCAGATTTTAGGTAGAGGTCTGTATATTCTCCAAAGTTTCTTACACCAAAAATGTGCCAGACATTCTGGGCATGATCATATTCACTTTGCGTAATATGTGTTCCAGTAAGTCTGTTATAAAAATCTGAAATATTCGGTAACGTAGTCTCTTCATATTTGTCGAGCGAATCCATATAATCATATGGATAGACACCTTTTTGACGCAATAGGTTGAAAAGATCTGAATCATTAAATATCCGTTTTAAATGTTTGAAATCATCACTTTTTAAGCTTTTACTGAGTTTGTCAAGGCTTGAACTAAGAAATTTAAAAGAAACTATAAATTTCATTTGAGCAAACCGACCATCACCTAGTGGTAAAAACTTCGTAAAACTGATATAATTTTCTTTGTTCTTCGGTATGACTTTTATACGTCCTTTCGTATTTGCTAATTCAGTTATAAACAAGTGACAATCGTAACCCGATAAGTTATGAAAAAATATCGGTATGAAGGGGCATTTGCGAAGAACTAAATTACATTGAGAATGGGCCGGCCCGCGAAATTTACCTGTTAAATGATCATGATCGCTAACACAGTCACCGAACAGCAGTTCCTTACAGATGTAACATTTCTCAGCTTCATTCAATATATTTTTTTGCTCAACTGTTAATGGTTTCATTGGTGCATTATAGCTTAAAATATTCTGCAATCTCAACACATCTTTAGTTAGTTTATGAATAAATGTTTTAACACAATCAGGTCCACGGTAGGTTACCAACTTATTCAATTCTGGTTTGACAGAGGAGCAAATATAATACCCGAAGCATGTAGGTATGTGAATGTTAACACATCGAGTTCGTTCAGTTTTATTGGTTTCTTTTTCTGAACAAGCGCGTAACATACTTTCAAAATCAGCATATATAACGAAAGGCACCCTTTGTGTCCTTTCATAGTGTTCGAACTGAAGACATTTATTTTCCTGCGCTAAGATAACTCGAACTCGCGAACAGTCATGATTTTCAAACTTGCTCTCGTTAGAAAAAGGAAGCAAGCATTCTTCACATAAGAATATTTTACCATGGTGATGGGTTATTTGTGAACGCACCAACCGCGGAAGATTTTTTATTAAGCAATAGTGACTTTTTTCACCCTTTTCGATGAAAAGTAAATTTATGTGATGTAGTTTTCGCTTCTCAGTAACGTATAGGGGGCCATTTATTTCAGTTTTGTTTGACACACCATATATATTGACACTGATGCGAGGATTATTGCGTTCAAATGTTTTAATATCATCAAACGACGGTGGTAAGGACATACCGTCAGTGTTTAAAACTGTTGAGTAGTGTGGATATGTACTAACTCTGTTCGCGTTCCGCGTTGTTGGATATAAATATGCAACAATACTCCATAAAAAGCAACAATTGTCATTATTTTTCACGTTAATACAACACTTTTTATGTTGAGTAACTTGAGGTAGAAGGATATACGTTCCACCTCTTAAAGGAGTATATTTATTTATGTTTACTTCAAGGTGGCTTATTCGTTCGAAACTCCACCCGGACTCGCGTTGTTCGAATTCGGTCGATTTAAGGTCAAGCTTCTCTACGGTGGATATAAACAAATCTAATACATTAGTGCTTTGCAAGACAGGTTGATATCTAGTACTAAATGATTTCAATGTCTGTTCCCCATTTTTTATTAACGAAAAGTAGCAGTACAATTCAAAGTTAACCTTTAAAGAAATATATTTGAGGAGAGTTGTTTTAATCAAACATTCTACTTGAGTGCTGATATCGATAAGGAATTCTTTAGAGTCGGCGTATTCGCGAACGGGATTTATGCGATAGCTTCTTACTCTATTTTTGAAGGCTGACGTAATCACGTGTACATTTTCTAGATCTGTGCTCAATAAAGCATTAGCTTTGTGCAAATTAGTTCTTTGATGATATCCAAACTTATTTTTGTGTATATTTTTATTGCAAATTTCACAATACATTTTCTCTAAAAATAACTTAAACATTACCTATATGTGTCATAATGTAAAACCGTAATTTTTAAACAAAAACGAAAACTACACCTTAGACGTTTCAAATGTTTTACGTTCACAAGTTACAAAGCGAGTGAGGTACTTCCAAGCTTCCTCGTCTTCGTCCAACCTTGATTTTATCGCAATGATCGCGTGTCGCCATCTATCGATGGGCTTTATCTTTTCGATATCTTTTGCCACATAAACTTTCAGTTCGGCAAAATACTCCCCTTTTTTGTCGAGGACACTCCTATAGTAACCATTTCCCTGCCTACGGGCGAGCGAGCAGATTAACGAAGATGATGACTGTTTACACCTCACCGGCGATGCAGGCACATCATCGGGTTCAACGTCGGAAGCGAAGGGGTCAACGGCGACACGTTTCTTAGAGGGTTGTGCAGAACGTTTAATGTTGCTGGTGGCCCGGCGATTAGGCTTCACACCACGGGTGGTGGAAGGAAGCACCTCACGCTCGCTGTCAGAGCTCAAGTTGTCGGGAACGTGAGGTCGTTTCGCTGACTTCTCGCTCTTCAAGCTGCCTGCACTGCCGTAGACGCGTTTCTTGCTGATAACTTGACCGGACGGAGGGATTTCGTTCTCGCTGTCCGTGCCAAACAACTCGTACATTCGAGCGGTAGTCGAATGATTCTCTGCTGAAGCGTTGGATTGCTTAACACCTGTGTTCTTCTTCTTTTTCTGAGCGATGAAACCAGCTTCCGCCTCATCGCCCGAATTGAACGGGTTCTTGTACGATGACCTGCAAATCAGTTAAAATATGGTTTTTATTTCCCCAAAAAGAATATATTGTGCCCACTCCATTTGCGTATAGCATCCCGTTTAATGATTGATCTATTTATCACTCAGATGCTTATTTTTGTTCGCTACTAAGTCATAGAACAAGGACTACTCAATATATTTTTTAAATACCTACATACTGTAAAATTCCAAATAGCACCAGTGGTCGCAAAGTTTAACATAATTAGAGTAGGGGTAGGTAAATATTATTTGTAAGATTTCCTTAAATAATAGTGAAGTGGAATTATTTGATTATTTTTTATTTAAAATAATAACACTTACATACTTTGTCCTTGGCTTTGGATTGAGCGATGGTCTGATGATGTTCTTATCACGTATCCGCTCTGCAGCGCTCCTGCTTCTCCAAGTATCTGGTGAGTGAAATATTAATAAGTACAGTATTTGGGTAATGAGTTTTGTTTGTAGGAACGAAGTGGAAAGTTTCAGCTAACTGAAAGAACGTATTTTCTTTTTTAAAGCAAACGGATAAAAATAACAGTAGTGAAAATATGTAAGTGGGAAATAAGTTATTTATTAAATAGATGTAAAGCAAAAATTAAGAGAAAAAACACATCAGAATTCCAGCCTAGACCGTGAATGAATCGATCCCTCCATTACCAATTTCGCGAGAAAACATAATGTAAGTATCTAAGCACTGACACGGCCACAGCCCCATTTAACCAAAAAATTAAAAAAAAACCCGGTTAAGTACGAGTCGGAATCGCGCCCCGAGGGTTCCGCATCATAAAAAAAAACATTTGAAAAAAAACACGTTTCTTGTATGGGAACCCTCTTAATTTTTTACTTTTTAAATTTTTTATTATTTGTTGTTATATCCACCATAATAACACATATTCTGTGAAAATTTGAACGAGCTACCTATTACGGTTCAAGAGATGCATCCCTCGGGCAGACAGACAGACAGACGGACGGACGG
This sequence comes from Nematopogon swammerdamellus, assembly GCA_946902875.1. Classification (NCBI taxonomy): domain Eukaryota; kingdom Metazoa; phylum Arthropoda; class Insecta; order Lepidoptera; family Adelidae; genus Nematopogon; species Nematopogon swammerdamellus. The sequence goes on along the minus strand of OX336341.1, from coordinate 23,626,990 downwards.
ACGGATGGGCAGACAGGCGGCCCAGGCTTAGTAATAGGCTTCCGTGAGGGATACGGACGGAAACCTACAAATAAAAGAACTTACCAACGGACAGGCAGACAGATGGTGCAGGCTTAGTAATAGGCTTCCGTACGGGATACGGAAACCTAAAAATAAAAGAACTCACGTTTAAATCGTCGGTACTGGCACTGATACACTTTTCACTTTTATTCACAAACTGTTTTAATTTAATTTTAATTGTTCACTATTCACTGTAGGTACTGCTTTACTGGAGGTTTCGTTCGGACAGACAGACAGACAGACAGACGGACGGACGGACGCACGGACGGGTAGACAGGCGGCACAGGCTTAGTAGGCTTCCGTGGGGGATACGGAAACCTAAAAATAAAAGAACTTACCAACGGACGGGCAGACAGACGGTGCAGTCTTAGTAATAGGCTTCCGTACGGGATACGGAAACCTAAAAATAAAAGAACTTACCTTGCAATCGTTGGCACGGATACACTTTACACTTTTATTCGCAAACTTTTTTAATTTAATTTTAATTGTTCACTGTTCACTGTAGGTCTCTTTACTTTACTGGAGATCTCGTTCAGGAATACTGATGCTGTTTCACGGCCCCTGTATGGTTTATATAGGGGTTTAATTGCTAATTTGCAAATGTCACGGTAGTTCTCATGCGATAAAGTTACTGAAACTTTTTATGGTCAAGCTACGTGATGTTTTCACTTTTGATATGAGGAGCAACGGAACAAAATCACACATATCCACTTTTTCCGCAAGTGTTTTTTTATCGATTCGACATCTTTAGCCTGAAACCTACCGAATAGCAGTTTTATAGTATTCAAAATCACACTAATCGCTCTTGTATAATCGCTAGAAATCAAAGGTTTGCATAAGAATCACACATATCCTGGTACAAAGTCGTATTTTGATGTCAAACTCTAAACTTGCGATCATAACAGTTTTATAGTATTCAAAATCACACTAATCGCTCTTGTATAATCGCTAGAAATCCAAGGATTGTATCAGAATCACCCATATCCTGGTACAAAGTCTTATTTTGATGTCAAACTCTAAACTTGCGATCATAATCACACAAATGAAATAGAATAATCATTGGATTGGAAAAAATTGCACCAAAATCACGCATATATTAGTTTATTAGTTATTTGCTGTCCTGTAAAAAAGTTAATGTGGACATGTTTGACTTTGTTTCGTTGCTCCTCATATACTGTGTCTACAAAATAATGACGTGCACGTTGCATTATCTACTAACTTCAGAAGGGGGTGGTCAATTATATCATGGACAACGTGTACTGCTTGTACACTCAAACAAATAAAAGTATAAAACTTGAGCATGATTTATAATCCACTTATAAATTGATAAGTAGTCCGTAGTGGAAGGCGTATGAATGTGTAAACTGAATTTAAACCATGAAATTTGAAAAGCAGTCACAGTCTCTAAATTTAAATACGGTATATTGTGAACTAGATCTCCAAAAGAAAAATAATCCCCGGCACAGCCCCCTGCTGCCTGATACAATAAGATGTCTGGTTTGTGGGCCCTCTAACTGTGGGAAAACCAATATTATGTTAGGCTTGCTTCTTCACGAAAACGGTTTGAAATATAGAAATGTCTACCTTTATTGTAAAACCACATTTCAACCAAAATATCTTTTTTTAAGCAGAGTCTTAGAAAATGTGCCCGATGTATCTTTCTCAAAGTTTAAAGAAAATGAAGACGTATTGCCAGCCTCCGAAGCATTACCAAATTCAGTGTTCATTTTTGATGATGTTGCTTGTGAAAAGCAAAATAATATTCGTGATTACTTTTCCATAGGAAGACATAAGTTGATCGATTGTTTTTATTTAAATCAGACTTACACCAAAATTCCAAAACAGCTCGTACACGATAATGCTAATTTAATTATTCTGTTCAAACAAGACGATATTAACTTAAAACATATTTATCATGAACACATAACCACCGATATGACGTGGAATCAATTTCAAAATCTTTGCGCTGATAATTGGAGTGTTCCGTACAACTACTTAGTAATTCATAAAGACTGTGAAAGAAATAAGGGTCAGTATCGTCTTAATTTTGATACTTTTATCGTACTTGATTAACACAATAAAAATAAAAGATTTTACTTGTTTTCTTCATTCACTATCGAATGTTAAACTCACACGGATGTCTGTGTATTGTTTTTTTGATCATGAAAAAAACCTTAAAGAAAGAAATTATTAAATCAGTACAGGCTGTAAAAAAGAAGCTAAACCAGATAAGAGAAAATAAATTCGACAATGAAATGATCTTAGAGCAGACTCTGAGACCTATTACAGACCCGCTGCATAAAATTGCTATTAATTCTGCCTTATCAAACAATTCACCCCCAAATTAAAACATAAAAAATTCTACTCTTTCACCTGAATTTGAAAAAGTTGTAAATATGCATCCCGATAAAAAATTTGGAATAAATGATAACGAAACTAGTGAAGACACTAGCACTCAAACGGATGAGGATAAAGAGTTTGAAATATTTGCGTCTCCTAGTACTAGTTTTATTCGCCATCCATCTGTTTCCTCTTTAGAATCGCAAGACGATGACATAGAAACCAAAATACCACTTTTTCCTGGCATGGCTAATTTACGAATAGATATTCCTTTTGGCATAAGACATAAAAATGGAAAAACTATGATTGGAAATAAACAAGCTATAATTGGAGATGATCAACTTTCCGTGGGCGATATAAGAGTGCATTTATCACCTGGTTTGAAAGAATTGTTATATAAAAGAAATCCCGATTTGATTAAAATTACAACGAATGATAAAAACATATACAGACAAATATTGTTAGAAACTAATGTGCATAGAAGAGATTTCGATGCGAGAAAGGCTATAAAAAGTAACAAGGGGGCGAAATATCGCTATGTAATAAAACCTCTGTTCCATTTAGATAAAAACATATCTGGAGAGGGGTATGTATCAGGAAATGGGCTGCCATTTAAGAAAAAGGTAATGAAAGATTTAGACTATGTGTACTGGAATGATCCTAATGAGCTAGTTGAACGTCTTCATTTGTTAATTGCATCTCGTGATGCTGGAAATACGGGTGTTGATAATGAAATCATATCTATTTTGGAAGAATTGAGAGAAAGCGGGGTGATTTAAAAACATTTATAAATCCCCCAAAATTCTACATATGCACAGTAATACTTGAGCTTTCTACGAGCACGATCCTATCCATATCTATGCAACCATGAATGTTGATAAGTTCGGTCAACATGTTCACAAGAGACTTAGATTAACTGAATTAATACATGCGGTAGATACGGGAATCTATAAAACTAAAGACGGGCATATTGATGCGTAATCATCTAGATTAAAAAGACTCCTTCCGCCGCAAGAAGCTGACGATGCTGTCACTAAGTCGTATGTAGACAAATTAAGTAACGAATTTTGTTCAAAAAAAGAACTTAAAAAGATCATCGAAACCTTGAGTATAGATATAAAAAGAAATTATGAATTGTTAAAAACACAGTATGATCAAACATTCTACACGAAAACAGACGTTGATCACATTATCGCTGATTTAAAAAAATCTACCAGATAATGAGTAAAGAGGATATCGTTGAAGAAATACACAAGCCTGCGCGCAAGAACTTTCCTCGCCGTCACGTAGAATTGAAAAATATTGACGACTTGTGGCAGGCAGATTTAGCAGAGATGAGAACCTTTGCCGATAAAAACCAAGGTTACAACTTAATATTGGTCGTTATCGACGCGCTCTCAAAATACGCATGGGCAATTCCTTTAAAGACTAAAAATCAAACAGACGTTGCTAAGGCTATGCAGTTAGTTTTAGAGAAGAAAAGAAAACCCATGAATTTACAAACTGATCACGGGAAAGAATTTTATAATGAATTGTTCAAAAATCTTATGAAAAAATATTCTATTAATCATTACTCGACATATTCTGTTAAGAAAGCTTCTATAGTAGAGCGCTTTATAAGAACTTTGAAAAATAGACTGTACAAACACTTTAGTTTAAGTGGTAATTACAAATGGGTAGGAAAACCTTTAACGGGTATTATAAATAATTATAATAATACTTTACATAGCACAACACAGTTTAAGCCTGTAGATGTAAATCGCTTCAATATGCAATAAACATAAAATTCAACGAATGCCTAAATGTAAAGTGGGTGACTATGTCCGCGTGAGTAAATATAAAGGAGCTTTTGGGAAGGGTTATGGACCTAATTGGTCAGCAGAATTGTTCAAAATTATTGCTATCAAAACTAGGAATCCTGCAACATACATATTAAAAGATATGAAAAATCAAATAATTTCAGGATGCTTTTATGAGCAAGAATTGTTAAAAACTAAATATCCTGATATCTATCTAGTTGAAAAAGTACTTAAACGAAGAGATAATAAATCATTTGTTAAATGGCTCGGCTTACCTTCAACAGAGAACAGTTGGATTTATAATGACAATAAATTATAAAAATGTAAAACAATGTAATTGTAAGTCATTTAGTGTTTACTTATGAAAGGAAGAGGACTAGTCGATAAGTTAATAAATAAATTACCTTTTGAAATTCATCTACCCGGTTACAATTATTGCGGGCCTGGAACTAAGTTAGAGAAGAGATTACTTCAAGGTGATAGAGGGGTGAATAAATTGGACGAGTATTGTAAAGAGCACGACATTGCTTATATGAAATTTAAAGATATGAGTAACCGCCATATAGCCGATGTGAAGTTAATGGAAAACGCAGCTAAACGATTAAAATCCAACAAAGCTGGGAAAGGCGAAAAAATTGCATCATGGCTTGTTAAAAATATTATGAATGCCAAGATTGCAGCTGGAGCAGGTGTCAAGAAAAAATCCAGAGCTTTCAAAAAAATTGTTTCAAAAATTCGGTCAAAGTTGAATAAACTTAAACCAAAAAATAAGAAAACTGCTATTAAGCACGCCTTTGCTTGTGCAAAACAATTTTTAAAAGGGGGTAAAGACGTTATTAAATTACCTCGAATTATACCAATACCAAAAACGGGGGGATTCCTTCCTCTTATACCTATTTTCGCCGGTTTATCTGCTTTGGGAAGCTTGGCTGGTGGGGCTGCGGGTATAGCGAAAGCTGTTAACGATGCTAAAGCTGCGCAACAACAACTAAAAGAAGCCCAAAGACATAACCAAGCAATGGAATCGGTTGTTATAGGTCACGGCTTACATATTAAACCGTATAAGAATGGTCGTAAAATATATTTAAATTTGCAAAAAAACTGATAAAGCGGCTGCCTAGACGAGCAATTACCAATATTGACATCGTAAAATACGCGCAAGATATCCCCTATTTCAGAGGTGTATATATGAGGGATACTTTGCCGAGGAAAGTTCGTGATGTTGAATGTGGCATAGTAAATTTGGACAGCATCCTGAATCAAGGAACTCACTGGGTAGCCTACACTAAAATAAATAATTATACTGAATATTTTGACAGCTTTGGAGATTTGATGCCTCCTTTAGAAATAATCAACTATTTGAAGTGCGAAAATATTTTTTACAACTATAAAAGATATCAAACATTTAATGAAAAAAACTGTGGTCATCTTTGAATCGAGTTTCTTAATTTTTTTTGGCAACTTCATTTATAAGTAATGCTCAATTTTAAAATTCATCATTTTTCGAAATGTCATTCACACTGTCGGTCACTGGCAACGCCTCTAGCTTAACAACAAATTATTTACCAGCCCTTCAATTAAACGGCGAGTATGAATGCGGGTTACTATATTTTGCAACATTTAATTCTATCTCCAATGTGTACTATAAGAACAATAAATTTCACTATGATGATAATTATGTTATCGAAATTCCAGAGGGATCATACGAGCTAGAAGACATTTCCGAATATGTAAAAAATCATATTCATGATAGTAATATTAATATATCATCGAATAACAACACTCTAAAATGTAATATTATTTGCTCAAAAGATATACACTTTGAAAAATCTAATTCCATTGTTACATTGCTGGGCTTTCCTAAAGAAGTTCTTAAAGCAAATAAAATGCACGAATCAACCTATCCTGTCAACATTCTACCGACAACCGTCATTAGGATCGAATGTGATATTTTGAGTGGCTCATTTGCAAACGGAAAACCATCACATATAATTCACGATTTCATACCGAACGTACCGCCGGGTTACAGGATTTTAGAAAAACCAGAAAACATTGTTTACTTTCCCGTTAATCAAAAGTCTATATCTTCAATCAACATTAGAATACTCGATACTGGCAACAATTTAATTCATCTTCGGGAAGAAGATATATATTTGTGTTTACACTTAAGAAAAACATTATGATTTTGTTCAATGAAATAGGTATGGTTCAGAACAATCGTATTAGTAAAGAGCGGTGTATTTGACGAGAAAGACGTGAAATTAAATTAACCGACAAAAATAAACAATTTCTTAAACTTATCGGGTTATTAAAATGAGCATCTTAAACATAACGGAACCTCCAGCCTACGATGAATCTATTGAAAGCATCGAAGTACATTCCTATAAACCCTACGTTAACAGTTTTAATAATAATGACGAGATCAGAATCCCTATAAACCAACAAGATTTGTATGTTCTTCCTTCAGAAAGTTCGATATACATTGAAGGTGCTTTCTGTGTATACAAAACTGGCGCAGATAACAAACCTGAAAGAGTTCCCAACGTCACTTTCATAAACAATCCAATTTTATTTCTATTCCAAGACATCGGGTATGAACTGAATGGTGTTGAAATAGATAAAATTAAAAATGCAGGCATTACTACAAAGTCATACATTTCAATGAATGAAATTGACTCGAAAATGGCAGCAGCTTGGGGTTGGAACCCCTCTGAAATTCAGAATAGTGACGTTCGTTTTAGCGTGAACATACCGCTAAATAAAATATTCGGGTTCGCAGAGGATTACAAGAAAATTATAATAAATTGTAAACATGAACTTGTACTTTTGAGAAGCAGCACTAATGTGAACAGTTTGAAATTAAATCAGGGGGAATTTGTATCCGAAGTAAAAATCTCTAAAATTGTATGGAGAGTCCCCCATGTAAAAGTTGCAGATCGAGAACGCTTGCATTTGCTTAAATATTTGGAAAAAGATAAAAGTTTACAAATTGCCTTCAGGAACTGGGATTTATACGAATATCCGCTTTTACCTAAAACAACCAAACACACGTGGTCTATTAAGACATCGAGTCAAATAGAGAAACCTAGATTTGTCATCTTAGGGCTTCAGACCAATCGAAAGAATTCTAAGATTTCTAACATGTCTCATTTTGATCATTGCAATTTACGGGAGGTTAAAGTACTTTTAAACTCCAATTATTATCCGTATGATTCGCTCTCTATAAAATTTGATGAAGATAAGTATGCTTTGTTGTATGAGTTATATACAAAATTTCAACAATCTTATTACGGGCGTCAGGCGAGCCCTTTGCTAAGTTTATCCAACTTTAAAAATAAAGCACCACTTTTTATCATTGACTGCTCTCGTCAGAACGAATCCATTAAATCAGGCCCCATAGATGTTCGCGTCGAAATTGAGAGCGATAAGGAGATTCCTGATAATACAGCAGCTTATTGTCTCATACTGAATGATTGTATAATAGAATATAAACCCCTAAGTAATATCGTAAAAAAAATATCGTAATTGTTCAAATGCATACATTATAAGTTATCAAATTTATTGTAATAATTATGCCTTCATTTACTTAATTTTTTATTTTTAGTGGTATAGTAATTATACTTATAAATAAATTACTATGAAGAAACACCTGGCTTTTCACTGTAATCCTAATTTATAAAGTACTTTCCAGATATTGATAAACAAAGTTAGTAATATTTTTAATTTGACTGTACCTTAATGTTATGAGGGGATCACATTACAGACACGGTTCGACACTATCTCAGAGTTGATGAAAAAGGAGTTGTTCATTATATGATGCACGGATCACTCTAATAATAATACAATGAGCGTGCAATTCACTGTAAATCTAAATTAGGAATAAGAAAAATAAAACATCCTAATACGGTCAGATTAGTTCATCTTAACCGATATATGTATGTGTTACTATTCCATGCGAATATGAGGGTGTATTCGATTGAGAGTCAGGTATAAGTTCAGAGGTTCAGAGGAATGAAATCACAGTGCAGCATAGTGATACCCACTGATCGCAAAGGAAGTCATACATAATCAGAAAATGTGGTTAGTGTTTATTTTACTGAGTGAGTATTTTTTGCTTTTAATTTGCTAAATTTATACTGTAATAAGACGTATACATGAACGGATAGATGGGTTGGATACGATTGAGCCAAATGTATTGTTAGAATTAATTATTGGGTTGTTTTTACGTTCGATGAAAATAAAAAAGCGTTTTATCCGTCGTTCGATAGTTAATTTAAAAAAGTGTATATTGGGAAAGCTATATCGAATGAAATGAGATATAGCTTGCCCAATTATACACTACTCTACATAAATACTTTAATAAGCATATTATATACAGGGTGACTGGTAATTCGATCTATTCCTTGAAAGGGGTTATTTGGAACAATTACTAGAGGCTATTTGGAACAATTTAACCCCATCAACTGGGGGTCGGAAATGAGCGGTTTCCGAGATATCGGGGTTTTAAATTTTTTTTTAAACTATCTGACTTGTAATCGAATAAAATAGTTAAAAAAAGTATCCTTACTTTTAGGCACTCTATTGATATTTTTCTGAAAGCTGGTAAGCTACCGATCATTTCAAGTAAAAATATCGGCCCAAAATTCTCAATATCATCATCAATACTATACTATACTATACTCTATATATACTACTAATAATAAATCTGTAAGGGATGGTTATGGAGTAAGTTTCTTTGTTTTAGGAAATATTGAGTTTGTAGCCTCTATATATGATACCAAAGCTAAATTGACGATTTTTAGAAATCTTTTCTGTATGTATGTATGTATGTATGTATGTATGTTCCTCCATAACTCTTAAATCCATCATCCGAATTTGATGAAACTTAGTACAAGCCCATTTTACTATACGGGACACAGGATAGGCTAACTAAAATTCACTTCCGGCTACGCTAAGATGTGGCTCCCATACAAATCGAATCGAAATAAAGGCGGCGCGGCGCGGCGGCGGCGGTTTGTGGCGGCTAGCTGGCGGAGGCTGGCGGCGGGGGCGGAGGCGCGGGGCGCGGCGCGGGGTGCGGTCTGGCGGAGCGCGGTGTGTGATGCCACGTGGTGTACGCATTGTCTCGAGCCAGAGTATCTTATTTAATTCGATTCATAATATTATGTAGGTTTACTTCGTTAGGTATCTATTTGATTAATTTTAGGTGCAAACCTATGTAAAAGTGTTGTTGCAAGTTGATGTTAGCGGATTTGATCGTATGTTTATTATATTGTACGTAGTTTAGTATGCGCGCACTGTTAGCAAAATGATTCATATTTTTACCCGACTACGGCGAAGCGAAAAGGAGAGTTATGTGTTTGACCGGTATGTATGTATGCATGTATGTATGTATGTATGGATGTATGTATGTATGTATTTTGAGGGCAGCGTGAGAGCCTCCAACCGGAAGCGAGCGAGAGAGGGTGGGTGATGTGTAAGTCCAGATGGTCATCTAGAATCCGCTGGAAGGGTTTTAAAACATTTTTTTAGTATGACAGGGTTACAACTTTTATAGTAGACGTATGGTAGATGGAATCTTATCACATTTTTTATGGGTGGTCTAGAACCCGCAGGCTAGCAGCGTGAAAGCCTCCAACCGGAAACAAACTTGGGCGGTCGGATGCGAGCGAGGGCGAACTAGGGCGGGGTGGATAAGCGATGCGTGAGTACGGATGGTGGTCCAGAACTCCTAGTGGATTTTTTGGTCCTTGCTTTCATATTTTTTAGTATGACGGGGTTCCAAATGGAACCTTATCACATGTTTTATGGGTCAGTTAGAACCCACAAGCTTAGCAGCGTGAGAGCCTCCAACAGGGCGGCCGGAAGCGAGCGGGGACGGGCGGCGGCGCTAGGGGGGTCTACATCCTGTCTTGTCATCGTCATGATTCCAACTTTCATAGTACGCGTATGGGAGGTGAAACCTTGTTTTGGTGAACACGCAATAAGATGGAATCGTTAGTGAGAGAGCGAGGGCGGGCAGGTGAGGGCGGATGTGACCGGAAGTGGACGTAGGCGTAAGTGTACGTGACAGGAAGTGGGCGGGGAGTTGGTGGGCGTGACCGGAAGTGGACGTAGGCGTAAGTGGGCGTGACCGGAAGTGGGCGTGACGGGAAGTGGGCGGGGACGTTTTCTGATTGGTCGTGACGTCATGAGGTGATGACGTGTCACTCTGTGATTGGTCCCTCCGCCTCCGCTGGTCTAGAACCCGCATTAACACACTACTCCGAGAACAAATAAGAATTGGTGAAACGATTCTTAAAAGAATACGTTGACTACAAAAAGAAATATCATAAATATTTCGAATCTGAAGAACATAGGAAAACATTAACTCGAATCATTAAAAAATTGTATAAAAAGGGCGCCCAAAATTTGACTGAATGCACAGAAAGAGTAGTTAACGTCACCGACGCTACCGATCAGAGAAACTTAGTACTAAAAACCCACGACGGAAAAACCTGTCATCGTGGCATTTCTTAAGATTTTACGTCTGGGTAAGAAATTGTGCAATACTAGCGTGCTGTCTTCTCATGTCGGATGCCAAAGGGCACATTGTGTCGCTGCGTCAGCGGAATAAGTAATAAATTGAGACTTTTAACAGACTAATATAAAATCGTGGGGCGCATGTTATTTATAACGCATATTATACGCCCCACGTTTTTATATTAGTCTGTTAAAAGTCTCAATTTATTACTTATTCCGCTGACGCAGCGACAAAATGTGCACTTTGGCATCCGACATGAGAAGACAGCACGCTAGTATTGCACGATTTCTTACCCTGACGTAAAATCTTAAGAAGGCCCAGGCTTGTGTCCTTATTATTTTCTAGTTTTTTGTACAGCTGATGTTTTTTTTCTAGTTTTTTATTTTTAATAAAACCGTTTAACTTAAAAGTTTTTTTACCTATTTTTTTATTTACTCGTTTTTAGTTTGATTTTTGGCTCGTATCATTCATTACGTAAACTCGTCATCCTTTCCAACTCTCTCATTGCATCTTTGTTACTCGGTTTCTTAACTGTCAATTACTCACAATTAAGCTCCTCAATACATAATCCTTCTAAAGACTTTACGCGACTCAATACAACATATGCTTGACCCTTCTCAAATAGTCTGGAGCCCAAATACACGACAGCACGGTCAACAGTGCTGCCCTGCATTTTATGGACAGTGGACGCCCATGACAAAATTATCGGTAACATCCGTCTCTCAGCTGTTACATAATTAAACTTTGCTGGAAACTGTATGGCTTTAGGATGGATAAGGTGTCCGCCGTCTCGTTCAAAATCAATTTGAACAGATGGTATGTCTGTTTCATACTTTTGCGTTCGGCAAGTATGGGACACTCGTCCAAACAAACCAAATGAGCCCAACCTCGAGGGGGTTACTAGTAACGGTTGAAGAGTTCCACTGTCTGTACATCTCCTGACTCCATCATCAGACCCTCGTCACCAAGTGTATTGGTAAAAGTAAGGGACACTCGTCCAAACCAACCCTATGAGCCCAAACTCGAGGGGGTTACTAGTAACGGTTGAAGAGTTCCACTGTACACTTCCTGACTCCATCATCAGACCCTCGTCACCAAGTGTATTGGTAGAAGTAAGGGACACTCGTCCAAACCAACCATATGAGCCCAAACTCGAGGGGGTTACTAGTAACCGTTAAAGAGTTCCACTGTACACCTCCTGACTCCATCATCAGACCCTCGTCATCAAGTGTATTGGTAGAAGTATGGGACACTCGTCCAAACCAACCATATGAGCCCAAACTCGAGGGGGTTAATAGTAACGGTTGAAGAGTTCCACTGTACACCTCCTGCCTCCATCATCAGACCCTCGTCACCAAGTGTATTGGCTAGAAGTATGGGACACTCGTCCAAACCAACCAAATGAGCCCAAACTCGAGGGGGTTACTAGTAACGGTTGAACAGTTCCACTGTACACCTCCTGACTCCATCATCAGACACTCGTCACCAAGTATATAAGTTGAACTATGGGACACTCGTCCAAAACAATCAAATGAGCCCAAACTCGAGCGGGTTACTAGTAACGGTTGAAAAGTTCCACTGTACACCTCCTGACTCCATCATCAGACCCTCGTCACCAAGTGTATTGGTAGTAGTATGGGACACTCGTCCAAACCAACCATATGAGCCCAAACTCGAGGGGGTTACTAGTAACGGTTGAAGAGTTCCCCGTCCACCTCCTGACTCCATCATCAGACTCTCGTCACCAAGTGTATTGGTAGAAGTATGGGACACTCGTCCAAACCAGCCAAATGAGCCCAAACTCGAGGGGGTTACTAGTAACGGTTGAAGAGTTCCACTGTACACCTCCTGACGCCATCTTCAGACCCTCGTCACCAAGTGTATTGGTAGAAGTATGGGACACTCGTCCAAACCAACCATATGAGCCCAAACTTGAGGGAGTTACTAGTAACGGTTGAAAAGTTCCACTGTCCACCTCCTGACTCCATCATCAGACCCTCGCTAAGTGTATTGTTAGAAGTATGGGACACTCGTCCAAACCAACCAAATGAGCCCAAACTCGAGGGGGTTACTAGTAACGATTGAAGAGTTCCACTGTACACCTCCTGACTTCATCATCAGACCCTCGTCACCAAGTGTATTGGTAGAAGTATGGGACACTCGTCCAAACCAACCAAATGAGCCCAAACTCGAGGGGGTTACTAGTAACGATTGAAGAGTTCCACTGTACACCTCCTGACTCCATCATCAGGCCCTCGTCACCAAGTGTATTGGTAGAAGTATGGGACACTCTTCCAAACCAACCATATGAGCCCAAACTCGAGGGGGTTACTAGTAACGATTGAAGAGTTCCACTGTCCACCTCCTGACTCCATCATCAGGCCCTCGTCACCAAGTGTATTGGTAGAAGTATGGAACACTCGTCCAAACCAACCATATGAGCCCAAACTCGAGGGGGTTACTAGTAACGGTTGAAGAGTTCCACTGTCCTCCTCCTGACTCCATCATCAGACCCTCGTTACCAAGTTGAAATTATCATAATATTATATTGTCACGAGAACTCAATGTGTGTGCAAAGTTTCATAAAAATCGGTTCAGTAGAATTAGTTGAAAAAATTGTCGCAAGATTTGAAACAAAGATAGTAACAAACAAACAAACAAATATACGGAGTCAAGCTAAATAAAACCGTTTAAAAATGCTCAGAGACCACAAAAGGCGGCTGACAATCCTGTACGAACATATTGGCGAGACGGTAAGAAAGAGTAAAAGCAAGTTTCAAGAAGCAAAAGGAGGCGAAAACCCTCCTAAACTCAAAAAGGGAAATACAATTTAGGTACATGAAGACTACCAGAAACAGAAAGGGAAAGGAAAAGCCTAGATTTGAGAAAGTACAGCTACGAAATAGAGAAACAAAAGTTCACCTAAAACACGTGAAACGCCCTCCGCAGGTGGCGGTGCCTGACGACAACGCAGTTCCTAGTACTAGTGGGACTGGGACACGCCGCACACCTGGAAAAGCTAGACAACAAGCCGCGCGTGCTGCCCTTACGTCTGGGTCAAGCACGGATTCAGACTGATAAGTGGATAATTATTAAGGAAGTAGACCTGAGCCAGATAAACTCAGATTTAGTGGATAATTTAGATAAATACAGTAAATTAGAATACTTAATCAGTAAACATAAATAGTGCTATAAGGAATTTTTCAATTTAAAAACCCAAGCTGATGACCTACAACAGTTGGCCATAAACAAAATGGAACAACTAATGCCAGCCAGGCGACAAAGACGCGCCCTCAGCAATACCCTGGGTTCTATTATTAAATTAGTTACTGGTAACTTAGACGATAAGGACGTAGAGCATTTTGAAAATTTAATTCACTCAGTTGACCTAAAACAAAATAGCGCAGATAGAAAAATAACTGTCATATCGAAAATATTAAGCAAATCTATTAACGCAACAGACGAACTAAACCAAAACGTTATTTCTATATCTGAAAGGATAAATCGCATAGAGAAAATATTAGACGAAGAAAACATAGAACAAATCCATCTGTATTTTTATTAAACGGATTTATTTAGCTTGACTCCGTATATTTGTGGCTTTGTTTCTATCTTTGTTTGAAATATTGCGACAACTTTTTCAACTACTTCTACTGAACCGATTTTTATGAAACTTTGCACACACATTGAGTTCTCGTGACAATACAATATTATGATAATTTAAACTTGGTAACGAGGGTCTGATGATGGAGTCAGGAGTCTCTTCAACCGTTACTAGTAACCCCCTCGAGTTTGGGCTCATTTGGTTGGTTTGGACGAGTGTCCCATACTTCTACCAATACACTTGGTGACGAGGGTCTGATGATGGAGTCAGGAGGTGTACAGTGGAACTCTTCAACCGTTACTAGTAACCCCCTCGAGTTTGGGCTCATTTGGTTGGTTTGGACGAGTGTCCCATACTTCTACCAGTACACTTGGTGACGAGGGTCTGATGATGGAGTCAGGAGGTGGACAGTGGAACTCTTCAACCGTTACTAGTAACCCCCTCGAGTTTGTGCTTATATGGTTGGTTTGGACGAGTGTCCCATACTTCTACCAATACACTTGGTGACGAGGATCTGATGATGGAGTTAGGAGGTGTACAGTGGAACTCTTCAACTGTTACTAGTAACCCTCTCGAGTTTGGGCTCATATGGTTGGTTTGGACGAGTGTCCCATACTTCTCCCAATACACTTGGTGACGAGGGTCTCATGATGGAGTCAGGAGGTGGATAGTGGAACTCTTCAACCGTTACTAGTAACACCCTCCAGTTTGGGCTCATTTGGTCGGTTTGGATGAGTGTCCAATACTTCTACCAATACACTTGGTGACGAGGGTCTGATGATGAAGTCAGGAGGTATACAGTGGAACTCTTCAACCGTTACTAGTAACGCCCTCGAGTTTGGGCTCATATGGTTGGTTTGGACGAGTGTCCCATACTTCTACCAATACATTTGGTGACGAGGGTCTGATGATGGAGTCAGGAGGTGTACAGTGGAACTCTTCAACCGTTACTAGTAACCCCCCTCGAGTTTGGGCTCATATGGTTGGTTTGGACGAGTGTCCCATACTTCTCCCAATACACTTGGTGACGAGGGTCTCATGATGGAGTCAGGAGGTGGACAGTGGAACTCTTCAACCGTTACTAATAACCCCCTCCAGTTTGGGCTCATTTGGTTGGTTTGGACGAGTGTCCCATACTTCTACCAGTACACTTGGTGACTAGGGTCTGATGATGGAGTCAGGAGGTGTACAGTGGAACTCTTCAACCGTTACTAGTAACCCCCTCCAGTTTGGGCTCATTTGGTTGGTTTGGACGAGTGTCCCATACTTCTACCAGTACACTTGGTGACGATGGTCTGATGATGGAGTCAGGAGGTTGACAGTGGAACTCTTCGACCGTTACTTGTAACGCCCTCCAGTTTGGGCTCATATGGTTGGTTTGGACGAGTGTCCCATTCTTCTACCAATACACTTGGTGACGAGGGTCTGATGATGGAGTCAGGAGGTGGACAGTGGAACTCTTCAACCGTTACTAGTAACCCCCTCGAGTTTGTGCTCATATGGTTGGTTTGGACGAGTGTCCCATACTTCTACCAATACACTTGGTGACGAGGATCTGATGATGGAGTCAGGAGGTGTACAGTGGAACTCTTCAACTGTTACTAGTAACCCTCTCGAGTTTGGGCTCATATGGTTGGTTTGGACGAGTGTCCCATACTTCTCCCAATACACTTGGTGACGAGGGTCTCATGATGGATTCAGGAGGTGGACAGTGGAACTCTTCAACCGTTACTAGTAACACCCTCCAGTTTGAGCTCATTTGGTCGGTTTGGATGAGTGTCCAATACTTCTGCCAATACACTTGGTGACGAGGGTCTGATGATAGAGAGTCAGGAGGTATACAGTGGAACTCTTCAACCGTTACTAGTAACGCCCTCGAGTTTGGGCTCATATGGTTGGTTTGGACGAGTGTCCCATACTTCTACCAATACATTTGGTGACGAGGGTCTGATGATGGAGTCTGGAGGTGTACAGTGGAACTCTTCAACCGTTACTAGTAACCCCCTCGAGTTTGGGCTCATTTGGTTGGTTTGGACGAGTGTCCCATACTTCTACCAATACACTTGGTGACGAGAGTCTGATGAAGGAGTCAGGAGGTGGACAGGGAACTCTTCAACCGTTACTAGTAACCCCCTCGAGTTTGGGCTCATATGGTTGGTTTGGACGAGTGTCCCATATTACTACCAATACACTTGGTGACGAGGGTCTGATGATGGAGTCAGGAGGTGTACAATGGAACTCTTCAACCGTTACTAGTAACCCCCTCGAGTTTGGGCTCATTTGATTGGTTTGGACTAGTGTCCCATAGTTCTGCCAATATACTTGGTGACGAGGGTCTGATGATGGAGTCAGGAGGTGTACAGTGGAACTCTTCAACCATTACTAGTAACCCCCTCAAGTTTGGGCTCATTTGGTTGGTTTGGACGAGTGTCCCATACTTCTAACCAATACACTTGGTGACGAGGGTCTGATGATGGAGGCAGGAGGTGTGCAGTGGAACTCTTCAACCGTTACTATTAACCCCTTCGAGTTTGGGCTCATATGGTTGGTTTTGACGAGTGTCCCATACTTCTACCAATACACTTGATGACGAGGGTCTTATGATGGAGTCAGGAGGTGTACAGTGGAACTCTTCAACCGTTACTAGTAACCCCTTCGAGTTTGGGCTCATATAGTTGGTTTGGACGAGCGTCCCATACTTTTACCAATACACTTGGTGACGAGGGTCTGATGATGGAGTCAGGAGGTGTACAGTGGAACTCTTCAACCGTTACTAGTAATCCCCTCGAGTTTTGGCTCATTTGGTTGGTTTGGACGAGTGTCCCATACTTCTACCAATACACTTGGTGACGAGGGTCTGACGATGGAGTTAGGAGGTGTACAGTGGAACTCTTCAACCGTTACTAGTAATCCCCTCGAGTTTTGGCTCTTTTGGTTGGTTTGGACGAGTGTCCCATACTTCTACCAATACACTTGGTGACGAGGGTCTGGCGATGGAGTCAGGAGGTGTACAGTTGAACTCTTCGACCTTTACTAGTAACCCCCTTGAGTTTGGGCTCATTTGGTTTGTTTAAACGAGTGTCGTATCCCATACTTCTACCAATACACTTGGTGACGAGGGTCTGATGATGTAGTCAAGAGGTGTACAGTGGAACTCTTCAACCGTTACTATTAACCCCGTCGAGTTTGGGCTCATTTCGTTTGTTTGGACTAGTGTCCCATACATGTCGAACGCAAAAGTATGAAACAGACATACCATCTGTTCAAATTGATTTTGAAAGAGACGGCGGACACCTTATCCATCCTAAAGCCATACAGTTTCCAGCAAAGTTTAATTATGGAACAGCTGAGAGACGTATGTTACCGATAATTTTGTCATGGGCCTCCACTGTCCATAAAATGCAGGGCAGTACTGTTGACCGTGCTGTCGTGTATTTGGGCTCCAGACTATTTTAGGAGGGTCAAGCGTATGTTGCATTGAGACGCGTAAAGTCTTTAGAAGGGTTATGTATTGAGGAGCTTGATTGTGAGTAATTGACAGGTAAGAAACCGAGTAACAAAGATGCAATGAGAGAGTTGGAAAGGATGACGAGTTAACGTAATGAATGATACGAGCCAAAAATCAAACTAAAAACGAGTAAATAAAAAAATAGGTAAAAAAACTTTTAAGTTAAACGGTTTTATTAAAAATAAAAATCTAGAAAAAAACAGCTGTACAAAAAACTAGAAAATAATAAGGACACAAGTCTCGGCCTTCTTAAGATTTTACGTCTGGGTAAGAAATCGTGCAATACTAGCGTGCTGTCTTCTCATGTCGGATGCCAAAGGGCACATTGTGTCGCTGCGTCAGCGGAATAAGTAATAAATTTGGGCACTTGTTATTTTTTACGCATATTATACGCCCCACGTTTTTATATTAGTCTGCTAAAAGTCTCAATTTAATACTTATTCCGCTGACGCAGCGACACAATGTGCCCTTTGGCATCCGACATGAGAAGACAGCACGCTAGTATTGCACGATTTCTTACCCAGACGTAAAATCTTAAGAAGGCTCAGACTTGTGTCCTTATTATTTTCTAATTTTTTGTACAGCTGTTTTTTTTTCTAGATTTTTATTTTTAATAAAACCGTTTAACTTAAAAGTTTTTTTACATGAATATTTTATCAACTTATAATCAATTCATAAATAATTTTCGAACCATTCACATCCGCTTAAGCGAATTGGAAACCGCCATCGCCTTTAGCAGATTAAATACTTTACACCAGTCCATCGTAAACTCAACTGATCTACTTAGAATTTTGCAAGACGTGCAAAAAACAGACACGTTAACGCATGCGGCTGTTGATGCGCATCAACTGTCTGACTCCACGATGCAATTGGATAGGTTTCGTCTGCTGGTCCTGTACTTGTACGGTAATTGTCGCGGCACTATAAAGACATTTCAGCACCTAAATGTATCGCCAATCGGTTTGGCATCGCTCTAAGGATTCCATAACAGCCCGATTTCGATAGTCAAAGGCTTTCTCGTAGTCCACAAAAGCGAGACACAGTGGCCGATTATACTCTTCGGACTTCTGTATAATCTACCGTAAGGTGTGGATGTGGTCTACGGTACTGTAGCCCCGCCGAAACCCGGCCTGCTCTGGCGGCTGGTGGTCGTCAAACCTTCGGGCGAGACGATTGGTGAGGACTCTCGAGAACAGCTTATATACGTGGCTCAGGAGTGAGATGGGCCTATAGTTCTTCAACAAGGTTTTGTCTCCTTTCTTGAAGAACAATACGACCACACTCCTGTTCCACGACTCTGGCGTAATGCCACCGTGTATGACAGAGTTGAAGAGCCTCTGTAGTTCCTTGAGGACCGTTATCCATAATTATTGTAATCATACTAGTTATTCTTTACAAACTTAAAAATAACTTCCATAAAATTGTAACGAAAAATTCTCCAAAGACTGAGGTTCCCTGTTACGGGGAAAAATCCGCCGTACAATGAGAAATAAAATAAGATTGTAAAAATAAAATAAGATTGTGTCTGGAGATTGTCAAATTTGACATGCGCAAAG
Organism: Nematopogon swammerdamellus; assembly: GCA_946902875.1. Taxonomy (NCBI): domain Eukaryota; kingdom Metazoa; phylum Arthropoda; class Insecta; order Lepidoptera; family Adelidae; genus Nematopogon; species Nematopogon swammerdamellus. Next base: position 23,607,600 of record OX336341.1, on the reverse strand, counting down.
CGGACGATGCGTGTCACTGATTTGAAAAACTAAGACGGACTATAAAAAGCTTCCGCAGATAATTTGTAAATATAATTGCATCTAGAGAGATAAGGTCAAGCGGCATCTCAACCGTGTTACGTCACGGGCTTCATCAGGAACTGCGGGAGTTCCTGGAGCCGACGTCTGGTGTCCGTTGTACCAGACGTCAAACTGCTCTTTTTCGAAGATTGTAGCTGTGTGTAGGTTGCACAATATTCGGCAGCGGTGTTAGATCGCGATCCGTGCATCGTACGAAGTCCCGGCTGCACACAACACTCACTTTGTCTTCAGACGCTGGCTTGGCGGAAGATCTTGCAGATGTGTACTGCGACAGCACGGGCAGCCAAGAAGGTGATAAATTCATACTGTCGTCCCTGTTGAAATTTCTGTGCCTGGTGATTTCGATGACTTCCCTGACTAGGCGTGGAGTGTAGTGTCGTTCTACCGCTAGTACCGACGCTTCATCAAACCGGATCCAGTGGTTATCCAGTGGATATCTGGTACAACGGACACCAGACGTCGGTTCCAGGAACTCCCGCAGTTCCTGATGAAGCCCGTGACGTAGCGGGCGAAACGTCGACTTATGTAAGTCTTTAAACCTACTGTTAATCCGGAAACTTAAAAATGAATATAATTAATAACAGTGTAAACATAAAAACATTCATAACACCTTGGTTGGTGAATTAGGTGTCATGTCAGTGCTTTCCTTCGGTCGTGCCGGCTACAGTGAACTGTGAACTCTAATAGTGAACTAGAAGTGGCCTGAATGGCGCGTAACATGCTCTATCTAATTTCCGAATTTTCGAGAGTACACTTCGCGAGTTATTTATTACTAAGAAATAAGAAATACCAAATAATTATGTTTTACCTTCAGCATTACATTATGACATTATACAGAAAATCAAGTGCATAATGTGAAAAATAACTAATAACCTAATATTACACCCATATCTAGACACACGGTATAACGTTCACAAACATATTGTAGGTACTCGGTTATTTAGAGTAAAATCGTTCAATACATTGTTCGAAAGTGGCCGCATTAATAACTTTGCCTTCTATACCAACCCTTAAGACGATTTCAGAATGTTTCCTTTATATTCGTCCAATAACCTACCTCCACAATAATTTTTAACCGACTTCAAAAAAAGGAGGAGGTTCTCAATTCGACTGTATTTTTTTAACTTCCTAGGTCACCCGGAAGTAGTCTAAACTTTTGATGAGTGACTCAGTCAGTCAGTCAGTCAGTTATAAAAATAGTGATTTATCTCGTGATTTATGTCGGACGTCATTATCTCGTGAATGGTAAGAGGGTTTGTATTTAAATTGCAGATTTGGTAATTAGAAGAGGGTCTTACTAGACACGTAAAATTTCAAGTGTGTAGGTCAAATATATTTTAAGTTATGGGGGGTCGAAAGTGGCCCGAGATGGTTCGTGTAATATAACCCACGGCCGGTATGTCGCCCTTTTGCTTTGCGAACTTGGCTGACACACTACCGTGTGTCTAGATACAAATATATTTAAAATGAATAATTTAAAAGATATTAAAGAAAGTACTTAAAAATCGACGTAAAAACATAAAAACAAAAAAAAATATTCACAAATAAGCAACAAAATAAAAAATTTTTTTTTTTTACCTAACACCTGACAATGGCAAAATTTGCATATAACACGTAATTTTGAATTTATTTTTATTTTACGTTACTTATTTTTTCAAATATTGTTAATAAATAAATGGTCTGATGAGTGTAGTAAATGCATTTTTTTTTTACCTGTAACTGCAATAATTTTTCAGAAAAATGCTATTAAAGTCGTAAGTCGTATTTTTTACGACGGTTAGCTTTAACATTGTTTTTTTTATGGTTAGCTGTCTAGGATTAAAGGAAAACTTAAACGAAAATCCAAAGTCTTAAAGTTCTCACGGAAAACAGAATGATACGGAACCCTCCGCTTTTTTTACATATCATGGAGCATTCAAAGTAATTTGAAATGTGTACTCACCTTTAACACACCAATGAATAGCAGGATGCTTGCAAGAAAGAGACCGGCCGCCAAGACTCCTTCAATGATTGTAATTATGTCCTTGCCTCCTGGTGGCCTCACCCCTTTATATTGGTATATTTCGTCTATTACTGCATAGATCAAAAATTCAGACACCACCTGCTCCGGTCATATACAAAGACAATAATTATTCACTTAGACGACGGTGGTGCGATCGGTCGACAGCCGTTCGGGGTCATAAGCGCACCTGGACGCGGTCAGAACTTGCATGGTTGACCGCCCGAGCGTTGGCGGCTAACCGTGGTTCGGATTCCACGTAAAACTGTAGGTTCTCCCTTCCCTTTGTAACGTATTGCCGTCTGCCGACTAAAGTAACACTGTCATTACTTCTTCTATCAACAGAGGAACGTCAAATATTTATACAGAAATCCTCGTTACTACGAGTAAACTCTGAAATAAACCATGGCCTGTGTTTAGCATTCAAGTGATCTCTAGGTAAGCTCAGACAATGTATACATGCGTATACAATGACCTAAGCGGAAATGGACCCTGTCTCTTTCTCTCTTCAAGAAAGCGTTGTGTAATCGTATCACCCAGAGTACTAACTCAAACCTTAACCTTTCTATCCTAATCCTTGTTCTATGGGTTAATTCTAACTACACCTATAATTTCCTGCATAAGTCCGCCTTTCCTACGTCACTATGCCTCTTCTACCACATGGTAACAATCTATGTTCTCTCCTCCAGAAATTCCTACACCTGAGAAAACGTGTGTATTCTTCAACCAGTTTATTCTCTTCCCAAGAGGGAGTATGGCACCCTAGTCCTGAAGGTGGAAGGAATCCTATCCTTAGTTCTGGAATACCTACACGGTTCAACAACTTCTTCTACCGAAAGGAAACTACCATATGCTTCCCTCCTCGGACGATCAGTTAGGCTAGTACTGATTCTTGGAGTATAAGCACTTCTTTCTTCAGCTGGAAGATATAGCGTTCTATCACATCCAACGATACATAACTCACCCCCTTGCAGGAGTTAGGGGAAACAGCTGGAAGGGATTTGCCTAGGCTTTCTTGAACTTAGCATTTCAAATTATATTTCCCTTTTGGTCTAACAGCTTTACAAAATAAAAAGCCACGGCCTAGCAGGAGTTAGATGAAACACCTGGAAGGAATTTATCTAGCTTTTTAGGAACCTAATCTTCTTTTAGAAGAATAACAGCTGTTACGCAATAAAGTATCCTAGCCTAGCAGGAGTTAGAAAAGAGGTATTAAAATAATTTATTTAATGTTTATTGTACCTGGCTTTTCTTTCGCATCGTTTCGTGTCTACATTCATTAGCGTTATTATTGTAAAGGTTCTTATGTTTCTACTCTGGACTATACTCCTACTTTCTATGATTATAGGCTCTTCATTCTATCTATTTGATATCAAAAACTTTATCTTTCGCTTCGCAAAGTCAGAAAATTTACCCCAAGAGGGGTAGACAATGGGCCCCCTTGAACCAGGTGAGATTTTCTCACCTTCTAGTTCCACCACGCCCATCGCTGTGACCTTCAACCAGTTTGACTGAGGTACTACACCTCACTCAAAGTTGTACCTAAAGGTGTCCTGTCCTATTCTGTGCAAATGAAGCGTTCCCTCTGCTGGGATTACTTTAACTGCGTATGTGTAATGTATGTACAATGCTCCTTATTAGAACATCGCACCTACGTGTTAAGTGTACCTAATTATGTTCCCTCTCACCTTTCCTAAGCAAAATACCAAACTTAAACAAACTCAACTCCCTCCCCAGACATCTCTCAGGTCGATCCGTTGATACGTGCATCGCACCCTCGAGACCTCCTCTATTCTCTAACCTTGAACTGTAGTCTCCCCAATGCAAGAGTTATAACTAGCCTACGCCAGCCTCTTACTTACGAATTCTAAACGTACGGTAGCGCTCAAAGAACATGAATTTACTACGATGTACACCTGACAAGAACCCCTAGCTAATCCATACTAATATTATAAATTCGAAAGTAACTCTGTTGTCTGTCTGTTACCTTTTCACGCCTAAACCGCTGAACAGATTTCGATAAAATATTGCACGGAGATGAATTGCATCCTGAGGACGGACATAGGCTACTTTTTGTCTCAAAAAACAACCCTTAAGGGGGTGAAATAGGGGATGAAAGTTTGTATGGGGAACTCAGCATTTCTTAAGTTAGGGATATGACAATTTGTATTTGGGCTTTTGGTATGAAATAAAGAAATACGTGTTTTAGCGTTTTTGCTAAATCAACCCTTAAATTAAAATAGGGGTTGATTTCAAAATTAGATTTTAGGATTTTATAAAAAAAATTACGGAGATGAATTGCATCCTGGGGAAGAACATAGGCTACCTTTTGTCTCAAAAAACAACCCTTAACGGGGTGAAATAGGGGATGAAAGATTGTATAGGGAACCCATCATTTCTCAAGTTAGGGATATGAAAATTCATATTTAGGCTTTTGGTATAAAATAAAGAATTACGTGTTTCAGCGTTTTTGCTAAATCAACCCTTAAATGAAAATAGGGGATGATTTCAAAATTAGATTTTAGGATTTTAAATGATTGTAAATAATTTTATCCATACAGGGTGTGGCTTAAAAGAGGTGGGGTTGAGGTAGGGGGGAGGGCTCCACGGAGAGAGGGGAGGGCTCCACGGAGAGAGGGGAAGGGAGGATAATTTAATCTCTATCTTCTCTTCTCTATCTCTACTTCTTATAAAAGGAAACGTCTGTTTGCATGTATGCATGTATGTTTGAGGTAAACTCGGAACCACTTAACAGATTTTTATGCGGTTTACACCAATGTAAAGAGTAGTTCTTCAGGCTCACTATAGTAGGCTATATACCATAAAGCTAAATAGCCTTAGGGTTGAGCAGTATCAAAGAAAACGGAATTTAGTGTCGAATGGTCGTAATATAGGGCGTTAGCAGTTTTGTTGCGTTGCGTTGGTGTAAATAGATGCTTTTGGTAGAAGAGACGATAGAATAAAGAGTAGATATCTATCTATACTTATAAAATTGTTTGTCCTGACTGACTGATCTATCAACGCACAGCCAAAACTACTAAGTCTAGAAAGGGAAATTGGGACGACGACTTTGTATGAAAGTCTTTGTTATTTGAAGTTAGAAACATGAAAATTTGAATTACAGCTGTTGAGAATAAATCACTAAAGACGTGTTTCGGGGTTTTTGGTTTTAAAATTTTAAAGGAGGGGGGGGGGGGAGGGGGGGGGGGAATGGGGCGTGCCAGTGGCCTCGCCCTTAGTTACGTACTTTCTTCGAGAAGGTTTACTGTATTCCAGAATGCAGCTTAGCCTGAAGCCTCACCTTTAGCTACTTAATTTATTTAAGAAGGTTTATCGTTTACCTAAACGCAGCTCGGAGAAGTTTTATCCTCTTCCTGAACGCAGATCGGCCTTCGGCCTCACCCATAGTTTATACTTACTTTCACCGAGATGGTTTATAGCTTTCGGCCTCACACTCAGTTACTTACTTTCTTCGAGAAGGTTTATAGCCTTCCTGAACGCAGCTCGGCCTTCGGCCTCGCCCTTAGTTACTTAGTTTCTTCGAGAAGGTTTGTAGTTTTCCTGAACGTAGTTCGGCCTTCGGCCTCGCCCTTAATTACTTACTTTCTTAGATAAGGTTTATCGCCTTCCTGAACGCAGCTCGGCCTTCGGCCTCGCCCTTTGTAACTTACTTTCTTTGAGAAGGTTTATAGTCTTCCTGAACGCAGCTCGACCTTCGGCCTCCCCCTTAGTTACTTACTTTCATCGAGAAGGTTTCATGGTCTTCCTGAACGCAGCTCGGCCTTCGGCCTTGCCCTTAGTTACTTACTTTCTTTGAGAAGGTGTATGGTCTTCCTGAACGTAGCTCGGCCTTCGGCCTCGCTCTCAGTTACTTACTTTCTTCGAGAAGATTTATGGTCTTCCTGAACGTAGCTCGGCCTTCGGCCTCGCCCTTAATTACTTACTTTCTTAGGTTTTTTTTTTTATGTAATCCGGTATGAGTGGCTGAGTCAGAGGGGCCAAAGCACATGCTCTGACTAGCCAATATCACCTCCGAGAAGGTAGGTGCCATACCGGAGACTTCCCTGGATTGTTGGCTTACTTACTTTCTTTGAGAAGGTGTATCGCCTTCCTGAACGCAGCTCGGCCTTCGGCCTCGCCCTCAGTTACATACTGTCTTCGAGAAGGTTCATGGTCTTTCTGAACGCAGCACGGCCTTCGGCCTTCGGCCTCGCCCTTTGTTACTTACTTTCTTCGAGAAGGTTTATCGCCTTCCTGAACGCAGCTCGGCCTTCGGCCTCGCCCTCAGTTACTTACTTTCTTCGAGAAGGTTTATTTTCTTTCTAGAATACAGTTCAGCCTGAAGCCTCGCCGTTAGTTACTTACTTTATTTGAGAAGGTTTATCGTTTACCATAACGCAGCTTGCCTTCGGCCTCGCCCTTAAGTACTTACTTTCTTAGAGGTGGTTTATCGGCTTCCTGAACGCAGCTCAGCTCTCGGCCTCGCCCATAGTTACGTACTGTCTTCTTTGTAATACGAATTTCACGCGAGCGGAGCCGCGGGCTCAGCTAGTCACTTATATAAGGACACTCGTCTACCTGGTACAGGTCTTCCTACACTTCTGGAACACACTGCAATCCAATAAGAACACAACACCTCTACCTACGTTAACCTTGGCCTTTATCTAGGCACCACTTCACTTGACCATCAAGCCGCGCAGCACTCACTCACACGCACTCGCGTTACAAAATCTACTAATAACATCTCGACTATTCGTAGTCTTTAGTGCCGTAAGGGCCTAACGAGTCGTATATTTTAGCAAATTATTCTAGGTGAGCATGCTCATCGTCCAATGGGTTCAATTATCCCTTCACATATTTTCTCCTCATTACTACCCGTTACTCTCTCGACATACTATAACCTATTGTTGCCTAATTGTTGCCAGTCCCGACCTTTCGGTCCAGGACCTTTCCCCATCGGTATGTTCTCATCAGAACCTCCGGTTGCCAGCCCGACCTTTCGGTCCAGGCCTTTCCCCATCGGTATGTTATCATCAGGACCTCCGGTTGCCAGTCCCGACCTTTCGGTCCAGGGCCTTTCCCCATCGGTATGCTGTCATCAGAACCTCCGGTTGCCAGCCCGACCTTTCGGTCCAGGCCTTTCCCCATCGGTATGCTATCATCAGAACCTCCGGTTGCCAGCCCGACCTTTCGGTCCAGGCCTTTCCCCATCGGTATGCTATTATCAGAACCTCCGGTTGCCAGCCCGACCTTTCGGTCCAGGCCTTTCCCCATCGGTATGCTATCATCAGAACCTCCGGTTGCCAGCCCGACCATTCGGTCCAGGCCTTTCCCCATCGGTATGCTATCATCAGAACCTCCGGTTGCCAGCCCGACCTTTCGGTCCAGGCCTTTCCCCATCGGTATGCTATCATCAGAACCTCCGGTTGCCAGCCCGACCTTTCGGTCCAGGCCTTTCCCCATCGGTATGGTATCATCAGAACCTCCGGTTGCCAGCCCGACCTTTCGGTCCAGGCCTTTCCCCATCGGTATGCTATCATCAGAACCTCCGGTTGCCAGTCCCGACTTTTCGGTCCAGGGCCTTTCCCCATCGGTATGTTACACTCGACTTTAACCTTCAAACACCCAAGTATTGGCGAACAAGCTAGTTTGAACTTGTATGGACAATGAGCACGGCTCCGCGACGCGATTTGCCAGACTTAACACTCACCGTGAGTGTTTTTAGTAGGTTGCTGGCTCCCGAAACAAGACTGACTCGACGTCGACTGCGCACGAGTTTAAATGGCCCTTACTCGGGACCCTTCGGCTCTGCTTCGTTTCCTGGCGTTCCCGAACGTTCTTAGCCAATCAAAAGCCTTCCCTTCCATAAGGACCCCACCCCTAACAGCGCCTCTGTCGGCCGATTTAGACATTGAAATACTGCCCCGCCGAGCGACGAACTGATGTGAACACCCGTCAAGCCATTGCGAGTTAACCGTACGAACATCATTCCTTTCTGTCAACCGAGACATTGCGCGATCTATGCCTACGTCAGATAACCATCTTTTGATTTATACGCCCTCTACCCGTCAAATATACGCGATTGATTTATCCCTGCCATCTATCCACTTTTGCTCGCATCACGCAAGGTTTGAGTATACCAACATCATGTGCAACCCTTAAGTTCTACTCGCGTCCGTGTGATGACGCCACGTGATTATAGTCACACGTGATTATATACACTTCTAGTTCGCGACTAGGCGTCTAGATGGCTGTACTTATCTCGTTTTAATCAATAAATTAATTCTTCTTATTATATCATACTTAGGCTAATGGTACCCTTCTGTGTTCGTCACACCTTCTTACCTTTTAGGCCAGTCATAACGTACATTTGAAATTGCATTAAGGGGCCGCACGTCCCTGGTCAGAGCTCCCTGATTTGTCCGTGCAAAATGCCACCATATCGCACTCACTGGCCAATCAAAATAATCTCCTGGCTTAGTTTGAGATTGGATGCCGACCGCGGCGGTTCGTCCCGCCCGCGAACTTGACGCCGCGCGCCGCGCCTCCGCCGTGGCGCGGCGGGGCGCGCGCGACGCCGCCACCGCTGCGCTGCGACGCAGGTTGGGGTGCGGAAAGGGCGCGCAACTGGGGCATAGATTAGATAGTAAATCCTCGTGGCTTGCACTCGCGAACTTCTTTGCTTGGTGCAATACAGATGTTCTCTCTCAGGGTTACCAGTTATTATTTGGCGATACCTACCACTAACTTGCTTTGCTAACCACGATAGAATCTTTATATAAAGAGTTTTACTCAATTTTGAAGTAAACTTAAGTTTACTAAATATAGAACAAATACCACACATGGTGGTTGGTAGTGGAGTGATTTATTAATTTATCGACACATAAAATTACACATAGCTATGTATGTAGGTACATACCCACACCCATGGTACACACATATAATTGTATTTTGCACAAATACACATTATAACAAATAAAGAATAGGTATCGTAGGTTGCAGCGGAACGGCGATCGGTATAAAGTTACATAGGTACTTAATTTTATTTGTTCCACACAACGAATTATCCATTATGGGTGAGTGCCAAATCAGCAGATCTATAGGACAAACTATGTACTGAATTGTCAATATCAGTGTTATACACGGTGTTGCAACCCCAACCATAAAACTTGAAAGGGGGTGATTCTGTACGGGAAATAGAACAACTTTTGCTCTGCGACTTTTTAATTTGAAGAAATAAAAAGTTTTTTTCTCGATACATTTTGAGAATTGGTATTTTTGTTTGAAAAATATTTTGTTTGTTTATTTAAAAAAAAACTTTTTCGGCACTGAAGTTGTTTAGTTTCACATATAGAATAACCCCCTTATATCAGTTAAAAACATTACGGGGGCAACACTGCAACACCGTGTATATAAGGTCTTTGAAAATTAGTTCATAGTACGCTAAGGAGGGGGGGGGGGGGGGGGGGGGGGGGGGGGGGTTCTGTATCGGAAATAGATCACTTTTGAAGAACAAAGAATTTTTTTTTTATGTAAAAGATAAAAAAATATTTTTTTCTTAATCGTTTCAGTTTCATGCCAGGAACAAAAAAGTCTTCCAACACATAGATCTCTTTTTTTCAGAAATTGTGAGAAACCACAATTTTAGTTTTATTAGTATGGAATAGGAAGAATTTGATTTTCTTTACCAACTTACACGTGTTACATCAAAATGGCAACGGAGACTTTTTTGTTACTGTTATGAAACTGAATCGATTAGGCTATAAAAATCAACCACTTATTTTTTTATTTAAATACATAAAAAAAATATTTTACATAAAAAAAGTCCAAGGTCCAAAAAATTTTATATAGATTTTACTCCCTATATGATACAGACTTACCCCTTAGCGTACTATTAACTAGTTTTCAAAAACCTTATATATAAATAAAATGTAGTCCGCCTGGGCATAGTTTAAACAAACTAGTTAACCGTATTCATACAAGTGCGCCGATTTCGCACTCACACAAGCACGCGCCAGCGCACGCTGTCCATACACAACCACTACTTACATTCTCACTTCCCTCGCTTGTGGTCCGTGATGGCCGCCCCGCACTCAATTTTTTTTTTTTTCTTATTTTTTACCGTGTGGGGCCGGTACTTAAAAAAATAGGTTTTTTTTTTTTTTTTTTTTCCAGGTTTAATCTGCGATCAGTCATCAACTATGAGCAGATGGGTGGAGTGTTGGTTTGTCGCTCGGAGCTGATGATGCCGTGAGCATCTCTCCTCTTGAATGATGCTAGGGATATTTTTAATTCCCTAGTTCCATTATGTCGCGCCTTTTTAGACGTCTGACATAGTCCGGCATGGTCAGTTGGACAGCAAGCTGGTTCGGGTGGTGTTCCAATCGGGATCTGTACTTCGTCGCCATCGATTTGATCTCTTCCTTTATTGTAGGCACATTGAGTAGGCTATGCACCTCTTCATTTTTAATGAACCAGGGTGCATTGGAGATTTGCTTCAGTATGTAGTTTTGTACCCTTTGTATGCAACAGATATTTGACTCGCTAGCAGAGCCCCACAGCTGTATGCCGTACGTCCATATCGGCTTGAGCACTGTGTTGTAAACTAGTAACTTATTGTCAGTAGACAATCTGGAGTTCCTTCCCAGCAGCCAGTAGAGACTTCTGTACTTGATGTTTATTGCATCTCTCTTTGTTTGAATGTGCTTCTTCCAGGTCAGTCTACGGTCTATATGCATTCCTAGATATTTCACTGTATCGCTGTGGGGTAGTACGCAATCACCTAGTTTCACTGGAGGACAATTTTCTTTTCTCAGTGAGAAGGTTACGTGGACAGACTTTGTGGCGCTCGCTTTTATTCTCCATCTTCGAAGCCATGCATCTATTTTGTCGAGTCCATGCTGTAATGAAGCAGATGCTTTTTCTGGATCTTTGTTGGATGCCATGGCTGCTGTGTCATCTGCATATGTTGCAATTGTTACCTCGGGACACTGTGGGAGGTCAGACGTGAAAATTGTGTACAAGACAGGTCCCAAAACTGATCCCTGAGGGACTCCTGCTTGTATATTGTGAAAGTGTGAGGCACAATCTCCTTCTTTAACCTGAAACAATCTCGCCGACAGGTATGATTCCAGTATTCCATAGAAGGAGTGTGGCAGAAGTGTTTTTATTTTATACAGCAGGCCTTTGTGCCAGACCCTATCGAAAGCCTGCTGCACGTCTAGGAAGGCTGATGAGCAATATTCTTTATTTTCAAGGGATTTCCTTATCACACTGCATACTCTGTGAACTTGCTCTACTGTCGCATGTTTATGTCTAAATCCAAACTGGTGTTGAGGTATTACTGCTTCTTCAGCCATAGCGCTTGACAATCGTTTCAATAGGATCTTCTCAAACAGTTTGGATATGATTGGCAGGAGGCTGATAGGTCTGTAGGATGTGACCTCGTTTTCTGGTTTACCCTGTTTATGTATCATGATGATTTGAGATACCTTCCACAGAGCTGGGAAGTATTCAACTCTCAACATTGCATTGAAAAGGGCGGTTAAGAATGAGATGCCCTTTTTTGGGAGTTCGTCCAGTACCTTCTTGGTTATGAGGTCAAATCCAGGTGCCTTTTTGTCTTCTAAGGTTTTGATAGTTTGGATGAGCTCTTGAGAGCTGACGGCTCTGAGAGGTACGTCCAATTGGAAATCTTGCTGTAGCACTGCGTCTATATCAGTTTCGTCTGCCCCTTCGGTAGCTTCATTCGGAGTAAACACTGTGGCCAAATGCCTGGCAAACACATTAGCTTTTTCTTGTTTCGTCCTTGGCCAAGTATTATTAGGAAGCTTTATTGGTGGTTTGATATTTTGAGGTAAAAAAATAGGTAAAAAAAACTTTTAAGTTAAACGGTTTTATTAAAAATAAAAAATTAGAAAAAAACAGCTGTACAAAAAACTAGAAAATAATAAGGACCCAAGCCTGGGCCTTCTTAAGATTTTACGTCTGGGTAAGAAATCGTGCAATATAAAAACGTGGGGCGCATGTTATTTATTACGCATATTATACGCCCCACGTTTTTATATTAGTCTGTTAAAAGTCTCAATTTATTACTTATTCCGCTGACGCAGCGACACAATGTGCCCTTTGGCATCCGACATGAGAAGACAGCACGCTAGTATTGCACGATTTCTTACCCAGACGTAAAATCTTAAGAAGGCCCAGGCTTGGGTCCTTATTATTTTCTAGTTTTTTGTACAGCTGTTTTTTTTCTAGTTTTTTATTTTTAATAAAACCGTTTAACTTAAAAGTTTTTTTACCTATTTTTTTATTTACTCGTTTTTAGTTTGATTTTTGCCTCATATCATTCATAACGTAAACTCGTCATCCTTTCCAACTCTCTCATTGCATCTTTGTTACTCGGTTTCTTACCTGTCAATTACTCACAATCAAGCTCCTCAATACATAACACTTCTAAAGACTTTACGCGACTCAATGCAACATACGCTTGACCCTCCTCAAATAGTCTGGAGCCCAAATACACGACAGCACGGTCAACAGTACTGCCCTGGATTTTATGGACAGTGGAGGCCCATGACAAAATTATCGGTAACATCCGTCTCTCAGCTGTTCCATAATTAAACTTTGCTGGAAACTGTATGGCTATAGGATCCATAAGGTGTCCGCCGTCTCTTTCAAAATCAATTTGAACAGATGGTATGTCTGTTTCATACTTTTTGTTCCGTTCGTATTGCGTTCGGCAAGTATGGGACACTCGTCCAAACAAACCAAATGAGCCCAACCTCAAGGGGGTTACTAGTAACGGTTGAAGAGTTCCACTGTACACCTCCTGACTCCATCATCAGACCCTCGTCACCAAGTGTATTGGTAAAAGTAAGGGACACTCGTCCAAACCAACCAAATGAGCCCAAACTCGAGGGGGTTACTAGTAACGGTTGAAGAGTTCCACTGTACACCTTCTGACTCCATCATCAGACCCTCGTCACCAAGTGTATTGGTAGAAGTATGGGACACTCGTCCAAACCAACCAAATGAGCCCAAACTGGAGGGGGTTACTAGTAACGGTTGAAGAGTTTCTCTATACACCTCCTGACTCCATCATCAGACCCTCGTCACCACGTGTATTGGTAGAAGTATGGGACACTCGTCCAAACCAACCATATGAGCCCAAACTCGAGGGGGTTACTAGTAACGGTTGAAGAGTTCCACTGTCCATCTCCTTACTCCATCATCAGACCCTCGTTACCAAGTTGAAATTATCATAATATTGTATTGTCACGATAACTCAATGTGTGTGCAAAGTTTCATAAAAATGGGTTCAGTAGAAGTAGTTGTAAAAGTTGTCGCAAGATTTGAAACAAAAATAGTAACAAACAAACAAATATACGGAGTCAAGCTTGTAACGGGCATATGAGCACAGCCGAAAGAATAGCGCTGCGCCATCTGACGGAGGAGAGCGCAGACAACTACGAACCGCGCACACGCAGCCGGGAATGTGAGCGACGTAGTGTTCCGGCCCACCGACAGGCGGCGAAGGAGCGCCGCGAGCGAAGGTTCCAGAGAGAAACGTGTTCGACCCGCAGACATCTTACCGCCATTAACGAACAAGGTCGAGAAATATTGAATCAAGTGTGATAAGCCACTGAACCATCGAGCGAACGTGGCGAAGCGGAGTCAAACGTCGCGCGGGACTACCAGAGGTCCGGAGAGCAATAGAGATTGTTCCAGTGTAATAGCGTAGTAGTAGTGAAATGTAAATGTGAGCCGGTACCGACCTTGCCCTCGAGCGGCGTAGGTATATTAAGAGTGATATATTGGACATTGAGTGGCCGAATGGCAGAACGTTTCATTTCGCCGCGGTCGCCGGGAGCGAACCCACTCCCACGAAAGGGGCGACGGAAGGTTATAACGAGACACCGATGTGATTACAGGCCTTCCGAAACGCCCTCTCTGATAGCGGCCAGCGAATACAGACTCCGGGTGCACTGCCCGGCGGTCCGGCGGACGAGACTTCATCACAGCTAAGTGGAACTGAGTAATACGGGTCTCTCTCCGAGTACGGTACGGCAACCCACAAGCGACGTCCCGTGGCCGGGCGGACAGGCCCGGATAGACGTGCGGTACCACCCTCGCGCGTCGGACCCGCCGTCGCGCGGCCGCGCGAGCTGACAAAGAAGCGCGGGAACCCGACTGCCACGTGGTTCTAGAACTTTCGAAATGAGTAGATGGCCGTGCCAAGTTGAAGTGTAGGTGATTACACAGAATAGAAAAGAGTACTCCGTACAGAAGCTGCTCTGTACAAACACTCACAGAGAAATAGCTACTCTGCGACGACGCGATAAAGTACATATTGACTCGCACAGAGCTGCATGCCTAACCACGATAACCGCCTACATTTCGCTTCTCTTTCTGTCGTGTAACTCTATCTCGAAAGCGCGTCGTTCAGCGCGTTAAGGGCTGTGTCTTTGTGCTGTCTTATTGTGAGGAATAAAATGAAGATGATACCTACCAACTTTTATCGTTCTAGCTACCAACGATATGATATTTAGCTACGGCAAATTCATGCGAACAAATTCATGCATGCGTTAGCGTCACAATTAGTTTCTCACATCGAAGCGTGCATTGCGTGCAACCTTCCAGTGATAGTTTTGTTTGATCAATAAATTTAATGATCAATGATCATCTACAATGTACCTATTATCCTTATACGAATTAGGCCATACACACCACGCTGTTCGGCGTTATCTAATTAATGTTATTGGCAATATAATAATATCATTTTAAATCAATGACCTCCTACTATATGAATAAATAAATTACTAGAAATAAATCAAAATGCTACTAAACAAAATACTTACCTTTCTTCGTCTCTCGGCAATGAAAAAAAAAGACAAGTTTTCATTTGTCTGTTGACTTTTGCACCCGTCCACTGCACAATATTTACGTGATTTCGACATTTTCTAAATTCGAAAGCGCCACGCGCCCGGTCTGGCTGGATAGCGGCAGCCCACTGTTAATTGTAGATTAGCCGCTACGCCAAGCGGTAGGCATTTAACTCGCGACCTTTAGCGAGTGACGAAGGCCTGGTAATAGTGCCGCGCCTCGTCCTAAAGACGAATTGATTAGGATACGATAAGGCCAGTTCTCCCGAAATTGTTCCAGTGTAATAGCGTAGTAGTAGTGAAATGTAAATGTGAGCCGGTACCGACCTTGCCCTCGAGCGGCGTAGGTATATTAAGAGTGATATATTGGACATTGAGAAATTTCTTGTGATATTCGTGTATTTTCGTGTAATAGTTGTGAACAAGTACATTGCGGGTTTCGGGCGCAGAGCGCAGCGAGTCCGTCCCACTGAATTTTAACTAAAGT
Organism: Nematopogon swammerdamellus; assembly: GCA_946902875.1. NCBI lineage: Eukaryota > Metazoa > Arthropoda > Insecta > Lepidoptera > Adelidae > Nematopogon > Nematopogon swammerdamellus. The sequence goes on along the minus strand of OX336341.1, from coordinate 23,592,149 downwards.
AATTTGTACTAAAGTGAACTAAGTTAGGCGTAGCGAGGTTTCGGATAATTTGTGTGTATTGTGTGATAGTAACGTCAAAGTAAATCGTAGGACCCTCGCGCATAGCGCGGCAAGTCCGGCGTGTTGAAAAATTGACAAATTTTAATTTGTACTAAAGTGAACCATGTTAGGCGTAATGATATTTCGGAAAATTTGTGTGTATTGTGTGATAGTAACGTGAAAGTAAATCGTAGGACCCTCGCGCAGAGCGCGGCAAGTCCGTTATGTTGAAAAATTGACAAATCTTAATTTGTACTAATGTGAGACAAGTTGGTCTAAGGTAGGTATTGCGTGTTGTGTCGTAAGGAGGAGCGGGTGCGATTAGTAGCGACGTCGGATCCATCCGCCGTGCACCGCCAGTCCGTTACATCGGAAGAGTTGTAAAAATTTAGTGTACTAAATCGATCCAAAGCACGAAGAGTAACGAGCTAGCCTGGAAACTACGGGTAGGCGCTCACCCGACATCTAAGAGCGTCTGGCGCCCATTAGAGTAGGTATTTAGGATAAGATCGGTAGTTGATAAGTTTATTATTTGAAGATTGTTGTTTAATATTAAGGTGTTTAGGTTAAGAGCATTCTAGATTAGGATAGCGAGGTTATGGGTAGGTTAGGCAGATAATTATAGGGTCGTAGGTTAAGAAGTCATATTGGATAGATTAAGGTGTAAGTTGACGTACGTGTTTGCCCTCGCCATATTGTGTTTATTAAATTGTGTAATCCTACTCAGCCGTTTCATTTGACCCACGCCCAGCTCAAACACCATCACAAGCTAAATAAAACCGTTTAATAAATAAAATAGGCTCCAGTTGCCCTACTCGTTTATTGTGGCCTGGGTAATGGCGCTTCCCGCATAGTACACGCCTGGCTATGAGAATAATAACACTCGCATGTAGCCCAAGCAGCAAGGTCACGTTAAAATCACGTGATTTTTAAGTCATTTTCGCAGCAGTGACGACATCAGGACTAATAAGACGTCATTTTTAACGTGAGATACTGACTTGTGACGACATGTGGTCTTAAATACACGTCTAAAATCACGTTAACGACGACATTATTTAACGTAAACAATGCCGTCAATACGACGTGTAAATGACGTTTAATTTCACGTTAAAAACACGTGTTGCAGTTACGTAAATAATGCCGTCAATACGACGTGAAAATGACGTTTAATTTCACGTTAAAAACACGTGTTGCAGTTACGTAAACAATGCCGTCAATACGACGTGAAAATGACGTTTAATTTTACGTTAAAAACACGTGTTGCAGTTACGTAAACAATGCCGTCAATACGACGTGAAAATGACGTTTAATTTTACGTTAAAAACACGTGTTGAAATTACGTAAAAAAGGCCGTCAATACGACGTGAAAATGACGTTTAATTTCACGTTAAAAACACGTGTTGCAGTTACGTAAACAATGCCGTCAATACGACGTGAAAATGACGTTTAATTTCACGTTAAAAACACGTGCTGCAGTTACGTAAGCAATGCCGTCAATACGGCGTGAAAATGACGTTTAATTTTACGTTAAAAACACGTGTTGCAGTTGCGTAAACAATGCCGTCAATACGACGTGAAAATGACGTTTAATTTTACGTTAAAAACACGTGTTGCAGTTACGTGAACAATGCCGTCAATGCAACGTGAAAATGACGTATAATTTTTCATTAAAAACACGTGTTGCAATTACGTTAACATTGCCGTCAATACTACGTGAAAGTCACGTTTTTTCACGTTGCCACCACGTGTTACAATTACGTAAAAATAATGACATTCATGTATCGTAATAAATATCCGCGATCTGTGGATCTTAAGCGCAGTTTCGTTATACTAATCGGTGGTTAATATTATATCAATATAGTATAACCATACAAGATGTTTTTGGAACTGAACAATTTTTATTTAATTAGAGAATTTTTTCCTCTACAATTTTTAGTAAATACCTAACCTAAGTACCTAACCAGCATTCGTACATAACGATAGGTAACTAGGTACCAATGATATTTTTGGAAAGATAGGTTATCTAAAAACTGCATCGTAATCGGACCATCCGTTTGGGAGTTACATCGATGTCATAGATAGTAGGGTGACAGACAGACGGACAGACGTGGCGTCAAACTTATATAATACCTAAATATAATATTAATTGTAGGCTATTATATAAGGTCTTTCAAAATTAGTTCAGTCAGAGTACGCTAAGGGGGGGGGGGGGGGGGGGGGGTTCTGTATCATATAGTTAGGGAGTAAAACCTATGTAAATTTTTTTGGACCTTGGGCTTTTTTTTTACGTAAAATATTGTTTTATGTAAGTATTTAAATAAAAAAATAGGTGGTTGATTTTTATAGCCTACTCAATTCAGTTTCATAACAGTAACCTTCGACCATATAAAACTATTATATAGTTCAATGACAGTAACAAAAAAGTCTTCATAACCAATAAGATCTAACACGTGTAAGTTGGTAAAAAAAATCAAATTATTTCTATTCCATACTAATAAAACTAAAATTGTGGTTTTTCACAATTTCTGAAAGAAAGAGATCGAGAAGAGATGTGTTGGAAGACTTTTTTGTTCCTGGCATGAAACTGAAACGATTACTAAAAATTTTTTTCTTACATTTTACATTAAAAATTTTTTTTTTGTAAAAAAAAAATTCTTTGTTTTTCAAAAGTGATCTATTTCTGATACACAACCCCCCCTTAGCGTACTCTGAACTAATTTTGAAAGACCTTATAGTATACCTACCTACTCTTTTCAGAAATAATATTATGAGTTGCTTCGATAAACGGATGGTACGGCCGTGTTGCTCGACTTGGCGGGGCACTGCCGTGCCCCCAGATATAGGTACCTATCCTGCCATCATCATCAGATTCTCTATCTATATAGGTATATAAAGGTAACCTTTCTAATTCGATGCATGCATGCTCGAATACGCCATTCCTATCTATAGGTACGTACACGTAATGTTCCGTCAGAACTTTAATGCTGCTCCACCTACCTAAGCAGTAAATACATTTTAGGTCATAATACGTAGAACATAAGGTTGACTTTAATGTCGCTCGCAGCTTTGGTTCCCGCATATGTGCAGTGAAGCAATTATCTACCCTATGTCTACGAGTGATGACCTTAAATTCGTTGACAACGAAGGTAGGTGAGCGGCATTTATGTTTTAAGGGGGAATATTCAAAATTAGGTTATTTTCGGTGCACACTAAGTATAGTTTATAGAATAAGTATTTATTTTTCCGAATATAGACGGATCCTTTATCTACGAAAATGTAAATGGTATTTTCCATATTTGTGTGTTTTGTATAAGAAAAAAAGTTTTTTTCTAAGACCTGTTTCGTCAAAAACGCGAAAAGAGGCCACTTTCTGTGCTCAAATTGAACCAAAAAAATTCATTCTCTACCTTGAAAAAAATACTATCTAAATCAGATTATGATCTTCTAACAAATTGTAAACGCCAAATTGTGCGGTTTCATAAAAAACATGTAAGGAAAAAAATATTTATAAATTTCTAAATTCACTCGTGTCGCTCCATACAAATTGTATGGGGAAGAAGGCATATCAATACGACGCCTGTGCTACGCGCAACGCGAGCAGCGCTCATACGGTCGGCGGAGGCTATAGTGGAAGGACGTCTGTATCGCTCTGCTCTCTACAAAATTTTGTGGTTGTATTGTGTGCGTGTGATGTTCTAACTGCCTGTGTTGTGTAGGTGGATTTATGATTGTTGAGCCGTAAGTATCTGTCACATATTTTTCACACAATATTTGAATTCATTCTTGAATTGAATATTGAATATCTTATTATATGCATAAAATTATATTTTTGTTTCAATAAATAATTTTCCATTTATTTTCTATCGATTTCACTCTAAAACAAATAGATGTCAAACACAAAATGGCTGCCACGTGACATATAGGTATGTCGTCATGGTACTCATTATATAGGTTTTCAAAATTTCAAAAAAGTGTCCGCCATTTTGAACTTTTTACTTACTGGACCGATTGGTTTCAAAATCGATATCTAAGGGTCCCTGTGGTCTACTATCACGAATATGTGATCAAAATTTCAAAAAAGTGTTCGCCATTTTTATCTTTTTACTTACTGGACCGATTGCTTTCAAAATTGATATCTAAGGGTCCCCGTGGTCTCCAATCACGAATATGTGGTCAAAATTTCAAAACAGTGTCCGCCATTTTGAACTTTTTACTTACTGGACCGATTGCTTTCAAAATCGATATCTAAGGGTCCCCGTGGTCTCCAATCACGAATCTGTGATCAAAATTTAAAAAAAGTGTCCGCCATTTTGAACTTTTTACTTACTGGACCGATTGCTTTCAAAATCGATATCTAAGGGTCCCTGTGGTCTACTATCACGAATATGTGATCAAAATTTAAAAAAAGTGTCCGCCATTTTGAACTTTTTACTTACTGGACCGATTGCTTTCAAAATCGATATCTAAGGGTCCCTGTGGTCTACTATCACGAATATGTGATCAAAATTTCAAAAAAGTGTCCGCATTTTGAACTTTTTACTTACTGGACCGATTGCTTTCAAAATCGATATCTAAGGGTCCCTGTGGTCTACTATCACGAATATGTGATCAAAATTTCAAAAAAGTGTCCGCCATTTTGAACTTTTTACTTACTGGACCGATTGCTTTCAAAATCGAAATCTAAGGGTCCCTGTGGTCTACTATCACGAATATGTGATCAAACATTCTATCGATTTAGCTCTAAAAACAAAATTTCTTTTCAGATGGGGCGCGTTCCTTCCTTTAATGTAACGAAAAAGGCAATAAAATTAAAAAGACTACAAAATATGAAACAGGGAAGAGCGTAAGTAAATAATTACATGACAAATATAAGAAAAAGCTGATGTACATAATTTGTAGGTAATGTATTTATTTAGGTACCGGGTGGGGCTGGTACTTAAAAAGAATAGCCCCACTGCATCTCTCCCCGTGCATGTCGTAAGAGGCGACTAAGGGATAAGGACAAGATACTGCGCTAAAGGGCGACAGGCTAGCCACTTCTCACCTTGACGCAGTCCTTCCTAGGTGGAAGGTCATGCAGCAGGTGGGTTCTTCGTGCCTTACTTGCTGCTTGATAGTTGTCTTGTCCGTATACTGTGCTAAACGTGGTGGTCGGTGTTGTGCTGTAATTTACCAGAGTCCTTATAGCACAACACCGATTACTCTGCTTACCCTGATTGTCGGGATACAGCGTGTGTTATGTATGTATGTATGTATGTATTTATTTCTTTATTTATATAAAAAATCACTGCCGTAACATAAAGAGATGAAACATTTGTTTTGTGGCCTTAATTTTTTCAAAGCAAAAAGTTACACCAATTTCTTGAACGTATAGAACAGAAGAAGTGGTTTAGTGTCTGTAAAGAATCACACCCTGATGATATTTCCTACGAGGTTCTATACCTGTTTATGACTTTATGGTTGTCATTTTTTGGATTGGATTGGATCTGGATTGTCAGAAAAGTTTGTCTTTTCACAGGAAGAAGCTAAGGGAGACATTAAGTTGCCATCAGGAAAGTACTGCAAACGATGAAATTCCTTACGATATATCTCATGTAAGCGCGAATTTTCTAATAAAAGCGAAGTTGTTCACAATTCTTGTAAATACACTTTTCCATTCCTAAATACCATCTTGACAGATCTCACACCCCAGGTGTGGGATCTGTCACCCCAGGGTTAGCTATTGAATAATTCCTATATAGGCCTTTTGCCCTTTGCATACTGGTGTATGTACGTACAATAAATGATATACTTATTTCATAAATTCATATACATACTCGTATATAGTTTATTTTATTTCATTTGCAGGAACCAGAAGAAGAAACCAAGTTCACTCCAGAAGGAAAAAGAATTATAGATGTGGAATATTTCTTGGAACAGTATACACGTATAGGAACACACATTTCCCTATTCAGTTGCGGCGTTGCAGGTCTAAAACTCACGGGAGAAAAGAAAACCGGCTTGATGTCTACATATGCTGTCGTCTGCACAAGGTGTTGTGCTTAGCCGTGTGCATTAGCCTTCCGTAGTCGGCTACGGAACGTTTGAACCCCTCAACAATAATGGTCGATTCCATCGATTTTTTTAAGCATAGGTGTTCCAGAGGATCTTCGTTTTTATTAGCCGCTCGTGCACATATTATGCAAAATTGGTTCTTGACACCTAAATATAAAATCTTACCAAATTTTAAGCCCACAATTGCGGCGGCTCCTGACATAGCAGAAACATTTTTACCATATGATCGTTTCGACCAATACCCGTCGAGAGCAACCGCAATCAGAGGTATTCCGTCTTTGTCAACATTTCCTACGGATATTGCATTATCTGCGTCCTCCTTGGCAGCTTCGGCCATATAGTGCGCTGCTGCTGTCTCCCACCAATCGCAAACTTGATTATGGATAGAAGAATACAATGAAGGGGAAATACTAGGCAAATCTATGGAAGCAGTAATGGTTTGCAAATGAGCCTGACCGGATCCACATGACATGACAGCTGAAACTACTTGATGGTTCACATCCATTCGATCATTGCTTTCTTCATCCATTTTTACTATAAACTTTCGATTACACCTTCTGAATTTAAGGGTTAGTTTTGAGTGTAGACCCTTTCTGTATTCAGAAATAATTTCGATGTAGCTGAAAAGACATCCGAATTCCGGGCCATGGTCACTTATAATTTGTAATTGCTGCATGAAAAAGGTCACATTTATTAGTCGTCGACCAATTTCAGTCGCAGTTTCAGGCGTTGCCTCCGTCGTCACTTCCAATTCAGGAGTTATGCTGCGAATACAATTATGCTGCGAAGGTCCCTCCGTCGCCACTTCCATTGGAGTAATGGATTTATCCTGGAAAAAAAATATCAAAAAGTGTAAAAAGTTATCAACCTATTGGAGACTTCAAATTAATTTATGTCAAATGCAAAATGTCTCAGAACTAAAAATTACAAGCACAATAACTTACGTGTTCATCTGTTATAGGCTTTGTGTTTCAACTTCAGTTCTACAGAAATGAAATATTAAAGCTAAATAACAGAACAAAATAAGTCATATGAAACTAGCACTTACGAGCGCGCACTCTACTCCACTCAGTCTCTATTCACAATGAAGTGTCGTCTGACCGTAAACCTGGAAGTCACTAACGCAATTTGGAGGGCGGTTATCAAATCCCGGAGCGACGTGCACCTGCGTCGATGGCTTGTGGACGACTGCCGATTCCGAGAGACAGCGCGTTTGCGTCGATTCGTCCGCGCGGCGCATGGCGCCGCCATGGAAAAATGTATGAAACGGCAACGGCCCAAATTTCAGAAAGTTCAAAGATAGTTCAGTGAAAATCCAATAATTACTCTGTAAGAGTTTGAATTTATTTAGATGATTCTTAGTCTCATTGACTCTAAGCTCAACGAACCATTTTCCGTGTTAGACGTATTTGTAACAAATCGCGAGGGAACTAGCAAAGGCATTTTTGAACGATTTTATCACTTTTAAACCACATTTAGTTACAAGGAATATAGACAGTAACTTCACTAGGACGGAATCATGTACCGATTTAAGCTCAGATCATACCCCAATCATATTGAATATCAGCACAATGATCACACTGGTTGAACCTCCTTTAAGAATATATAACCTTAAAAATACGAACTGGGAACTATATAAAAGCCTAATAGCAAAGGAAATTAGACTACAAACTAAGATAAAGACTGTAAAAGACTTAGAAGATACAGTAGAAGAATTTAATATAATCATCCACTAAGCTGCTAATGCAGCAACTATTCAAAACAAAGGTTTCCCCCCCAAATACAATATATACCCAAAAGCCAACAAGGAGAAAATTAAGGAACGACGCAAACTACGAAAAATATGGCAAAGTACTAGATATCCTATCGACAAAACCATATTTAAGAAATGCTCCGCAGAACTGAAAAATCTCATAAAATCATTAAACAACAACAACCTACAAGCTTTCCTCTCAAGCCTAACTCCAACAATAGACACAAACTACTCACTGTGGAAAGCAACCAGGAGCCTGAAACGCCCCAAGACACAGATACGACCAATTAAAAACAACACTGGGGGGTGGGCCAGATCTGACCAGGAGAAGGCTACAACATTTGCAGAACACCTGAGTTCCGTCTTCCAACCGTTTCCTGAGAGTGGTCACGAAAACACCTCTGAAATAAAACAATACATAGAATCAGCCACACAATTATGTCTACCTCTTAAAAAATATTAAAAGAAATAAAAAATCTACAGGAAGATAAAGCACCAGGATATGACCTCATCGACGCAACACTGTTGAAACACCTACCACACAAAGGACTCATGGGAATTGTTAGGATGTTCAATGCCTGCTTGAGGCTCGCACACTTCCCTGGGCAATGGAAGATAGCACAAGTGGTGATAAACCAGGTAAACCACCGCAGGAGACGACTTCATACAGGCCCATAAGTCTACTGCCCGTCACTGGTAAACTCTTTGAGAAAATTCTGTTGAATAGAATGAAAGAGCACCTAAATAGCGTTCTACCGAATCACCAATTCGGATTCCGAGAGAAACATGGTACTATAGAGCAAATACACCGTATCGTTGACGTCATTGGGAGATGCCTGGAAAGTCGAATGTATTGCTCTGCAGTTTTTCTAGACATAAGTCAATCGTTCGACAAAGTCTGGCATGAAGGCCTAGTGTACAATCTGAAAAATTTGCTTCCACACTCATTTCTACATATTCTCAAATCATACCTCGACAAGAGAAGTTTCCAGGTCAAACGTTTCCAGGTTTCAACGTTAGCAAGACTCAGTGCTGCGCATTATCTGCTAAGGTCAATCCCTTTCCTTTCCAACCTAGTTTCCAAGGCAGCGTCGTAACTGTCTCGGAACACCTGGACCTCCTGGGCACCACTATTTCCAAAGACGTGGGTTTCCGGCAACTAATCGAGTCTAAGGCCAAAACTGCATCCAGAAAATTGGGAATACTTTTCCGCAATCGGCGGTTCCTCTCACCGGCACAACTATTCCTGTTGTACAAAACACAGATTAGACCGGTGATGGAGTACTGCAGTCGCATCTGGGAGGGTAGTCACCATTATCTGCTGGGCATCCTTGGACTCGATACAACGCCGAGCCATCCGCCTTGTTGGTGACCCAAAACTTACAGATGGTCTGGAGTCCCTGAGTCACAGGCGATTTGTGGGTTCGCTTAGTCTGTTTTACAGATACTATCACGGACGCTGCTCTGCGGAACTAGCATCCCTTATTCCCTGCCACCCGTCCTATCTCCGCATGACTCGTCGCAGAGAGACTCTGCACCCTTTTGTTGTTGACATTGGGCTTTTGAGAACCCATCGGTTCTCTAAATCGTTTCTTTGTCGCACCGCTAGAGTGTGGAACTGTCTTCCGGCGAGTGTATTTCCTGAATCCTTTAACCTGGGTGTCTTCAAGCGTCGTATTAACGGGCTAGACAGCCTAGCAACAGTCTGCAAATCTGCTGGCATGGCACCTAACTGAGCGTGGTTTCGCGAGGAGAGGTGATTTTGGCTCTGTCGACTGCACCATTGGTCCCTCGGCACAGCCAAACATGCTGGTTCACATAAAAAAAAAAAAAAATACAACAACGAATGTTCAGCTCTCCGAGAGATAAAATCAGGGGTCCCACAAGGCAGTATATTGGGGCCAATACTGTGCCTTATTTATACTGCAGACCTAACAACATCTGAGAACACGACGGCTGCGACTTACGCTGATGATACCGCCCTCCTATCAACTCATACTAACCCGGAAACTGCCTCGCACACATTGCAGAAACATTTAGACGAAGTAGAAAAATGGCTTAAACGGTGGAGAATAAAAGCAAACCAAAGCAAGTCTACACACGTAACGTTTACACTCAGAAAGAAAACTTGCCCTTCAGTGAAACTAAACGACGAAGAAATCCCTCAAGAAGATCACGCGAAATACTTGGGAATGCACTTGAACAGAAGATTAACATGGCGAAAGCACATCTGGACAAAGAGAAAACAACTTGATGCTAAACTGCGCAGCCTATACTGGTTAACCGGACGCCACTCTCATTTGAATGACAACAGCAAAATGATGGTATATAAAGCAATCATAAAACCAATCTGGACATACGGTATCCAACTATGGGGCTCAGCCAGCACCAGCAACATCGAAATACTTGAGAGATTCCAGAGCAAAACCTTGAGAACTATCTTAAATATCCCACAATGCTTCAGCAACAAATATATATAACTCGATCTTAACATAAAGACTGTCAAGCAAGAAATAGCCCAGTACAGCATACAATATTAAAAGAGACTATCACAACACGTGAATGAACTTGCACTGGCGTTGAGCGGAGAGGGTGGCCTTCAACATGTGCGACTGAAACGGAACGATATCTCGAGATTGAGCAATAGATTTTCTACAAGTTAATGGGAGTATTCCGTCTGAATCCTTCAAAATTAGGAACTCCCAAAAAAAAAATACAACATAATACAGATCGACTTAAATCAAACAAATAAGTGGCTTATTGTTTTTGAAACAGATTGTCATGTTGCTGAAAAGAAGAACAGAAAAAAAAACTAATTAATAATAAATTGCCAATCTTTAACTTCATAGGATAGGCTTAAAACCAGTACAATGTTCAACTTTGTTACATAGGTTACATTGTAAAACTACGCCTATACCTTTTTCAGGCATACAGGATGAACGCATGCTATTTATTATGTACCTAGGGACAAAACAAAATTGTATGTCTGAAATAAATGGATATTTTTTTTATCTCTATCTATTATTCTTTAATATATTTTACCCTTTACAATAAAAAGTTCAAAAAAAATATATTTGTATTTTTTTATAACAAGATCAGAAGTTCCAAATGGTGGCCATTTTTTTTTCAATTATGACAACGGATTCGTATTCGGAGACCACAGGGACCCTTAGATATCGATTTTGAAAGCAATTTGTCCAGTAAGTAAAAAGTTCAAAATGGCGGACACTTTTTTAAATTTTGATCACAGATTCGTGATAGTAGACCACAAGGACCCTTAGATATCGATTTTGAAAGCTGTCGGTGCAGTAAGTAAAAAGTTCAAAATGGTGACCACTTTTTTCAATTCTGACAACGTATTCGTATTCAGAAACCCTATGGACCAATATTTATCAATTTTGAAAACAGCGCGTAACTAAAAAGTTCAATATAGCGGCCACTTTTTTTTCAATTATGACTACTATTATTTTTATTTGGAGAACACAGAGCCACTGAGATATCTTTTTTGAAAGCAATCGACCTACTAACTAATCATCTAAATGTTGGCCACTTATTCTAGAGATGTGTTATTTTTGGCACTTGTGTCGATTACTTACATTACTGTATGCGGCAGTAAATAATGTACATCGAGCTTTAGAAAGGGACAATCCGAGCGTCGTCTCTGTCGCACGAACCGCGCGTTTCTGTGAGACAAAGACGACGCTCTTAAACCGGATGTCTCATTGTAAAGCTCGATCTTCATTATTTACTGCCGGGTACTGTACAACATTTCCAATCTACAGGTCCGGGAACCCATAAAATAAAATAATTTTTATTATAATTATATAGAACTTTTTTAGTTCAAGCAAAAATATCGCAAGGATCAAGATGTCTTGCAATCTGTAAGAGTGTGTGCGTTCGGCAGGCGTCGCTCCCGCGCGAGTGTAGTGGTGAACCGTGCATGCGATTGGACTGATCGGCCTGACAAATTGGACTGACCTCTTTGAATATTCACCCTTAAGGGAACTGTACGTACCTACATAATACGCTATACACATGCATGCCTACCAACTAGAGAGCGTTCCAACTAAAAGTTCCCTTCGCCGTTATGTTGGCTCCACTGTCTACCTGTCAAAACAGCGTTGAGGGTTGCTATGTGTACAGATTTACCCGTAATTATCAGTATTTACCGTATTTTTTGTACGGTAAATACCGATTACATTATTAGGTAAGTTAAGGCGCGTTAAGGAGTATGTGTGGAGTTGCAATGAAAGATAGATTGAGAAATAGTGTAGTGCGAGAGGGCTGTGGGCTGAAAGAAGATATAGTGACAAGGATTGAGAAAGGGATGCTTCGGTGGTTCGGCCATGTTGGAAGAATGGATGATAGGAGACTAACGAAAGAAATTTATGAAAATTTATTCTCACACGTTTTTCAATAAAGTAAATATTTGTGGAACAGAAAAAAAAACTTATTTGTTTCCAATTTTCTCGAATCTTAATGGTATTTTCGCCGGAATCATATTTCTAGACAAAATATAAGACACTTTTATTCTTACACGTTTTTAAAAAAAGCCAATAATTCCGGAGAAAAAAAACATCAACATTCGAGAAAATTTGGAAAAAATTAGATTTGTTTTTTTTTTCTCCAGAAATATTGACTTTAGTGAAAAACATGTAAGAATAAAAGTGTCTTATATTTCGTCTAGAAATATGATTCCGGCGAAAAAAAACAAATATTCAACAAGATTTGGAAAAATATTTGCATTAAAAAAAGAACCTTTCACTTGGGTATTTTTATTTGTATTTGCTCGTCCCTAACGAGCAATTGTCGCCAAAGTTTATATTAGTTAAGTCACTTTCTCCAAGCAGAATATAATTTAATGAAAACAAAGTGCCAGTGCCAGATTGGAGTTGTGATTGGATTTTGAAGTTCGAACTTTGGCAAAACTGCAGTCAGTTTTGAGAGAAAAAATTGGTTTTGACGGTTGTTTAATTTCTCTTTGCGCTCTTTGCTCATAGATATGGGTTACAAATGGAAAACAATTTAGTAACAAGTTAACAACCACCAATCGTTACAAGGCACGCAATACAATTATGTTTATGACGATTAAATTTTTTGAAAAAGAAATCATCATAACATTTCAGAAGGCCGTTCTATTGTATATATATATATTTTTTTTTATGGAACCTGACACGGTTGGCTACATCACCTACAACATCCGTGATGTCAGCCCACAACACAGGGTGAACTAGGTGCCATGTCAGTGCTTCCCTTCATTTCATGTCGGCTACACTCAAAGAGATTAAAAGGGGCTATAGAGAGGACATTGCGAAAATTTTCATATAAACTTTTTGAGCTCAAGATTATAATACGCCATCTAGCTTTGAATAGCAAAAACATGATGTAATATAGAACACATAATTAGAACACATTTCATCTATCGGTCGATAGATGAAGCCAATAGTCTAATAGGACGAGAGCCAACGACCAAAATGATAGTTGATTTTATATGAGCGATAAAATCGTTAAATTTAATTTACTATTCCGTTTTGATCAATTGACCCAAATTCACTTGTAAAAATGATTTTGAGACTGTTTGAGCTATAATATTAGGTGCTGAAATTGAAAATGAAATTGCCGTTTCTACAAACTGACCACTTGTATATCAGCCTCGATAGCTCAGTGGTGCAGACAGTCAACTGTCGCTATTGAATGTTAAGCAACGCTGGGTGCGGTCAGTACTTGGATGGGTGACCGCTGACCGTTGGAGGCTGACCGAGGTTCGGATTCCTCGTAAAACTGTAGGTCCCTTCCCTCCTAATCTTACTTGGTGGTAGGGTTTAACCCGCCCGGGTTGGTACCACCGCACTGAATGAAACTTCGGTCGAAACGGCTATGTAAATAGTTTGTGTTCTCCGAACAGTTCAGTGTAGCCGGCACGATCAAAGGGGGAAGCACTGACATGGCACCTAGTTCACCCGGTGCTATGGGCTGACATCACGGACGTTGTAGGTGATGTAGCCAACCGTGTCAATTTCCATAAAAAAAATAAAAATAAAAATAAAACTTTGAAAGTGGCTACCTTTTTTTTGCGTAGGAATTCCAATTTCAAATATTTTCTGTTATAAAGGCAAATTATTCTTTTTTCAAAATCAGTTGTTCATTTGTTTTCCCACCGTTCGGTTTTTTTTACATCGCTGGTTCTGTGACCATGGAAAAATCTAAATTGCGCGTTATTTTCGAATATGAATCCCGTCGCAGCACCAACGCAGCACAGACGGCATGCAATATCATCGACGTGTATGGACCAGACAAGTGAACGTACTGAGTACTGACTGTGCGTTTTTGGTTTGATCGCTTCCGTTCTGGAAATTTTCATCTCAATGATGAGCCCCGTGGCCGACCGGAGACGAGAGTCGATAACAATGAATTTAAAGCCATAGTTGAAGCAGATTAATCACAAACCACGTCGGAATTAGCAACAGCCTTCAATGTAAGTTATAAAACGATACTGATTCATTTACGTCAAATTGGAAAGATAAAAAAGCTCAGAAATTGGTTACTGTATGAACTCAATGAAAAACAACAACAAAATCGCGTCGAAGCTTGTCTTAACTTTTTGAATAAGCACAGAAATGGGGGATTCTGAATCGGATTGTCACTTGTGATAAAAAGTGGATCCTGTATGACAATCGAAAACGTCCGTCACACTGGTTGGACACAGGGGAGGCAGCCAAACCATGTCCCAAACGCAAATTGAGTCAAAAGAAGTTGCTTGTCAGTGTATGGTGGACCTGTGCCGGGATTATTCATTACAGCTTCTTGCACGTCTGGTCAGTGATGGTGGCAGGGACCGCGGGTTCGAGGCTCGCAAAAGACGGAGAAATATATTTTGTATTTTCAACTATTGTATATGCCTCTCTATCGCGCTCTCGCTTGCACACACAGGTCTCTATCGCGCTCTCGCTTGCACACACAGGTTTAGATGGAACGTTACACTTCTTCGTGCGTGCAGCCGGTGTTCATCAATTTATAAGACGTGACATCATTACATCAAAACAAATCCGACGAGGCAGTGAAAAACGCCTTTAAAGAGTTCATCGATTCCCATCCCCAGGATTTCTATAGTAGAGGCATCAATGAACTTCCAGTAAAATGGCAAAAGTGCATTGATAATAATGGCCAATACTTCGATTAAACAAATATATATTTTTCATAAAAAAATTTTTTAGATTTTTTCTATATAGGTAAAACGGCAATTTCATAGGCAAGGACCTAATATTTGTTTTGCCTCATTTGGCATTTTTGTAAAGGTTGGTACGCGCACCGCTACTGACGTCTGAAAAACATGTTCTGGTTATCTTAGATCGGTAATTCAACAACATTCCGAAAATCAAACGGAATACCATGACAGGGTTCGGTCAAATTGGTTGCCATTTTTAAAAAATACTGTCAGGAGACGCTACACGAAAAACATTTAGTATCGGGTTGAGGACAATTGAACGAAATACTATGAGACAAAAATATTGGTTGTGGGATCTCGTACTATAATAGTAGTAAAGCTACTGTATAACAGAGGGCGCTTTTTATTTTTTCAATATGGCCTAGTTGATCGTTGTTCTAGAATCATCTATGGAAATTATGTATTATATTCAAATATTGAATAAATATACACAATACTTATGAAAATAAACTGATTACATGTTCAGTCGTATTTTTATATCGAGATTTGCAATACCGCAATGCGCAACTCGGCATATTTTCTTAAATTTTCTTCTTTCTCTAGCACACGAATACGACCTCACATGCGGACTGCTGGCGCTAGACTGAACGACTTTGTACCACTAGGATCTAAGTAGTAGATTACGATTTTGTTCTTGTTGTCCGGTCTATATGGAAGAGGGTGAGTTTAATGTCTTTGGCTACACTAAACTGGACGGAAAACACGAACTATTTACATAGCCGTTTCGACCGACGTTTCGTTCAGTGCGGTGGTACCAACCCGGCCGGGATAAACCCTGCAACCTAGTAAGGTAAGAAGGGAAGGGACCTACAGTTTAACGTGGAATCCGAACCACGGTCAACCTCCAACGGTCGAGCGGTCACCCATCCAATCACTGACCGCGCTCAGCGTTGCTTAATAACAGTTGACTAACCAACCGCGCCACTGAGCTACCGAGGTTGACGAATTTTCTTATCCCTTAGTCGACTTTCACGACATGCGACGGGGAGAGATGCAGTAGGGCTATTCTTTTTAAGTACCGACCCCACACGGTACAAATATATAGATTAGACATACGTACAAAGTTCTCACGTACGACAAAATACCTGGAGTCTGAAAAAAAAAGATACAACAAAAAAAAAACACGTTTCCAAAAAAGTAAAGTACGGGCAGCCGTTTCATTATAGTGCATGCAGGTACAGTAGTGGTTTTATTACAGACTAGCTGAGCCCGCGGCTCCGCTCGCGTGAAATTCGTATTCCAAAGAAGAATGTAAGTAACTAAGGGCGAGGCCGAAGGCCGAACTGCGTTCAGGTAATCGATAAACCTTCTTAAAGGAAGTAACTAACTAAGGGCGAGGCCGAAGGGCGAGCTGCTTTCAGGAAGACGATAAACCTTCTGGAAGAAAGGAAGGAACTAAGTGCGAGGCCGAAGGCCGAGCTGCGTTCAGGTAAACCAAAAACCCTCTTCCGCCTTCGGGCCTCGCCCTTAAAGACTTCCTTTCTTCGATAGAATATAATATCGTTTACTCAATCTATTTATTTCATAAAAATAAAAAGGTAATAGTAATAACTAAAGAATTAAACCTACCTAACAAACATTAAAATAACTATCAAAACGGGCATTTTCAAATGTTCTTAGAGCACTTGCGGCATTACCCCGCTGGATGGCAAGGCTTACCCTTTGAATGAAGTACATAAGCCCTTGATGGCGGGACACCAGTTGCGTCAACCAGCTCAAGCCTCTTTTGGCTTCACTGCTCCACGGACCGAGGGTTTCAACCGCAAACGCAATTCGAAATCTTGAATTACATTTCTATATTTGCTGCGTTTGAGGCTCTCCGCCCCAGCTTCGGCCGCGCCAGCCGCTCTTGAAGATGTCCTAACGTGACTTGGAGCCAATGTGAGAACAAAAGTGGCGTCCCACATCAAAGAACTACCCTTAGTCCATGGCACTAATGTGATAGCATCGGCCCTCTTGCCATCCAGCCGGGAATAACCGCGAGGTTCTAGGATGCACGGTATATTTGCCATTAGAAGCGTGGACTTTATAATAAAATTTAAATTAAATTAACTCAATCTTAATATTAATTAACTTTATTCGAGATGGTTTAGCTTCTTCCTGAACGCAGCTCGACCTTCGGCCTCGCCCTTAGTTACTTGCTTTCTTCGAGATGGTTTATCATTTGTCAGAACGTAGCTCGGCCTTCGGCCTCGCCTTAGTTGCTTACTTTCTTCAAGATGATTTAGCTTCTTCCTGAACGCAGCTCGGCCTTCGGCATCGCCCTTAGTTACTTGCTTTCTTCGAGATGGTTTTTCAATTATCCGAACGTAGCTCGGCCTTCGGCCTCGCCTTAGTTACTTACTTTCTTCGAGAAGGTTTATGGTCTTCCAGAATAGAGCTCGGCCTTCGGCCTCGCCCTTAGTTACTTACTTTCTTCAAGATTTTTTTTCTTCTTCCTGAACTCAGCTCCGCCTTCCGCCTCGCCCTTAATTACTTTCATCGAGAAAGAATATCGTTTACGTGAGCGCAGATCCGCCTTCGGGCCCGCCTTTAGTTACTTACTTTCTTTTTTTTAAATACGAATTTCACGCGAGCGAAGCCGCGGGCAACAGATATATAAATTTTATTGCACCAATGACAGCGACATAACTTCGACTTTCAGTTATTATTTTTATTTATCAAACAATTTGTCACCGGCCAGCTCACGTCGAGATGACAGTTCTTCGTTGTCAACATGACATTTAAAATTGTTTTTTACCTTTACTTTGAATTTCGTGATTTTTATTATATTTTTTAATTATTATGTTCATCCGGGATATACACTGTCACTATAAAAAGTTTCGTCAAATTCCGTTCAGTGGTTTTTGCGAGATGCGCGTACAAATAGACATTTTTGCATTTAAAGCCTGACCAGGAATATATGAGGGGCCGCCATATTGCGGAATTTCGTTGGAACTAATTTCTTACACTGGCCACAATTATGTTTGATGCTTGATAATCTGTTGTCAATGTCAAAATTGCTTCTGAACTGACATTTAGATGAAACGTTAAGTCATTGTAGTGAGATTGTCATGAATTGGCCGCCGTAATGTACAATTAGGTAATTATTTTTTGTTCTATCTAGGTGTATCTCAAGCATCTATTTACCGAATAGCAAACAAAAGAGGGACGTAAATATTATTCGTTCTGAACAAAAAACACTTTTTGACTTTACAGAAATGCGAAACGTTCGAATAAAAATAATATCGGTAAAGTTTTTCTGAACTAGAATTTTTATTAAAAAGTTTAGTGTTTCAGCAAGGTCGATTAATAATTTTTTTAATAATTTGTACACTTTGCTTCAGGACATATCTGCAGATACATGGAAAAAATGTTGTGAACATGTAAATGTCAAGGCTAGTTCTTTTTACATTGACATCAAAATATATATCAAAGATGCATTAAATTAAAATACATTTTGTATATCTTATTGTGTATTTCAGTGCAAAAGTACATTTTGAATAAAAGCATCGGCCAATTCAATATGTGCGTTCTCTATTGAATGTTGCTATATAAATCTAAAAAGTGGCTCCATTTTGACAGCTCTCATATATTCCTGGTCAGGCTTTACGATTTTATGATATGTATAGAAAGAATAGATATGTATAGACTATTGTGTTCAAGTTATAAAAAGAAGAACTGTCATTTTCGTTGTATCTACTATTTTTAAATTTCGAATGAATATTTTATTCAAATTGTATTTGCTGCCAGTTCTCAAGATATAATTATGTACTTTGGACTACGTGATTTTAAACGCGCAATAATGTTTATAATTGTTAATTTTTTTTTATTTTTGTTATTTTTTTTTACGTATTATGTTAACCTGGCATATAAACTGCCACTATACAAAGTTTCGTCTAATTCCGTTCAGTGGTTTTTGCGTGATGCGCGTACAGACGAACAAACAATAATTTTAAAAACTGTTCTAACATGTTCAGTATCTCATTTTAAGCCACCCTGGTTAGTTTTTTTCCGAATACATTCAATGTACAGACTTTCTTACCTCTACGATTTTATTATATGTATACATGCCACATAGTATACAGAGCAGCATCCACAGCTGGACATTATCGCTCCAAAATGAATTTAAAGAATTATGGCAAGTGTCTGAAAGAGAAACTTTTGCCGAATTTGCCAAAAAAGCTATTGTGATGGATCGATCACAACGCCGCCCGAAGCAGTAATATGCCTATGTCAAATCCTGCAAGGATGCCATGCAAAAGTTGCTGACGGAAAAGAGTATTCCCAAAGAGTTTGTATTACGTCGCATACAAAATCTTTGAGTATTCCATTCGATGAACGGTTCCTCATAGTAGAGCTGTACGATTTGATGAAAAAGAATAAAGAGGGTTTCGTAACATTTTAAATCGACGAGATTATATTCGAAGCAAGGGTTTCGAAATATTGCGTCTGCCACCATATAAACCGAGCTGAACGCAATAGAAAACATCTGGGGTATTATAAAAAACCAGATTACCTCGAAAAACATTGGACAAAACATGAAAGAAGTAAAAAAAATTATATCTGAGAGCTTGAACAGCATCGATAACAACGCCTGGTTTAATACCTGCAAGCACGTAGAAAAAATTGAAAAGGAATACATGATATGTTTTGATTACGACTCAGAGTTTGTGATTAATGTTAGGCGAATCAAGTGACAGCGATACCGAAGAGGTTGTAAGTGACAGTGACAGTTTATACGAAGATAAGCATTGTATATTACTTAATTGCATTATTTTTTTTTTTTTTTTTTATGTAATCCGGTATGGGCGGCTGAGTCGGAGGGGCCAAGGCACATGCTCCGACCAGCCCATATCACCTACGAGAAGGTAGGTGCCATACCGGAGACTTCCCTGGATTGCTGGCTATAGTGAACTAGAGGAGAACACAACCGAGGCTGCTAGATGCGGCCATCTTACATCGAGTACGGTGGTGTCAACCCAGTCGGGTACAATTTGAGTCTACCACCTAGTAAGGGCCAAGGGAAGGGACCTACAGTTTACACCGGTTCCGAACGGCGAAGCAGCAGGTGTAGGTATAACGTACATTTTTCGTCAGAAAAAACTCATTGGTACACGCTGACCGGATTTGAACCTAGAACCTCTCGCATGAGAAACCGATGCCCAAACCACTCGGTCACCCGCCTCTTAGCTTGTGCCAAAAGCTTTGTGACAGTGCAATACATTTGTTGAACATTTATCTTTATTGTGTTTATGCTAACCATACCCGCGCTCACCCATCGAAACAATGCGGGCGACTGTACCTCAAGGACGCGAGAGAAGTGTGAGCGGAGCACGGGGTACATACAGTACGGGAGGCAACTCATCCATCACATACTTCGCCAAGTGAAGCAAGATTGGGCTCTTCTTATAAAATTGTAACCGAAGTTCTTTGAAACTGGTGAGTAAAATACCTAGTTCTTTATTAGGGTGTGGCTTTGAATAGGGTGAGTTTTGAAGGAATTATTATTTGCAGAGGATATTCTAATAGCCAGGAAGAAAGCTCGCGCACGAGGCAGAGTGAGTACACGAGTGACCTTACGGACGGTGGCCGTGGTGTGGAACAGAGGAGAAGAAAGCTAAGACAGTTATCTAGTGATGACGATGAAGAGAGACAGCCACTTGTGAAGAGAATGAAAATACAGATTTTTCGAAATTCAGGTAGGTATGTTCTATTTTACTAGGGCATGAGGGTGTGGCTTTATACTGGGGAGCCGAGATCCCAAACTGCTGGTAAGCTTAATGTGTAGGTTGAGTTAAAAGACAAATTTTAGCGAAATAATTTTTTGCCGGAAACGCCTAGTTTCGGAGAAAAAAAAAGTTATAACAATTTTTTTTCACATCGCTCGCTTCGCTTGGTCCCTGCGCGAATTATGGCCATCGGGCAGCCGTATACTCGATTTGGTGGTCTGTGGAGTCTCCTGCGCTGCGAATGTTTTTTTCGAAACATTACACAGAAACAACGAAACATTGGGGCGTGGCCATACACTTTTGTATGATAGATAACAAATGTTTTTGTGTAATGTTTCGAAAAAACATGCGCAGGAGACGCGGCTTAAGTTACTCTGTGGACAGGGTGCTCCATAGCGAGCGAATGAGGTTGGCGGCATATTTCCAAAGTCTAGTATGCGACTTGCTCTGATTGGTGAAGAGACGAGTCTGGCTCCGCCTCCAGCACCCCGAGCGAACCTACTGAATCCGATATTCGTTTGGTCGCATATGTACTTTGGTCGCATATGTACTCTCGGCCATGGGTTCGTGTCCCTTTTGTCAAAATTTTTTTGTTTTACTTTTTGTAAAGCAATGTTAGTGTGTTAAAATTAGGTTTATAACCACCTAAGAAAACTTTATATTTCCCGCCAAAGTTGAGAACGAACAATCAGAGCAACTCGCATACTAGACTTTGGAAATATCGCTCTATTACAGGTGAAGAGAGCTACGCCACACTTTTGATGAAATTGAGTTATCAAGACCACCATACTCAGGTTGAAATGGAGAACTTGGTGGTGAAGAGATCTAAGTTATAGCTACAAAATTGTAGGCTCTAGACTCAGGTGTGAAAGGAGGTTAGTTAAAGCACAGTACAGCAATTATGTTGGTGAATAGATGTTAAACTGCTTAGATTTGTTCACCACTATTTAGCGTCGCATGATACAGTCATAAAATCTTTGGTGGTGAACAGAGGTTACCGTATATAATCTTGCAGACAAGGTAGCCTCTAACTATATAAGGTCTTTCAAAATTAGTTAATAGTACGCAGTGGGGGGGAGGGGGGAGGGGGGGGGGGGTTCTGTATCGGAAATAGATCACTTTGAAGAACAAAGAATTTTTTTTTTACAAAAAAAATATTTTTTGATGTAAAATGTAAAAAAAATATTTTCTTAATCGTTTCAGTTTCATGCCAGGAACAAAAAAGTCTTTCAACACATAGATCTCTTTCTTTCAGAAATTGTGAAAAACCACAATTTTAGTTTTGTTAGTATGGAATAGAAAGAATTTGATTTTTTTTACCAACTTACACGTGAAACATCATAACAGTAATGAAGACTTTTTCGTTACTGTTATGAAACTGAATCGATTAAGCTATAAAAATCAACCACCTATTGTTTTATTTAAATACATAAAAAAATATGTTACATAAAAAAAAGCTAAGACCGCCGTACATAGTGAAAGAAATGCATTACAAGGAGTTGGAGACTAGGCGAGCCGCCTGCGCGCGCGCTGCGCGAAGAGAGTCGCGCGCGCGCGCGGCAGAGCGCGGTTCGGCCGCCATGATGTAGTCCGCCGACAGCTCGGCGAGGCGCGTGCGCGTCACAGCGCCGCCGCAGCTCCACGACGCTCCGCTCACCTCAGCCTGCGTGATTGCGGAGGCTCTCTCGTCGTCGCGGTTATGGAGGGCGAGGGAATTCAGCGAAGTTAATAATGAAACGCAAGAGCGAACTTACAGTACGTTGGTTTAATTCGCCATCTTGCCAGAGAGAGAGAACAGGATACATAGACATTAGACAGAGCACAGGATACA
The DNA here is from genome assembly GCA_946902875.1 of Nematopogon swammerdamellus. NCBI lineage: Eukaryota > Metazoa > Arthropoda > Insecta > Lepidoptera > Adelidae > Nematopogon > Nematopogon swammerdamellus. Next base: position 23,569,536 of record OX336341.1, on the reverse strand, counting down.
TAGACATTAGACAGAGCACAGGATACATAGACAATGAAGATGCACATTGTTAAGGCCCCTCGCCACAATTTGTCCAGAGTTTCTTGATTTCAAGTCCTATAGTCAGAAGCTAATTACAAATAAAACATATAAACTGGATGATGGGGGAAACATGAAGTGGCTTGAAGCAAAGTGGCTCCAATACCGGAAAGAGAACAGTTTGTGTATTTACTATAAAACGCAACTGAGCCAACCAGAATTTAGAACACTTTCTATACGACGATCTACTCGAAAAGATAATGTACCAGTTGAAGTAAGTGATCTTTAGAATGACCAACTACAGATTGATAAAAAAAACACAAAGACCTCCAAACACTCTGCACGACAGGAACTATTCCATCAACATATCATGAATTTTACATGAAAACTTTAAAGTCTTCAAACGAAGATGAACCTGAGCCGGAAGATTAAGATTGATTCGTTCCGTTAGATTAGTTTTTTTACTCTTAATCCCGTGTTTTTCCAAATGTATTTTATTACTATTGATTAAAATTTTAGCAATAACAGTACTTTGATTTAATAAACATAACCTTAATTTGTCAATCAATGATAACTCTTTCCACCAAATATATTAATCCAAATGAATACAACAAACATAATAGTGGTGAACAGATAAAGTATCTGTATTATCGTAATTTTTTTTCAGTTGTAGTGAAAAGAGCTATATGAAATATTCTCAAATAACTGTAAAACTACTAAATATTTATACTTAATTTAAAAACCATCTTTAGAAGACATTAATGGCTTACTATCCTGAAAATTTGATGATAATTTAATTAAAAATGGAGGAGATATGACAAACACAAAAGGAAAAATGTGACACTTTAAATAACAGTAAATGTAACAGTTTAAATGCTATTATCCAAATCTCGAAAGTAGGCTTGTGTGGCGTAGCTCTCTTCACCTCTAATAGAGCGATATGCCGCCCGGCGCGGCAAAGCGGGGCGGCGGCGCGGCGGGACACGCATCCAGAATTACAGGTAAATATTTTTTCTTTTATTGGAGGTATTCTCGTTTTGCACTATGGCAATGTGACTACGGGCTCGGGCTGGCGGCGTGGCGGCGCTGGCTGACGCCATCTTGCTAATTAATTGCCTGCGAAGAGATTCTGAGCGTGTCATAGCGTTGTACTGTGCATGTGCAATGCTGTAATGCAGTGTGGTGTGTTTACCAAAGAGTTTGGATAGCCCCCGCTCCCTGCGACGCTGCGAGAGCGGCCGCGCCGCGCCCCGGCGCGAGAGCGGCCGGCGCGGCGCATTACAATGTCGGTGTCGTTTACGGTACGGAATATTATATTATTTTGTGTGTTTTTTGGTTTGCTTGTGTGAAGACGGTACGCATACTCAACGCATGCTCAGTGGAGAGCGGTAAAATCGCACGATATGCTGAAACATGGCTTCCACCACCCCGCAAACATAAGTTTTGCGGAATTTGCTGGGTGAATACCACTGGCGAAGGACTCCATCGGGCTAAGAGGGACCCCTTCGCAAGTCTCCTGAAAGCTGATTTGACTATTTATGTATTGTGACGATTCAGTGTCTAGTGTAGTTTTATTTTTGTATGAAACATTTATTTTGTATGGAAAATCTGTTTCTATATTATTTGTTTTCTCGGAAACTAACGTCTCCGGCAAACAATTATTTCAATTAAATTCGTCTTTTAACTCAGCCTACCTACACATTAAGCACAAGTAGGTATATTATATTATCATGGTTGGTATTCAGGAAGTTGACTTACACCTGAGCGCAGCTTGTAACTTTATGACAATGAATTTGTTGGCGACAGACACAATAATATTAAGAAATCTGCGAAATTAATCAGGCTAGAACTATAGTTACATATTACCTGGGCCCAGGTAATTCATATAGGTAGGTAGAAAAATAGAGTAAGTTAGAATGTAAATTATAGGAAATATATGTTAGTCTGCCAATCAAAGTTGAAACTGGGGTCAGGATACAGGTATCTACCGCACACACGATGACGAGAGTATAAACATATAGAGCATTGTATCCCAAAATAGATTTGTTATGAAGAAACACTAAGTCAAGGTTAGGGACCGCTCGACTAGGAGACGCGAGCTGCGATGGAACAATGGGGTTAATTATTGGCGGGTGCGAGGTCATACGCGTGGTGACGACTCTCGTGCCGGCCCGGACGCATATTGTAAACATTAGCTGCCCCAGAGACGAACATAGTTTAATTAGGCAGTCCCATTCAGACAGCTCCTCAGAACGGACCGACGACGGTGGAGAAGCTCTCGAACTCCCGAAACGTACATGACAGTGACGCTCCAGTGAAAATAACGATTAGAATAGAACCGAGAATAGAACCAAATAAAACATAGTGACAGTTGTGTGCAGACGACCGGAAACAACGTTAGAACATACTCGTGATACCTATCGTGAATTGGTAGTGACACCGAACTATTTATAGTGACAACTAGTGACAAGTGACAACTCAAGCGAATACTTGTTACCTGGCCTTGGGACTAAGATTGGTGGCGGGGCAACCCGTATGCTAGTTTAATTTGTCTCCACAAACTTCCCCAAACATGATTAGTTTGAGAACAAAGAACAGTGCTTAATAAATAATGCATAAATAGTAAAACAGTAACAAGTGATTTGGTTTTAAAGAACCATTGTCAAGTTGACGGGTGCACAGGAGACGATTGACACTCCCACGATGAACAGTCGAACTGTAGATTGAGTCACGGTTTCGCCGGAGGAGACCGAACCGGCAAAGGGTGAACGCTGACAGCGAATAGGTGAACCTTTATAAGTGTGAACTCTGGCGAATAGGTGAACTTATAAATGGGTGAACTTTTGTCAGTGAGTAAATGAAATGAATCCCTGAACAGTGCTTTTTAACAGAATTGGCCGTGCAAATAATACGTAGTAATAATTTATTGTATTTATTTTCAGTGTGAGTACTTGAGTGCGTTCGCTGGCCTGGCCATTCGATTACAGGAACTGCCATCTAATAATGAGCATACATCGGAATCCGCGGGGCACGAATGATTCAAGGTTGTTTAGTGATGGGACAATGTATCCACAAAAATCGAAAATCGATCGTTATTTTAGAATAATATGAAATAATGTCGATTATTAAAACTAAGAGTATTTCTATAGAAAATAAGATATAATAAACAAATGTTGTATTTACTTTGTAGGTACAATACGAATCTGTTCAAACCACAATATTAGTTTTATTAGTATGGAATAGAAAGAATTTGATTTTTTTTACCAACTTACACGTGTTACATCATAATGATATTGAAGACTTTTTTGTTACTGTTATGAAACTGAATCGATTAGGCTATAAAAATCAACCACCTATTTTTTATTTAAATACATAAAAAGATATTTTACATAAAAAAAAAAGCCCAAGGTCCAAAAATATTTATATAGGTTTTACTCCCTATATGATACAGAACCCCCCCTTAGCGTACTATTAACTAATTTTGAAAGACCTTATTTAATCTTACAAGTGTAACAGTATTGCAAATAATAATTAAACATGCTTTTTTCTAGGTGCTACCAGGTCAGGCGCACTCCGCACTTTAGGTATGAAGCTACAAGTACATCGGCGGGCCCGGCTTGACAAGCCAATTCAATGAAACGTGCCGAGTCAGAAGAGATAGAGTTACTCGTTACAAAGAGAAGCGTGTTGTAGGTGAATATAATTTTAGGCAAGCAGCGTTGTGCGAGCTGAATTGCACTTTATTGCGTCGTTGCAAGAGTAGCTATTTATTTATGTGTCTTTGTAGAGTGATCCTTCTGTACATTAGTTTAGTACTATTAATATATTCTGTGGTGTTACAAAAAAATAGGTAAAAAAACTTTTAAGTTAAACGGTTTTATTAAAAATAAAAAACTAGAAAAAAAACAGCTATACAAAAACTAGAAAATAATAAGGACACAAACCCGGGCCTTCTTAAGATTTTACGTCTGGGTAAGAAATCGTGCAATACTAGCGTTCTGTCTTCTCATGTCGGATGCCAAAGGGCACATTGTGTCGCTGCGTCAGCGGAATAAGTAATAAATTGAGACTTTTAACAGACTAATACAAAAACGTGGGGCGCATGTTATTTATTACGCATATTATACGCCCCACGTTTTTATATTAGTCTGTTAAAAGTCTCAATTTATTACTTATTCCGCTGACGCAGCGACACAATGTGTCCTTTGGCATCCGACATGAGAAGACAGCACGCTAGTATTGCACGATTTCTTACCCAGACGCATCCCAGACGTAAAATCTTAAGAAGGCCCAGGCTTGTGTCCTTATTATTTTCTAGTTTTTTGTACAGCTGTTTTTTTTCTAGTTTTTTATTTTTAATAAAACCGTTTAACTTAAAATTTTTTTACCTATTTTTTTATTTACACGTTTTTAGTTTTATTTTTGGCTCGTATCATTCATTACGTAAACTCGTCATCCTTTCCAACTCTCTCATTGCATCTTTGTTACTCGGTTTCTTACCTGTCAATTACTCACAATAAAGCTCCTCAATACATATCCCTTCTAAAGACTTTACGCGACTCAATGCAACATTCGCTTAACCCTACTCAAATAGTCTGGAGCCCAAATACACGACAGCACGGTCAACAGTACTGCCCTGCATTTTATGGACAGTGGAGGCCCATGACAAAATTATCGGTAACATCCGTCTCTCAGCTGTTCCATAATTAAACTTTGCTGGAAACTGTATGGCTTTAGGATGGATGAGGTGTCCGCCGTCTCTTTCAAAATCAATTTGAACAGATGTATGTCTGTTTCATACTTTTGCGTTCGGCAAGTATGTGACACTCGTCCAAACAAACCAAATGAGCCCAACCTCGAGGGTGTTACTAGTAACGGTTGAAGAGTTCCACTGTACACCTCTTGACTCCATCATCAGACCCTTGTCACCAAGTGTATTGGTAGAAGTAAGAGACACTCGTCCAAACCAACCATATGAGCCCAAACTCGAGGGGGTTACTAGTAACCGTTGAAGAGTTCCACTGTACACCTCCTGACTCCATCATCAGACCCTCGTCATCAAGTGTATTGGTAGAAGTATGGGACACTCGTCCAAACCAACCATATGAGCCCAAACTCGAGGGGGTTAATAGTAACGGTTGAAGAGTTCCACTGTACACCTCCTGACTCCATCATCAGACCCTCGTCACCAAGTGTATTGGTTAGAACCGCCCTCGAGTTTGGGCTCATTTGGTTGGTTTGGACGAGTGTCCCATACTTCTACCAATACACTTGGTGACGAGGGTCTGATGATGGAATCAAGACGTGTACAGTGAAACTCTTCAACCGTTACTAGTAACCCCCTCGAGTTTAGGCTTATTTGATTGGTTTGGACGAGTGTCCCATAGTTCTACCAATACACTTGGTGACGAGGGTCTGATGATGGAGGTGTACAGTGGAACTCTTCAACCGTTACTAGTAACCCCCTCGAGTTTGGGCTCATATGGTTGGTTTGGACGAGTGTCCCTTACTTCTACCAATACACTTGGTGACGAGGGTCTGATGATGGAGTCAGGAGGTGTACAGTGGAACTCTTCAACCGTTACTAGTAACCCCCTCGAGTTTGGGCTCATATGTTTGGTTTGGACGAGTATCCCATACTTCTACCAATACACTTGGTGACGAGGGTCTGATGATGGAGTCAGAAGGTGTACAGTGGAACTCTTCAACCGTTACTAGTAACCCCCTCGAGTTTGGGCTCATTTGGTTGGTTTGGACGAGTGTCCCATACTTCTACCAATACACTTGGTGACAAAGGTCTGATGATGGAGTCAGAAGGTGTACAGTGGAACTCTTCAACCGTTACTAGTAACCCCCTCGAGTTTGGGCTCATTTGGTTTGTTTGGACGAGTGTCCCATACTTCTACCAATACACTTGGTGTCGAGGGTCTGATGATGGAGTCAGGAGGTGTACAGTGGAACTCTTCAACCGTTACTAGTAACCCCTTCGAGTTTGGGCTCATATGGTTGGTTTGGACGAGTGTCCCATACTTCTACCAATACACTTGGTGACGAGGGTCTGATGATTAAGTCAGGAGGTGCACAGTGGAACTTTTCAACCGTTACTAGTAACCCCCTCGAGTTTGGGCTCATTTGGTTTGTTTGGATGAGTGTCCCATACTTTTTCCAATACACTTGGTGACGAGGGTCTGATGATGGAGTCAGGAGGTGTACAGTGGAACTCTTCAACCGTTACTAGTAACCCCCTCGAGTTTGGGCTCATTTGGTTTGTTTGGACGAGTGTCCCATACTTCTACCAATACACTTGGTGTCGAGGGTCTGATGATGGAGTCAGGAGGTGTACAGTGGAACTCTTCAACCGTTACTAGTAACACCTTCGAGTTTGGGCTCATTTGGTTGGTTTGGACGAGTGTCCCATACTTCTCCCAATACACTTGGTGACAAGGGTCTGATGATGGGGTCAGGAGGTGTACAGTGGAACTCTTCAACCGTTACTAGTAACCCCCTCGAGTTTGGGCTCTTTTGGTTGGTTTGGACGAGTGTCCCATACTTCTATCAATACTCTTGGTGACGAGGGTCTGATGATGGAGTCAGGAGGTGTACAGTGGAACTCTTCAACCGTTACTAGTAACCCCTCGGGTTTGGGCTCATTTGGTTTGTTTGGACGAGTGTCCCATACTTCTACCAATACACTTAGTGACGAGGGTCTGATGATGGAGTCAGGAGGTGCACAGTGGAACTCTTCAACTGTTACTAGTAACCCCCTCGAGTTTGGGCTCATTTGGTTGGTTTGGACGAGTGTGCCATACTTCTCCCAATACACTTGGTGACGAGGGTCTGATGATGGAGTCAGGAGGTGTACAGTAGAACTCTTCAACCGTTACTAGTAACCCCCTCGACTTTGGGCTCGTTTGGTTGGTTTGGACGAGTGTCCCATACTTCTACCAATACACTTGATGGCGAGGGTCTAATGATGGATTCAGGAGGTGGACAGTGGAACTCTTCAACTGTTACTAGCAACCCCCTCGAATTTTGGCTCATTTGGTTGGTTTGGACGAGTGTCCCATACTTCTACCAATACACTTGGTGACGAGGATCTGATTATGGAGGCAGGAGGTGGACTTTTGAACTTAAATAAAACAAAAATAAGGATCAGGATATTTGTTTGAATCCACCCAAGTTAAGGTTTCTGTATTGTCCCGAGAACTGTGTGGCGTTAGGTTGGCTAAAAATGATACGTTGTTAGCGATACACCACCCAAGTCAACGTCTGAAACGTGCCGAGGACTGTGTGGCATTATGGTGGATAAAAATTATACGTCGTTAGCGTTTCAACTTCAAGGCTGGCCACATCTTGTTGTATGAGAGCCTTGCGCCACTACATGGACCTCAGGGAGGGGGTTGTCTGTTATTGGTCTAATACTCGTGGGAACAACATTAAAGAAAAAAATTATAAAAAAAATCAAACTACAAACGAGTAAATAAAAAAATAGGTAAAAAAACTTTTAAGTTAAACGGTTTTATTAAAAAAAAAACAGCTGTACAAAAAATTAGAAAAAAATCAGCTATACAAAAACTAGAAAATAATAAGGACACAAACCCGGGCCTTCTTAAGATTTTACGTCTGGGTAAGAAATCGTCAATACTAGCGTGCTGTCTTCTCATGTCGGATGCCAAAGGGCACTTTGTGTCGCTGCGTCAGCGGAATAAGTAATAAATTGAGACTTTTAACAGACTAATATAAAAACGTGGGGCGTATAATATACGTAATAACATGCGCCCCACGTTTTTATATTAGTCTGTTAAAAGTCTCAATTTATTGCTTATTCCGCTGACGCAGCGACACAAAGTGCCCTTTGGCATCCGACATGAGAAGACAGCACGCTAGTATTGACGATTTCTTACCCAGACGTAAAATCTTAAGAAGGCCCGGGTTTGTGTCCTTATTATTTTCTAGTTTTTGTATAGCTGATTTTTTTCAAATTTTTTGTACAGCTGTTTTTTTTTTAATAAAACCGTTTAACTTAAAAGTTTTTTTACCTATTTTTATCCATGTTAATGAAACAGATGTAAAGTCTGTTTATATATGTATTTTTACAGTTTTTATTTTAGATAACACTCACAGTACTTGCTGTCGGTTTATTCTTCACTAATTAATGTTTTTTGTACATTAAGAACTGTTTAAATAACACTTTTACTAAAATTTCGTTTCGGTTGAAATATTTCATTGCGTATCTTAGGAGCGCCATCTGTTGACCTGTTGATATGAAGTCTTCTAGGTAACTCTGAAGTGGGTCAGGATTCGATTTATCACAAAATATTCACAATTACAAATACAGAATCCTTTCAACCTAACTATGCCAGCTAAAAACCCCCGACGCTTAAAAAGTCAAAAATAATTTCCGTTTACTTACTTAAAGGAGTAGGTGGCCCGCTAAGTAAATTCCCGGCAAGCTCTGAGTTTTTATATTTTATTTACTTAGTTGTCCCCCGACTCCTTTAAGTAAACGGAAATTATTTTTCACTTTATAAGGGTCGGGGGTTTTTTTTAAATTTGTAATTAACTTTTATTTCAAGCTTTTTTTTTTAAAAACCGCATGCAAATTGGTCCACTTTTTAAGATAATTATTTTTTTTATTACTTAATGACTTTATTATTTGACTACAAACCTAGCTAACAACCATCCCGATTAAACCAGCTTTCCAATAAAAAAACCGCATCCAAATCGGTCCATCCGTTTGGGAGCTACGATGCCACAGACAGACACACCCATGCACACAGACGTTAAACTTATATATAACACCCCTTTTTTTCGTCGGGAGTTAAAAATGGGCCAAAACTGAATGTTAGGAGGTAACCCATCAGGAGGGCAGGGCTATTCGCAGGTACGCAAAACATAAATTATTAACTAAAAACTCGTAGGTTTGCCAAACAGAGGTTATAAAATAAGAACTGGGAGTGTCTTATTTGATTTCCTGCGAATAGATCTACCAGGCGGGAAAGTGCTATTCGCAGGTATGAGGTATTCGTAGGTACGAACTGCACTATGCGAGTTGGTTTAAAAAAAAGCCTCAGGTGCACTCCGGGAGTGCGGGCAGAAGTGAAAGCAACACCGTAAAATTGCTTAAAAAAAAAAAGTTTAAGTTTTAAGTTTATTTATAAAGGTTTAAAAAAAATAAAGAAAAAATTAATGAAAAAAAAAATAAAAAATAAATTATTAAAAAAAAAAATGAAAAAAAAATATTAATAAAAAAAAATTAATGTTAAATTTAGTAGAACGGACAGACATGCATTTGTCACGGAACCCTTCATTCATTTTGCAGAACTTAGTAGAATGGACAGACATAAACGTGTTACCGAACCCTACTTAACAGTTGCACTCTGGGCGTGCCGGCAGATCCCGTGCCACTCTAACTTAACTCTTAATGCAATGTCTTAAGGTTTCATTTTAAAAATGACGCTGACGCGACACCGCGACCGAGTTATACATTTTTCCCCCATACAAAAAGTGCCCAGCGCCGCTAAAGAAGTTTCACTTCAAAAAAAATAAACAGGGTTAAATTACAGAAGATGCGTCGCTACGCGACACTTCCAACCCATCTACATTAAAAGCTAATTTTATTTCTGTTATGCCGATATTTTGAAGTATTGGTAGAAATTCCAATAATATTTTTTTCAAGTCCTAGATGTATGTTTGTCTTTCAACCCTTCTATAGATTTGATGTTTACTTAAAATATACATTTTTAATCCCCAAAGAAAAATGTCTGCTGTGGAATTGTAGCTCCCAACAGATTGGCCGATTTGGATCCGGTTTTTTTTTATTAGAAAGCTGGTTTAACCGGGATGTTTATTAGGTGTACACAATTAGAAATCAAGTAATTATGAAGTAGTCAAAAGATTACATCTCAAGGATGAACCAAATTGGATGCGGTTGTTAAAAATTTTTTTTTAAACTTTGGCATAAAAGTTTAATTTAAAAAAATAGGTAAAAAAACTTTTAAGTTAAACGGTTTTATTAAAAATAAAAAACTAGAAAAAAAACAGCTGTACAAAAAACTAGAAAATAATAAGGACACAAGCTTGGGCCTTCTTAAGATTTTACGTCTGGGTAAGAAATCGTGCAATACTAGCGTGCTGTCTTCTCATGTCGGATGCCAAAGGGCACATTGTGTCGCTGCGTCAGCGGAATAAGTAATAAATTGAGACTTTTAACAGACTCATATAAAAACGTGGGGCGTATAATATGCGTAATAAATAACATGCGCCCCACGTTTTTATATTAGTCTGTTAAAAGTCTCAATTTATTACTTATTCTGCTGACGCAGCGACACAATGTGCCCTTTGGCATCCGACATGAGAAGACAGCACGCTAGTATTGCACGATTTCTTACCCAGACGTAAAATCTTAAGAAGGCCCAGGCTTGTCCTTATTATTTTCTAGTTTTTTGTACAGCTGTTTTTTTTTTCTAGTTTTTTATTTTTAATAAAACCGTTTAACTTAAAAGTTTTTTTACCTATTTTTTTAAATTAAACTTTTATGCCAAAGTTTAAAAAAAAAATTTTTAACAACCGCATCCAAGTTGGTTCATCCTTGAGATGTAATCTTTTGACTACTTCATAATTACTTGATTTCTAATTGTGTACACCTAATAAACATCCCGGTTAAACCAGCTTTCTAATAAAAAAAAAACCGGATCCAAATCGGCCAATCTGTTGGGAGCTACAATTCCACAGCAGACACAGTTACACACGTTAAACTTATAACACCCCTCCTTTTTCTTTGGGTATTAAAAATGTATATTTTAAGTAAACATCAAATCTATAGAAGGGTTGAAAGACAAACATACATCTAGGACTTGAAAAAAATATTATTGGGATTTCTACCAATACTTCAAAATATCGGCATAACAGAAATAAAATTAGCTTTTAATGTAGATGGGTTGGAAGTGTCGCGTAGCGACGCATCTTCTGTAATTTAACCCTGTTTATTTTTTTTGAAGTGAAACTTCTTTAGCGGCGCTGGGCACTTTTTGTATGGGGGAAAAATGTATAACTCGGTCGCGGTGTCGCGTCAGCGTCATTTTTAAAATGAAACCTTAAGACATTGCATTAAGAGTTAAGTTAGAGTGGCACGGGATCTGCCGGCACGCCCAGAGTGCAACTGTTAAGTAGGGTTCGGTAACACGTTTATGTCTGTCCATTCTACTAAGTTCTGCAAAATGAATGAAGGGTTCCGTGACAAATCCATGTCTGTCTGTTCTACTAAATTTTTCAATTTTCAACCAAGGTCCTCCGACGGTTATTTTATAATAAAAGTAGGGTTCCGTAACACGTTTATGTCTGTCCATTATACTAAGTTCTGCAAAATGAATGTAGGGTTCCGTAACAAATGCATGTCTGTCCGTTCTACTAAATTTAACATAAATTTTTTTTTATAAATTTTTTTTTTTCATTTTTTTTTTAATAATTTTTTTTTATTTTTTTTTTCATTAATTTTTTTTTTATTTTTTTTAAACCTTTATAAATAAATTTAAAACTTAAACTTTTTTTTTTTTAAGCAATTTTACGGTGTTGCTTTCACTTCTGCCCGCACTCCCGGAGTGCACCTGAGGCTTTTTTTTAAACCAACTCGCATAGTGCAGTTCGTACCTACGAATACCTCATACCTGCGAATAGCACTTTCCCGCCTGGTAGATCTATTCGCAGGAAATCAAATAAGACACTCCCAGTTCTTATTTTATAACCTCTGTTTGGCAAACCTACGAGTTTTTAGTTAATAATTTATGTTTTGCGTACCTGCGAATAGCCCTGCCCTCCTGATGGGTTACCTCCTAACATTCAGTTTTGGCCCATTTTTAACTCCCGACGAAAAAAAGGGGTGTTATATATAAGTTTAACGTCTGTGTGCATTGGTGTGTCTGTCTGTGGCATCGTAGCTCCCAAACGGATGGACCGATTTGGATGCGGTTTTTTTATTGGAAAGCTGGTTTAATCGGGATGGTTGTTAGCTAGGTTTGTAGTCAAATAATAAAGTCATTAAGTAATAAAAAAAATAATTATCTTAAAAAGTGGACCAATTTGCATGCGGTTTTTAAAAAAAAAAGCTTGAAATAAAAGTTAATTACAAATTTAAAAAAACCCCCGACCCTTATAAACTGAAAAATAATTTCCGTTTACTTAAAGGAGTCGGGGGACAACTAAGTAAATAAAATATAAAAACTCAGAGCTTGCCGGGAATTTACTTAGCGGGCCACCTACTCCTTTAAGTAAGTAAACGGAAATTATTTTTGACTTTTTAAGGGTCGGGGGTTTTTAGCTGGCATAGTTAGGTTGAAAGGATTCTGTATTTGTAATTGTGAATATTTTGTGATAAATCGAACCCTGACCCACTTCAGAGTTACCTAGAAGACTTCATATCAACAGGTCAACAGATAGCGCTCCTAAGATACGCAATGAAATATTTCAACCGAAACGAAATTTTAGTAAAAAGTGTTATTTAAACAGTTCTTAATGTACAAAAAACATTAATTAGTGAAGAATAAACCGACAGCAAGTACTGTGAGTGTTATCTAAAATAAAAACTGTAAAAATACATATATAAACAGACTTTACATCTGTTTCATTAACATGGATAAAAATAGGTAAAAAAACTTTTAAGTTAAACGGTTTTATTAAAAAAAAAACAGCTGTACAAAAAATTTTAAAAAAATCAGCTATACAAAAACTAGAAAATAATAAGGACACAAACCCGGGCCTTCTTAAGATTTTACGTCTGGGTAAGAAATCGTCAATACTAGCGTGCTGTCTTCTCATGTCGGATGCCAAAGGGCACTTTGTGTCGCTGCGTCAGCGGAATAAGCAATAAATTGAGACTTTTAACAGACTAATATAAAAACGTGGGGCGCATGTTATTACGTATATTATACGCCCCACGTTTTTATATTAGTCTGTTAAAAGTCTCAATTTATTACTTATTCCGCTGACGCAGCGACACAAAGTGCCCTTTGGCATCCGACATGAGAAGACAGCACGCTAGTATTGACGATTTCTTACCCAGACGTAAAATCTTAAGAAGGCCCGGGTTTGTGTCCTTATTATTTTCTAGTTTTTGTATAGCTGATTTTTTTCTAATTTTTTGTACAGCTGTTTTTTTTTTAATAAAACCATTTAACTTAAAAGTTTTTTTACCTATTTTTTTATTTACTCGTTTGTAGTTTGATTTTTTTTATAATTTTTTTCTTTAATGTTGTTCCCACGAGTATTAGACCAATAACAGACAACCCCCTCCCTGAGGTCCATGTAGTGGCGCAAGGCTCTCATACAACTAGATGTGGCCAGCCTTGAAGTTGAAACGCTAACGACGTATAATTTTTATCCACCATAATGCCACACAGTCCTCGGCACGTTTCAAACGTTGACTTGGGTGGTGTATCGCTAACAACGTATCATTTTTAGCCAACCTAACGCCACACAGTTCTCGGGACAATACAGAAACCTTAACTTGGGTGGATTCAAACAAATATCCTGATCCTTATTTTTGTTTTATTTAAGTTCAAAAGTCCACCTCCTGCCTCCATAATCAGATCCTCGTCACCAAGTGTATTGGTAGAAGTATGGGCCACTCGTCCAAACCAACCAAATGAGCCCAAATTCGAGGGGGTTGCTAGTAACAGTTGAAGAGTTCCACTGTCCACCTCCTGAATCCATCATTAGACCCTCGCCACCAAGTGTATTGGTAGAAGTATGGGACACTCGTCCAAACCAACCAAACGAGCCCAAAGTCGAGGGGGTTACTAGTAACGGTTGAAGAGTTCAACTGTACACCTCCTGACTCCATCATCAGACCCTCGTCACCAAGTGTTTTGGGAGAAGTATGGCACACTCGTCCAAACCAACCAAATGAGCCCAAACTCGAGGGGGTTACTAGTAACAGTTGAAGAGTTCCACTGTGCACCTCCTGACTCCATCATCAGACCCTCGTCACTAAGTGTATTGGTAGAAGTATGGGACACTCGTCCAAACAAACCAAATGAGCCCAAACCCGAGGGGTTACTAGTAACGGTTGAAGAGTTCCACTGTACACCTCCTGACTCCATCATCAGACCCTCGTCACCAAAAGTATTGATAGAAGTATGGGACACTCGTCCAAACCAACCAAATGAGCCCAAACTCGAGGGGGTTACTAGTAACAGTTGAAGAGTTCCACTGTGCACCTCCTGACTCCATCAACAGACCCTCGTCACCAAGTGAATTGGTAGAAGTATGAGACACTCGTCCAAACCAACCAAATGAGCCCAAACTCGAGGGGGTTACTAGTCACAGTTGAAGAGTTACACTGTGCACATCCTGACTCCATCATCAGACCCTCGTCACCAAGTGTATTGGTAGAAGTATGGGACACTCGTCCAAACAAACCAAATGAGCCCAAACTCGAGGGGGTTACTCTACGCCTGATATTGTGAATCTCGTAGCATTGCTCCCTCTATTTCACTTCCCAGTTGAAGTAGGTATTCCACACTATCGACGGGCCGGATCGGTCGTAGGTATTTGAACGTGTCAGGTGATATGTGTGAAATTATAATGTTCACTAGTTCTGATTCCGTAAAACCGCAGTCCAGCGCTCTCGAGGTAGACTTCACCTTCTGCACGAATTCTCTTAATGTCTCGTTTTGCTTTTGAAACCTGAATATTAGTTCTTGTTTTAACGTTTCTCTATGAATCGGACTGAGATAATTTAAAAGAGCCCTTTTAATGTTGTCCCATTCCGTGTACGCACAGTCTAACCGATCGAACCACCATGAACTCAGCGGTTCTCGTAATTTTAGCATTATCAGCGGAATCAGTCTGTCGGCGCGTACTAAATTTAATTTAAATATTCTTTCCAGTTGTATTATAAATTCTATAAATTTATTTGCATCAGTCCCGTCGCAAAATCCGATTACTTCTATCATCTGTTTTGCTATTTTGAAATTTTCCTTCTCCAGATAGTCATTGCATTGCACGGTCGCGCCACTGCTCTCGGCGGCGCGCGCGGGGCGTGGCGTGGGAGCGGCCGGTGTCGCGTCGGCGCCGCCGCCGCCGCTAGCGCTCGCACCGGAGCCGCTGGCGCGCGGGCTCGCGTATGACGTATTCTCTTTCTTAGTTTCGAAACCAGCTATTCTTTCCTCCACCGACGTGATACGTTCGAGAACACCGCGCATTATATCGTTTTGCGTAGATATTCGCGATGTTAGTCGCCCTACTACGTCTACGAGGTCCGGCTGACTATTTATTGCACTACCGATCGGGCCCTCGTTTTGTTCCATTCTAAAATACCTAATGAGATTTCGATCGACACATTAGCAGCTAATTACCTAGGTGAATGTTCCTAATAGTACTAAGTGAATGAGTAGCGGTAGTAGGCACTTTATTTTATTTTATTTTTAGCGCCTCCACCAATTGTAACGTGTACTTAGCGCAGGGAGAGAAAAGGTAGGTAATTTGCTCACTCACCGAACGAAGTAGGTCTCCAGAATCCTCGCAGACGGCCGGATGTGCACCACCGCAGGGACTGCAGAGCCGGCGTGCTCTGCAGCGTCCGACTCCACACGACTTAACTTATACTTATCACTATAAACGTCACTGTCGCAATCACGCTAACTAACACATACACTCCTGTCCGTAACTCCCTTCCAACCCTTATAAAATCCCTTATTTCGTTCCTTCCGTGCTCGACGTGGCTCGCGCTCGCGTGGTCGTTCGTTAACTCCCGCCGTACAGTTTTTTCCCTTCGTCTACGTCTCTTCTTTCGAAGCTACCCGCACGGCGAGCAAACTAGGTATCGTAGCGGAATATTGGTAGGAGTAGGGATACGCTAAGTACACAGTTATATAATGGTTGAAGAGTTCCACTGTACAACTCCTGACTCCATCATCAGACCCTCGTCACCAAGTGTATTGATAGAAGTATGGGACACTCGTCCAAACCAACCAAAAGAGCCCAAACTCGAGGGGGTTACTAGTAACGGTTGAAGAGTTCCACTGTACACCTCCTGACCCCATCATCAGACCCTCGTCACCAAGTGTATTGACAGAAGTATGGGACACTCGTCCAAACCAACCAAATGAGCCCAAACTCGAGGGGGTTACTAGTAACAGTTGAAGAGTTCCACTGTACACCTCCTGACTCCATCATCAGACCCTCGTCACCAAGTGTATTGGAAAAAGTATGGGACACTCATCCAAACAAACCAAATGAGCCCAAACTCGAGGGGGTTACTAGTAATGGTTGAAAAGTTCCACTGTGCACCTCCTGACTTAATCATCAGACCCTCGTCACCAAGTGTATTGGTAGAAGTATGGGACACTCGTCCAAACCAACCATATGAGCCCAAACTCGAAGGGGTTACTAGTAACGGTTGAAGAGTTCCACTGTACACCTCCTGACTCCATCATCAGACCCTCGATACCAAGTGTATTGGTAGAAGTATGGGACACTCGTCCAAACAAACCAAATGAGCCCAAACTCGAGGGGCTTACTAGTAACGGTTGAAGAGTTCCACTGTACACCTTCTGACTCCATCATCAGACCTTTGTCACCAAGTGTATTGGTAGAAGTATGGGACACTCGTCCAAACCAACCAAATGAGCCCAAACTCGAGGGGGTTACTAGTAACGGTTGAAGAGTTCTACTGTACACCTCCTGACTCCATCATCAGACCCTCGTCACCAAGTGTATTGGTAGAAGTATGGGATACTCGTCCAAACCAAACATATGAGCCCAAACTCGAGGGGGTTACTAGTAACGGTTGAAGAGTTCCACTGTACACCTCCTGACTCCATCATCAGACCCTCGTCAACAAGTGTATTGGTAGAAGTATGGGACACTCGTCCAAACCAACCAAATGAGCCCAAACTCGATGGGGTTACTAGTAACGGTTGAAGAGTTCCACTGTCCACCTCCTGACTCCATCATCAGACCCTCGTCACCAAGTGTATTGGTAGAAGTATGGGACACTCGTCCAAACCAACCAAAAGAGCCCAAACTCGAGGGGGTTACTAGTAACGGTTGAAGAGTTCCACTGTACACCTCCTGACTCCATCATCAGACCCTCGTCACCAAGTGTATTGGAAAAAGTATGGGACACTCATCCAAACAAACCAAATGAGCCCAAACTCGAGGGGGTTACTAGTAACGGTTGAAGGGTTCTACTGTACACCTCCTGACTCCATCATCAGACCCTCGTCACCAAGTGTATTGGTAGAAGTATGGGATACTCGTCCAAACCAAACATATGAGCCCAAACTCGAGGGGGTTACTAGTAACGGTTGAAGAGTTCCACTGTACACCTCCTGACTCCATCATCAGACCCTCGTCACCAAGTGTATTGGTAGAAGTATGGGACACTCGTCCAAACCAACCAAATGAGCCCAAACTCGATGGGGTTACTAGTAACGGTTGAAGAGTTCCACTGTCCACCTCCTGACTCCATCATCAGACCCTCGTAACCAAGTTGAAATTATCATAATATTGTATTGTCACGAGAGCTCAATGTGTGTGCAAAGTTTCATAAAAATCGGTTCAGTAGAAGTAGTTGAAAAAGTTGTCGCAAGATTTGAAACAAAGATAGAAACAAATATACGAAGTCAAGCTAAATAAAACCGTTTAAAAACGAGTGAAAATATATTAAAAAGACATTCAGAAGTACTCAAACAGGTCAGTGCTAAAATCTTAAATTTGTAAATCATTTAAACCCTAAATATAATTGAAATTAAACAATTTTACACTTTAAAGTGAGGGTATTGCATATAAAAAACCTAAGACAGCGCCATCTAGTATCGAGTAGGAAAAATAAATACTTATTACACCTGCTCCATCTATTATCGCAGAAGCCCAACTACACTTCGATACCGTCCCGCGCCATCTATCACCAAGTAGCGGTTGCTAATTTATGAGAAACCATAAACCCACTGGCGCCATCTATCGCCAAGTAGCGTTATAAATATACGATTAATATACGAATTAAACGATTTACGCCAGGGAAAATAAAAAATAATCAGCTACTGCAGAACAAAATAAAATAAAACATGCTTCGAAGAAGTACTAGAATTTTGAAAACCACAGAACAAAGAACTCAAGATGCACAGAGCAAGAGAAAAGAAAGGTTGGACACAATAAGAGTGCTACAGATGGACTTGGACAAATCAAACAGAACGAATGAAGGTCTTCTTCAAGAAATTGAACAATGTGCGGTAGAATATCAGTTATTGTTAAATAAGAACACTGTTATAAAATCCGATCTTGCTGAACAAGAAATTGCTACGTTCGACGCTATGGATGAACGCGACAACCTAATGAAAGAAGTAATAAAGCTTCAACAAGCAAACGAGGGATACGAAAACGCACTAAGCCTAATAAATCAGCTAGAGGAGACCATCCAACTAATGCAGGAGATGAATAAAGCAAACTGCGAGTACTCAACTACCGATAGATTTAAGCGGCACATTCGAAGGCCTCAGTTTGTCACGTCAAGATCTACAATACTGACTCACTTGGTTCGTTTACGACGCTTAATGAAATATCGGCTGAAACATGGAAAACGCGGGAAGGATAAACGGACACCTGCAAACACACCTGCAAGGCTGCCCGCCGTTTACGAGCCCCAATCTGGCGGGCGCGCCGGTGTGAGCGCCGCTACCAGCCTGTCTGCTGGCCACGATGCCAAAGCCGACAAGCGTGACAAGGTAGGCGACGCTGCCGGCAGATCGGCCCGCCGTGCTGCCCAACCCGAGACGTGCGCCAAGGTGGGCGCCCCACGCGGCCTGCCTGCTGGCCATACCTCCAAAGCCGACACGCGCACCGAGGTGTCCGCCACTGTCGGTCGGTCTGCCCGCCGTGCTGCCCAACCCGAGACGTGCGCCAAGGTGGGCGCCCCGCACGGCTTGCCTGCTGGCCATACCTCCAAAGCCGACACGCGCACCGAGGTGTCCGCCACTGTCGGTCGGTCTGCCCGCCGTGCTGCCCAACCCGAGACGTGCGCCAAGGTGGGCGCCCCACGCGGCCTGCCTGCTGGCCATACCTCCAAAGCCGACACGCGCACCGAGGTGTCCGCCACTGTCGGTCGGTCTGCCCGCCGTGCTGCCCAACCCGAGACGTGCGCCAAGGTGGGCGCCCCGCGCGGCTTGCCTGCTGGCCATACCTCCAAAGGAGACACGCGCACCGAGGTGTCCGCCACTGTCGGTCGGTCTGCCCGCCGTGCTGCCCAACCCGAGACGTGCGCCAAGGTGGGCGCCCCGCCCGGTCTGTCTGCTGGCCATACCTCCAAAGCCGACACGCGCACCGAGGTGGGCGCTGCTGCCGGCCTGCCTGCCAGTCACGCCACAAAAGCCGGAAAGCGAGCAAAGATGGGCTCCGCTGCCGGTCTCTCTGCCGACTACACCGCCGCCGACAAGCGCGCCAAGGTGGTAACCACGGTCGGCCTATCGGCTGGCCAAACCCCATCCGGAGCTCGACCTCAGATGGGAGGTGTTGCTGGCCTGTCTCAGGGCACCGCTGACAAAGCCGAAGTGGACGTAGCTGCGGGCCTATCTGCCGGGCACGTTGCCCAACCCGACACTCAGCGTGTAACCTCTCCAAAGATACTGATCCTAGGTGACAGCTGTGCTGTAAGTGCTGCAACTCATGTGCGGAACTCAATAAATTCTAGTTTTAAAATTAGCTCTTTCTGTAAACCTGGAGCCCCCCTAGAAGTAGTGCTAAGCGAAATAGACACACACATGAAACAACTAACAGAGAGAGACATACTAGTAATTATGTCAAGTTGTGCTAATTCGAACCCGAATAGTGTAAGTTATAGCAATTGTATGCGTCGCATATTACTTCTATGTCAGACTGCAAACATCAAACTGATAATAACTTCTTTGACTTATATTACCAATAAAACTGGAGATTGCCCTTTGATTAATAAAATTAATAATGACATATTTGAAACAAATGTAAAAATTTTTGATATGTTGACTCGTGTACAAAATACAAATTATGTTGACTTAAATAATGTAACAAGCCGATACTATTTTAGAAGTAGAGTAAGTAGACTGGGCCTCGACCTCATAGTGCGTACGATTTTAGATGCTGACAAAAACATACAGTTATCTAATCTTCACTTCCTGACCGACTCTTACAGTTTTTTAGACAAACGTCTGCCCCAAGCGTAGTTGCAGCAAGCAATCTTGGGGATAATAATAATACTGACAAGTTTGCATCGATTCGTAAGCGCTTAATAGTTGGGCACCAAAATATTCAAGGCATGAATGGAAAAAATCTTCAATTAGACCTATGTTGTTGGGCCGATGCGTTGCAAATCAGTCGTGGTGACATTTCACCTAGTCCCTTCCTTGTCTCTCCAATATGCCTACCTCACCGCCTGAAGAGATGAGCACCGCGCTGCCTGCTCCGCGCTGTCACGCCGCGCTGCGGCCGAGCAGCTGAACGCAGGCAGTGAGCTCTCGATACGCTTGGAGTCTGCACACGCGCGAAATTGGTATCGGACCTCTAGTTTTTACCCGCAATTACTAAAATATATAATTATTATTCAATCGCCACCGCTGGACCCTACGTTGTCCATACTAACCCGCTCGCACACAATTCATCGCCGCGAGTGTCATCCATCTCGCAAGACTGCTGCTGGAGACGATCCTCTTTGCGTGGTGGCCACCCGCTTCGCTGCGCCGAGGATATCCATCAGGGGGTGAGTCCTGCACAAGTTCCTTTCCTTCCCTGGTGTGGTGTTCACCGCGACTGTAATTTGCAACGCTAGCCTATATAGGTAAAATTTGTTTGATAATTAGAAAAATACGGAATCCTAAAAAGGGCAAAATTAAAGCGACCTACCGCCGCGTTACCAAATAAATAGTTTGTAATACCTAAATAGTTTGAGCATAGATATTTTCTGCATTACAGAAACGTGGTTAACTAGTGACGAACTTGGTGTAAATTGTATAAAAAAACTTTTAAGTTAAACGGTTTTATTAAAAAAAACAGCTGCACAAAAAACTAGAAAAAAAATCAGCTATACAAAAACTAGAAAATAATAAGGACACAAACCTTGGCCTTTTTAAGATTTTACGTCTGGGTAAGAAATTGTGCAATAATAGCGTGCTGTGTTCTCATGTCGGATGCCAAAGGGCACTTTGTGTCGCTGCGTCAGCGGAATAAGTAATAAATTGAGACTTTTAACATACTAATATAAAAACGTGGGGGCGCATGTTATTACGTATATTATACGCCCCACGTTTTTATATTAGTCTGTTAAAAGTCTCAATTTATTACTTATTCCGCTGACGCAGCGACACAAAGTGCCCTTTGGCATCCGACATGAGAACACAGCACGCTATTATTGCACAATTTCTTACCCAGACGTAAAATCTTAAAAAGGCCAAGGTTTGTGTCCTTATTATTTTCTAGTTTTTGTATAGCTGATTTTTTTTCTAGTTTTTTGTGCAGCTGTTTTTTTTAATAAAACCGTTTAACTTAAAAGTTTTTTTACCTATTTTTTATTTACTCGTTTTTAGTTTGATTTTTTTTATAATTTTTTTCTTTCATGTTGTTCCCACGAGTACTGGACCAATAACAGTCGACCCCCCCAGAGGTCCATGTAGAGGGGCAAGGCTCTCATACAACAAGGTGTGCCCAGCCTTGAAGTTGAAACGTTAACGACGTATATTTTATCCACCCTAATGCCATAGTCCTCGGCACGTTTTAAACGTTGACTTAGGTGGTGTATCGCTAACCACGTATCATTTTTAGCCACCCTAACGCCACACAGTTCTCGGGACAATACAGAAACCTTAACTTGGGTGGATTCAAACAAATATCCTGATCATAATTTTTGTTTTATTTAAGTTCAACAGTCCACCTCCTGCCTCCATAATCAGATCCTTGTCACCAAGTGTAGAAGTATGGGACACTCGTCCAAACCAACCAAATGAGCCCAAATTCGAGAGGGTTACTAGTACCAGTAAGAGTTCCACTGTCCACCTCCTGAATCCATCATTAGACCCTCGCCACCAAGTGTATTGGTAGAAGTATGGGACACTCGTCCAAACAAACCAAATGAGCCCAAACTCGAGGGGGTTACTAGTAACGGTTGAAGAGTTCCACTGTACACATCCTGACTCCATCATCAGACCCTCGTCACCAAGTGTATTGGTAGAAGTATGAGTCACTCGTCCAAACCAACCAAATGAGCCCAAACTCGAGGGGGTTACTAGTAACGGTTGAAGAGTTCCACTGTACACCTCCTGACTCCATCATCAGACCCTCGTCACAAAGTGTATTGGTAGAAGTATGGGACACTCGTCCAAACAAACCAAATGAGCGCAAACTCGAGGGGGTTACTAGTAACGGTTGAAGAGTTCCACTGTACACCCCCTGACTCCATCATCAGACCCTCGTCACCAAGTGTATTGATAGAAGTATGGGACACTTGTCCAAACCAACCATATGAGCCCAAACTCGAGGGGGTTACTAGTAACGGTTGAACAGTTCCACTGTACACCTCCTGACTCCATCATCAGACCCTCGTCACCAAGTGTATTGGTAGAAGTATGGGACACTCGTCCAAACCAACCATATGAGCCCAAACTCGAGGGGGTTACTAGTAACGGTTGGAGAGTTCCACTGTACACCTCCTGACTCCATCATCAGACCCTCGTCACCAAGTGTATTGGTAGAAGTATGGGACACTCGTCCAAACAAACCAAATGAGCCCAAACTAGAGGGGGTTACTAGTAACGGTTGAAGAGTTCCACTGTACACATCCTGACTCCATCATCAGACCCTCGTCACCAAGTGTATTGGTAGAAGTATGGGACACTCGTCCAAACAAACCAAATGAGCCCAAACTCGAGGGGGTTACTAGTAACGGTTGAAGAGTTCCACTGTACACCTCCTGCCTCCATCATCAGACCCTCGTCACCAAGTGTATTGGTAGAAGTATGGGACACTCGTCCAAACCAACCATATGAGCCCAAACTCGAGGGGGTTACTAGTAACGGTTGAAGAGTTCCACTGTACACCTCCTGAATCCATTATCAGACCCTCGGCACCAAGTGTATTGGTAGTAGTATGGGACACTCGTCCAAACCAACCAAATGAGCCCAAACTCGAGGGGGTTACTAGTAACGGTTGAAGAGTTCCACTGTACACCTCCTGACTCCATCATCAGACCCTCGTCACCAAGTGTATTGGTAGATGTATGGGACACTCATCCAAACCAACCAAATGAGCCCAAACTCGAGGGGGTTACTAGTATCGGTTGAAGAGTTCCACTGTACACCTCCTGACTCCATCATCAGACCCTCGTCACCAAGTGTATTGGTAGAAGTATGGGACACTCGTCCAAACCAACCATATGAGCCCAAATTCGAGGGGGTTACTAGTAACGGTTGAAGAGTTCCACTGTACACCTCCTGACTCCATCATCAGACCCTCGACACCAAGTGTATTGGTAGAAGTATGGGACACTCGTCCAAACCAACCAAATGAGCCCAAACTCGAGGGGGTTACTAGTAACGGTTGAAGAGTTCCACTGTCCACCTCCTGACTCCATCATCAGACCCTCGTTACCAAGTTGAAATTATCATAATATTGTATTGTCATGAGAACTCAATGTGTGTGCAAAGTTTCATAAAAATCGGTTCAGTAGAAGTAGTTGAAAAAATTGTCGCAAGATTTGAAACAAAGATAGTAACAAACAAACAAACAAATATACGGAGTCAAGCTAAATAAAACCGTTTAAAAATTATAAAATACTAAGTAGTAGTCATAGAAATCAATTCATAAGAGGAGGTACATTAATAATGATAAAAAATGGTATCCAAGCAAAAAGTAGGCCTGATATTGAGAATCTGTCCGTAGAAAAAGTTTTTGAAGTAAGCTGTGTAGAGTTGGATGGCCTTGTAGTGTTGGTTGTGTATCGTTTACCTTCAGCGGTAACAAACCTGTTTAAAGATAAATTAGAAGACTGTTTACATAAACTAAGTAGGAATAACAATAAGTCTATTGTATTGTGTGGTGACTTCAACCTGCAGTTCCCCCTAGACCCATGTGGCTCTCACGATCTTTCAGATCTACTAGATAGCTACTATCTAAAACAGAGCATTTTTGAATGCACAAGAGTGACTCAGACAACTAAATCTTGTATTGATAACATATTTACCGATCTTGATGTTATAGATGCAAAAAATATCAATCAAATAAAATCTGATCATTATGGCCAAATAATTTCTATATTTAATACCTTCAAAAAAACACCTCATAGGTCCAGCAAATCCAGAATAATAAGTCCGCAGCGCACCAAAGAGCTTAAACTATCATTAAACACTGAATTTTGTAATTACGATATGCTAAACTTTGAAAGTTTCTTTTGCCATTTCAACAGATGTATTAACACACATCTGCCAGTGAAATCAAAAAAACACATAAAAAATAATAACTTTTCACACTGGGCTACACCAGGAATAAAAAAGTCTCGTGACAAACTTTTCTTGCTATACGAGTTACTAAAATTTGACACTACAAATTATCTAAGATCATATATTTCTTCGTACAGCAAAATTTTCAAAAAAGTCACGCTTTACGCGAAACAGAGCTGCCACAACACAAGAATAAACAACGCTTCTGATAAAATAAAGACCACTTGGGAAATTATTAAGGAGGAGACAGGTAAAACTATGAGAGATGTGGGAATCAAAAACATTGAATTGAAAACTGATGATGGCAGACAAATTAAAGACCAAACGGAGTTGTCAAATTTCTTCAACTCTTACTTTTGCTTAATAGCACAATTGGTTACAGGAAACCTTGAATCGTGTAATCAAAAATCATTAGATTTTCTAAATGAATTTATCCCTAGGACAGAGGTTTGCGCACAATTTCCTCTAGTCACTTTCAGCGAAACGAGAAAATTGATCAGGAATATAAAATCTAAACCCTCCTTGGACTTTGATTTTTAACGCCAAAAATATTAAAATCGCTATCAAATGAAATTATTGAGCCACTCACACACACGATAAATAATTGTATAATATCTGGTGTATTTCCCGATGAACTAAAGCTTGCAAAGGTTATCCCTTTATACAAAAAGGGATGTCATTCTGATGTGCAAAATTACAGACCTATTTCTATATTGCCTGTATTTAGCAAAATTTTTGAGAAGGCAATAGCTACGCGCTTAATAGAATTTCTGAATAATAATAATATTCTAAATAATAAACAATTTGGCTTTCAGAAAGGAAAACCGACCAACGACGCTATAGAAAGTATGTTACGAGATATATTGATATCCTTGGATCAGTCACAGAATACATATGGATTGTTTTGTGACCTTTCCAAGGCATTCGATTGTGTTCAGCATGACATTCTTTTGTCTAAACTTGAGTACTATGGTGTTAGAGGTACGGAGCTGAAAATATTCAAATCTTACTTAGATAGAAGAAAACAAATATGTGAAGTAATTGGTGTTAAATCATCCGAGTCAAGCATTATGATGGGTGTGCCTCAAGGATCAATTTTAGGGCCCCTATTATTCCTGGTCTACGTCAATGATCTCAGTGTATGCACTGCCAGTGATTGTGAAATAGTAATGTTTGCGGATGACACTTCACTTTTATTTCACAATAGACAACTGAATACATTATGCATCAAGTTTGAAAAAGTAGTCGAGACTCTAACAGTGTGGTTTGAGGTAAATAACTTATTGTTAAATGTAAAAAAGACAAATCATTCACTTTGCTCTCGGTTCTAGGATAGGAAGAAATACGACTGATATGTCGAGTGTGCTCTCGGAGCTATCTCTGAACTGTTTTGTTGTGAAAAATTGATTTCTTGGGCATTCGAATGGACGCCAAGCTTAAATGGGACGAGTACATAAATAAAGTTGCAAAAAGATTGAGCTCCGCGTGCTTTGCAGTTAAAAAGATTCGAGAAATTGATGGTGTCCAAGCAGCAAGGTCTGTTTATTTCGCATATTTCCAGAGTGTAATGACATATGGTCCATGTTTTGGGGAACGGCAACAGAAGCCAAAAGGATATTTATATTACAAAAAAGGGCCATCCGCAACCTCCAAGGCATGATACCTAGGGACTCTTGCAGAGATGTGTTCCGGGATATTGGAATAATAACATTCACAGGTGCCTATATTTTCAAAATCTGGTTTATGCGTGAAAAAATCTAGACAAGACACCAACCAACTCAAATCTGCATAACTTCGACACGAGGCACCGTGAGGACATTCGTTGTATCAGTCACAGATTGACCAAATTATCCTCAAGTTTTATCTGTAACAGCGTAAAATTTTACAATAAATTACCGCAAGAAGTTAGAAACCTTGAAATCTGAGAATTTGAGGGCAAAGTGAAGAGCATGCTTATCCAGAAATCTTATTACAATTTGAACGAAGCTTATAGTGATAAATTCTTCTAGTCATTTTTAGTTTACATTTAGTAATTCTTTATTAATTGTTTTGTAAATATTCTTATTTTTTAATATTACTTGACTCGTCGCGACTAATGCTCTTAAAATGATTTAATTATTAATGTTTTTATTGATTTGTTTTATTATTTGACCGATTTTATGTTTAATGACTTGAAATTTTTATTCAATAAGGTGTGACATTTTTTGATATATTCATAATAGTTTTTTTTATTTTTTTATTTCTGATATTCATTGTGATTTTTTGACTTGATTGTTTTTATTTTAACGTTTTATCTTAATTTAGTTGATCTATTGACTGTTTCTTTTGAACTTTTTGTACAGTGACATATGTTTGATTTTAATTTGTTACAGTTGTGGTATTTCAATATTTTGTGCATTTTTTAATTTTCTGTGTTTTGACGATGGCCTATTTTTGCTTGGATCGAAATAGAATAATAAGAAATTTGTTTATAAAATCTGACCTGTCTAAGTGTATAAATATAACAAAAAGACCAAATAATTACCATACCATACCATACCATACCATACCATAAAAGAATTGAAAAACATTTACTACTAAGAGGGTTATCTAATAATGGGGTAAGCATTGCTGTATCTGTGCATTCTTATGTATATGACATGCCAGCTCGATCATGTCTGAAATGTGTCAAGTCGCACAATACATATTCTAGTTGTAATAAATGCACCTGCTATGGAAACTATGTTAATAATCTCGTTGTTCTGGATGACCTTAATTGTTCTTAAGAATTGATTAATCATTCATATTATAAATTGGACTATCGAAACATAATGGAAATCAATGAAAGATTGGAGTATGAGGTACGTAAATTCGTTCCTGTAGAATTTAATTGTAAAGCCGCGAAGTGTCCTTGAACTAGATCATTGGAAAATAACTGGACTTTGAATGTTACTCTTGTACACAGGCCCTGTAGTATTGTATGAAATATTGAGTGATGTTTTTGAACATTTCTTCTTATTGCACTGTGCTATAATTATACACATAGTAACAAACCAATTGTGTCTCAATTATTCAGATTATGTTAAATAATTACTTAGGGAGTTTGTCAAATACTGTAGATGTATGGTAAACAACAACTGTGCATTCACTGATTCATCTTACAGATGATGTTGAGAAATTTGGTATATTAGATAAAATCTGCCTTTAGATTTGAAAATTCTTTGGGAACACTAAAAAAATAATTTGCTAAAAATATTATTATGTTCTGTGTTTGAATAGTTCATCTGAAGAATTTTTTGAAAATCTATGTCAATCAACAGTTTTAGGTATGGTTTTGGTAAGTGAAATATCTCCCAATTTGACAATGATTCCTATGAATAATGTTATTGATATAAAATGTATCATGCTTCCATTTTTTAGTAAACATGTATATTATGTATAACTTTTTAATATCAATACTAATTATACAAAATTATAAACCAAAACTTTCCAGGATGTTAATAATTAGAAAATTTTGCGATTTTTAGTTTTTGTTTTTCATGATATGTGTTATGTGTGTAATACGAATTTGTGAAAAACTATTACGTTGGTGTTGCATGAAGACTTTGTAATGAACACGTTTCGCCCGCTGCGACGTGAGCTTCACTAGGACGCGTGATTCATCCCTAAACAAACGATTGTCGCTAAGACCAGTTTTCATGCCACACTGACAGGATGGAACCGTGCTTTACAAATTTAATGTTGTAATAAAATTCTCCTATAACAATATGTACTAAACTTTATTTTCTCCTTCCAGCTATTCCACCACCTGCGTTGCATCAGCAGTCACTGTCCGTGAATGTTTCTCCTCAATATTCAAAGCCAATAAACATTATACTATACATATGTCAATTCTTTTATTTAATTGAGAGTTAATGTTCATGGACCATATTCTGATGAGACGTGTAAAACAATTTAATTTTGACTTAGGCACAGGTTGTCCCGAGCATGATGCATGAAACTTCAGGAGGTCAAACTATCTCTTGCATTATTTTGTCTCTGAAAATTCTAATTAATAATAAAATAAAAAAAAAATATAAATTACGTATGGGGAAGACAGAGAATTGTTTTGCGAGACATAAAATAGAAGAGAGAAAATATGTTTCTTTGATCTCCTGAATTACCTTCTGAGGTTTCATGTATCATGCTCGGGACATTCTGTGCCTACGTCAAGTTGACGTCTTATAAAGACGTTAAAATAACGTAAATAAACACGTTAAAATAACGTAAATAAACACGGTAAATGACGTCATATAAAGACGTTAAAATAACGTAAATAAACCCCCTTAAATGACGTCATATAAAGACGTTAAAATAAAGTAAATAAACCCCCTTAAATGACATCATATTTTTCGTCAAATTGGTCGTCATACTCACGTCATGGTGGACGTCTTCTTTGACGTCATATAATGACGTTAAAATAACGCAAATAAACACGCTAAATGACGTCATAAATGGCGTCATAATTTCCGTCAAATTGGTCGTCATACTCACGTCACGGTGAACGTCCCCTTTTACGTCATATAATGACGTTAAATTACGTGAACAAAGACGTTAAATGACGTTATAAATACGTCTTAAATGCCGTCGAAATTTGTGACATCCGCACGTAAAAAGGACGTTTATAATGACGAATAAAACACGTCTTCTTTACGTTAAACGACGTTATAAATACGTCGTAAATGCCGTCGAAATTTGTGACATCCGCACGTAAAAAGGGCGTTTATAATGAACAATAAAACATGTCTTTTTTACGTGACCTTGTAGCTTGGGAGCCATATCGAAATTCGTTTGCAAGAGACATATGTAGGTACACGAAACATTTATTTTTAGGGTCCCGTCGCAAAATTGCGAAAAGGGACCCTTATGGGATCTCTTTGGTTTCTGTCCGTCTGCCTGTCAGTCCATCCGTCGCGGGACTTCAACATAAGTAGTGTATAATTGGGCAAGCTATATCTCATTTCATTCGATATAGCTTTCCCAATATACACTTTTTTAAATTAACTATCGAACGACGGATAAAACGCTTTTTTATTTTTCATCGAACATAAAAACAACCCAATAATTAATTCTAACAATACATTTGGCTCAATCGTATTCAACCCATCTATCCGTTCATGTATATGTCGGAGCAGACAGGGTAGGTTTCTTGGGCGGCAGGGTTGGGCGGCTGCACAGTCTTCATTTCCGCCCAATCCTCTTCAACTAGGGTGTAGGCGCTGTAGCTCGAGCAACCCTTACACAAGACACTATGCACTTTCCAGGCAGGTACACTTAACAACAGATACAATCAGGAAGACCACAGTCGCAGGTGTAAGCTGGCAAGTTCGTGGGGCTGCGCGCATGCGCCGCGTCACAGGCACCGTCCGAGGTTAGACTGTTATTGTTCAGCCACGCTTCGCGCGCGCTGGACCTTTCCTCTCCCCGCACGCCGCACCCCTCACGACCATGCCCAGGAACCTTGTCAAACGCTCCTGAGCTCACACTCCGACACGGCCATCCTGGCCATCACACGTCCTCGTGTGAAATGCCTGTCGCAACATAAGACACATGCACAAATAAAACAGAAAGAAAACCCGCCTCGGCCAATCCTGACCTCAAAGATGGGGTAAAGCCTGCAGAGGCTGCAACTTTTCTTTTCATGTTGATACTCAAAATGTTCAGTTCACAGTAGAACTTCACACTGAAAATACAAATGGTAAGCATTGAAAAGCTAAAGCTCATCAGCATAAACTTGGGTTGCTAACACTAAACAACACAGTTTTTAATTCAAAGTGCTTTCAAATTATTAAGTAAGCAAAGACTAGATTTCAAGTCTAAACGTACCAACAATGCCTTGCTCCCAAATTTCGGCTCCAAAAATATCAGCAAACAAAACATAACGATGAACACTCCACCATTCATCACTGTTGCCCATGCAACAACATGTCGCCCATGCGAACCATGCCGAACATACGGCCGGTCAACCATGTGACCACCACACAATCGCCCATGCGATTCATCAGGTCAACCACGTGACCATCACTGCCGATCACACGGCCCAAGTCACCCATGTGACTACCAATCGCCCATGCGATTCCATCTGCCCATGCAGAACAAGTCTCCGTACACCACCCCACCAGCCGTTACACCGCGCCGTCTCCGTCCACCCAGGTGGGTTAGGGTCTTTGTGACTTGCGGCTAATAAGCATAGTGGGTGCACGTCGACCACACACACAATTTAGCTTCGTGTTCATTTCTCAGTCAGAAGCGCCGCCATCAGTGGCTCGCCCTAACTCTACATCATTCAAATCAGAATGGAAATTCTAATTTTAATTAAATGGGAGCAATACATTCAGGCATTTCCCTCGTAATTAAGCATTGTAAAGCCTTTAAAGCAACATTATTCTAATATTTCTAGGTAATACCTTATACGAAACTTTGAATTTTGTATCAAATTCATGCACCAACACGGCCGTCCTGACAACACACGGCCTCGTGTGCCTCTGTAGTCAGCACGAGTTGAAAATAATCACCCACTTCAACCGTAGATACTTCTTCACCTTTCAAAGGTGCACACAGTGTGAGTCGGCGCAACTGAAATACATTTTTAAAGTACTTGTTTAGAGGCAATATAAGCCTTTCGCCGCTTAAAGTCCATGCAGTCTTGTCAACTCTTCTGTTCTATAAAATAGCAACTGTTCGCTACTATAAGAATCAAAACTCATGCAGTACTTTTCTCGCTCTCAATTGTTTTGTTACAACGACCTTTTACTGAACTGCTAGTTTCCAATCTCACTCTATAGATTTACAGTTTCATTACATCATACACAAATCACATTAAGTACTTGAGCATCAACATTTTCAAAGTTATGTTCACTTTATATCGTCGTCGGTTTCACTATTTTCTCATCCACACATTCGGTCTGTAGGCTGGAATCCAACAATGATCCACGCACAACACCGTTATTCCCGGACCGGCCAAATCAAAATATGATTGCCACCCACCGATGACATCAGGCTTACAGGATATCCACACGACCACCTGATCAGATAGCTCGAGAATAATGAAAACACGACGATACTTCACACAGTGCATAAACAGCACCAACACTAAGTTGGACTAGGTATATTCTATAATCCACTTTAAGCATTTGAAAAGTATCAATCTTACAATAGTTATTGCTCAAGTAACTCAACTAACGATAAAGCGATCACACCATCATGGACACTTCATTACTTTCACAAAGTAGCACTTGACATTCTCCTCTGGTACCTATCATACATTACATAGAACACGCATTCATTCTATTTGGTTTTATTCTCATTCGTCATAGTTAATATCAATCTGAATATCTTTCATACTTCAAATTAACATCAAATATTGGTCAAGACGTAAATGTACCTCTTCAGAACTTCAGTACCTGTTTAAAGAAACAAAACTCAAATTAAATAAAATAGTACATAGGAACTTACTTACACAGACTCATAAAAATTTCCATGCCGAAATCTATACTTACGTATTCTTTCATTATTATAGGTGCTCAAATACGTGCTCAACCTTGGTCACACTGGACTGGAGCAACCATGTTGTCCCAGAAGAATCTGTGCCAGAAGCACACTCGTTCAGTATTATTTTTTTTTCAAACTAAACATCGCGCATTGTGTCATACCACGTCAACGGCACTGGTACTTCATGCAAGTTAAAGTAATCAAATTGTATCTTGGCGTCCCGAGATTGAACTCCACGCGAGAGTAGAGTATTATAGATGTGGGTACTACCAAAGTAATGATTGCAAGCTATAAACAATCTCTGTCTGACCCTGAATCAAACAATGGGTCCTGTGTTCAAGCCCGGCCGGTGACGATATCTCGCCGCGAACCATATATGGTATGGCAAACGGGAACGATATGCTCGAACTATTTTAACCCTGAAATAACTTTCACGAAATAGTCGTCAGAACTATAATGGAAAATTAATAATCAGATATGGTCCTGTAATTAATGAAGGTTTAGTGGTACTGACTGAACTCGCCCAGCTCATTTAGATTGTAATTATTTTTCTCTCCAAGAATTTTCCAACCAAATCAAATGTTATTTGCAATAAAACAAATAATTATGTACGATAAATAAGTCGAAAATAATACAGACACAATGACCTTTTTGCTTTTCGTTGATACCGTATTGCGAAATCAGATATGCAGTTTTCCCTTCAGACACGTACCTATGTACCTATCAGGTATTAACAAAATTTTGACTTAGCAAAACTTTAAAATTAGCTATGTCAACCCGCAACAAACATGTACTCGAACATAATTAAATAATTTCTCATCGGCCCTGCATACCGTAGGCACACATTAGAGGGTTAAAACTAAAAATAGAATCAGAGTACCTGTATGATCTGCCATTATCATTAGAGATCTCAGATCAGAACTGTTATCGCTTACTCAGACAGCCGAAAAACACCTCTCCTTACGATCCTGCTCACGCATTGCATCCTCCGGTTCTTGATGTCGAGCAGTACATGCCAGATGTTCCTCTTTCAGGAAAGGGTACCCGAGCTTATCCCACATTCTGATGTCGGAGCAGACAGGGTAGGTTTCTTGGGCGGCAGGGTTGGGCGGCTGCACAGTCTTCATTTCCGCCCAATCCTCTTCAACTAGGGTGTAGGCGCTGTAGCTCGAGCAACCCTTACACAAGACACTATGCACTTTCCAGGCAGGTACACTTAACAACAGATACAATCAGGAAGACCACAGTCGCAGGTGTAAGCTGGCAAGTTCGTGGGGCTGCGCGCATGCGCCGCGTCACAGGCACCGTCCGAGGTTAGACTGTTATTGTTCAGCCACGCTTCGCGCGCGCTGGACCTTTCCTCTCCCCGCACGCCGCACCCCTCACGACCATGTCCAGGAACCTTGTCAAACGTTCCTGAGCTCACACTCCGACATATACGTCTTATTACAGTATAAATTTAGCAAATTAAAAGCAAAAAATACTCACTCAGTAAAATAAACACTAACCACATTTTCTGATTATGTATGACTTCCTTTGCGATCAGCGGGTATCACTATGCTGCACTGTGATTTCATTACTCTGAACCTCTGAACTTATACCTGACTCTCAATCGAATACACCCTCATATTCGCATGGAATAGTAACACATACATATATCGGTTAAGATGAACTAATCTGACCGTATTAGGATGTTTTATTTTTCTTATTCCTAATTTAGATTTACAGTGAATTGCACGCTCATTGTATTATTATTAGAGTGATCCGTGCATCATATAATGAACAACTCATTTTTCATCAACTCTGGGATAGTGTCGAACCGTGTCTGTAATGTGATCCCCTCATAACATTACAGTCAAATTAAAAATATTACTAACTTTGTTTATCAATATCTAGAAAGTACTTTATAAATTAGGATTACTGTGAAAAGCCAGGTATTTCTTCATAGTAATTTATTTATAAGTATAATTACTATACTACTAAAAATAAAAAATTAAGTAAATGAATGCATAATTATTACAATAAATTTGATAACTTATAATGTATGCATTTGAACAATTACGATATTTTTTTACGATATTACTTAGGGGTTTATATTCTATTATACAATCATTCAGTATGAGACAATAAGCTGCTGTATTATCAGGAATCTCCTTATCGCTCTCAATTTCGACGCGAACATCTATGGGGCCTGATTTAATGGATTCGTTCTGACGAGAGCAGTCAATTATAAAAAGTGGTGCTTTATTTTTAAAGCTGGATAAACTTAGCAAAGGGCTCGCCTGACGCCCGTAATAAGATTGTTGAAATTTTGTATACAACAAAGCATACTTATCTTCATCAAATTTTATAGAGAGCGAATCATACGGATAATAATTGGAGTTTAAAAGTACTTTAACCTCCCGTAAATTGCAATGATCAAAATGAGACATGTTAGAAATCTTAGAATTCTTTCGATTGCAATGGTCTGAAGCCCTAAGATGACAAATCTAGGTTTCTCTATTTGACTCGATGTCTTAATAGACCACGTGTGTTTGGTTGTTTTAGGTAAAAGCGGATATTCGTATAAATCCCAGTTCCTGAAGGCAATTTGTAAACTTTTATCTTTTTCCAAATATTTAAGCAAATGGTAGCGTTCTCGATCTGAAACTTTTACATGGGGGAGTATCCATACAATTTTAGAGATTTTTACTTCGGATACAAATTCCCCCTGATTTAATTTCAAACTGTTCACATTAGTGCTGCTTCTCAAAAGTACAAGTTCATGTTTACAATTTATTATAATTTTCTTGTAATCCTCTGCGAACCCGAATATTTTATTTAGCGGTATGTTCACGCTAAAACGACCGTCACTATTCTGAATTTCAGAGGGGTTCCAACCCCAAGCTGCTGCCATTTTCGAGTCAATTTCATTCATTGAAATGTATGACTTTGTAGTAATGCCTGCATTTTTAATTTTATCTATTTCAACACCATTCAGTTCATACCTGATGTCTTGGAATAGAAATAAAATTGGATTGTTTATGAAAGTGACGTTGGGAACTCTTTCAGGTTTGTTATCTGCGCCAGTTTTGTATACACAGAAAGCACCTTCAATGTATATCGAACTTTCTGAAGGAAGAACATACAAATCTTGTTGGTTTATAGGGATTCTGATCTCGTCATTATTATTAAAACTGTTAACGTAGGGTTTATAGGAATGTACTTCGATGCTTTCAATAGATTCATCGTAGGCTGGAGGTTCCGTTATGTTTAAGATGCTCATTTTAATAACCCGATAAGTTTAAGAAATTGTTTATTTTTGTCGGTTAATTTAATTTCACGTCTTTCTCGTCGAATACACCGCTCTTTACTAATACGATTGTTCTGAACCATACCTATTTTATTGAACAAAATCATAATGTTTTTCTTAAGTGTAAACACAAATATATATAGTATTCTATGTTTATATGTTAGTACTAGGCACGTACTCGCTTTATATATATTTTTATTAGAAAAATGCAAAGCGAAAATCATTGGAAAAAATACATCCCGGCCAGGATTCGAACCTGGGTCTTTGGCTTGAGCCGCCAACGCGATAACCAACTACGCCACCGGACCGTTACGTATTATCTCCAAATTATCAATCTATTGCACCTTCATGATGTCGCATAATATTTGCGAACAGTCAACTTGCACGGTTCAATATTGAACCTTATGCAATTAAACCTTCGCAAATATTATGCGACATCATGAAGGTGCAATAGATTGAAAATTTGGATATAATACGTAACGGTCCGGTGGCGTAGTTGGTTATCGCGTTGGCGGCTCAAGCCAAAGACCCAGGTTCGAATCCTGGCCGGGATGTATTTTTTCCAATGATTTTCGCTTTGCATTTTTCTAATAAAAATACAAATATATGTCGGAGTGTGAGCTCAGGAGCGTTTGACAAGGTTCCTGGGCATGGTCCTGACGGGTGCGGCGTGCGGGGAGAGGAAAGGTCCAGCGCGCGCGAAGCGTGGCTGAACAATAACAGTCAAACCTCGGACGGTGCCTGTGACGCGGCGCATGCGCCCAGCCCCACGAACTTGCCAGCTTACACCTGCGACTGTGGTCTTCCTGATTGTATCTGTTGTTAAGTGTACCTACCTGGAAAGTGCATAGTGTCTTGTGTAAGGGTTGCTCGAGCTACAGCGCCTACACCCTAGTTGAAGATGATTGGGCGGAAATGAAGGCTGTGCTGCCGCCCAACCGTGCCGCCCAAGAAGCCTACTCTGTCTGCTCCGACATCAGAAGTGGGATAAGCTCGGGTACCCTTTCCTGAAAGAGGAACATCTGGCACGTACTGCTCGACATCAAGAACCGGAGGATGCAATGTGTGGATCGTAAGGAGATGAGTTGTTCGGCTGTCTGAGTAAGCGATAACAGTTCTGATCTGATCTCTAATGATAATGGCAGATCATACAGGTACTCTGATTATATTTTTAGTTTTAACCCTCTAATGTGTGCCTGCGGTACGCAGGAACGATGAGAAATTATTTAATTATGTTCGAGTACATGTTTGTTGTGGGTTGACATAGCTAATTTTAAAGTTTTGCTACGTCAAAATTTTGTTTATACTTGATAGGTACCTAGGTACGTGTCTGAAGGGAAAACTGCATACCTGATTTCGCAATACGGTATCAACGAAAAGCAAAAAGGTCATTGTGTCTGTATTATTTTCGACTTATTTATCGTACATAATTATTTGTTTTATTGCAAATAACATTTGATTGTGTTGGAAAATTCTTGGAGAGAAATATAATTACAATCTAAATGAGCTGGGCGAGTTCAGTCAGTACCACTAAACCTTCATTAATTACAGGACCATATCTGATTATTAATTTTCCATTATAGTTCTGACGACTATTTCGTGAAAGTTATTTCAGGGTTAAAATAGTTCGAGCATATCGTTCCCGTTTGCCATACCATATATGGTTCGCGGCGGGATATCGTCACCGGCCGGGCTTGAACACAGGACCCATTGTTTGATTCAGGGTCAGACAGAGATTGTTTATAGTTTGCAATCATTACTTTGGTAGTACCCACATCTATAATACTCTACTCTCGCGGGGAGTTCAATCTCGGGACGTCAAGATACAATTTGATTACTTTAACTTGCATGAAGTACTAGTGCCGTTGACGTGGTATGACACATTGAGCGATGTATAGTTTGAAAAAAAAAAAATACTGAACGAGTGTGCTTCTGGGACAACATGGTTGCTCCAGTTCAGTGTGATCAAGGTTGAGCACTTATAATAATGAAAGAATACGTAAGTATAGATTTCGGCATGGCTATTTGGATGAGTTTGTGTAAGTAAGTTCCTATGTTCTATTTTAATTTGATGTTTTGTTTCTTTAAACGGGTACTGAAGTTCTGAAGAGGTATATTTACGTCTTGACCAATTTTGATGTAAATTTGAAGTATCAAAGAAATTCAGATTGATATTAATTAACTGTGATGAATGGGAATAAAACCAAAATAGAATGAATGCGTGTTCTATGTAATGTGATACGTTGTGAAAGTAATGAAGTGTTCATGATGGTGTGATCGCTTTGTAGTTAGTTGAGTTACTTGAGCAATAACTATTGGGAGATCGATACTTTTCAAATGCTTGAAGTGGATTATAGAATATAGTCCAACTTAGTGGTGGTGCTGTTTATGCACTGTGTGAAGTATCGTCGTGTTTACATTATTCTCGAGATAGCTGATCAGGTGGTCGTGTGGCTAGCCCGTAAGCCTGATGTCATCGGTGGGTGGCAATCATATTTTGATTTGGCCGGTCCGGGAGTAACGGTGTTGTGCGTGGATCATTGTTGGATTCCAGCCTACAGACCGAATGTGTGGATGAGAAAATAGTGAAACCGACGACCCGACGACGATATAAAGTGAACATAACTTTGAAAATGTTGATGCTCAAGTACTTAATGTGATTTGTGTATGATGTAATGAAACTGTAAATCTATACAGTGAGATTGGAAACTAGCAGTTCAGTGAAAGGTCGTTGTAACAAAACAATTGAGAGCGAGAAAAGTACTGCATGAGTTTTGATTCTTATGGTAGCGAACAGTTGCTATTTTATAGAACAGAAGAGTTGACAAGACTGCACGGACTTTAAGCGGCGAAAGGCTTATATTGCCTCTAAACAAGTACTTTAAAAATTAATTTCAGTTGCGCCGACTCACACTGTGTGCACCTTTGAAAGTTGATGAAGGATCTACGGTCCGAGCGAGGAATATTGTTGAAGTGGCTGCTTACTTCAACTCGTGCTGACTACACGACTGTCGTACTGACGACAGCACACGAGGCCGTGTGTTGTCAGGACGGCCGTGTTGGTGCATGGATTTGATTACCAAATTCAAAGTTTCGTTTAAGGTAATACCTAGAAATATTAGAATAATGTTGCTTTAAAGGCTTTACAATGCTTAATTACGAGGGAAATGCCTGAATGTATTGCTCCCATTTAATTAAAATTAGAATTTCCATTCTGATTTGAATGATGTAGAGTTAGGGCGAGCCACTGATGGCGGCGCTTCTGACTGAGAAATGAACACGAAGCTAAATTGTGTGTGTGGTCGACGTGCACCCACTATGCTTATTAGCCGCAAGTCACAAAGACCCTAACCCACCTCGGTGGACGGAGACGGCGCGGTGTAACGGCTGGTGGGGTGGTGTACGGAGACTTGTTCTGCATGGGCAGATGGAATCGCATGGGCGATTGGTAGTCACATGGGTGGCTTGGGCCGTGTGATCGGCAGTGATGGTCACGTGGTTGACCTGATGAATCGCATGGGCGATTGTGTGGTGGTCACATGGTTGACCGGCCGTATGTTCGGCATGGTTCGCATGGGCGACATGTTGTTGCATGGGCAACAGTGATGAGTGGTGGAGTGTTCATCGTTATGTTTTGTTTGCTGATATTTTTGGAGCCGAAATTTGGGAGCAAGGCATTGTTGGTATGTTTAGACTTGAAATCTAGTCTTTACTTACTTAATAATTTGAAAGCACTTTGAATTAAAAACTGTGTTGTTTAGTGTTAGCAACCCAAGTTTATGCTGATCAGCTTTAGCTTTTCATTGCTTACCATTTGTATTTTCAGTGTGAAGTTCTACTGTGAACTGAACAGTTTGAGTATCAACATGAAAAGAAAAGTTGCAGCCTCTGCAGGCTTTACCCCATCTTTGAGGTCAGGATTGGCCGAGGCGGGTTTTCTTTCTGTTTTATTTGTGCATGTGTCTTATGTTGCGACAGGCATTTCACACGAGGACGTGTGATGGCCAGGATGGCCGTGTCGGAGTGTGAGCTCAGGAGCGTTTGACAAGGTTCCTGGGCATGGTCGTGAGGGGTGCGGCGTGCGGGGAGAGGAAAGGTCCAGCGCGCGCGAAGCGTGGCTGAACAATAACAGTCTAACCTCGGACGGTGCCTGTGACGCGGCGCATGCGCCCAGCCCCACGAACTTGCCAGCTTACACCTGCGACTGTGGTCTTCCTGATTGTATCTGTTGTTAAGTGTACCTACCTGGAAAGTGCATAGTGTCTTGTGTAAGGGTTGCTCGAGCTACAGCGCCTACACCCTAGTTGAAGAGGATTGGGCGGAAATGAAGGCTGTGCTGCCGCCCAACCGTGCCGCCCAAGAAGCCTTCTCTGTCTGCTCCGACATATATATGTTCTTCCCGAAGATTAATTAAATTGTTACCAGTATCGAGTATTCTAATGTTTATTGAAGATATAGACTTTTGATTAACGGGAAAGTAAACAATGTTTTCTGGTTTTTCTAAAATCCTGTAACCCGGCGGTACGTTCGGTATGAACTCGTGAATTATATGTGATGGTTTTCCGTTTGCAAATGAGCCACTCAAAATATCACATTCGATCCTAATGACGGTTGTCGGTAGAATGTTGACAGGATAGGTTGATTCGTGCATTTTATTTGCTTTAAGAACTTCTTTAGGAAATCCCAGCAATGTAACAATGGAATTAGATTTTTCAAAGTGTATATCTTTTGAGCAAATAATATTACGTTTTAGAGTGTTGTTATTCGATGATATATTAATATTACTATCATGAATATGATTTTTTAAATATTCGGAAATGTCTTCTAGCTCGTATGATCCCTCTGGAATTTCGATAACATAATTATCATCATAGTGAAATTTATTGTTCTTATAGTCCACATTGGGGATAGAATTAAATGTCGCAAAATATAGTAACCCGCATTCATGCTCGCCGTTTAATTGAAGGGCTGGTAAATAATTTGTTGTTAAGCTAGAGGCGTTGCCAGTGACCGACAGTGTGAATGACTTTTCGAAAAATGATAATTTTTAAAATTGAGCAATACTTATAAATGAAGTTGCCAAAAAAAATTAAGAAACTCGATGCAAAGATGACCACAGTTTTTTTCATCAAATG
Organism: Nematopogon swammerdamellus; assembly: GCA_946902875.1. NCBI lineage: Eukaryota > Metazoa > Arthropoda > Insecta > Lepidoptera > Adelidae > Nematopogon > Nematopogon swammerdamellus. The sequence continues at coordinate 23,529,130 of OX336341.1, read as the reverse complement.
TTTAATATCTTTTATAGTTGTAAAAAATATTTTCGCACTTCAAATAGTTGATTATTTCTAAAGGAGGCATCAAATTTCCAAAGCTGTCAAAATATTCAGCATAATTATTTATTTTAGTGTAGGCTACCCAGTGAGTTCCTTGATTCAGGATGCTGTCCAAATTTACTATGCCACATTCAACATCACGAACTTTCCTCGGCAAAGTATCCCTCATATATACACCTCTGAAATAGGGGATATCTTGCGCGTATTTTACGATGTCAATATTGGTAAGTGCTCGTCTAGGCAGCCGCTTAATCAGTTTTTTTGCAAATTTAAATATATTTTACGACCATTCTTATACGGTTTAATATGTAAGCCGTGACCTATAACAACCGATTCCATTGCTTGGTTATGTCTTTGGGCTTCTTTTAGTTGTTGTTGCGCAGCTTTAGCATCGTTAACAGCTTTCGCTATACCCGCAGCCCCACCAGCCAAGCTTCCCAAAGCAGATAAACCGGCGAAAATAGGTATAAGAGCAAGGAATCCTCCCGTTTTTGGTATTGGTATAATTCGAGGTAATTGAATAACGTCTTTACCCCCTTTTAAAAATTGTTTTGCACAAGCAAAGGCGTGCTTAATAGCAGTTTTCTTATTTTTTGGTTTAAGTTTATTCAACTTTGACCGAATTTTTGAAACAATTTTTTTGAAAGCTCTGGATTTTTTCTTGACACCTGCTCCAGCTGCAATCTTGGCATTCATAATATTTTTAACAAGCCATGATGCAATTTTTTCACCTTTCCCAGCTTTGTTGGATTTTAATCGTTTAGCTGCGTTTTCCATTAACTTCACATCGGCTATATGGCGGTTACTCATATCTTTAAATTTCATATAAGCAATGTCGTGCTCTTTACAATACTCGTCCAATTTATTCACCCCTCTATCACCTTGAAGTAATCTCTTCTCTAACTTAGTTCCAGGCCCGCAATAATTGTAACCGGGTAGATGAATTTTAAAAGGTAATTTATTTATTAACTTATCGACTAGTCCTCTTCCTTTCATAAGTAAACACTAAATGACTTACAATTACATTGTTTTACATTTTTATAATTTATTGTCATTATAAATCCAACTGTTCTCTGTTGAAGGTAAGCCGAGCCATTTAACAAATGATTTATTACCTCTTCGTTTAAGTACTTTTTCAACTAGATAGATATCAGGATATTTAGTTTTTAACAATTCTTGCTCATAAAAACATCCTGAAATTATTTGATTTTTCATATCTTTTAATATGTATGTTGCAGGATTCCTAGTTTTGATAGCAATAATTTTGAACAATTCTGCTGACCAATTAGGTCCATAACCCTTCCCAAAAGCTCCTTTATATTTACTCACGCGGACATAGTCACCCACTTTACATTTAGGCATTCGTTGAATTTTATGTTTATTGAGTTTTGCTTTTATATTGGAAAGAACAGTATGCATATTGAAGCGATTTACATCTACAGGCTTAAACTGTGTTGTGCTATGTAAAGTATTATTATAATTATTTATAATACCCGTTAAAGGTTTTCCTACCCATTTGTAATTACAGCTTAAACTAAAGTGTTTGTACAGTCTATTTTTCAAAGTTCTTATAAAGCGCTCTACTATAGAAGCTTTTTTAACAGAATATGTTGAGTAATGATTAATAGAATATTTTTTCATAAGATTTTTGAACAATTCATTAGAAAATTCTTTCCCGTGATCAGTTTGTAAATTCATGGGTTTTCTTTTCTTCTCTAAAACTAACTGCATAGCTTTAGCAACGTCTGTTTGATTTTTAGTCTTTAAAGGAATTGCCCATGCGTATTTTGAGAGCGCGTCGATAATGACCAATATTAAGTTGTAACCTTGGTTTTTATCGGCAAAGGTTCTCATCTCCGCTAAATCTGCCTGCCACAAGTCGTCAATATTTTTCAATTCTACATGACGGCGAGGAAAGTTCTTGCGCGCAGGCTTGTGTATTTCTTCAACGATATCCTCTTTACTCATTATCTGGTAGATTTTTTTAAATCAGCGATAATGTGATCAACGTCTGTTTTCGTGTAGAATGTTTGATCATACTGTGTTTTTAACAATTCATAATTTCTTTTTATATCTATACTCGGTTTCGATGATCTTTTTAAGTTCTTTTTTTGAACAAAATTCGTTACTTAATTTGTCTACATACGACTTAGTGACAGGATCGTCAGCTTCTTGCGGCGGAAGGAGTCTTTTTAATCTAGATGATCTCGCATCAATATGCCCGTCTTTAGTTTTATAGATTCCCGTATCTACCGCATGTATTAATTCAGTTAATCTAAGTCTCTTGTGAACATGTTGACCGAACTTATCAACATTCATGTTTGCATACATATGGATAGGATCGTGCTCGTAGAAAGCTCAAGTATTACTGTGCATATGTAGAATTTTGGGGGATTTATAAATGTTTTTAAATCACCCCGCTTTCTCTCAATTCTTCCAAAATAGATATGATTTCATTATCAACACCCGTATTTCCAGCATCACGAGATGCAATTAACAAATGAAGACGTTCAACTAGCTCATTAGGATCATTCCAGTACACATAGTCTAAATCTTTCATTACCTTTTTCTTAAATGGCAGCCCATTTCCTGATACATACCCCTCTCCAGATATGTTTTTATCTAAATGGAACAGAGGTTTTATTACATAGCGATATTTCGCCCCCTTGTTACTTTTTATAGCCTTTCTCGCATCGAAATCTCTTCTATGCACATTAGTTTCTAACAATATTTGTTTGTATATATTTTTATCATTCGTTGTAATTTTAATCAAATCGGGATTTCTTTTATATAACAATTCTTTCAAACCAGGTGATAAATGCACTCTTATATCGCCCACGGAAAGTTGATCATCTCCAATTATAGCTTGTTTATTTCCAATCATAGTTTTTCCATTTTTATGTCTTATGCCAAAAGGAATATCTATTCGTAAATTAGCCATGCCAGGAAAAAGTGGTATTTTGGTTTCTATGTCATCGTCTTGCGATTCTAAAGAGGAAACAGATGGATGGCGAATAAAACTAGTACTAGGAGACTCAAATATTTCAAACTCTTTTTCCTCATCCGTTTGAGTGCTAGTGTCTTCACTAGTTTCGTTATCATTTATTCCAAAATTTTTATCGGGATGCATATTTACAACTTTTTCAAATTCAGGTGAAAGAGTAGAATTTTTTATGTTGTAATTTGGGGATGAATTGTTTGATAAGGCAGAATTTATAGCAATTTTATGCAGCGGGTCTGTAATAGGTCTCAGAGTCTGCTCTAAGATCATTTCGTTGTCGAATTTATTTTCTCTTATCTGGTTTGGCTTCTTTTTTACAGCCTGTACTGATTTAATAATTTCTTTCTTTAAGGTTTTCTTCATGATCAAAAAAACAATACACAGACATCCGTGTGAGTTTAACATTCGATAGCAAATGAAGTAAACAAGTAAAACCTTTTATTTTTATTGTGTTAATCAAGTACGATAAAAGTATCAAAATTAAGACGATACTGACCCTTATTTCTTTCACAGTCTTTATTAATTACTAAGTAGTTGTACGGAACACTCCAAATAACAGCGCAAAGATTTTGAAATTGATTCCACGTCATATCGGTGGTTATGTGTTCATTATAAATATGTTTTAAGTTAATATCGTCTTGTTTGAACAGAATAATTTAATTAGCATTATCGCGTACGAGCTGTTTTGGAATTTTGGTGTAAGTCTGATTTAAATAAAAACAATCGATCAACTTATGTCTTCCCATGGAAAAGTAATCACGAATATTATTTTGCTTTTCACAAGCAACATCATCAAAAATGAACACTGAATTTGGTAATGCTTCGGAGGCTGGCAATACGTCTTGATTTTCTTTAAACTTTGAGAAAGATACATCGGGCACATTTTCTAAGACTCTGCTTAAAAAAAGATATTTTGGTTGAAATGTGGTTTTACAATAAAGGTAGACATTTCTATATTTCAAACCGTTTTCGTGAAGAAGCAAGCCTAAAATAATATTGGTTTTCCCACAATTATAGGGCCCACAAACCAGACATCTTATTGTATCAGGCAGCAGGGAGCTGTGCCGGGGATTATTTTTCTTTTGGAGATCTAGTTCACAATATACCGTATTTAAATTTAGAGACTGTGACTGCTTTTCAAATTTCATGGTTTACATTCAGTTTACACGTTCATACGCCTTCCACGGACTACTTATCAATTTATAAGTGGATTATAAATCATGCTCAAGTTTTATACTTTTATTTGTTTGAGTGTACAAGCAGTACACGTTGTCCATGATATAATTGACCACCTCCTTCTGAAGTTAGTAGATAATGCAACGTGCACGTCATTATTTCGTAGACACAGTATATGAGGAGCACCGAAACAAATTCAAACATGTCCACATTAACTTTTTTACAGGAGAGCCAAATAACTAATAAACTAATATATGCGTGATTTTGGTGCAATTTTTTCCAATCCAATGATTATTCTATTTCATTTGTGTGATTATGATCGCAAGTTTAGAGTTTGACATCAAAATACGACTTTGTTCCAGGATATGTGTGATTCTTATGCAAACCTTGGATTTCTAGCGATTATACAAGAGCGATTAGTGTGATTTTGAATACTATAAAACTGTTATGATTGCAAGTTTAGAGTTTGACATCAAAATACGATTTTGTACCAGGATATGTGTGATTCTTATGGAAACCTTTGATTTCTAGCGATTATACAAGAGCGATTAGTGTGATTTTGAATACTATAAAACGGCTATTCGGTAGGTGTCAGGCTAAAGATGTCGAATCGATAAAAAACACTTGCGGAAAAAGTGGATATGTGTGATTTTGTTCCGTTGCTCCTCATATCAAAAGTGAAAACATCACGTAGCTTGACCATAAAAAGCTTCAGTAACTTTATCGCATGAGAACTACCGTGACATCATCGAGTGCAGTGTAGTGTCGTGTGCAAATTAGCAATTAAACCCCTATATAAACCATACAGGGGCGGTGAGACAGCACCAGTATTCCTGAACGAGATCTCCAGTAAAGTAAAGAGACCTACAGTGAACAGTGAACAATTAAAATTAAATTAAAAAAGTTTGCGAATAAAAGTGGAAAGTGTATCAGTGCCAACGATTTCAAGGTAAGTTCTTTTATTTTTAGGTTTCCGTATCCCGTACGGAAGCCTATTACTAAGCCTGCACCGTCTGTCTGCCCGTCCGTTGGTAAGTTCTTTTATTTTTAGGTTTCCATATCCCCCACGGAAGCCTATTACTATAGTATTATCAAAACCTCGTGTCCGGTTGAGCAATAAAGTTATATGGCTTAGGGAAGCGAATCTGCGCACGGTGCTTTGTCGATAAAAAGTCACCTGGGTCGATAGAAGTTATTCACGGTTTTTTAATTATCTCCAATCATGAATTATATGTTTGTGTTGTTTTTTTAATGAATGACATAATACCATTTGAAGGGGCGCCCGCTAATGCACGTTATGGTATGCATCAATGATGTAACGCGATGTCATTGGCCGACCGAGAACGCACTCTGTGGAATGCATCAATGACGTGACGCGACCTCATTGGTCGACCAAGAACGAACGCTGTAGAGTGCATCAATGACGTGATGCGATTTTATTGGTCCGCCGGCCGTCATTGCACGGTTTGACGCTCTTTTCATGTTTTGTTTTAATCAGTTACAGTTCGACCTTCGTTAAAGTTACTACTCTTTATTAACGAAGTTCTGTGTAAAAAAATGGAGACGTTCTGCGAAACAGAAATGATGAAACTTTGGGCCGAAACTACTGTTCAGTCGCGAACGCTAATAAACAATGTGTTTTTGTTTTTCAACGAAATAAAAAGTGATCAGCAAAAATTATTTCAAACAGATTTCACAAGAGTGCGGGATCTTCCTGCATTGGTATGTGGAGTGTCTGTACGTACGGTAGATAGGGTCAAGAAGGAAGTATTTGAATTAGGTAACTTTCACAGTATTTCAGTAAGGTTTAAATGAGTTGAAGTTTAATTCTATGTACATAATTAAATGTATATATAAATATATTTTTAGCAGTTAATAATTAAATTTTTTCATAAATGGCATGTGTAATAATAATTTTATAAGTTAAGTGATTTTTTTCCTACTCTAAATAAAAATTCTCCTGACTTTGATAATTCAAATGGTTCATAATATGCATATACTCAAATTTTATTAATAACTTCACTGAACCCTATGTTCTTTTTTTGTATTTTATTATCTTTTTAAATGGGTATATCTTGACTTAAAATTTTTAATTTTTTCCTTAGATATAGTATGTTATATTTAACACAATGAAAACATACTAGGTAAGTTATATTTAAAAAAAGCTCTGTAAGGTTTCTTACCCGGTTATTCCTTATAGATTGCACTGCTGAACGGGACAGGACAAAAAAAATTATGATGAACCATACTGAATATGCATGTCTCAATGAAATATTGTTATTGTTGTGTGTTCTTTATGGCAAAATAAATATCTGAATCTGAATCTGAATCTAATGTAAAGGATCATAAATAAATATCTTATGAATCTATTCAGATAAATCAAAAAAACATATGAAAAATAAAACAATAAAATGTGTTATCGAATTTGTAGTATGATTGAGTATGTGAAATAGGTATCTATTATAAATATAAATATAAGTACCTTATTATTTATAACCTGTAGTACCTCAAGATATTATTAATTCATCTAAATAAAAAACCGTGAATAACTTCTATCGACCCAGGTGACTTTTATCGACAAAGCGCCGTGCGCAGATTCGCTTCCCTAAGCCATATAACTTTATTGCCCAACCGGACACGAGGTTTTGATAATACTATAAGCCTGTGCCGCCTGTCTACCCGTCCGTGCGTCCGTCCGTCCGTCTGTCTGTCTGTCTGTCTGTCTGTCCGAACGAAACCTCCAGTAAAGCAGTACCTACAGTGAACAGTGAACAATTAAAATTAAATTAAAACAGTTTGTGAATAAAAGTGAAAAGTGTATCAGTGCCAGTACCAACGATTTAAACGTGAGTTCTTTTATTTTTAGGTTTCCGTATCCCGTACGGAAGCCTAGTACTAAGCCTGTGCCGCCTGTCTACCCGTCCGTGCGTCCGTCCGTCCGTCCGTCTGTCTGTCTGTCTGTCCGAACGAAACCTCCAGTAAAGCAGTACCTACAGTGAACAGTGAACAATTAAAATTAAATTAAAACAGTTTGTGCATAAAAGTGAAAAGTGTATCAGTGCCAGTACCAACGATTTAAACGTGAGTTCTTTTATTTTTAGGTTTCCGTATCCCGTACGGAAGCCTATTACTAAGCCTGCGCCATCTGTCTGCCCGTCCGTTGGTAAGTTCTTTTATTTGTAGGTTTCCGTCCGTATCTCTCACGGAAGCCTATTACTAAGCCTGGGCCGCCTGTCTGCCCATCCGTCCGTCCGTACGTCTGTATGTCTGCCCGAGGGATGCATCTCTTGAACCGTAATAGGTAGCTCGTTGAAATTTTCACAGAATATGTGTTATTATGGAGGATATAACAAAAAATAATAAAAAATTTAAAAAGTAAAAAATTATGAGGGTTCCCATACAAGAAACGTGTTTTTTTTCAAATGTTTTTTTTTTATGATGCGGTAACCTCGGGGCGCGATTCCGACTCGTATTTAACCGGGTTTTTTTAAATTTTTTGGTTAAATGGGGCTGTGGCCGTGTCAGTGCTTAGATACTTACATTATGTTTTCTAGCGAAATTGGTAATGGAGGGATCGATTCATTCACGGTCTAGGCTGGAATTCTGATGTGTTTTTTCTCTTAATTTTTGCTTTACATCTATTTAATAAATAACTTATAAATACATATACATGTGGGTAGTCGCAAATATAACAACATATGTTGTTGCTCCAATAAAATAATTAAAGTTTATTCAAATATAAATATTAATTTAGAAAATTTGTGACTAAAATTCAACTAATGACGTGTGGGTTGAATTCCATGGCATAGTTGTACTAATTGCCCCCCCGCTGGTTTTTCATAACCTCTCACAATACAATAACACACAAGTGAACCTCGTAGAAGATGGCTGAGCTCCAGCATGCCATTAAAACTCTCACCGAATTAATGAACAAGAGGATGACTGATTTTGAGAGCGCCATCGCCCCTGCAGTCACCGGCACCACCCCGTCCAGCCCGCCAGCACCACCACCCAACCTCGCTGCAGTCTATGCGGAGTTCACACAATTTAAGGAGGTTGTGTGGACTATCCTCGGCGCGCTGCGAACCCAGGTGGAGATGAACACCGCTGCGCTCGATGAGCTGGAGACGAGGAGTCGTCGGAAAATACTTCTTCTTCACGGCATCAGTGAGACTAAAGAAGAGAAACTCTCTGAGATTATGGTTCAGCTGTTTCATGAGAAACTCAACATAACAAATATCTCTGTGAGCTCATTCAAAGTGTGTCATCGTGTCGGAGCTACACCTAAGGAGGGAAGACCAAGACCGGTATTTGTTCATTTTCACGACGTCCTTATTAAGGAAGCGGTCTGGTCAAAGAAGACTTCATTCAAGGGATCTAATATTACTGCATCTGAATTTCTTACAAAAAATCGCCATGACCTCTTTCGGAAAGCTAGATTACTCTACGGAGTGAAAAGGTCTTGGACTCGGGACGGTAAGATTTTTATTATCGCACCGGATAATACTAAACACCGCATCACGTCGTCAAGTGAGTTGGATGGCTTCACAAAGAGGTTCCCGGTAGATGCGGACCAGAGTACTACAGTTAATGTACGTGCGACTACGGAGACACCAATACCACCACCAAACAATAAAAAAAAAAAAAAAAAAAAAACCACCACCCCCGACTGCTGCAGTGGCTCTGGCGGGTCAGGCGGCCAGCCGAGCAGCGCCCGCTGCACCAAATAAGCCCGCTGCAACAAAGAAAGCCGGCAGCATAGCTACTCCCCCCGGCCGTGTGTTGATGGTGACCGGCAAAGATAGGAAGCTTCGCAGTAATATTAACTAACACTCGATAGCCTAAATACTAGTCTCATTAACTCATCTATTATTCCATTTTACTATGTCCTTCGATCATAAAAAATTATGTCATAGTTCATTTATTATTTATATTGGTTATTGTACCTACCTACTCATATAATAACACTGAAATGCACTGTGTATGCACTGGCCTCAGCCAAGTTACTTCAGTTTTATTTTCGAGATCGAGTTGTAAGTAAACAGTGTACGTACAAGTACGTATATATAAATCATTTCAAGAAATGGAGTAGGTTATGTATGATTTTATTTTCTATAAAATGTGTAAACTTCAGAATGTGCATACTTCTCACACACTTCTAGACCTTATGCTCACCTCACGCACTGACCTTATTTCATCACATGGCCAATTTTCTGCGCCAGGCTTCTCCCACCATGATTTTATATTTCTTTCGTATAAACTGAAACCTCCAAAAGTAACTCCAAAATTTCTCCAGCAACGTAGTTTTGCAAGAATGGATCTGGCTGCACTGAGGAAGGATGCGGGTATCATTGACTGGGCGCCTGTTTATGAATCGGAGGACCTTAATGACAAGGTCACTCACTTCTCTGGTAGCGTCATTCAACTGTTCGACAAACATGCTCCTATTCGAAAAATCAGAGTTAAGCACCCGCCGGCTCCCTGGCTTTCTGATGACATCAGACAGCTGATGATCAGACGCGACCGTGCGTTCTCGAGGCATAAGCGCAGGCCTTCGGACGAGGCATGGAACGCGTACAGGGTTTTGAGGAATCGCTGCAACCAGATGATCAGGAATGCAAAACGCCGGCATATCCATATCTCTGTAAATGACTCTTCACCTGCAGATACTTGGAAGTTTCTCAGGTCTCTTGGAGTGGGTAAATCAAAACTAGCAGCACCTTCAACGATCGATATTGAAGCATTAAATCGATATTTCTCCACTTCTCCGGTTCATCTGGATCCAATAGTCAAGGCGATGACTCTCGATGAGCTTGCCAACATGCCTACTCCAGACATTTCTCCGTTTAGTTTCATACCTGTGACGGACGGTGAGATAAAAAAGATAATCCTATCCATTAATACCAAGGCTGTGGGGTGTGATGGCTTGAGCAGGTTAATGATCGTTCCTGTACTTGATGAATTACTCCTACCTCTCACTCATATAATAAATTTTTCTCTCGTGCATGGAGACTTTCCTAACTTGTGGAAAAAGGCATACATTACCCCATTGCCCAAGGTTAACAATCCACCTACCAACAGCAATTACCGACCAATATCTATACTTCCTTTTCTTTCCAAAATCATAGAGCGCATTGCACATAGTCAACTTTCACATTTCCTCTCCACGAATAAACTTCTAAACCCTTATCAATCTGGGTTTCGTCCTGCCCATAGCACAACCACTGCTCTTCTCAAGGTTACGGAGGATATCCGCCTTAATATGGAAAATCAAAAACTCTCCATTCTCACATTACTTGATTTCAGTAATGCCTTCAATGCAGTGGATTTCGATATTCTCCTGGCAATGCTCTCTCATCTAAATATCTCACCTTCGACACTAGGTTGGTTTAACACATATCTTCGGGGTCGCCAGCAGTCGGTTCGACTGGACAGCAATTGTTCAAGTTGGACGGATCTGAACGCTGGTGTACCACAGGGTGGCGTTTTATCTCCTCTATTATTCTCAGTGTTTATACACTTTATTACTCTAAATTTATCTTCTACCTATCATCTGTATGCAGACGACCTTCAGCTATGTGCTAGCTCTAGCCCGGAACTAATTTTTAGGGCTGTAGCTTCGCTAAATTACGACCTCGAGATAATTCGGGCATGGAGTGAGCGTTTTGGCCTAGCAGTCAATCCACTTAAGTCCCAGGCCATCATCATTGGGAGCTCGCGCCAGCTTGCGAAGATCGACGCCGACAATATACCCAAGGTAATTTTTAATGGCACAGTTATCAATTATTGCAAAACTGTTAAAAACCTCGGTATATTGTTCGACCAAACTCTTTCGTGGTCTCCTCAGGTTGGTACAATTTGTCGGAAGGTCTATGGTTCATTACACTCGCTAAAGCGTCTTCAAAATTTTCTTCCGGAACATACTAAAACGGCCCTAGCACAATCTCTTCTACTCTCTATTATTGACTATGCTGACGTCTGCTTCCTAGATCTAAATGAGTCATTACTCGATAAACTCGAGCGCCTACAAAATACGTGCGTCAGGTATATCTTCAACCTCAGAAAATATGACCACATAACTGAATACCGCACCAAGTTGAAGTGGCCTACAGTACGAGCGCGTAGGAAAACTCACATTCTTTCCCTTCTATATTCCGTTTTGTTCGATCCCCGTGCTCCAGAATATCTCCGTTCGAAATTCTAATTTCTTTCGAGTCATGGTGCTTCTTTGAGGTCCATGGATGGAAACCTTCTTTGTATCCCGATTCATTCCAGTTCATTCTATACCCATTCTTTTGCTGTTGAATCAGCTCGTCTCTGGAACCAACTCCCTGCCACTCTCCGTACTTCCGCTTCCCACAATATTTTCAAATCCCGTTTGAGGGAACATATGTTTTCAAACCCTTAATGTTTCCATGGGTGTTATCGCTTGTTTAGAAACTGCATTAGGTATATATGTATGTATTTGTTTATATTGCGTATATGTATATGTACTTTTGAACTTGTATGTATGTAAATCACGAATGTATTTAGTTGTATGTTATTACTATTATCTATGTTTTATTGTTTAGTTTTGTAACCTTAAAAAAAAAATCTCATTTAATTTTCCGCACTACCCATCTACCCTACTCACAATCCCAGGTATGACTGGCAGATAATGCCCTTAGGCTTTAAGTTCGCCTTTTGTCACTTTTTGTGCAATAAAGTATATTTTCATTTCATTTCATTTCATTTCATTTCATTTAATTTCAACTTATTTCCCACTTACATATTTTCACTACTGTTATTTTTATCCGTTTGCTTTAAAAAAGGAAATACGTTCTTTCAGTTAGCTGAAACTTAAAAAAAATTCCACTTCGTTCCTACAAACAAAACTCATTACCCAAACACTGCACTTATTAATATTTCACTCACCAGATACTTGGAGAAGCAGGAGCGCTGCAGAGCGGATACGTGATAAGAACATCATCAGACCATCGCTCAATCCAAAGCCAAGGACAAAGTATGTAAGTGTTATTATTTTAAATAAAAAATAATCAAATAATTCCACTTCACTATTATTTAAGGAAATCTTACAAATAATATTTATCTACCCCTACTCTAATTATGTTAAACTTTGCAACCACTGGTGCTATTTGGAATTTTACAGTATGTAGGTATTTAAAAAATATATTGAGTAGTCCTTGTTCTATGACTTAGTAGCGAACAAAAATAAGCATCTGAGTGATAAATAGATCAATCATTAAACGGGATGCTATACGCAAATGGAGTGGGCACATTATATTCTTTTTGGGGAAATAAAAACCATATTTTAACTGATTTGCAGGTCATCGTACAAGAACCCGTTCAATTCGGGTGATGAGGCGGAAGCTGGTTTCATCGCTCAGAAAAAGAAGAAGAACACAGGTGTTAAGCAATCCAACGCTTCAGCAGAGAAGCATTCGACTACCGCTCGAATGTACGAGTTGTTTGGCACGGACAGCGAGAACGAAATCCCTCCGTCCGGTCAAGTTATCAGCAAGAAAAGCGTCAACGGCAGTGCAGGCAGCTTGAAGAGCGAGAAGTCAACGAAACGACCTCACGTTCCCGACAACTTGAGCTCTGACAGCGAGCGTGAGGTGCTTCCTTCCACCACCCGTGGTGTGAAGCCTAATCGCCGGGCCACCAGCAACATTAAACGTTCTGCACAACCCTCTAAGAAACGTGTCGCCGTTGACCCCTTCGCTTCCGACGTGGAACCCGATGATGTGCCTGCATCACCGGTGAGGGGTAAACAGTCATCATCTTCGTTAATCTGCTCGCTCGCCCGTAGGCAGGGAAATGGTTACTATAGGAGTGTCCTCGACAAAAAAGGGGAGTATTTTGCCGAACTGAAAGTTTATGTGGCAAAAGATATCGAAAAGATAAAGCCCATCGATAGATGGCAACACGCGATCATTGCGATAAAATCAAGGTTGGACGAAGACGAGGAAGCTTGGAAGTACCTCACTCGCTTTGTAACTTGTGAACATAAAACATTTGAAACGTCTAAGGTGTAGTTTTCGTTTTTGTTTAAAAAATAGGGTTTTACATTATGACACATATAGGTAATGTTTAAGTTATTTTTAGAGAAAATGTATTGTGAAATTTGCAATAAAAATATACACAAAAATAAGTTTGCATATCATCAAAGAACTAATTTGCACAAAGCTAATGCTTTATTAAGCACAGATCTAGAAAATGTACACGTGATTACGTCAGCCTTCAAAAATAGAGTAAGAAGCTATCGCATAAATCCCGTTCGCGAATACGCCGACTCTAAGAATTCCTTATCGATATCAGCACTCAAGTAGAATGTTTGATTAAAACAGCTCTCCTCAAATATATTTCTTTAAAGGTTAACTTTGAATTGTACTGCTATTTTTCGTTGATAAAAAATGGGGAACAGACATTGAAATCCTTTAGTACTAGATATCAACCTGTCTTGCAAAGCACTAATGTATTAGATTTGTTTATATCCACCGTAGAGAAGCTTGACCTTAAATCGACCGAATTCGAACAACGCGAGTCCGGGTGGAGTTTCGAACGAATAAGCCACCTCGAAGTAACATAAATAAATATACCCCTTTAAGAGGTGGAACGTATATCCCTCTACCTCAAGTTATTCAACATAAAAAGTGTTGCATTAACGTGAAAAATAATGACAAATGTTGCTTTTTATGGAGTATTTTTGCATATTTATATCCAACAACGCGGAACGCGAACAGAGTTAGTACATATCCACACTACTCAACAGTTTTAAACACTGACGGTATGTCCTTACCACCGTCGTTTGATAATATTAAAACATTTGAACGCAATAATCCTCGCAACAGTGTCAATATATATGGTGTTTGGCTGCAATTGAAGATAATAACCGGGCAACCCGAAGCGAGCGGTCGGTCGCTCGCGTTCAGCGCGCCCGGACGGACAGCAAGAGAAGTCGGTGACAGCCCAGCATTTCCTTTTCGGCTCATCAAGAAAATATAAATTGTAAAGACAACTTTTTTGGGCTTAATGCCAAATAAATCATCAGCAAATACTCAAGTGCATCTGTTCTGCTATTTTCCCCATCCGAACCATTGGTCCTTCGAGCCGGATCGCGAGAGTGACGGCGGATAACCAAACTTCACTTCACTTCACGCAACGGACGACCGCTACGGCGAGGCGTCAGGCGCCATCTTCTCAGGGCCGGCTCGGCCCCTGCGCGGGCGCTCCGTCCGTGTTGGCTCGGCGCGTCGTGCAGACGCCGCGTCCACGCATCGTCGCAAGATCCCAGCTCCGGCGCGCGCGCTCCGCGTCGGCTCGGCGCTTCGTGCGATCGCCGCGGGTCGCCGCTGCATGTTGGCTCGGCGCGTCATGCAGTCGTCGCGTGTCACCGCAAGTTCCCCGCTCGGTTGCCGTTGCATGATGGCTGGGCGCTTCGTGGAGTCGCGGCGGCGTGTCAACGCTGCGAGTTGGATCGGCGGAGGGTGACAAGCGCAGTCACATCGCGTATCCTTTTAACAATTCATTACCTATGTTTCTATTTGTGTCAAAACTGTACCTAGTTCAGAAATAATAATTCATATATAAATTATTTAAAATGTCTGTAGATCCAGGGAAGACCCAGAACACGTCAGACTCAGAATTAAAAGAATTGGTAAAAAAGCGGGGTTCCGTTAAGGGCCGCTTTACATTATTTTCTAACTATTTGTCCAAATTAGAAGAGTCGCTCACAGAGACGCAACAAATTGAGTTGCGTTTGCGTGTCGACAAGGCTGAAGGCCTATTCCAAGAGTATGAAGAAATTCAACTCAACATTGAATCAATAAGTGAAAATTTAGCGGAACAGTTGGTGGAGCGTGATCGTTTTGAAAGCATCTACTTTGGAACGATCGCGTCCGCAAAACATCATCTCAATGTGTCAGCATTACAAGGCGACGTACAGTCTCAGTCAGGCGGCACAGTCATGTCGAACAATGGGGTGCCGGTGAAACAAACAAACAACATTAAATTACCTGTCATAGCTTTACCAAAATTTGGAGGGTCTTATGACGGCTGGTTGGAGTTTAGAGACATGTATCATTCACTAATTCATATAAACACTTCAATTGATAGCATTCAAAAATATCATTATCTGCGCGCGGCCCTGGAAGGCGGCGCTGCGCAGGTCATTCGATCACTCGAGTTCTCCGCCGACAACTACACCGTAGCGTGGGAGCTCTTGTGTCACAGGTATGACAATAAATCCCTACTAAGTCACAACCACATTAAGAGTTTGTTTAATCTGCCCGTCGTTAGCAAAGAATCACCATTTTTTATAAGAAAATTAATCGACACAACCATGAAAAATGTGCGTTCACTACAAACGTTAAAGGAACCTACTGAACACTGGGACACATTGTTAATATACCTAATCAGCACGAAACTAGACGAAAATACATCACGTGAGTGGGAAGAATATAAAAGTGGTCGCGAAACGTGCACGTTCGAATCGTTCATCAGTTTTCTAAAAAATAGAGCAGACATACTAGAAACATTGCAAATCAATAAAGGTAATAAACCTTCAACCACTGCCCCCAAAGTTGAATCTCGTGTGCGAACCTACACTGCAGCAAGCGAACCCATCTCACCGTACACGTGTGTTCTTTGTTCACAAAATCATTTAATTTATACCTGTCCACAGTTCATCAACTTATCTGTTAACGAGCGAATAGATAAGGCACATAACCTAAAATTGTGCAAAAATTGCCTACGACGAGGTCACGTCGCTAACAAATGTAAGTACGGTTCCTGCAAGCATTGCCATAAAAAACATAGTTCATTGTTGCACTTGTCATCACCGGAGGTGGAGGAAAACAAAGAAAGGAACACACTTTCTTCCGCTCCGGCCGTGTCGACATCTGCGTGCGTAGGTACAGGCCAAGTACTTCTCTCCACAGCCTCGGTGCGAGTGCTTGACTGTAACGGCAAGCCGCATTATGTGACGGCTTTACTCGATTCTGGATCTCAATCTTCCTTCATAACCGAGTCATTGGTTTTGAGGTTAGGTCTAAAGACACAAAGGTCGAACGTTCGAGTAGTAGGAGTGGACAGTGCCGTATCTAACGTAGTTGAACGTTGCAAATTAACCGTAAGGTCACGCGTGCAAGACTTTGAATTTAATATTATGTGTTTAATCTTGCCACAAATTACGTCAGCATTACCTAGCATTAAGCTTGACATCAATCAGTTTAACATTTCACCCGATATCCACTTAGCAAACAAAATGTTCTGCGAGCCATCTGACATTCATTTATTAATCGGAGCAGACACATTTTGGGAACTATTATGCTCAGGTCAAATAAAACTTGGAAAATATCTACCTACTTTGCAAAATTCTAAATTGGGCTGGATAGTGTCGGGCCCCACGGGAGGGTTCAGTGGCAATATTCAATGTAACTTCACTCAAAGTTCAGAACACAAAGATCAATTAACTCGCTTTTGGGAATTGGAAGAAATTCCAAGTCAGGAGCCGTTCTCAGAAGAAGAAAAATTGTGCGAAGATAATTTTGTAAAAACGACTTCGCGCTTACCAGACGGTCGCTTCTGCGTGCACATACCATTCAAGATTCCGCCCACCGAGTTAGGAAATTCATATGAACAAGCAAAGCAGCGCTTTCTCTCTCTGGAACGCAAACTAAATCGTGACCCATTATTAAAACAAATGTATCAAGACTTCATTCAGGAATATATAAATCTAGGTCATAAGTCTGAAATTAAAAATGATGAAAAACTCAAATGTTTCAGTTCGCCAAGCTGTGTGATTCCGCACCACGGAGTGTTGCGCGAGCATAGTTCAACAACCAAGCTAAGAGTTGTATTTGATGCATCAGCAGCTACAAGTACAGGTATTTTATTAAATCAATTACAAATGGTCGGACCCACCATTCAAAATGACTTAATATCAATACTACTACGGTTCCGACAACATGAATTTGTAGCTGCTGGTGACATTGAAAAAATGTACCGACAAGTACTTGTTCATGAGTCTCAAAGGAAATTACAGTTAATATTATGGCGTACACATCTTTCAGATAATTTAAAATTATTTCAACTCAATACAGTGACGTACGGCACCGCATCGGCACCGTTCCTAAGCGTTCGGTGTTTAAAACAGTTAGCGCTCGAATGTGATAACAAAACAATATCAGATATCATTCTAAATGACTTTTATGTCGACGATTTTCTATCAGGTTCTGACACTGAGGAGGAACTAGGTCACATATGCAAGGAAGTTTCAAGTGTTTTATCTTCCGGAGGCTTCAATCTTCGTAAGTGGAGATCAAATTTAAAACATATTCCAAATATAGAAATTGTCAAGGAAACACTCAATTTAAATGAAGGTCAAAAACCAAACATTCTTGGTTTAAGTTGGAACTCTGACACCGACACATTATCATTTCCTGTCCAAGTGGAACTTACTCCGCCACAAACAACAAAACGAGTCATATTATCAATGTTGCGTGCCGAACTACGGTAGTTGGAATATAGAGTAATATCCTTGTCTATGATGCGCGTGTAGCGTTTTCATTGGTTAAGAGCAGATCGAGGTAAGTCACGTAATCGCATGTTAGGTATTTGAACAAAATATCGCTGTCTCCAGTCGTCCACCGGCCACGCACGGCCGTGTTTGTGTGTATTTGTGAAGGTTTGGGGGAGCGGGCGGGGGACACCAACCACCGTACGCCCCGCCCGCGTCCCGCGCCTCCGCACAGCGCCGCCGCGCCGCCGCCGCCGCGCCAGGTCGGTCGAGCAAGAAGTTTTGCAAATTGCAACTCCTGTGCAGTTTTCGTTCGCTAAATCAGTTGCGTGCGTTGCGTTCGAAATCGAAACTCCACCAAATATACTGGTTCACTAACATGGAACTAAACTTTACACCTCGCAAAGGAAAGAAGCGTCATCTGATAGGTACTGACAGTGTTGTGGAGGTAAAATGTCCATACAATGTATCCGACGTCGCCCCCACTACAGGCCATCGAACAAAAAAAGATAAAGTTCTGCAATATTGTATGATTATTATTATCAGGTACAGCTTCACATCACAGAGAGGAAGTTTGCATTCTTTATCGTATGGACAGAACAACGACTCGAATACCTTTTAATTTTGGGAGATGAGTATGATTACAAAACTGGAACTTTTTTATCACAAATGTATGCTAAAATAAATAATTGACCCCAGAAAGCCACGCAAAATGTGTATTCGAGGTTTAGACGATGAATCGGACGATGATAGATAACCTGTAATAGTCCGTAAGCCCGCCCCAAAATTGCCTACGTCATATGGCCTCACGATAAAAATGCATGGCACACGGTCGGAAAAGTTGTGCTGAGCGAGAATCAGAAGATTATCGCACCTAAAATTAGCCGGAAGTTTGAGAAAATCCTTCACTTCGGGCCAAAATTTTCAGGTTATATTTACGTCATATGACATCATTAGGAAACACGTGGCATCATTTAGCCGTGTAATTGTAGAGAGAGTAAACATAAGTCTGTCTGTTCTGAAGTGGCCGGAGGTACTTGAAAGACTGCACCAAAGATGGTCACTGGATACATTTTCCTACGCCATGAGACATCTTGACGAAAATTATTATAAAAGTATTGAAATAATAGTGTTTTTTAAGAATAAATAAGTCTATCAAGCCATATCTGGCCGGAAGTATTTTAAAAGTGATTTTTTAACTGCTAGGTAAACGAATTATGTTAATTGCGCAAAATTTAACAAATTATAATCG
Organism: Nematopogon swammerdamellus; assembly: GCA_946902875.1. NCBI lineage: Eukaryota > Metazoa > Arthropoda > Insecta > Lepidoptera > Adelidae > Nematopogon > Nematopogon swammerdamellus. The sequence goes on along the minus strand of OX336341.1, from coordinate 23,510,134 downwards.
ATTAAGGCGAGAATAAGGGTCAAAAGGACAACTTTGAACGAAATTATTGAGATATTGGTAAAGATGAAAAATCTGTAAAAAATATATGTTATGTATTGATCTTTAATTAACAAACGTAGCGAAAAAAAATATATTTTACTACTTTGGAAAGGTGTTAAATAAATCTCCAAAAAATTACGAAAAGTACGAAAATTGTACTTTGTAGTTAAATTATCTTGAGAAACATCAAATTGTTTCAATACAAGACCCTCATAGAAATGTAGATAATATTTTTCCCTATAATCGTAGCGAAAAAAAATGTTGTTTTTCATCTTTCCAACACGTAAAATTTAATAAATAGTGTGATTTTCGCGCAAACGTTCTTCGTCGGCGCGACGTATCAGCCACCGCACGAACGAATCTCGCACCTATTACATCTGCATACGGGTCGGGTTTCAATCATCAGTGCTCGGGTAGCACGGTTTGAGTCCTATTTCCCCCTTAACAAGGATTATCGACTCATCCGTCGTGGTGGGTATAGATAGTATTACAGAAATTATTACTAATCTGTTAACATAACAATCTAGGGAAAAATAAATCTACGTCGTACCTATTTTTTGTTTGCCAACGGTTGTTTGATATTTATAGTCATTCATTGTCGATTTTAAAAGTTGTTGTAAAATTTTTAAATCGATATACCTCCTGGTAAATCATGTATCTTCGTCGATATTTAATCACATTTCGCACGCAAGCACATATGTACAATGAAGCTATAGAAATACTGGACAAGATCTTTGTAAAACCCAGTAACGAAATATATGCCCGACACAAACTAGCGAACAGACTACAACAACATGCCGAGACAATTGATATGTGTTTACGCGCCCTCGAGTTGTTAGCTAAAGAATGCAACTTCCACGCTGTGAGCGCTGCTCAGAATCGAAGCGATTACATACGAGATGCTTTTATAAGTGGACTATGATCACCTAACATTCGACAAAGGCTTCTCGAAAACAGTGGTCTCGATCTCACCGAGGCCTACAAACAAGCTCAGTCTCTAGAATTGGCTCAAGTTCACTCTGAAAAATTCAGTGCCTCTAGACATTTGAATGCAGTTCATGAAAATGAAAAAATGCTGATCCTTCCTCTTCAGCTGTCAGTAAAAAGACATATAAATCCTGCTATTTCTGCGGTCAAGACCAACGCCATCGACGCCAAAAGTGTCCTGTATTCAACACTACCTGCCTAAAATGTTCTCTTAAAAGAGGACATTTTGCAAAAGTATGTCGATCGGAAAAACAAACTGCTTGTTTGGAAGAATCCAGTAGCAACACCATGATAGCTGCAGCTCCAGCAGGCCTCCAGGCAGGAGACAATTATTTCAATGACTGTCAACGGCATTCTACTACAAGCCTTGAGACACAGGCAGTACTAATAAGTTCATAAATCATAACCTACTTCAACAGTACCATCTCTCAAGTTCTCCTTACAATGAGACAGTAACAACAGTTGGCATCTAAAAAGGCTAAATAGAAGGTTTATGCAACGTATTTGTACAAGGATACACTCACGACAACTTCCCATCACTTATAATGAGAGCTCTCTGCGCTGATGGGGTTCTCCGGAAGGATGTATTCAAGGAACATCAAGCTGTCGAAGTAGTGTATGGTGGCCCCATGGCACCGTTGAAAATTTCATGCCATTCCCTCAATGTGGCGTCAGTCCCACCAGTGAAGCTTTTCGAATATTTTGATCCACATTGTCGACGGATTGCCACAAGTCCCGTCGATATTCTGAAGCTGAGCGTGCTTTCATTACTAGAGAAGTACAAACGTTACTCGAGGACGGCATTATTGAGAATAGCTCTTCACCATGGCGAGCTCAAGTTCTGATAACAACGAACCAAAACCATAAGAAAAGAATGGTTATTGACTATTCGAGAAATATCAATAAATTCACACAGCTTGAGGCATATCGTCTGCCAAACATTGAGGACTTAGTTGCCAAAGTCGCTCAACACCACGTATTCAGTATAATCGGACTACGCAGCGCGTACCACCAGATACCGATCACCGAAGAAGATAGGCTTTACACAGCATTCGAGGCGGCCGGAAATTTATACAAATTTAGGACGATCCCTTTCGGTGTCACTAATTTCGTAGCTGCCTTTCAACGGGTAATCGATAATGTCATCAGAGAGAAAGCATTACAATCTGTGTATTCTTATCTTGACGATATTGTAGTGTGTGGCTGCGATAAAGCTGATCACGACCGGAAATTAAGGAAATACATGCAAACTATTGAGCAGTGCAATTTAACAATAAATGAAGCAAAAATTTTCCTCGGACTATCAAAGATAAAACTTATCGAATATTTCCCTCGGAGCATCCCTTTCCCAAGCCGGCAGACCTGTAGCTTTCTTTTCCAGAACAATATCTGACACTTCTTTACTATCATTTTATTTGATTTACGTTTTGTTTATAGACGTCCAGAGATACCAACCTTGCGGTTACAAAATCCAGACGTCTACACCTGCACTCTTGCGAGTACAGTGATCATGTATGCCAGATCGAGGCCCCATAGCTGTACCGTTCTTCCGAAAAAATCCCATGGGAAATACACAGACTGTGACCTTTCTCCAGCCGATCTGAGCCACCACCCGTCCACCCGAAGGAACCCCCGGTCGAAGCCGAGAGCCGGGGGTGAAGCCTTCACTGCCACTGGGGTCCGCACCCTATCCAACCACAGGCTGTGCCCAGGGCCTCAGCGTTTTGTGCTAGCCGGAGCTTTTCTTTTCACCAGCTATGTATATGCGTGGAAGTGCATATGACCACCACCAAAGTGACCGCTCACTGCCGCACAGTGTACTATTTGCGCCGAAGTTAAGCCAAGATTTCTGCAAAGTAAAGGAACATTGATTAAGGCTACTGCCTGCTGAGCCAGCTGCTGGCAAAGGCCCTATTCCATCGAATACAAGAAACAAATACATGCTCACTGTCGTCGATGAATATTCCAGGTTTCCCTTTGCCAATCCCTGCTATGACTTAGCTACAATTATCAAATGTCTGAACAAATTGTTCTTCCTATTCGGAATGCCCGCATACATCCACCCACAGCGATCGAGGTGGTTCATTTATGTCTGCTGAACTAAAACAATACCTACATTCTAAAGGAGTCGCTACAAGCCGAACTACAGCAGCAAATCCAAGAGGAAATGGACAAATAGAACGCTATAATGGAATAATATGGAAAACCATACAATTGTCACTGAAAAGTAAAGGCATGCCTATAACAATGTGGGAGAAAGTAGTTGACTAAACTCTACATTCAATTCGTTCCTTACTGTGTACTGCAACCAATTGTACTCCTCATGAGAGAATGTTTGTGCACTGTCGTCGCTAGAGTAATGGAGAATCAATCCAAACATGGCTGTCTACACCTGGACCGGTTCTCATGAAGCGTGTTTTCAGAACAAGTAAATAGAACCTTCAGTAGATGAGGTCGAGCTAATTTAAGCGAATCCTTCCTACTCATATGTAGACTAAACTAAGAGACGGAATCAAGACAACTGTTTCAAACAGATATCTTGCGCCTTATGAAGGCAGAGCCGAGATTGATCCATCAAAAATGTTATTAGATTTGGATCCCTATGATACAAGTGACGTTGCCCCTGATCCCAAAGCAAACTACCTTTTAAAATCGACAATTAATGACTATAAAGATCAAACAAACGTTGGCTAACAAAAAATAGGTACTACGCGACTTTATTTTTACTAGATTAGTAATTATTTCTTTCATACTATCTATACCCAACACGACGAATGAGTCGACAATCCTTATTAATCGATTATAAGTTGTAAAATTTTGCGCATTTAACATAATTCGTTCACCTAGCAATTATTAAAAAATCACTTTTAAAATGCTTCCGGCCAGATATGGCATGGCAGACTTATTTATTCTTAAAGACACTATATTTAAATACTTTTATAATAATTTTCGTCAAGATGTCACATAACGTAGGAAAATGTGACCATCTTTGGCGCAGTCTGTCAAGTACTTCCGGGCACTTCAGAACAGACAGACTTATGTTTACTCTCTCTACAATTACACGGCTAAATGATGCCACGTGTTTCGTAATGATGTCATATGACGTAAATATAACCTTAAAATTTTGACCGGAAGTGAAGGATTTTCTCAAACTTCCGGCCAACTTTAGGTGCGATAATCTTCTGATTCTTGCTCAGCACAACTTTTCCGACCGTGTGCCATGCATTTTATCGTGATGTCATATGACGTAGGCAATTTTTGAGCGGGCTTACGGACTATAACGGTCATGACGGTCGTAATATATTATATTCAACCAAAGACATTAAACTCACCCTCTTCCATATAGACCGGACAACAAGAACAAAATCGTAATCTACTACTTAGATCCTAGTGGTACAAAGTCGTTCAGTCTAGCGCCAGCAGTCCGCATGTGAGGTCGTATTCGTGTGCTAGAGAAAGAAGAAAATTTAAGAAAATATGCCGAGTTGCGCATTGCGGTATTGCAAATCTCGATATAAAAATACGACTGAACATGTAATCAGTTTATTTTCATAAGTATTGTGTATATTTATTCAATATTTGAATATAATACATAATTTCCATAGATTATTCTAGAACAACGATCAACTAGGCCATATTGAAAAAATAAAAAGCGCCCTCTATTATACAGTAGCTTTACTACTATTATAGTACGAGATCCCACAACCAATATTTTTGTCTCATAGTATTTCGTTCAATTGTCCTCAACCCGATATTAGATGTTTTTCGTGTAGCGTCTCCTGACAGTATTTTTTAAAAATGGCAACCAATTTGACCGAACCCTGTCATGGTATTCCGTTTGATTTTCGGAATGTTGCTGAATTACCGATCTAAGATAACCAGAACATGTTTTTCAGACGTCAGTAGCGGTGCGCGTACCAACCTTTACAAAAATGCCAAATGAGGCAAAACAAATATTAGGTCCTTGCCTATGAAATTGCCGTTTTACCTATATAGAAAAAATCTAAAAAATTTTTTTATGAAAAATATATATTTGTTTAATCGAAGTATTGGCCATTATTATCAATGCACTTTTGCCATTTTACTGGAAGTTCATTGATGCCTCTACTATAGAAATCCTGGGGATGGGAATCGATGAACTCTTTAAAGGCGTTTTTCACTGCCTCGTCGGATTTGTTTTGACGTGATGATGTCACGTCTTATAAATTGATGAACACCGGCTGCACGCACGAAGAAGTGTAACGTTCCATCTAAACCTGTGTGTGCAAGCGAGAGCGCGATAGAGACCTGTGTGTGCAAGCGAGAGCGCGATAGAGAGGCATATACAATAGTAGAAAATACAAAATATATTTCTCCGTCTTTTGCGAGCCTCGAACCCGCGGTCCCTGCCACCATCACTGACCAGACGTGCAAGAAGCTGTAATGAATAATCCCGGCACAGGTCCACCATACACTGACAAGCAACTTCTTTTGACTCAATTTGCGTTTGGGACATGGTTTGGCTGCCTCCCCTGTGTCCAACCAGTGTGACGGACGTTTTCGATTGTCATACAGGATCCACTTTTTATCACAAGTGACAATCCGATTCAGAATCCCCCCATTTCTGTGCTTATTCAAAAAGTTAAGACAAGCTTCGACGCGATTTTGTTGTTGTTTTTCAGTGAGTTCATACAGTAACCAATTTCCGAGCTTTTTATCTTTTCAATTTGACGTAAATGAATCAGTATCGTTTTATAACTTACATTGAAGGCTGCTGCTAATTCCGACGTGGTTTGTGATTAATCTGCTTCAACTATGGCTTTAAATTCATTGTTATCGACTCTCGTCTCCGGTCGGCCACGGGGCTCATCATTGAGATGAAAATTTCCAGAACGGAAGCGATCAAACCAAAAACGCACAGTCAGTACGTTCACTTGTCTGGTCCATACACGTCGATGATATTGCATGCCGTCTGTGCTGCGTTGGTGCTGCGACGGGATTCATATTCGAAAATAACGCGCAATTTAGATTTTTCCATGGTCACAGAACCAGCGATGTAAAAAAACCCGAACGGTGGGAAAACAAATGAACAACTGATTTGGAAAAAAGAATAATTTGCCTTTATAACAGAAATATTTGAAATTGGAATTCCTACGCAAAAAAAAGGTAGCCACTTTCAAAGTTTTATTTTTATTTTTATTTTTTTTATGGAAACTGACACGGTTGGCTACATCACCTACAACGTCCGTGATGTCAGTCCATAGCACCGGGTGAACTAGGTGCCATGTCAGTGCTTCCCCCTTTGATCGTGCCGGCTACACTGAACTGGTCGGAGAACACAAACTATTTACATAGCCGTTTTGACCGAAGTTTCATTCAGTGCGGTGGTACCAACCCGGGCGGATTAAACCCTACCACCAAGTAAGATTAGGAGGGAAGGGACCTACAGTTTTACGAGGAATCCGAACCTCGGTCAGCCTCCAACGGTCAGCGGTCACCCATCCAAGTACTGACCGCACCCAGCGTTGCTTAACATTCAATAGCGACAGTTGACTGTCTGCACCACTGAGCTATCGAGGCTGACATACAAGTGGTCAGTTTGTAGAAACGGCAATTTCATTTTCAATTTCAGCACCTAATATTATAGCTCAAACAGTCTCAAAATCATTTTTACAAGTGAATTTGGGTCAATTGATCAAAACGGAATAGTAAATTAAATTTAACGATTTTATCGCTCATATAAAATCAACTATCATTTTGGTCGTTGGCTCTCGTCCTATTAGACTATTGGCTTCATCTATCGACCGATAGATGAAATGTGTTCTAATTATGTGTTCTATATTACATCATGTTTTTGCTATTCAAAGCTAGATGGCGTATTATAATCTTGAGCTCAAAAAGTTTATATGGAAATATTCGCAATGTCCTCTCTATAGCCCCTTTTAATCTCTTTGTATTCAACTGACGTGCTCACTGTTTTATTGTACACCTTTATTGTATTATTTTATTTCGATTCATTTAGTTTTCGATATGTTATAATTAATAATTAATTTAGGTTTTGTAGGTTATAGTTAATTTCTTCATTTGTATTTGAGTGAATAAAACAACATTTTATTTTTTTTATTCACAAACATAAAAAACATTGATAAGTCAAATTCCTTTAGTAAAATATATAGAAGGTTCCGTAAAGGTACAGTACCTTGTCACACTTACTAGATTACTGCGCACCGTTTTGAACACTTTACGTTCTGAGTGAACGCTATTGTGACAAAGTTCTACAGATATAATTGGTTTTTTTTATGTGATCCGGTATGGGTGGCTGAGTCGGAGGGGCCAAAGCGCATGCTCCGACCAGCCAATATCACCTCCGAGAAGGTAGGTGCCATACTGGAGGGAGACTTCCCTGGATTGCTGGCTATACTGGACTAGAGGAGAACACAACCGAGGCTGCTATGCGGCCATCTTACATCCAGTACTGTGGTACCAACCCAGTCGGCTACAATTTGAGCCTACCACCTAGTAAGGGGCAAGGGAAGGGACCTACAGTTTTACACCGGTTCCGAACGGTGAAGCAGCAGGTGTAGGTATGCACGTAAATTTTTTCGTCAGAAAAAACTCATCGGTACACGCCGACCGGATTCGAACCTCGGACCTCTCGCATGAGAAGCCGATGCCCAAACCACTCGGCCACCCGCCGCTTTATAATATTTCTAACTCGGAAAGAAATCATCACATCTCATAAAATACTTTACTATAGGTAGGTACCTACATACTTAATTTAATTTCATTTTAAAAATTCGAAAGAAAGATAGAAACCTGGAAAGAAACGCATACAGCTTCTCCGTTCCGTCGTCGTGGGTAAATATTAATACATTTACCAGAGTTTACGCCTCTGATTACAATTCTAATACCATTTGTAGCATTGGGTGACATCAGTATTATCAGACGGTCGGATGGACGAACTGACATTGAACTGAGACTAATAGGTTTCTGATTTTACTTACGGAACCCAAAATATTGAGATATTTCGGGATATATTGTTCATTTCCCGCAGAAGGGGCTGAAAATATCTGCACATCGATGACATAGTTCACATCACTAAGATTTATCGCTATCGATAACATTGGGGTACAACACTATGGCTTAGAGTTATCTCTGTGTGTGTGTTGTGTGTCTCTACACCCTCCCCCGTGCTCGAACCTCACCGAAACGTGTAATAGGGACAGCTCCACGTTCTCAGCGAATATATCTAAAAATTACAACAAAATTTGTGTTTCGGCTCTCACGTTTTCTACCCCCCTAAACCTTATCCGATTCTTACGATTATTTTTTTGTTGTAATAAGGACAGTCAAATCTACGTACCTGTCTTTTTTATTACTTCGATATACAAAGTAATAATTAAATACAGCTTAATGAACTTCATGTCATCAAAAAATTGAAAATTCCAATTTTTTCGTTATTAAAACCAATTTATAGCTCGGGTCTCGTATATTTTATCAAAATAAAAAAAAGACAGGTACGTAGATTGGACGGTCCTTATTACAACACAAAAAAATCGTCGGAATCGGTTAAGGTTAAGGGGGGTAGAAAACGTGAGAGCCGAAAGACGATTTTGTATGGAGCAATACAACCTCGGAACAGTCTTAATTACGCGCTTCACGCTGATTGGCTGACGCGGTTCGCGACGGCTGCATCCGCCATTTCTTCTGTCTGTTCTTCCTGCCCCTTCAACTAGTAAACGTGTGAGTGAATTCAATCAAGCCTTTTATTCTACATCTCCACACAACATAACCCAGCGACCTAAAACTACTACACCGGGATTGGCACCGTCCATGCTGGTCTCATCAATTCGATCGTCCTCCCACATCACTTACGTACGCCTCGTCTGAGCGCCGAGCCAACCGACGCCGGCGCGCCTCGCGCGGCCATAGCTCGGCGACCGCCATATCGTTCCGAGCGCCGCGCGCGCGCATCTCGGCGAAGGCACGACGCGAAGGCGACGCACATCAACTCAATTCCCTTGCGGGTTTACGTCGGGGAGGCAGGAAGGACAGCGCGGTGTGCCGAAGCGGGCAGCCAGAGATCACCGGACGACACACCGACGACCGGCGGCGGACAACGCATCATGGCCGCCGACCCGCACGCTACTCGCGAAAGGACATGCACGGCGCGCGGGCGGGACATCGTTAGCGGGATCTGCCCCGCATAGGACAGGCAGGACTACCTATTATACCTAGATCACCGCGGAGTCGATAACACGCGGAACGGGGGGGCCAAGTCGTTACGTCGTCGCAAAGGCGAAACACATCTTCGGAGCGGCGCGCGGACGCGCCATCCATGCAGCTCGCGCTCGCGTATGTTGCGACGCCAGCGATCTAAGACGACCGGGCTAACGCTTTGTCGCGTGAGGCTACCTAGCCGGTGACTTGAGAGGCCGGACGCGATACCGTGCACAACGTTAGCGTTTGCTGCGAGCACGGGTGTTAGTTATCAACCGGCCAGCGCTCCGTGGCAGCGCGGACGACGACTCGGTCGCCAGCAGCGGTGCCCCGCGGGTGCGGCGACGAGACTTCTCCAAAGGAACCGAGCGTTCGTCGCGTCGGAGCGAACCGGAAGACTCCAAGTGGTTATGTGTATTGGACTACTCATTTATCATAGTATTGTGAGTATTATTATTTTTTTTTTGGTGATTGCGAGGAAGTCGACCCTCTGCAGTGCACTGTTCTACGTTCCCATTAGTTCGGTCACGCGATTGAGCTTGTACCTCAAAGCAGTTTAAATTTTTTTTTTCCAACACGTAACCACGACCTACGGGAGTTGGGCAACGTAGACATTGAGTGAATAGTATGATTCAATACAGCTGTTGCAGACGTGCACTTTACTGTAGTTAATAATCAGGTGAAATATGTAAAATATGTATCTGTGCTTGCATTTGTGTGTTTAGCGGCAACTTCATATTATTGGCCGCAGTTTGCCTTTTGACAAGTTTGTTTTCGTGCACAAAAAATATGTACCGATTGAGGTAGTGAATATATCGCTTGCATGTTGTGTTCATCGGCAACTTCATATCAGTCGTTAGTTTACTGTTTGAAAGGTTAGTTTGTTTGTTGACTGTTTGTGTGCACATGCATAGCTAAAGATATGGTTTTTTAACTAATATATGCGGAGTAAATTTTTAGGTTATGTAGTCATCCAGTATTTTAGTTCTTAGTGATGTAACGTCGTGTAAAGCCAAAGTGTTATAAAGGTGTTTATTGTTTAATTACTGCTTGTTTAAATACAGTTTGTAAAGTAGGAACATGGATGCCAGCACGGTGAGATCGTTGTTAAATAATCGAAAGTACTTGAAGGGCCGCATCACTGCCCTGGATAGGTCTGTCAGTTCACAGGAAGATCCCGACCTTGGCGAGCTGACGAGCGCAGTCAGCCGCCTGGCAGACCTGTTCCAGAAGATAGAAGACATCAACATGCAATTCGAGTCGTACGAAGAGCCTCAATACATAGACGAGGGCATTGCGATTGAAAGGAAGTTCCTCGAGTTGGATCGGCGCTTGCGCAACGCCATCGAGAACAAGCGTAAGTCCGAAGACAAGCCTGCACGGGACAACGCGCACACCGGTGAGCCGTCTATTCAATTATCACTTCCTAAATTGCAATTAGGTATATTTGACGGTACGTACTTGTCATGGGCCACCTTCAAGGATTTATTTACAAACCTCATCCATAACAACAATAATATAAATAAAATTCAAAATTTTTTGTACCTCAAGAGTGCATTGCAAGGGGAAGCTGCCACTTTAATTACAAACATAGACACGACAGAAGCAAATTATGAGGCGGCTTGGTCATCGGTGAAAGGCCGATATGACAATAAGCCTCTGTTGGCCAATTATCACATCAAAGGTTTGTTGGAATTGCCTAAAGCTTCAAAGTCGTCACTCCGTACGACGGTCAGTACCTTCAAAAATCATATTAATTCTCTCCATTCGTTGAAATTGGAGAATTTGGCAGACACTTTGTTGATTCACACGTTATCATCAAAACTGGACTTTGACACGCTAAAAGATTTTGAAATGCGGAGAGATGAACGCACCTTCCCAAAGTTGCAGGAGCTGTTAACGTACCTCGACAACCGCTGTTCAGCACTCGAGCTACTGGGGCGGGAAGACCTGCCCACGGTCAAGCAGACCGCGACAGCGTGCCTGACTACGGCGGCGTCGACGGCTAAGCAAGTAGGTAAAAAGTATCTTGCTTGCTTGCTCTGTAAAGGTCGCCATCCGTTGTGGAAATGTTATTCTTTCAAAAAATTACCAGTGCACGAAAGAAGACTTACCCTAACGCAGGCTAACGCTTGCTTCCGCTGCTTGAGCCCAAAGCACAATACCTACTCCTGTCAGACGAATATTTTTTGCGTTAAATGTAAACTTCCGCATCATCAACTGACTCATGTCGATGCTAATCCAAATTACCAGAACCGGTTCCCAGTCAGCTCCGGGACCGAGTCCACTGCGTCTCCGCCGCAGAGCTCTGTAAAGAAAAACTTATAGGTATCGTGTGACGAGGGAACGGTTTTACTCTCAACGGCCCTCGTCCACGTTTTCGACGCTCGTGGCAACATTGTTGTTCTTCGAGCGCTCTTAGATAATGCAAGCCAGAAAAACTTAATTACTTCAGAGGCAGTGGAAAGGACAAGCCTGCCCATAAGTCATGTCGATTGGACCGTCCGTGGTTTGACGTGTCTTACTTCTCATATTTGGAAGACTATCGACTTAAAAGTATGTTCTAGAACTAAAACTTATGATTTTAAAGCCCGATTCGGTGTAATAGATGGTAATATCACAGATGATTTACCTCAAGTGTCCTTTGATCAAAATATGTTATGTTTCCCGGAGTTCATTGAATTAGCTGACCCTACTTATTATAAACGAGGTCCGATTGACCTATTGATAGGAGCTGAATATTGTTACAAACTTATGACGAGAGGTAAGTTTTGTTTGGGGGTCGGTAAACCGGAACTAGTGAATACGCAACTGGGGTGGGTGGTTGGCGGACCCCTAGCTCAGGCGCGACCTAGTTATTGGAATTGTCACTTAATGTGTGAAACAGAATCTACTATGTCCGTAATAAATGAAACAATGACTAAATTTTTAAGTCTTGATTCAGTTGAGCCGCGAAGCTTATTAAGTCCTGAAAATAAATTAGTCGAGGAACATTATATTAAAAATGTATGTCGCTATGATGACGGCAGGTACCAAGTTAAACTGCCAATTTTGGATGACCGCATTACGGAGTTAGGTCATTCCTTTAACTTCGCTAGGCGCTGCTTCTATAATTTGGAGCGAAGATTGGCAAAGAATCGAGATCTATATATAGAATATAAAAAATTCATAAATGAATACCTAATGTTAGATCATGCAGAGGAGATTAAGTTAAACTTAAATGTTTCAGATAAGGGTGAGACTACTTATTATTTAGCTCATCATCCAGTGATCAAGGAAAAATCCACGACTACGCGGCTGCGAGTCGTCTTCAACGCGAGCCTGCCGACTCCGAGCGGACGATCGCTGAATGACGTCATGTGTATCGGGCCAGTAGTACAACCAGATTTATTTACTGTTTTGATCCGTTTTAGATTACCTCGATTTGTGTTTATAAGTGATCTCACTAAAATGTATAGACAAGTATTAATTCATCCCGAAGACAGAAGGTTGCAGAGAATATTGTGGAGAGATTCACCTGACGAGGGCCTCAGGTGCTTCGAATTGAAAACAGTGACGTATGGGACTGCGTCTGCTAGTTACTTAGCCACACGTACCTTGCTTCAGTTAGTTTCAGACGAAGGAATTTCCCTTTGGCCTCCACCGCGCTGAAAACTTCGATTTATATGGACGATATTATGACAGGCAGCGACTCATTAAGAGAGTCCTTAGACATGCAGAATCAACTTATTTGTTTGTTAGAGAAAGGAGGTTTCTCATTGCATAAATGGTTCTCAAACCAGAAAGATTTACTTAAAAATATACCCTTGAAAAACCTTGGTAAATTTAATTATGAGCTCTCGGATGGCTCACCCACATTAAAAGCGCTAGGCGTAATGTGGAACCCGAAAACAGATACCTTTGTCATTTCAGTTCCAGAAAATTTCACGCCTTGTGCATACAACACAAAGCGCGATATTTTGTCAAATATTTCCAAACTTTTCGATCCCTTAGGGTTGGTCGGACCTGTGACGACGACCGCCAAGTTGATCTTGCAAGCTATATGGAAAATACCGTTGGGTTGGGACGACAGAGTTCCTCCCGACATTTTAGACAAGTGGATATGTTTTAGTGAAAATTTAAAGTCATTAAATAAAATTGAAATACCTAGGCGAGTGGATTGCATAAACATCGTCAATTTAGAATTGCATGGATTTTCTGACAGCTCTACTTTGGCGTATGGATGCTGTGTATATATAAGAGCCTCCGATAAATCTGGTCACAATTCCGTCCGATTGGTGTGCTCCAAGTCCAGAGTAGCACCAATGAAGCCCGTCACCTTAGCTCGTTTAGAATTATGCGCCGCATTATTACTGGCCAAAACTATGATCAAGGTGAAGGAAATTATGACGCAAAATATTAATGAAGTATTTCTTTGGACAGACGCCACCATAACCCTCTCTTGGATTCAGAGCGACCCATCCCGATGGAGCGTGTGTTCGTCGCTAACAGGGTGGCCGAGATCCAGGAATTGTCTTGCAGGGACTCATGGCATCACGTCCGCTCCGCAGACAATCCTGCCGATTTAATTTCCAGAGGAGTACAGCCTCACCATTTAGAGGACAAGTTGCTTTGGTGGTCAGGCCCGTCTTGGCTTTCCGAGCCCCGGGAGGGTTGGCCGCTAGCCGCTGCACCCATCCCCACATTTAAAACTGATTTAAAAGCTAAAAAACACACTTATTCAGTTAATTTAATTCAAGTAACAAAAAATGATTTATTGAAATACTTTGAAAGCGTGTCGTCATGGTCTAAATTGAAGCGAATCATAGCATTTGTTCGCAGATTTATTTATAATATACAAAATAAAGATTGTAAACGTATTGACAATCTCAATACTACGGAACTGAGTGAAGCTGGTTTAAAAATTGTGAAAATAGTTCAAGAGTCTCACTTTAACAAGATTATTACTTCATTACTTAATAAAGATGATATAAATTTCCAAAGGGAAAAGAAAACCAGTTCCATCAGATTCCTAAACCCGTTCGTTGACTCCGCAGGACTGCTGCGTGTGGGAGGTCGCTTGAAACATTCCTCTGTTCCGGACCACCAGCGCTTCCCAGCTCTGCTGTCACGTGACCAAGCTTATCATTGTTTCAGAACATGTACGCCTACTACACGCTGGCGCGCAGAGCACGTTATGCAGCATTAGACGCCAATTTTGGCCATTAAACGGACGAAACGTCGTAAGACATATTATTCATAAATGCATTACCTGTTACAGATTTAGCGCTGAAAATAAAGAGCAAATTATGGCTGATCTGCCTGCAGTACGAGTCACTCCTGCCCGACCGTTTCTCAACACCGGCCTGGACTATGCTGGACCGGTGCGGTGGTCGTGAAGCAGGGAACCGTTAGGAGATCAATCCTGACCAAAGGTTACATCTGTCTGTTTGTCTGTATGGCTACCAATGCCATACACTTTGAACTCGTATCTGACATGAGTATCCGTGAAGGCTCTATTGAAAAAGTTGGTAGGTAATTGTAATTAAACATATGAACACCTTAATACCGCTTTGATACAGATGCAAAAGTGGCTAAAAACTAAAGACGATTTGCAAGTAGGTACTGTTGTACTATTAAAGGAAGAAAACCTACCACCTGTATGTTGGCCCTTAGGGCGCGTGATAGAAGCCGTCACCGGACGTGACGGGCATGTGCGTCACGCTAGGGTTAAGACGAAGGACAATAAGATCGTAACAAAACCGATCACAAAAATTTGTCCCTTACCTATTGATAAGGCGTAGGTAAGTATGTTAGTATTAGGTATTAGTGTTAGGTATTGTGTTGTGGCAATTTTTCTTGACCATGCCGTGTGTCGGTGATGATCACCCTTGTTTATGTATCCATAGTGAACATGAATTTTTGTAGTGTGTATTCTGTAGTCTTTAATATTGATTAAGAAATATGTAGTTTGCCCGGGCTCCATAAGTGTTAGAATACTCATGTACTTGTTAGAATACTCATGTACTTGTTAGATTATTCCTGATGTTAGATGTTAGATATTAGATTATTCCTGATGTTAGATGTTAGATATTGATTTAAGAGGTTAGTTTCGCTGACTTGTGTTTACTCCTATTGGCTTAGTATAAACAATGTGTTTAGCTATTGTGTTACTCTAAAAATAATAGCTGTATTTTGATTCGGATTTTTTTTGTGTTATATAATGTGGAATTGAAATAAAAACTTTTGTGACTTAAGGGGATGTAAAACTTATATTAAGGCGATGCCGTAACATTTAACTTCACATCATTTTCTTGCTAGCTTTTTGAGTTTATATCGAAGATCAGAGGAAGGAATCTTGCCAAGACCACTGTGCATAAGTGTGTGAGATGTCAAAGACTAAAGGGAAAAACATTAAACCCGTTCATGGGAAACTTACCAAAGCAGCGCCTCCTTCCAGGGTTGGTGTTCAACATCGTGGGCACCGATTATGGAGGCCCATTCCTCGTAAAGGATAAAAAGGGTCGCGGATGCAAATTAACTAAGGCGTATTTATGCTTGTTTGTTTGTTTCACCACAACTGCATTACATCTCGAATTAGTAAGTGATCTTACCAAGGAATGTTTTTTACTAGCATTTAGGCGATTCATAGCTCGTCGAGGAAAACCAAAGGAAATCTTCAGCGACAACGGAACTCAATTTGTTGGTGCTTCTCGGGAGCTCGGTAATTTCCTCAAGTCCAACGCTGAAAACATTTCTGAGCATTTTGCAAATGAGGGCATAAGGTTTAATTTTGCTCCCCCCTATGCAAGTCATTTTGGAGGCATGTATGAAACCTCAATTAAATCTGCCAAAGGTCATATGAAACGAATTTTAGGTAACATTCATCTCACTTTTGAAGAACTTTCTACTGTTTTGGCACAGATAGAAGCAATCCTTAATTCCCGACCAATCTGTCCACTATCCTCAGACCCTAGCGACTTCGGCGCTCTGACTGCCGGACACTTCATCATCGGACGGCCACTCGCATCCCTGCCAGACCCATCCTACGAGGATGACAGCGCAAGCCGGCTGTCTCGATACCAGCACCTAGAGCAACTGAGGCAACATTTCTGGACTCGTTGGCACAAGGAATACATCGCTGAACTTCAACAACGACACAAGTGGCGCCTTAAGCAAGAAGGTCTGCGGGAAGGCGAGCTCGTCCTCATACGGGACGACAACCTTCCACCCCTCAAGTGGCAATTGGGCAGAGTGCTGAAGCTGTTCCCTGGACCGGACGGGATCAGTCGCGTCGCCGATGTCAACACGGGCAAGGGAGTTGCTCGCCGGGCGTTCACGAAGCTGTGTCCTCTCCACGTCAAGGAAGATTGAAAGGCTGCTGCTTCCAAGGCGGGAGGATGGCTGCAATTGAAGATAACAACCGGGCAACCCCAAGCGAGCGGTCGGTCGCTCGCGTTCAGCGCGCCCGGACGGACAGCAAGAGAAGTCGGTGACAGCCCAGCACTTCCTTTTCGGCTCATCAAGAAAATATATCATCGTTCGCTAAAAATTGTAAAGACAACTTTTTTGGGCTTAATGCCAAATAAATCATCAGCAAATACTCAAGTGCATCTGTTCTGCTATTTTCCCCATCCGAACCAGTGTGTTAAACAAAACTGAAATAAATGGCCCCCTATACGTTACTGAGAAGCGAAAACTACATCACATAAATTTACTTTTCATCGAAAAGGGTGAAAAAAGTCACTATTGCTTAATAAAAAATCTTCCACGGTTTTTGCATTCACAAATAACCCATCACCATGGTAAAATATTCTTATGTGAATAATGCTTGCTTCCTTTTTCTAACGAGAGCAAGTTTGAAAATCATGACTGTTCGCGAGTTCGAGTTATCTTAGCGCAGGAAAATAAATGTCTTCAGTTCGAACACTATGAAAGGACACAAAGGGTGCCTTTCGTTATATACGCTGATTTTGAAAGTATGTTACGCGCTTGTTCAGGAAAAGAAACCAATAAAACTGAACGAACTCGATGTGTTAACATTCACATACCTACATGATTCGGGTATTATATTTGCTCCTCTGTCAAACCAGAATTGAATAAGTTGGTAACCTACTGTGGACCTGATTATGTTAAAACATTTATTCATAAACTAACTAAAGATGTGTTGAGATTGCAGAATATTTTAAACTATAATGCACCAATGAAACCATTAACAGTTGAGCAGAAAAATATATTGAATGAAGCTGAAAAATGTTACATCTGTAAGGAACTGCTGTTCGGTGACTGTGTTAGCGATCATGATCATTTAACAGGTAAATTTCGCGGGCCGGCCCATTCTCAATGTAATTTAGTTCTTCGCAAATGCCCCTTCATACCGATATTTTTTCATAACTTATCAGGATACGATTGTCACTTGTTTATAATTGAATTAGCAAATACGAAAGGACGTATAAAAGTCATACCGAAGAACAAAGAAAATTATATCAGTTTTACGAAGTTTTTACCACTAGGTGATGGTCGGTTTGCTCAAATGAAATTTATAGATTCTTTTAAATTTCTTAGTTCAAGCCTTGACAAACTCAGTAAAAGCTTAAAAAGTGATGATTTCAAACATTTAAAACGGATATTTAATGATTCACATCTTTTCAACCTATTGCGTCAAAAAGGTCCATATGATTATATGGATTCGCTCGACAAATAATGAAGAGACTACGTTACCGAATATTTCAGATTTTTATAACAGACTTACTGGAACACATATTACGCAAAGTGAATATGATTATGCCCAGAATGTCTGGCACATTTTTGGTGTAAGAAACTTTGGAGAATATACAGACCTCTACCTAAAATCTGACATACT
This sequence comes from Nematopogon swammerdamellus, assembly GCA_946902875.1. NCBI lineage: Eukaryota > Metazoa > Arthropoda > Insecta > Lepidoptera > Adelidae > Nematopogon > Nematopogon swammerdamellus. Next base: position 23,492,067 of record OX336341.1, on the reverse strand, counting down.
TTTGCTGTGTGACGTATTTGAAAATTTTCGAGAGATGAGTTTAGAATTTTACAAACTTGATCCAGCTTATTATATTACATCGCCAGGTTTAAGTTGGGACGCAATGTTGTTGTACACAAAGGTAAAACTGGAACTAGTTTCAGATTTGGAAATATATAAATTTTTAGAAAAAGGCGTTCGCGGAGGTCTCGCCCAAAGTACACTGCGATATGCTAAGGCAAATAATAGATATTTATCAGATTATGATAAAAACGAAAGAACGTCTTTCCTGGTGTATCTAGATTGTAATAACTTGTACGGTTTTGTAATGATGAGGAAATTGCCTATAGCCAACTTTCTATTTCTGAGCGTGAATGAAGTTGAGAAATTTAATGTTTGCGATGTGGACGATGACTCAGACGTGGGATATATTCTGGAAGTCGATATGGATTATCCTGAATATCTCCACGACGCTCATGCAGATTTACCATTTGCTCCTGAGAAATTCACCCCCATTAATGGTACAAATAATAAACTCATTGCAAGTCTATACAACAAGAACAAATACGTTATTCATTATATTCATTTGAAAGCTTGTATACATAACGGTTTAATTTAAAAAAAAATTCACAGGGTGCTTACATTTACACAAACACATTTTTTTAAAGAAATATATCGAGCTTAATACTTCTCTACGCAAACAAGCTAAGTCAGAATTTGAAAAGGACAACTTTAAATTATATAATAATGCAATATTTGGAAAGACCATTGAAAATAAACGCAATCAAGTCGATGTGAAGTTAGAAAATGTATGGAGAGACCATACAAATCTGACGAACAAAGTTCTCGGGGCAGGTAAATTGATTTCTCGACCTAACTTCAAAAATATCTCTGTATTTTCTGAAAATTTGGTCGCTATTCAGCTGAACCCGACTGAAATTGTTTTGGACAGACCTATTTATATCGGGTTCACCGTCTTAGAATTGGCCAAGACTCATTTATATAATTTTCATTATTTTGTAATGAAGCCTCTGTACTAACGCTACCTGTTGTCGAGTGCCCGCACTACAGCGTCACATTATTCAACGAATAGCAAAATAACACCATCTGGTGTCGAGTGGCCGCAATCTTTGTGTTTAAAGTAAACATGAAGGTATAACGCCATCTGTTATCGAGCAGCCGTACTACAATGCCAATATTCAAGAACGAATCAAACATTACATGTCGCATCGGAGAAATCATCAATCACAACGAGAGCATTGGCTTAATTTGCTACACTAATAAGTGTACAGCGTAGCCGAGTGGTTAACGCGACGTGTCTGTTGACTAAGGGCTAAGGCGAAGACTCGTGGTTCAAGGCTCAAGAGATTAACATCGATATTTATCTGTTTTATTATACGTTGGCATAACAAGCTCAACTTACAATCACATACACATACTTCCTTGAACTTGAAAACTGATAGATAAATACAATCTGACTGACCATAGAAAAACCAAGGCTTGCTTAAAAATGTCACGAATATTAAGAAGCAAGTCTACTATCGAAGCAACTAGGAAAATGCACAATCCAATAACTAATCTAGAGAGACAAAATGAGACACTACTCATGGAACATTCGGACAATGAACTTGAACTACAAAAATTATGGAAATGTATAAAAGAACTCAAGATTCAGCTAACTCAGAAAGACAACAGCATAATCACATTAAATAATGACCTAGAAAGAACATCAGTAATTATTGAGAAATACCAAAACGATTTCAGCCTTTTTGAGAAAGTCTTGGATGAGAATGTTGAACTGAAAAAATGTCTATTAAACAAAGATCATGAATTAATCTCAAACTCTGGTGTATACGCATATGATGGATTGTCAACAGAGATGGAAAAACTAACGATAGAACTAAAAATGGAAAAAGAAAGTAATATGAAATTCAGACGAGAAATCGAAGAGAGGAATGCGGTGATTAGGTCACAATCTTTACAATTGACATCCTATAATGCTGCTGCCACTGCGATTTCAAAATGTTGTACAAAAGATATTAATGAAAGAAATATATCATACCACAAGAATATAGACACCCCCGACACCTCCCCCGACGCCCAAGATACGCCCTCTCACTCTCATGCCCCCGACAACCCTCTTCATGCTGTTGATGCTGCCTCACACACAGTCTCCACTGAAATTTCTGAAAGTACCACAATTAGTGGTGTAAAACCGACACCTGGGAATAAGAATAAACGAAAACGTTCAGATTGCAAGAAAGCACCATTGATACGAATGGTAAATACAAAGCGCATCACCCGATCTAACATTAAAAATACAAATAGAGGTAGCAAGACATCGTCGACCAAACTGACCGACCCCCACACTGGCGGAAGTCTGGAAGCCACCAGCACCAGCGGAGTTCCCTCCCCCAGCATGGAAGCCCCCGACGGAGTCCCCAGCCTGGAAGCTGATATACCCAGGACCGATGAAGTACACCAGGCCTTGTCTATCCGCGTAGAGGCCCTCAGAGCCGACGAAGTCCTTTCCCCCAGCGTAGAGGCATCCAGCGGAGAGGCCCACAGCACCGAGGGAGGACCCTCCAGTGTCCCGACCAACGCACTGACAGGTGCCCCGAGTCCGTTGGTCAGCACCCAAACACCGCCTGATGACATCCTGACGCAGTCCCTTGTATTACCTCTAAGACTCGCTGAGGTCTCAAGATCAGCGGATATAAAAAACAAAATCTTGATAATTTATGATTTCCATGGACGAGGAATAGCACATTATATGAACAAAATTTGCACGCGTTCCAGAGTTACAGGGATATACAAACCCAATGCGTCTCTTGAAGATCTTGTGAAAAATATAAAAGAACTTACAAAGAACATGTCGAATGACGACCAAGTAGTAGTAATAGCAGGAGACAGCTCGTCAAATCGTAATGTAAAGACATATCTCAAGAGTGTCAGTAGCTTATTAGAACATTGTAATGAAATGAATATTAGATGTACCATTAGTAACCTTAGATATATCCCACAGTCGAATACTAAATATCCGGCTAAAAAAATAAACAGCAACATACATTTTTTTTTTTTTTTTTTTTTTATGGAAACTGACACGGTTGGCTACATCACCTACAACGTCCGTGATGTCAGCCCATAACACCGGGTGAACTAGGTGCCATGTCAGTGCTTCCCCCTTTGATCGTGCCGGCTACACTGAACTGGTCGGAAAACACAGACTAATTATAGCCGTTTGGACCGACGTTTCATTCAGTGCGGTGGTACCAACCCGGGCGGGTTAAACCCTACCACCGAGTAAGATTAGGAGGGAAGGGACCTACAGTTTTACGAGGAATCCGAACCTCGGTCAGCCTCCAACGGTCAGCGGTCACCCATCCAAGTACTGACCGCGCCCAGCGTTGCTTAACATTCAATAGCGACAGTTGACTGTCTGCACCACTGAGCTATCGAGGCTGACATGTGATAAATAAAAAAATACTTTCGAACATTAAAAGATATCAATATGGTGAATACATTGACTTAAATATTTTTGAAACAGGCAGTAAAGGCATTTGTGTGCTTGGCCAATCTCTCAACAATGACTCGTTCATAGTCAACTCTAACTTGAAATTCATAAATGTTACAAACGAAACAATATCACATCATGAAAATCAATCTTTTTTAGGAGAAAAAATGGCAGCTTCAGTCATAAACTAATACTGCCCAAGAGCAAGAGTAACTTAATAATGCTACATCAAAATATACAAAGTATACGAAATAAATGCCTTGACTTATCGTTAGTAATTCACGATAACTATGTTGACATATTATGCATAACAGAGTCATGGTTGAAGGAAGACGAATCTGTAGTAATAGAAGGAATGAAAATTGTAAGCGATTATCGAAGGAAAAAGCTAAAAGATGGCGGTGTTTTAATAATGACAAGGAATAATCATAAGGCTAGGAATAGGTCCGATATTACTGCACTATCAACTGAAAAAGATTTCGAAATAGCATGTGCGGAAATAAATAATTTAATAATATGCTGCATTTATAGATCACCTGATGGTAATTTTGAAACGTATTTAAAGCTACTTGAAAAAACTCTCGAAAAAATATCTCATACAACAAAAAACATCGTGGTATGTGGGGATTTCAACGTAAACTTTCTTGAAGAAAGTAATGAAAAAAATTATTTAGAAGACTTGATGAGGTGCTTTAATTTAACTAGAATGCTTAATGAACCAACAAGGGTTACGAAAACATCGTCTACCTGCATAGATAACATTTTTACCAATCAAGAATCATTTAAGTCCGAAGTTGTTTCTTGGATAGAGTCGGACCACTATGGTCAGGTTTTAGTAAGTCCTTTCACAACCGAGATAATGTCTTTGCCAAAACGCAAGTTCAGAAAAGTCAATACTAAGACTATTGAGCAATTGAAAAATTACCTAGAATATAACCTCTCAAATCATAGTGAAGAAGCACACCCCAATAATTGTGATTATGAACATTTATTTAACACGTTAAAATACGGTATGTATAAACATTGGCCTCTTGTAGAGAGTAAACACAAACATACAAGCTTCAATCAGTGGGCTACGCCAGGAATACGTATCTCTAGAAAACGTATGTATCAGCTGTACAGAGATAAGTACACGAGTGAGGCAATGGAGAACTACGTAAAACAATATAGTAAGGTCTATAAAAAGGTAGTAAAACTAGCGAAAAGCATGAAGTTAAGCGAGGAAATATGCAACTCTAAAAACACTGTGAAAACAACTTGGGCTATAATAAAACGAGAAACCGGTAAAAATACGATAGAAGTAAATAAAATACCAATAAAATTAAATGTACTTAACGAATATTTTGCAAACATAGCTAATAAAATGACCAAAAATAAGTACTCAATAAATAATTCCATTAAATATATGAAAACCACTTCAGAAGCTAAAAATAATTACTTTAAATTTGAACACATCACACCACAAACTATCATTAAGACATACAATAATATTAAAATTAAAAACTCGCAAGACTTTTGGCACATGTCCACAAAACACATCAAATACGTAATAAAAGATCTAGCTCCAACTTTAGGGAAAATTTTTAATGATTGCATTGATGACGGCACTTTTCCTGACCTTATGAAAATAGGTAAAATAATTCCATTGCACAAAACTGGGTCCAGAAAAGAATGTAACAATTATCGACCTATTTCTATCCAACCAGTACTAAGTAAACTCTTTGAAAAGATAATTCTAGATCAACTTGCGGAATATTTTGACGAATATAAATTGCTCACTAGCTGCCAATTTGGGTTTCGCAAAGGAAAGGATACCAATGATGCAATAGAAACCATGTTGACGAATGTAATCGAGGCACTTGACGGGTCGCAGAAAACCGTAGGGGTATTCTGCGATCTGTCAAAGGCTTTCGATTGTGTCCAACATGACATTCTAGTAGCAAAATTAGAACACTATGGCGTCAAAAATAATGCTCTAAGCCTTATGAAGTCATATTTATCAGGAAGGAAACATGTCACTGCAATGGACGGACATTATTCTGATGAAAGTTCTTGCCATTATGGAGTACCACAAGGTTCTATTCTAGGCCCTTTTTTGTTCCTTGTGTACATTAATGACCTTCCTGAATGCCTGGAGAACGAGGGGAGTCTAGTCATGTTCGCAGATGATGCGTCCTTCTTATTCACAGGTAAAGACATTGGCCAAGCAATGAGAGCAGCTAAATCAACAATGACAAGAATAAAACAATGGTTTAAACACAATAACCTGTTATTTAACGTTGACAAGACTAAAGCTCTTTACTTTTCATTGCGCCCGAAAAACACGCCAGAATATATTCAGATAGATGACAACAAAATAGAATTCACAGACTGTGTTAAATTTTTAGGTATAAAGCTAGACTCCAAACTAATATGGGACAAGCATATTGACAATATTTCTAATAAACTAAGTTCTGCTGTATTTGCGATTAAGAAGATAAACGATCTATGTGGTCAGAAAGTTGCATTGAATGTTTACCATGCATATTTTGGAAGTATCATGAACTACGGTATAAAATTTTGGGGGAAAGGAGCCGCAGCTAAAAGAATATTTGTACTTCAGAAGCGAGCACTTAAAAGTATACGTAAAGTGAAATTGCGAACTACGTGTAGATCTAAATTCACAGAATACAATATAATGACGATGCCTAGTTTATATATCTACCACAACTTACTACATGCTCGGAAAAACTTGAACAGAACTCCACTGTTTTCAGACATTCATGGTCATAACACAAGGAACAAAGGCAACATAGTAAACGTGAAATGTAGATTAGCTAAAAAATATAATAGCTTCATTTGTAACAGTGTAAAATTGTATAATAAACTACCAGAAAGTATTAAAACACTAGATGATAAATACTTTCAGACTGAAGTAAAAAAGTATCTTATCAAAAAAGAATGCTACACAGTAGAAGAATATTATAACTAACTTATATTTAACCGTAGATTATTTAACAAATTACACTGAAATAATTTAGTATTGATTAATTTAAACTTTTTTATTATTTTGACAATTCTTTGATGCTAATGTTTTTGACAAATTTGACAATGTGATCTATTTTTTATTACTTTAATTGTATTCTTATTAATTTATTTTATTTTATTTTTTATTTTATGACAATTCTTTTGATGATATAAATTTTATAACACTGATCTTTGTCTGGATAGTTCTTGTATTTTATTTTGACAATTCTATTGAAGCTAAGTACATTTGTTAGGCTAAGTATGTTGTTCTTGTGAATAATAATAATATAATTTGTTCTTAAACCAAATTTCGCCGTCATGGCCAGTGCTCCTAATAATAAATGTACGTGAGATTAGATTTATATATTAATCAACTGACGAAATCAAGTGTACTATTAGTACCTAAGAAAGATTAATAAATGAACTGAACTGAACTGTATGATAGTAATATCAAGTTGTGTTACACTGATACTGACAGTCTTTTATATCATGTACATACCGATGATTTTTACAAAGACATGAAAAAAAAATATATCATTTTTTGATACAAGCAATTTATCAAAAGACAATATTTATAATATCCCACGCGTACACGACAAAATACCAGGACTATTCAAAGATGAATTGGGTGGTCTTCCCGTAGAGGAATTTATAGGGTTGAGAGCAAAATTATACTGCATTAAAACACCTGAATTCTCTATTAAAAAAGCTAAAGGGGTCACCCCATCTGCAACACAATTAATAAACCGAAAAGAATATAAGAAGGCTCTCGATAGCGACAAGTCTCTACAACGTAAAATGTTAACAATTCGATCAATGAAACACGTGTTATACACTCAAGAGATAAACAAAACAGTTCTCAATAGATCTGATGATAAACGACAATTGTTCAAAAATAAGTATAGTACATTACCCTGGGGGCATTACCGAACTATGTTTTGATTCAAACATCGTTCTAATTTACGTCTCAGAAATTATGTTCTGTAATAATAATATACCTACTGTGTTTGTTTTATGTGTATCTTTCATGATTGCAACCCTTTCTTTACCAATACATGTTATTATTTAAAGGGTAATATTTGTAATTAATTATTAAGTCTCAGAAATTATGTTCTGTAATATTAATGTACTGTGTTTATTTTATGTGTACCTTTAGTGCTTTTAACCCTTTCTTTGTCATTGCGTGTTTTTTATTTAAATAAAACGCTTTGAGTTGTAAATACGCTTTTATTTTAAACATCAGTATGCAAAATTACAATTAATCACTTTTTTGGAAATTTACTTTAAAACTCTTTCAGTAGTATCCAGAATTTCATCAAACCCTGCTCCTTGCACAACATATTGTCCTTGAATTGATGGCACTTCACAAGTATCGAGCCCATCGGGCAGAACACCAAAAATTTTTATCTTGATTAACTGCTGCCCCCTAGTCTGTGCCGGTGCCATTACATACGACGACAAAGCTTGCAGTTGATCTTTCCTAGTTCTTTTTTGTTTCTGTTTCTTACACAAATCGATGCATTCTGTTTGCTTGATCTGAAAATAAAAAATAATAACATTAATTCAGTTAATTTTATTAAATTTCTAAAGTGCTAAAAATAATTATACCTCTAGAATTTTTTTATTTATAGGTAATATTTTAAAAAAGAAAAATATTTATCTTACCGATGTCATGATGATGTAGAGAAACGTGTGTACAAGCAAGACTTTAATCTATAACTGACCATTAAGCTCCACACAACATAGACTATGATTTGTTTTTCACACTTTTCATTTTTATGAATACTGAGAATTTATCATCAAACGTAATACAAGTTTAAAATTCTTGAAATTACTGATGATGAGTCATAAATTATATTTAATTTTTTTTAAATTAATAATTATTTAAAATTAATTTTATATAAAATTAATAAATTATATTTGTACACGTGCATGAAATAGGTATTTCAGAAATAATCATCATACACACAACTTAACATTTTAGTTATATACATAGCTCAACAAAATATATAATGTTGACACTAAATGTGCGATGAATTAATTTCTACCTTTTATAACCGAGTTACATCCATACTAATATTATAAATTCGAAAGTAACTCTGTTGTCTGTCTGTCTGTCTGTCTGTCTGTCTGTTACCTTTTCACGCCTAAACCGCTGAACAGATTTTGACAAAATGTTGCACGGAGATGAATTGAATCCTGAGGAAGGACATAGGCTACCTTTTGTCTCAAAAAACACCCCTTAAGGGGGTGAAATAGGGGATGAAAGTTTCTATAGGGAACCCAGCATTTCTCAAGATAGGGATATGACAATTCATATTTGGGCTTTTGGTATGAAATAAATAATTATGTTTCAGCGTTTTTGCTAAATCAACCCTTAAATTAAAAATTGGGGATGATTTCAAAATCAAATTTTAGGATTTTATAAAATTGTGTACGGAGATGAATTGCATCCTGAGGAAGGACAAAGGCTGCCTTTTGTCTAAAAAAACAACCCTTAAGGGGGTGAAATAGGAGATGAAAGTTTGTATGGGGAACCCAGCATTTCTCAAGTTAGGGATATGAGAATTCATATTTAGGCTTTTGGTATGAAATAAAGAAATACGTGTTTCAGCTTTTTTGCTAAATCAACCCTTAAATTATAATAGGGGATGATTTCAAAATTGTATTTTAGGATTTTATAAAATTTTGTACGGAGACAACCCTTAAGGGGGTTAATAGGGGATGAAAGTTTGTATGGGGAACCCAGCATTTCTCAAGTTAGGGATATGGCAAAGCATATTTAGGCTTTTGGTATGAAATAAAGAATTACGTGTTTCAGCGTTTTTGATAAATCAACCCTTAAATTAAAATAGGGCATGATTTCAAAGTTAGATTTTAGGATTTTTTATTATTTTAATTAATTTTATTCATACTGGCGGTGGCTTTGAAGAGGGGGGTTGAGGTAGGGGGGAGGTGTCCGCGGAGAGAGGGGAAGGGAGGATAATTTAATGTCTATCTTCCTTTTTCTATCTAAAACTACTAAGTCTAGAAAGCTGAAATTTTGAAATGGTGGGGGGGGGGGGGGGGGTGAAAGTTGGTATAGAAGTATCGGTTTTTTTAAAGGTAGGAACTTGAAAATCATTACTATACATAGCTACTCATCATAAATAAATAATCACGTGTTTCAGGAATTTTCGATTTTCACATTTAAAGGGGGGGGGGGGGGGCGGGACCTTTCGTTACTTAGTTACTTATTTTCATCGAGAAGGTTTTTCCTCTTCCTGAACGCAGCTCGGCCTTCGGCCTCACCCATAGTTATATTTACATTCACCGAGAAGTATTATAGTCTTCGTAAACGCAGCTCGGTTTTCGGCATCGCCCTAAGTTACTTACTTTCTTCGAGAAGGTTTATGGTCTTCCTGAACGTAGCTCGGCCTTCGGCCTCGCCCTCAGTTACTTCCTTTCTTCGAGTAAGTTTGTCGTCTTCCTGAGCGCAGCTCAGCCTTCGGCCTCGCCCTTTGTTACTTACTTTTTATAGTCTTCCTGAACGCTGCTCGGCCTTCGGCCTCGCCCTTAGTTACTTACTTTCTAAGATAAGGTTTATCGTCTTCCTAAACGCAGCTCGGCCTTCGGCCTCGCCCTTTGCTGCTCACTTTCTTCTAGAAGGTTTATAGTCTTCCTGAACGCAGCTCGGCCTTCGGCCTAGCCCTCAGTTACTTACCTTCACCGAGAAGGTTTATAGTCTTCCTGAACGCAGCTCGGCCTTCGGCCTCGCTCTCAGTTACTTACTTTCCTCGAGAAGGTTTATCGTCTTCCTGAACGCAGCTCGGCCTTCGGCCTCGCCCTTTGTTACTTACTTTCTTCGAGAAGGTTTATAGTCGTCCTGAATGCAGCTCGGCCTTCGGCCTCACCCTCAGTTACTTACTTTCTTCGAGAAGGTTTATCCTCTTCCTGAACACAGCTCGGCCTTCGGCCTCGCCCTCAGTTACTTACTTTCTTCGAGAAGGTTTATCGTCTTCCTGAACGCAGCTCGGCCTTCGGCTTCACCTTCAGTTACTTACTGTCTTCGAGAAGGTTTATTTTCTTTCTAAAATGCAGCTCAGCCTGAAGCCTCGCCGTTACTTACTTACTTTTTTTGACAAGGTTTATCGTTTACCTTAACGCAGCTTGGTCTTCGGCCTCGACCTTAATTACTTACATTCTTAGAGATGGTTTAATGACTTTCTGAAGGCAGCTTGGCCTTCGGCCTCGGCCATAGTTACTTGCTGTCTTCTTTGAAATACGAATTTCACGCGAGCGGAGCCGCGGGCTCAGCTAGTTAAAATATAAACAGTCTTGCGAAAGGTTGCAGTCGAGCCGGACGCTGAAACTAATTACTGCTAGTAATCATGTCTGCTCATGTTATCGTAGACGTGCAAGGTTTCAAAACGTCTGGCAACCAGTTTATTTTGAAAGAATTGGCTATAGCTTCATACGGAAAAACCGAAGTTTTTATTTTGAAGCCACCGTTTCCTTATTGGAAACTGACCAATGAAGAAAAGAGACAAGTGCGCTGGATAGAAAAGAATCTCGGAATATCATGGAGGGAAGGATTTTTGAACACGAATGAATTCAACAATTACGTTAAACCATACTTACAAGACAAGACTTTATACTGTAAAGGCATTGAAAAAGCAGCCTGGATAAAGAGATTGTGTAATAATGATAATGTTGTAAACCTGGAATCGTTTGATTGTCCTAATTTTAAGAAATTAGCTGAAACTTATTGTAAGGATTCGGATAAATATAATTGTACTAGCTGAGCCCGCGGCTCCGCTCGCGTGAAATTCGTATTTCAAAGAAGAAAGTAAGTAACTGAGGGCGAGGCCGAAGACCGAGCTGCGTTCAGGAAGACTATAAACCTTCTCGAAGAAACTAAGGGCGAGGCCGAAGGCCGAGCTGCGTTCAGGAAGACTATAAACCTTCTCAAAGAAAGTACGTAACTATGGGCGAAACCGAAGGCCGAGCTGCGTTCAGGAAGACTATAAACCTTCTCGAAGAAAGTAAGTAACAAAAGGCGAGGCCGAACGCCGAGCTACGTTCAGGAAGACGATAAACTTTCTCGAAGAAAGTAAGTAACTGAGGGCGAGGCCGAAGGCCGAGCTGCGTTCAGGAAGACTATAAACCTTCTTAAATAAAGTAAGTAAGAAAGGGCGAGGCCGAAGGCCGAGCTCCGTTCAGGAAGACGATAAACTTTCTCAAAGAAAGTAAGTAACTGAGGGCGAGGCCGAAGGCCGAGCTGCGTTCAGGAAGACTATAAATCTTCTCTAAGAAGGTAAGTAACAAAGGGCGAGGCTGAAGGCCGAGCTGGGTTCAGGAAGACTATAAACCTTCTCAAAGAAAGTAAGTAACTAAGGGCGAGGCCGAAGTCTGAGCTGCGTTCAGGAAGACTGTAAACCTTCTCGAAGAAAGTACGCAACTGAGGGCGTAGCCGAAGGCCGAGCTGCGTTCAGGAAGACTATAAACCTTCTCAAAGAAAGTAAGTAACAGAGGGCGAGGCCGAAGGCCGAGCTGCGTTCAGGAAAAATATAAACCTGCTCGAAGAAATTAAGTAATTGAGGGCAAGGCCGAAGGCCGAGCTGCGTTCAGGAAGACTATAAACCTTCTTGATGAAAGTACGTAACTGAGGGCGAGGCCGAAGGCCGAGCTGCGTTCAGGAAGACTATAAACCTTCTTGATGAAAGGAAGTAACTGAGGGCGAGGCCGAAGGCCGAGCTGCGTTCAGGAAGACGATAAACCTTCCCGAAGAAATTAAGTAATTGAGGGCGAGGCCGAAGGCCGAGCTGCGTTCAGGAAGACTATAAACCTTCTTGATGAAAGTACGTAACTGAGGGCGGGGCCGAACGCAGAGCTGCGTTCAGGAAGACGATGACCTTTTCGAAGAAAGTAAGTAACAGAGGGCGAGGCCGAAGGCCGAGCTGCGTTCAGGAAGGCCAATAACCTTCTCGATGAATATAAGTAACTAAGGGCTAACTAAAGTAACTAAAGTTATACCCTTGTATAAAAAGGGATGTCATAACAATGTTGAGAACTATCGTCCCGTCTCTATATTGCCGGTTTTCAGTAAGGTCTTTGAAAAATTTTTGGAAAAACGGTTAATTAAATTCTTTATTGATAATGAACTTTTAAATTGTAAACAATTTGGATTTCGGAAAGGACTGTCAACGGGTGATGCTATAGCTTCTATGGTAAAATCAATATTAACTTCCCTAGACGACTCTCAGCATACTTATGGCATCTTTTGTGATCTGTCCAAAGCCTTTGACTGTGTAAATCATGAAATATTACTAATGAAACTAGAACATTATGGTATAAGAGACAAGGAATTGCGTATATTCCAATCATATTTAGAAAATAGAGCTCAAATATGTGACGTCAATGGCTTAAAATCTAATGTAGAATCAATTACAATGGGTGTGCCGCAGGGTTCTATCCTGGGACCATTATTGTTTCTAACATATGTTAACGACATCTCGAGCTGTATAACAGACGATATAGAGATGGTAATGTTTGCAGACGATATCTCAGTTGTACTGAAAAACAATGATATAAGTAAACCAAGAGAATCCTTTTTAAATGTACTAAAATCTCTAAAATCATGGTTCGAATGCAACAATCTATTACTAAATGTTAACAAAACTAACATTATGCACTTTGCTCTAGGTACTCATAGACGTAATAACACTGATGCCATATTAAAAACTGCAGAAAACTTGTCATTAAACCTTGCTAATGAACTAACTTTTCTTGGGGTAATATTTGATAAAAGTTTTACTTGGAAAGCCCACATAAACTCTTTAGCTGGTAAGTTGAGTTCCGCTTGTTATGCTATAAAAAAAATTAAAGAGCTATGCGGAATTCATGCTGCAAAGACGGTTTATCATGCCTATTTTGAGAGCATCATGTCATATGGCCTTATGTTTTGGGGAAATGCAGCAGACTCAAATAGAATATTTTTATTACAGAAGAGGGCCTTGCGGTACATCCTAAATATGAAAACTAGAGATACTTGTAGGACAGCGTTCGGGGAGATAGGAATCATGACTTTACCAAGTGCATATGTTTACTAGAACATATGCTATGCCAGAAAATACATTAATGATTCCTCTCTTAATTCCGACAATCATAACTATGATACGCGGTGTAAGAATAATGTACAACTAATAAGACATAGATTAGCTAAAACCTCAAAAAGCTTTATTTGTAATAGTGTTAGATTTTATAATAAACTGTCTTCTAACATAAAACAATTAGATGATAATAATTTCAAACAACGGATTAAATTAATGTTAATTGAAAAGAGTTATTACACTATTAAGGATGCATTAACTGACCGTAATTTTATCTAAGAGTTTGACTACTGTTTTTTCCACTAACAAACTTTGACAATTTGACAATTGGATACACTTTGTATCATTACATTTTTTTATATGACTTATTACATCTCTTTGTAATAAATGTAAACTAATTTTTATTAATTTTTTGACTTGATATATTATGAAGTATCAAAATTGACGATGGCACTATACACCAGATATAGGTAATTTAAATAGGCAGTGTGGTCAAATTCTTCAGTATTCATGTTTATGCTGTAAATATTAATGCTCTTGTGAGCGGTAGTATGGGTTAATTATTTGTAAGTTACTATAATATAATACTTATAAGGTACTAACAAAACATTGTGACTTGCGAAGTTTGTTTGTCAGTTCTTCTTCGCATTGAATTTAGAACTGGCGGAATTTTCGACATGTCCAAGCGTAGGTTACCTACCTATGGATGAAATTATACAATAAACAATAAACAATAAGGGCGATGCCGACGGCCGAGCTGCGTTCAGGAAAACTATAAACCTTCTCGAAGAAATTAAGTAATTGAGGGCGACGCCGAAGGCCGAGCTGCGTTCAGGAAGACTATAAACCATCTTGATGAAAGTAAGTAACTATCGCCCATAGTTACTTACTGTCATCGAGAAGGTTTAGCGTCTTCCAGGATACAGATCGGCCTTCGGCCACGCCCTTAGTTACTTACTTTCTTCGAGAAGGATTATAGTCTTCCTGAACGCAGATCCACCGTAGGCCTCGCCCTCAGTTACTTACTTTCTTCTTTTGAAATACGAATTTCACGCGAGCGAATCCGCGGGAAAAAGCTATCGATATTAAAATAAGAAACTTAAGTTAAAATAATATTCGCCTCGCCCCGCTGCTGCCCCCTCTCCGTCTCCGTCTCCGTCTCCGTCTCCGTCTCCGTCTCCGTCTCCGTCTCCGTCTCCGTCTCCGTCTCCGTCTCCGTCTCCGTCTCCGTCTCCGTCTCCGTCTCCGTCTCCGTCTCCGTCTCCGTCTCCGTCTCCGTCTCCGTCTCCGTCTCCGTCTCCGTCTCCGTCTCCGTCTCCGTCTCCGTCTCCGTCTCCGTCTCCGTCTCCGTCTCCGTCTCCGTCCCCGTCCCCGTCCCCGTCCCCGTCCCCGTCCCCGTCCCCGGCCCCGTCCCCGTCCCCGTCCCCGTCCCCGTCCCCGTCCCCGTCCCCGTCCCCGTCCCCTCTCCCTCTCCCTCTCCCTCTCCCTCTCCCTCTCCCTCTCCCTCTCCCTCTCCCTCTCCCTCTCCCTCTCCCTCTCCCTCTCCCTCTCCCTCTCCCTCTCCCTCTCCCTCTCCCTCTCCCTCTCCCTCTCCCTCTCCCTCTCCCTCTCCCTCTCCCTCTCCGTCTCCCTCTCCCTCTCCCTCTCCCTCTCCCTCTCCCTCTCTCCCTCCCCTCCGCCTTCCCTCCCCCTCCCCATCATTTAATCCTAAAATCTAATTTTGAAAACCCCTATTTTAATTTAAGGGTTGATTTAACTAAAACGCTGAAACACGTAATTCTTTATTTCATACCAAAAGCCTAAATATGAATCGTTATATTCCTAACTTGAGAAATGATGGGTTCCCCATACAAATGTTCATCCCCTATTTCACCCCCTTAAGGGTTGTTTTTTGAGACAAAAGGTAGCCTATGTCCTTCCTCAGGATGCAATTCATCTCCGTACAAAATTTTATAAAATCCTAAAATCTAATTTTGAAATCATCCCCTATTGTAATTTAAGGGTTGATTTAGCAAAAACGCTGAAACACGTAATTCTTGATTTCATACCAAAAGCCTAAATATGAATTGTCATATCCTTAACTCGAGAAATGCTAGGTTCCCCATACAAACTTTCATCCCCTATTTCGCCCCTTAAGGGTTGTTTTTTGAGACAAAAGGTAGCCTATGTCCTTCCTCAGGATCCAATTCATCTCCGTGCAATATTTTATCGAAATATGTTCAGCGCTTTAGGCGTGAAAAGGTAACAGACAGACAGACAGAGTTACTTTCGAATTTATAATATTAGTATGGAGTATGGATTTTGTATTATTTATTATTTGTAGTTGTCTAAATGAAAATAATAAGAACAAGTAATTCCGGTGTTTCATTTATATGTATAAAGAATACCTTAATTTGAATATTAAATATAAAATAGATAACATTATAAAAGGTTAGGGGTTTGGGATTAATTGCAATATAAGTAGAGTTGACATAAATGTCACAAGTTTTTTTGCACTATTCATCAATCATTGAATCTGTTCTAGCTAGTTTTTAAAATATAAAAAAAAACAGATGGGGTTGCATATGATTGAGTCAATGTAAAGTATTCGTTTGTTTTTTCCACTTAGATAGGAGAATTAAAACTCTCGTTAGATTATGTTTGGTTATACCATGTATTAATTAAGTTTAAGCTTTAGTCGTTGTTCGTTATAGTTAATTAAAGAAAGTGTATATTGGGAAAGCTATATCGAATGAAATGAGATATAACTTGCCCAATTATACACTACTAACATACATTCTTTGTAATACCTGTATATTAACTGTCTACTACAAGTTTGCCACCCGTGACGTCACGTCGTCAGCAAGGTCTGTCAGTAGGATGAGCAAAAAAGTAAGGTATACGAAAAATTCGGAACAAGCTATTTAAGGTAATTTAAATTAGAAAAAAATCACGCTCTAAAAAGTATGAAACAAGAAAATGTTCTCATCTGAAATTGTTATGTACAAATGTACAAACTATTCAATATTTTATCGTCTATTAAATAAAGAACTTACACGTAATATATTTTAATGTATTTAATAAATATTCATAGTGTTGTTCAGAGGATAGCCGTGGTCGTATGCCACTTTGCCCTATAGGGTAGGTGGCATACGACCACGGCTATCCTCTGAACAACACTATGAATATTTATTAAATACATTAAAATATATTACGTGAAAGTTGTTTATTTAATAGACGATAAAATATTGAATAGTTTGTACATTTGTACATAACAATTTCAGATGAGAACATTTTCTTGTTTAATACTTTTTAGAGCGTGATTTTTCAGTAGTCGGGTTTTAGTTTTTGAACTTAATTTTTATTTTAATTATTTTGGGGATATAAATTCGTGATAAAGTATTTGCAGAGCCGTTTTACATGTTTTGTTTGTTTAGGTTTTATTGTTTTATAATTTTAACATGTAGGCACTTGAAGGGATAAGGGCGAGCTGGGTTCAGGTAAACGATAAACCGACTCGAAGAAAGTAAGTAACAAAGGGCGAGGCCGAAGGCCGAGCTGCGTTCAGGAAGACGATAAACTTTCCCGAAGACAGTAAGTAACTATGGGCTAGGCCGAAGGCCGAGCTGCGTTCAGGAAGAGGATAAACCATCTTTAAGAAAGTAAGTAATTGAGGGCGAGGCCGAAGGCCGAGCTGCGTTCGGGAAGACTAGAAACCTTCTCGAATAAAGTAAGTAACAAAGGGCGAGGCCGAAGGCCGAGCTGCGTTCAGGAAGATGATAAACTTTCTCGAAGACAGTAAGTATATGGGAGAGGCCGAAGGCCGAGCTGCGTTCATGAAGAGGATAAACCATCTTTAAGAAAGTAATTAAAAAGGGTGAGGCCGAAGACCGAGCTGCGTTCGGGAAGACTATAAACCTTCTCGTAGACAGTAAGTAACTAAGGGAGAGACCGAAGGCCGAGTTGCGTTCGGGAAGACTATAAACCTTTTCGTAGACAGTAAGTAACTATGGGCGAGACCGAAGGGCGAGATGCGTTCAGGAAGAGGATAATCGTTTTCGAAATAAGTAGCTAAGAAGTTACTTTCTTCGAGAAGATTATGGTCTTCCTGAACGCAGCTCGATCTTCTGACTCGCCCTCTGTTACTTACTTTCTTCGAAAAGGTTATCCTCTTCCTGAACGCAGCTCGGCCTTCGGCCTCGCCTGTTGTTACTTACTTTCTTCGAGAATGTTTAGGCTTCCCGAACGCAGCTCGGCCTTCGGCCTCGCCCTTGGTTACTTACTTTCTTAAAGATGGTTTATCCTCTTCCTGAACGCAGATCGGCCTTCGGCCTCGCCCATAGTTACTTACTGTCTTCGAGAAAGTTTATCGTCTTCCTGAACGCAGCTCGGCCTTCGGCCTCGCCCTTTATTACTTACTTTCTTCGAGAAGGTTTATAGTCTTCCCGAACGCAGCTCGGCCTTCGGCCTCGCCCTCAGTTACGTACTGTCTTTAAGAAGGTTTATCTTCTTCCTGAACGCAGCTCGGCCTTCTGCCTCGCCCTTAGTTACTTATTTTCTTTGAGTAGGTTTATCGTCTTCCTGAACGCAACTCATTTACAAACTTTCGCGTTTATAATATTAAGATGGTTTAAGTAGGATGTATTTGGGTAGGTTTGGAATGAGGCCGAGTACCGTGTGGGGTCGGTACTTAAAAAGAATATCCCCACTGCATCTCTCCCCATGCATGTCGTAAAAGGCGACTAAGTGTAAGACTTCTCCAATAAAACCCACGAGGTACAACTTCACACTTTTATTTTCTCTTCCGTATCTCCCTTCCTTTCCTCATTTTTTCAATCTACCCGTATGCTGTCTACTAACAATCGTCACCGCTCCGCTCGACGGCCCACGATCGACTAACCGCCAGCATTTTGAGATACCATACCAGAAAAATGTCCACAGACTTGTTAATAATTCAGTTGCTTCAAATCCATGACACAATAAAATAAAGCAAAATACACTATTATGATTTAAAATTAAACTGAACCTTACACTCGACCATCCTGATTGATAACGTGTATGCCCCCATGCACGCATCTGGTGAAACCTTACACTTGGCCTATCAGGGTATTTATATCAACTATGAACTGCTAACAACACATCATGTTACTTACATAACAAAATCTTATCTTAAGCTGACTGAACAAATTAACATTTTATTTGACGAATACTTCACTACCATTGCTAATCAATATGGTACAAAAACAACCATCCGTCACCAACATCCATAAAATGGTAACGATATGGTTATAATTTATAACCAATAATAGACAAAATCATCATCATCACCAACATCAATAAAATGGTAACAATGTGATTAACATCCGTTGATCGTTGCAAGGGTATTTATATCAACTATGAACTGCTAACAACACATCATGTGACTTACATAACAAAATATTTTAAGCTTAACTGAACAAATTAACATTTTATTTGACGAATACTTCACTGCCATTGCTAATCAATATGGTACAAAAACAACCATCCGTCACGAACATCCATAAAATGGTAACGATCTGGTTATAATTTATAACCAATAATAGACAAAATCATCATCATCACCAACATCAATAAAGTGGCAACAATGTGATCAACATCAATCGATTCGGTATTCATAACGAAATCATCATCGTCACCAACATCAATAAAATGGTAACAATGTGATTAAAATCCGTTGATTGTTGCAAAACCATCTTCATCACCAACATCAATAAAATGGCAACAATGTGATTAACATCCGTTGATCGTTGCAAAACCATCATCATCACCACCATCAATAAAATGGCAACAATGTGATCAACATCAATCGATTCGGTATTCATGACAAAATCATCATCGTCACCAACATCAATAAAATGGTAACAATGTGATTAAAATCCGTTGATCGTTGCAAAACCATCATCATCACCAACATCAATAAAATAGCAACAATTTGATTAATATCCGTTGATCGTTGCAAAACCATCATCATCACCAACATCAATAAAATGGCAACAATGTTAAAAACGTCAATCGATTCGGTATTCATAACAAAATCATCATCGTCACCAACATCAATAAAATGGTAACAATATGATTAACATCCGTTGATCGTTGCAAAACCATCATCATCACCAACATAAATAAAATAGCAACAATTTGATTAACATCCGTTATCAAAACACCATAATAACCGACATCAGTATTTTTGTTATTGATTTTGGTTACTCAGAATCATTAGTATTATTTCCATCATTCACATCAGTTACATCATTTCCATCATCTACATCATTTATAGTATCAGCTTCACGCTGATCGTCATCGATTTCTAACGACGCCATGTGTATCCATGGTTTCATTCGATCTGCAGCCACGATCGCTAACTAGTCGGTCAGGCATTCTAAACGTATCAAAAATATTATCAAGCGCTTTGATGACATATTCCTTGTATTTCTGACTGATCGTATAAACACGAACTTCGTGAAAGAATCTACATACAACAACCAAAATGTAAGTTTGCCCCCTCTTAGATTTCACAAATGGTCCCAGATGGTCTGTGTGCTGTAGTACGCCACGGGCTTAAAAGATTCATTACTTTGTGAACGTTGCATTAGGATGCCGCCAATACCGACCCTACTGGCATCGGTATGATCGGTGTTATCGCTGTTCACTGCTGAACAGGCGTCGGGAGGTGTCATCACCATCCTGTAAACAGCTTCTACCTTTTCTGCGCGAGAGAATACTGCATTATTTTGAAGCAAACAAGGAATCGAACATGGCATTATAATGACATAGAGAGACCCATTAGTGACTTTGTAAACTCCCCCGACAACCAGATACTGTTCGTTTGGCTTCTGCGATGACAGGTCCGCTTTAAGAGAATTAATAAATTTGAGGACTTCTTTAGATGAAAAAAATTAACTTTAAATATAAACTGAAAAGAAAAAAAACAAGTCCAGTAGTCTAGAACTCTGTTCAGTAATATTGAATAACTACACCATTGAAATAGTTTCATGATCGATACACACATATAATAAAACAAATTATAAACTCTAATGCGGAACATAAAGACTTTAACAGTCGGGACCCATTGACATTTTCCCAATAATGGGTCCCGACTGTTAAAGTCGCTATGTTCCGCATTAGAGTTTATTATTTGTTTTATTATATGTGTGTATCGATCATGAAACTATTTCAATGGTGTAGTTATTCAATATTACTTAACAGAGTTCTAGACTACTGGACTTGTTTTTTTTCTTTTCAGTTTTTATTTAAAGTTAATTTTTTACGCAGTCGGGTTTTTTATTTTTTAAATAAACTTTTTTTATTTTACACTTTTTAGTTAGGATTATGACGGTAAATTTCGCAATCTTGTCCTTACATTGAGGGAGTTAATATCGTGGGGATAATTAAGTAGCTTGCGGTGGTCTACTGATTAATAATCCATCTAGAGACCTAACCCGGCTCAAGGCTACATTAACTTAAATCAACCACAGCTCGGTCCAAAGTAGTTCTTTTTTTTTTTATGGAAACTGACTCGGTTGGCTACATCACCTACAACGTCCGTGATGTCAGCCCATAACACCGGGTGAACTAGGTGCCATGTCAGTGCTTCCCCCTTTGATCGTGCCGGCTACACAGAACTGGTCGGAAAACACATACCTACTAATTTACATAGCCGTTTCGACCGACGACGTTTCATTCAGTGCGGTGGTATCAACCCGGGCGGGTTGATACCACCGCACTGAATTATGTTCAGTAACAGTCCTTGTAACTTATGTACAGTAACACCCCAGCACAATATCAATGGCAAAATTTTTCGTTCTATACTGCCCTGTCCACGAAGTGCATCGAAGCCTGTCGTCGATGGTTCGATTCTGACACCTACTCCATGGACATCTGGGGGCACGGCAGTGCCCCCGCCAAGTCGAGCAAACAAGGCCGTACCATCCTTTTCTCGAAGCAACTCAGGGTACTTTTGGCCTCCCTGTATCTTTGTTGTGGATAGAGATAAAGACCTGAAGTTTTAGTTATCAAGAGTACTTACCAAACCTAGCTATACGCCCAAATTATAATTTTGTACCTGTTATAGTTTGCGAGATATCGCCAGTCAAAGTTCCGGTTTTTAGTGACTCACTCACTCACCGATCATCAAAAATCTAAGGTACTTCCAGCACACCTTGACCTTCCAGCATACCGCAAACGGACAGCTAAAATATTATAACAATAATATGAACGAACCTAATACCAGTTTGTTGTAAACTGAAAAGGAATCTTTACGAAGCGATCTGTTTGTGCTGTCCGATTGCCAAGTCAAGGGGTTTTTTATAGAAATGAAGATGTTAAATATAAGAGGAATAACTAAATATTGATTATTATTAAGTAGAAAATATAAATTTATGGCAAGATTGTTGAATTCGGGCTTCAATGATATGAAAAGACTTGGCTCTGCATGGGATCTTACAACTTTTTACGGTGGAAAGGTTGCGTGCGAGACTTGGCATCTTTTTACTATATTTATGTTTTTGGTGGGATTGTTTTGACATGGAATCATATGACATGTCTTGCACGCACATAA
Organism: Nematopogon swammerdamellus; assembly: GCA_946902875.1. Lineage (NCBI taxonomy): Eukaryota > Metazoa > Arthropoda > Insecta > Lepidoptera > Adelidae > Nematopogon > Nematopogon swammerdamellus. Next base: position 23,469,902 of record OX336341.1, on the reverse strand, counting down.
TGCGCGGTCGTCGCTGGAATTTGAATGTGAAAGATGTAACGCAAAAATAGTGACCCACTAGAACCGTTAATCTCCGAGTGTATAATACCTAGGTAGGAGTGTTTGAAACACCATACTATAGATGAATAAATTTTTGAGATTGTACATATTATTGTCGTTCTTTCAAAGCAGTAAAATTCTGGGTTTGTCATTCGATTTTGAGAATTATATTATGAAAATTATTTTTCACCGATTATACCGGGAGTTCGGCACACCGGCCGACAAATTTTTTTTGTAGGTAAGTGGGGTCATTTGCAATGTTTTGACCCATGATACCTTTATCAGGTGTCACGTGGTATCGAGATAGGATTTTTTTTCTTTATTTTTGAAAATTACCAAAATCCCAGCTTTGAACCTACAAGCTCTTTGTTTGAACCCTTGTAACTTTTTTTATGGTTGTATCAGCACGAAATAAAATTTATTGCATTTTACAATGTATCCTTCTTCTAGAAAAAATATCATTTGATGAAGTTAATACCATGGAAAGGGCTTATGACCTCCCAAAGTCTCGAGAACGAGTAAAAATATGACAGAATTTTAATTTATTAATTCATTAAAAAACAAACTGACAGCAATTAAGAGCTTCGTTATCTTTTAAATAGTTTGCTAGTTTACGCCTTTTCCGACGGTATACCACATGTCATACAAATAATTCACTATGTGGTCAAAATTAGGGACAGAGACTAGAATAGAACGACAATTTTGGTAATTTTCAAAAATAAAGAAAAAAAAAATTGTATCTCGATACCACCTGACACCTGACAAAAGGACAAATTAGTCAAAACGTTGCAAATGACCCCACCTATCTACAAAAAAAATTTTCGGTCGATGTGCCGAACACACTGTATAATAAGAACTTTATCACAGCTCTATTATATATAAGTTAAGTGAGAATGGATGCTAACCAACTTTAAATCGTTATAGATCCTAAATGGTCATTCCAAATGAATAATGGTAAGAGAAACCTAAAGATGATTTTCAAATACCTATTCAACGATACCCCAGTTAACATAGTTAGTCAACTTTCATTTTTTTCTTTTTCACAATATGGCATCTAGTTGTCACCGTATTGAATTTTGATTACTGTCATGTCTTTAGTGACACTCGCAAGATTAAGACAAATCGATTGACGTAAGAATCATCAAAATCGGCCCACGCGTTTGGTCTCTAGAGTGCCACAAAGGAACAAACATACATACATACATACATACATACATACATACATAGGCTGATAAACACATTACCCTCCTTTGCGTCGCGCAGTCGGGTAAAAAGAAGGACTACATGTATGTCCCATTTATAAGGGAGCCGGCAAAAAAGCTGACCCAAATAACTATAGCCCTATAAGTTTACTGCCAGCACTATGTAAAATCATAGAATCTGTTATAGTTGACTCTCTAATTAAGCATCTTGAGGATAATAAACTTCTTTCTCCCCACCAATATGCATACCGTAAAGATCACTCCACAAAGTCAGCAGGAATGAAGCTAGTAGGATAGATAATAAAAGGTATAGACAAGAGGAAAAATGTTGCAGGTATATTCTGCGACTTGTCGAAAGCATTTGATGTAGTCGACCACAATCTTCTCTTTCGCAAATTGGATATGGAGTTAATGATAAACCACACGAGTTGCTAAAGTCATTCTTAACAGATCGAAGACAGGTCACTGAGGTCACTCTAAAAGGAAATAAAAAAAAAGTTCCGACCCAGGTATAATTGAAATGGCTATTCCACATGGTTCTGCATTAGGTAATACATTATTTTTAGTATTTATTAATGACTTAGCCTTAATTAAGATAGATGGTGTTTTAATACTTTTTCCCGATGATACTAGCATAATAATCTTTGCTGAATCCATGAATGAATTGGAAATTAAATTAAAGTCCGTAGTAGGAAAAATATCGGAATGGTTTGCTGCGAACGGGCTGATCTAAATTCATCGAAGACCAACTATATGGTATTTTCAGGACTAAACTGTGGCCCCCGTGAGCTCTCTATTTCTAATTGCTCCAGCTCTATTAGTTCCCAGGCATGCATGCGATTTTTAGGATTCTATATTAATCCAACTTTATGTAAGTTGGAAAAGTCATATAGACAAATTATGTGACAAGATGGCTGGGGGTATTTATGCACTAAGAGAGTTACGCTGCCGCTTGATCGGTCCGGAGGCTTTGAGACAGTCCTACTAGGTACACATATGTACACTCACTACTATCGTATGGAGTAATCCTGTGGGGAAACTCAACCGATGCTGAAAGAGTGCTAATACTGCAAAAACGAGCGATAACGTTATTAGCCAGTGTACCGCGAACAACATCTTGTATACTAACTGTGTGCTCTATATATATATATATATATAAAGTAGTGGTATATGTACGCAAGAACATTAATTCTTTTGAGTTTAATGGCGCAAGTCACAATTATAATACGACGCGTAACTCAGAGCGCTTAAAATCTGTTGCGCACAAATCGGCGATGGCTGAAAAAGACCCTGACGTGATTGGACCCAGATTGTACGAAAATGTTCCTGACACAATAAAATCAACAAATAGTGACAATGTGTTCCAGAGTCAGCTGAAAATATTTCTCTTAGACAATCCATTTTATAAGTTAAGTGTTTTTTTTATTACTGTAAATACAAATTCTGCTGACTCCTATATATTTGTTTATAATATGCATAAACTCAAATTTTATTACTAACTTGACTGAACCCTATGTTCTTTGTTTTGTATTTTATTATCTTTTTAATGGGTATATCTTGACCTAATATTTTTAATTGTTTTTTCTTAGATATAGTATGTTATATTTAACATAATGAAAACTTAGTATGTAAGTTATATTTAAAAAAAAGCTCTGTAAAGTTTCTTACCCGGTTTTTCCTTATAGATTGCATTGCTGAACGGGACATGACAAAAAAAATTATGACGAACCATACTGAATATGCATATGTCTCAATGAAATATTGTTATTGTTGTGTGTTCTTTATGACGAAATAAAAATAGGAATCTAAATCTGAATCATGCATGACCTTTAAGAACGACGTGAAACACTCGTGTCTCCCTCCACCACGTCGCTCGCGTTCACGTTGCTGCGATTCCTGGCGCTGTCCATCTCGACTGCCGCTGCGAGCCGTCGCGTCGGCTTGGTCTGCGTGACGCACTCCGCTTTCTTCTGCTCTCCTCGTCTCGCTCCTTCTGTAGGTCTCGTTATAGAACGAGAATTCGTTCTCGTTCGCGAGCCAGATCCAGTTCTCGCTCGCGAAGGCGCCGACTGCCACTGTGGCTGCGATGGTCACCGTCACGGTTGTCCTCAGTGTCACCTCCATGGTCCGCAACGTACCTCACGCAGAAAGATAAAATATTTCGTAATTAGGTTAGTGAGGAACGATGACTTAGTTGTGGACTAGATATATGTTCATTCCATTTTTTTTTATACGATACAGGAAAGTAATACCGGCCCACGATGGCGGGCGTACGTGATGTTAGCCTAACCTTAAAACAAAGGGCCGTTGTACGAGGAGACATCATCGCGACGCCCCGCGGCCTGGCCGGTCGTCCGTAACAATTAGGTACAGCAAAACATAGGTATTTCTCGACATAAATAATTATAATTATAATTTGGCCTTATTCGGCACACATCAAGCCCATATTTCACGGATAAGTGAACGAATACAACAACAACATAACTAATGAAAAATCAGGCGTGTGCTTTACTTACGCAATTTGCGCTGGTTATCCCGGCTTCTGAGTTGTAAGACTTCTCCAATAAAACCCACGAGGTACAACTTCACACTTTTATTTTCTCTTCCGTATCTCCCTTCCTTTCCTAATTTTTTCAATCTACCCGTATGCTGTCTACTAACAATCGTCACCGCTCCGCTCGACGGCGCACGATCGACTAACCGCCAGCATTTTGAGATACCATACCAGAAAAATGTCCACAGACTTGTTAATAATTCAGTTGCTTCAAATCCATGACACAATAAAATAAAGCAAAATACACTATTATGATTTAAAATTAAACTGAACCTTACATAAGGGATAAGGTCAAGATGCCGTGCTAAAGGGCGACAGGCTCGCCACCTCTCACCTTGGCACGGTACTTCCACCGAGTCATGCAGCAGGTGGGTCTTCGTGCCATACTTGCTGCTTGATCGATTTAATCTTGTTCGAATCCTTTGCGAAACGTGGTGGTCGGTGTTGTGCTGTAATTGACAAGAGTTCTTGCAGCACAACACCGATTACTCTGCTTACCCCGATTGTCGGGATTCAGCGTGTGTGATATGTATGTATATATGTATGGAATGAGGCCTGATTTTATTTTATTTAGAAATTATTCCCAATTATCGAGTGCATGCAAGCAAATCCGAAAGCAATAGCTAACAATATATATATTTTTGAAATGTGCTAATTAAGCCCTTTCATTTGATATCCAACACAGCATCATAAAAAAAATTTTTTTTTTAGATCATGACTTTTTGTCATCTAGAGGGCGCCATAGTCAATTTTGTGTGACGTCACATAGCCTATAACCAGCGGACGGTCAAGACGCTTTCAACGATACCTCATTTGTCAAATTGTGATAAGTAGTTTAGAAGTTATGAGGGAACAGATGAACATACATACATACATACATACATACATACATACATACCGGTCAAACACATAACCCTCCTTTTTGTTGCTTCGCCGTAGTCGGGTAATAATTGCTAATTCAGATTTGTTTCTTTAAAATTGTACTTACATGTGTAAATAGCTATATGAAAAAACAGCAATATAAAAAATAAATTTATTTTTGACAGAACAATGGGAAAAAAAAATTTCAGTTCAGACAAAATAATAATATAGGTACCTAGCTGCAGGAGGTGCGCAGTCTAAACATAATCTGGTACCTAGATACACGCCTGCCTGTTTTTGCCCTTTTGTGCGAAAGAATAAAATTTCATTCCGCTTTCAAATAAATCAAAAAAATGGGCTGGAGAGTAATTGGTTTTATGACAGCCAAGTGTGCACTGTGAAATGAACACAATGAGGTGAGATAATTTAAACCAATGCTCGACCGAGTTAGCGACGCCGACGACCAACACGTTGCATTTCGTTCGTTGTTATCGTGATCATTCGTTTCGTTTGGATGCAAAATTAGTTGAATTCATAAACGGTGTTGGTTCGTTGAAAACTGGTTCATTAATTCAACTAGTTTTGCAGGGAAAAGAAAACGGTAAGTACCGATGTTCTAGATGGCAATGTGAAAGGTGCCGAAGTCCCAGGTTCCGCTGTAGGTAGCCTATGATATTTTTTTTAATTTTATTTTTTAAATTTCTTAATGCACGTTCTGGTACTCCGGTTGCCATACGCGTACGCAACATCACTTTCTTAACAGTTATCACAAAAGAGCCTTTCTTCTATTCTTGTTAAAAAAAAAATCATAACCTTTAAAATTAAATTTGTGGGTGCAGAGTAGTGTATAATTGGGCAAGCTAAATCTCATTTCATTCGATCTAGCTTTCCCAATATACACTTTTTTAAATTAACTATCGAACGACGGATAAAACGCTTTTTTATTTTCATCGAACGTAAAAACAAGCCAATAATTCATTCTAACAATACATTTGGCTTAATCGTATCCAACCCATCTATCCGTTCATGTATACGTCTTATTACAGTATAAATTTAGCAAATTAAAAGCAAAAAATACTCACTCAGTAAAATTTTCAACATTACAACACTTTCTGGTAGAACATAAGGTACAACATTTTCTGGTTATGTATGACTTCCTTTACGATCAGAGGCTTTGCATTGCGATCAGTGGGGTTTGCGATCAATGCTGCACTGGGCAAGCTATATCTCATTTCATTCGATCTAGCTTTCCCAATATACACTTTTTTAAATTAACTATCGAACGACGGATAAAACGCTTTTTTATTTTCATCGAACGTAAAAACAACCCAATAATTCATTCTAACAATACATTTGGCTCAATCGTATCCAACCCATCTATCCGTTCATGTATACGTCTTATTACAGTATAAATTTAGCAAATTAAAAGCAAAAAATACTCACTCAGTAAAATTTTCAACATTACAACACTTTCTGGTAGAACATAAGGTACAACATTTTCTGATTATGTATGACTTCCTTTACGATCAGAGGCTTTGCTTTGCGTTCAGTGGTTTGCGATCAATGCTGCACTGTGATTTCATTACTCTGAACCTCTGAACTTATACCTGACTCTCAATCAAATACACCCTCATATTCGCATGGAATAGTAACACATACATAAATCGGTTAAGATGAACTAATCTGACCGTATTAGGATGTTTTATTTTTCTTATTCCTAATTTAGATTTACAGTGAATTGCACGCTCATTGTATTATTATTAGAGTGATCCGTGCATCATATAATGAACAACTCCTTTTTCATCAACTCTGAGATAGTGTCGAACCGTGTCTGTAATGTGATCCCCTCATAACATTAAGGTACAGTCAAATCAAAAATATTACTAACTTTGTTTATCAATATCTGGAAAGTACTTTATAAATTAGGATTACAGTGAAAAGCCAGGTATTTCTTCATAGTAATTTATTTATAAGTATAATTACTATACTACTAAAAATAAAAAATTAAGTAAATGAAGGCATAATTATTACAATAAATTTGATAACTTATAATGTATGCATTTGAACAATTACGATATTTTTTTTACGATATTACTTAGGGGTTTATATTCTATTATACAATCATTCAGTATGAGACAATAAGCTGCTGTATTATCAGGAATCTCCTTATCGCTCTCAATTTCGACGCGAACATCTATGGGGCCTGATTTAATGGATTCGTTCTGACGAGAGCAGTCAATGATAAAAAGTGGTGCTTTATTTTTAAAGTTGGATAAACTTAGCAAAGGGCTCGCCTGACGCCCGTAATAAGATTGTTGAAATTTTGTATATAACTCATACAACAAAGCATACTTATCTTCATCAAATTTTATAGAGAGCGAATCATACGGATAATAATTGGAGTTTAAAAGTACTTTAACCTCACGTAAATTGCAATGATCAAAATGAGACATGTTAGAAATCTTAGAATTCTTTCGATTGGTCTGAAGCCCTAAGATGACAAATCTAGGTTTCTCTATTTGACTCGATGTCTTAATAGACCACGTGTGTTTGGTTGTTTTAGGTAAAAGCGGATATTCGTATAAATCCCAGTTCCTGAAGGCAATTTGTAAACTTTTATCTTTTTCCAAATATTTAAGCAAATGCAAGCGTTCTCGATCTGAAACTTTTACATGGGGGACTCTCCATACAATTTTAGAGATTTTTACTTCGGATACAAATTCCCCCTGATTTAATTTCAAACTGTTCACATTAGTGCTGCTTCTTAAAAGTACAAGTTCATGTTTACAATTTATTATAATTTTCTTGTAATCCTCTGCGAACCCGAATATTTTATTTAGCGGTATGTTCACGCTAAAACGACCGTCACTATTCTGAATTTCAGAGGGGTTCCAACCCCAAGCTGCTGCCATTTTCGAGTCAATTTCATTCATTGAAATGTATGACTTTATCGTTGTAGTAATGCCTGCATTTTTAATTTTATCTATTTCAACACCATTCAGTTCATACCTGATGTCTTGGAATAGAAATAAAATTGGATTGTTTATGAAAGTGACGTTGGGAACTCTTTCAGGTTTGTTATCTGCGCCAGTTTTGTATACATAGAAAGCACCTTCAATGTATATCGAACTTTCTGAAGGAAGAACATACAAATCTTGTTGGTTTATAGGGATTCTGATCTCGTCATTATTATTAAAACTGTTAACGTAGGGTTTATAGGAATGTACTTCGATGCTTTCAATAGATTCATCGTAGGCTAGAGGTTCCGTTATGTTTAAGATGCTCATTTTAATAACCCGATAAGTTTAAGAAATTGTTTATTTTTGTCGGTTAATTTAATTTCACGTCTTTCTCGTCGAATACACCGCTCTTTACTAACACGATTGTTCTGAACCATACCTATTTTTTATTACCCGACTACGGCGAAGCAAAAAGGAGGGTTATGTGTTTGGCCGGTATGTATGTATGTATGTATGTATGTATGTATGTATGTATGTTCATCTGTTCCCTCATAACTTCTAAACTACTTATCACAATTTGACAAATGAGGTATCGTTGAAAGCGTCTCGATCGTCCGCTGGTTATAGGCTATGTGACGTCACACAAAATTGACTATGGCGCCCTCTAGAGGACAAAAATTCATGATCTAAAAAAAAATTTTTTTTTAATGATGCCTTGTTGGGTATCAAATGAAAGGGCTTAATTAGCACATTTCAAAAATATATATATTGTTAGCTATTGCTTTCGGATTTGCTTGCATGCACCCGATAATTGGTAATAATTTCTAAATAAAATAAAATCAGGCCTCATTCCATACATATATACATACATATCACACACGCTGAATCCCGACAATCGGGGTAAGCAGAGTAATCGGTGTTGTGCTGCAAGAACTCTTGTCAATTACAGCACAACACCGACGACCACGTTTTGCAAAGGATTCGAACAAGATTAAATCGATCAAGCAGCAAGTATGGCACGAAGACCCACCTGCTGCATGACTCGGTGGAAGTACCGTGCCAAGGTGAGAGGTGGCGAGCCTGTCGCCCTTTAGCACGGCATCTTGTCCTTATCCCTTAGTCGCCTTTTACGACATGCATGGGGAGAGATGCAGTGGGGATATTTTTAAGTATCGACCCCACACGGTACTCGGCCTCATTCCAAACCTACCCAAATACATCCTACTTAAAACCACCTTAATATTATAAACGCGAAAGTTTGTAAATGAGTTGCGTTCAGGAAGACGATAAACCTACTCAAAGAAAATAAGTAACTAAGGGCGAGGCAGAAGGCCGAGCTGCGTTCAGGAAGAGGATAAACCATCTTTCAGAAAGTAAGTAACCAAGGGCGAGGCCGAAGGCCGAGCTGCGTTCGGGAAGCCTAAACATTCTCGAAGAAAGTAAGTAACAACAGGCGAGGCCGAAGGCCGAGCTGCGTTCAGGAAGAGGATAAACCATCTTTAAGAAAGTAAGCAACAAAGGGCGAGGCCGAAGGCCGAGCTGCGTTCAGGAAGAGGATAACCTTTTCGAAGAAAGTAAGTAACAGAGGGCGAGTCAGAAGATCGAGCTGCGTTCAGGAAGACTATAATCATCTCGAAGAAAGTAACTTCTTAGCTACTTATTTCGAAAAAGAATTATCCTCTTCCTGAACGCATCTCGCCCTTCGGCCTCGCCCATAGTTACTTACTGTCTACGAGAAGGTTTATAGTCTTCCCGAACGCAGCTCGGTCTTCGGCCTCGCCCTTTTTTAATTACTTTCTTAAAGATGGTTTATCCTCTTCATGAACGCAGCTCGGCCTTCGGCCTCTCCCATATACTTACTGTCTTCGAGAAAGTTTATTATCTTCCTGAACGCAGCTCGGCCTTCGGCCTCGCCCTTTGTTACTTACTTTCTTCGAGAAGGTTTATAGTCTTCCCGAACGCAGCTCGGCCTTCGGCCTCGCCCTCAGTTACTTACTTTCTTAAAGATGGTTTATCCTCTTCCTGAACGCAGCTCGGCCCTCGGCCTCGCCCATAGTTACTTACTGTATTCGAAAAAGTTTATCGTCTTCCTGAACGGAGCTCGGCCTTCGGCCTCGCCCTTTGTTACTTACTTTCTTCGAGAAGGTTTATAGTCTTCCCGAACGCAGCTCGGCCTTCGGCCTCGCCCTCAGTTACTTACTTTCTTAAAGATGGTATATCCTCTTCCTGAACGCAGCTCGGCCTTCAGCCTCGCCCATAGTTACTTACTGTCTTCGGGAAAGTTTATCGTCTTCCTGAACACAGCTCGGCCTTCGGCCTCGCCCTTTGTTACTTACTTTCTTCGAGAAGGTTTATAGTCTTCCCGAACGCAGCTCGGCCTTCGGCCTGGCCCTCAGTTACTTACTTTCTTAAAGATGGTTTATCCTCTTCCTGATCGCAGCTCGGCCTTCGGCCTCGCCCATGGTTACTTACTGTCTTCGGGAAGGTTTTTAGTCTTCCCGAACGCAGCTCGGCCTTCGGCCTCGCCCTCAGTTACTTACTTTCTTAAAGATGGTTCATCCTCTTCCTGAGCGCAGCTCGGCCTTCGGCCTCGCCCATAGTTGCTTACTTTCTTCGAGAAAGTTTGTCGTCTTCCTGAACGCAGCTCGGCCTTCGGCCTCGCCCTTTGTTACTTACTTTCTTCGAGTCGGTTTATCGTATACCTGAACCCAGCTTGCCCTTATAAACTATGATACACATGTTAAAATTATAAAACAGTAAAACCTAAACAAACAAAACATGTAAAACGGCTCTGCAAGTACTTTATCACGAAGTTATATCTCCAAAATAATTAAAATAAAAAATAAGTTCAAAAACTAAAACCCGACTACTGAAAAATCACGCTCTAAAAAGTATGAAACAAGAAAATGTTCTCATCTGAAATTGTTATGTACAAACTATTCAATATTTTATCGTCTATTAAATAAACAACTTACACGTAATATATTTAATGTATTTAATAAATATTCATAGTGTTGTTCAGAGGATAGCCGTGGTCGTATGCCACCTACCCTATAGGGCAAAGTGGCATACGACCATGGCTATCCTCTGAACAACACTATGAATATTTATTAAAAACATTAAATATATTACGTGTAAGTTGTTTATTTAATAGACGATAAAATATTGAATAGTTTGTACATAACAATTTCAGATGAGAACATTTTCTTGTTTCATACTTTTTAGAGCGTGATTTTTCAGTAGTCGGGTTTTAGTTTTTGAACTTATTTTTTTGAACAAAATCATAATGTTTTTCTTAAGTGTAAACACAAATATATATCTTCTTCCCGAAGATTAATTAAATTGTTGCCAGTATCGAGTATTCTAATGTTGATTGAAGATATAGACTTTTGATTAACGGGAAAGTAAACAATGTTTTCTGGTTTTTCTAAAATCCTGTAACCCGGCGGTACGTTCGGTATGAACTCGTGAATTATATGTGATGGTTTTCCGTTTGCAAATGAGCCACTCAAAATATCACATTCGATCCTAATGACGGTTGTCGGTAGAATGTTGACAGGATAGGTTGATTCGTGCATTTTATTTGCTTTAAGAACTTCTTTAGGAAAGCCCAGCAATGTAACAATGGAGTTAGATTTTTCAAAGTGTATATCTTTTGAGCAAATAATATTACATTTTAGAGTGTTGTTATTCGATGATATATTAATATTACTATCATGAATATGATTTTTTAAATATTCGGAAATGTCTTCTAGCTCGTATGATCCCTCTGGAATTTCGATAACATAATTATCATCATAGTGAAATTTATTGTTCTTATAGTCCACATTGGGGATAGAATTAAATGTCGCAAAATATAGTAACCCGCATTCATACTCGCCGTTTAATTGAAGGGCTGGTAAATAATTTGTTGTTAAGCTAGAGGCGTTGCCAGTGACCGACAGTGTGAATGACATTTCGAAAAATGATGAATTTTAAAATTGAGCATTACTTATAAATGAAGTTGCCAAAAAAAATTAAGAAACTCGATGCAAAGATGACCACAGTTTTTTTCATTAAATGTTTGATATCTTTTATAGTTGTAAAAAATATTTTCGCACTTCAAATAGTTGATTATTTCTAAAGGAGGCATCAAATCTCCAAAGCTGTCAAAATATTCAGCATAATTATTTATTTTAGTGTAGGCTACCCAGTGAGTTCCTTGATTCAGGATGCTGTCCAAATTTACTATGCCACATTCAACATCACGAACTTTCCTCGGCAAAGTATCCCTCATATATACACCTCTGAAATAGGGGATATCTTGCGCGTATTTTACGATGTCAATATTGGTAAGTGCTCGTCTAGGCAGCCGCTTTATTAGTTTTTTTGCAAATTTAAATATATTTTACGACCATTCTTATACGGTTTAATATGTAAGCCGTGACCTATAACAACCGATTCCATTGCTTGGTTATGTCTTTGGGCTTCTTTTAGTTGTTGTTGCGCAGCTTTAGCATCGTTAACAGCTTTCGCTATACCCGCAGCTCCACCAGCCAAGCTTCCCAAAGCAGATAAACCGGCGAAAATAGGTATAAGAGGAAGGAATCCCCCCGTTTTTTGGTATTGGTATAATTCGAGGTAATTTAATAACGTCTTTACCCCCTTTTAAAAATTGTTTTGCACAAGCAAAGGCGTGCTTAATAGCAGTTTTCTTATTTTTTGGTTTAAGTTTATTCAAGTTTGACCGAATTTTTGAAACAATTTTTTTGAAAGCTCTGGATTTTTTCTTGACACCTGCTCCAGCTGCAATCTTGGCATTCATAATATTTTTAACAAGCCATGATGCAATTTTTTCACCTTTCCCAGCTTTGTTCGATTTTAATCGCTTAGCTGCGTTTTCCATTAACTTCACATCGGCTATATGGCGGTTACTCATATCTTTAAATTTCATATAAGCAATGTCGTGCTCTTTACAATACTCGTCCAATTTATTCACCCCTCTATCACCTTGAAGTAATCTCTTCTCTAACTTAGTTCCAGGCCCGCAATAATTGTAACCGGGTAGATGAATTTCAAAAGGTAATTTATTTATTAACTTATCGACTAGTCCTCTTCCTTTCATAAGTAAACACTAAATGACTTACAATTACATTGTTTTACATTTTTATAATTTATTGTCATTATAAATCCAACTGTTCTCTGTTGAAGGTAAGCCGAGCCATTTAACAAATGATTTATTACCTCTTCGTTTAAGTACTTTTTCAACTAGATAGATATCAGGATATTTAGTTTTTAACAATTCTTGCTCATAAAAGCATCCTGAAATTATTTGATTTTTCATATCTTTTAATATGTATGTTGCAGGATTCCTAGTTTTGATAGCAATAATTTTGAACAATTCTGCTGACCAATTAGGTCCATAACCCTTCCCAAAAGCTCCTTTATATTTACTCACGCGGACATAGTCACCCACTTTACATTTAGGCATTCGTTGAATTTTATGTTTATTGAGTTTTGCTTTTATATTGGAAAGAACAGTATGCATATTGAAGCGATTTACATCTACAGGCTTAAACTGTGTTGTGCTATGTAAAGTATTATTATAATTATTTATAATACCCGTTAAAGGTTTTCCTACCCATTTGTAATTACCACTTAAACTAAAGTGTTTGTACAGTCTATTTTTCAAAGTTCTTATAAAGCGCTCTACTATAGAAGCTTTCTTAACAGAATATGTCGAGTAATGATTAATAGAATATTTTTTCATAAGATTTTTGAACAATTCATTATAAAATTCTTTCCCGTGATCAGTTTGTAAATTCATGGGTTTTCTTTTCTTCTCTAAAACTAACTGCATAGCCTTAGCAACGTCTGTTTGATTTTTAGTCTTTAAAGGAATTGCCCATACGTATTTTGAGAGCGCGTCGATAACGACCAATATTAAGTTGTAACCTTGGTTTTTATCGGCAAAGGTTCTCATCTCCGCTAAATCTGCCTGCCACAAGTCGTCAATATTTTTCAATTCTACATGACGGCGAGGAAAGTTCTTGCGCGCAGGCTTGTGTATTTCTTCAACGATATCCTCTTTACTCATTATCTGGTAGATTTTTTTAAATCAGCGATAATGTGATCAACGTCTGTTTTCGTGTAGAATGTTTGATCATACTGTGTTTTTAACAATTCATAATTTCTTTTTATATCTATACTCAAGGTTTCGATGATCTTTTTAAGTTCTTTTTTTGAACAAAATTCGTTACTTAATTTGTCTACATACGACTTAGTGACAGCATCGTCAGCTTCTTGCGGCGGAAGGAGTCTTTTTAATCTAGATGATCTCGCATCAATATGCCCGTCTTTAGTTTTATAGATTCCCGTATCTACCGCATGTATTAATTCAGTTAATCTAAGTCTCTTGTGAACATGTTGACCGAACTTATCAACATTCATGGTTGCATAGATATGGATAGGATCGTGCTCGTAGAAAGCTCAAGTATTACTGTGCATATGTAGAATTTTGGGGGATTTATAAATGTTTTTAAATCACCCCGCTTTCTCTCAATTCTTCCAAAATAGATATGATTTCATTATCAACACCCGTATTTCCAGCATCACGAGATGCAATTAACAAATGAAGACGTTCAACTAGCTCATTAGGATCATTCCAGTACACATAGTCTAAATCTTTCATTACCTTTTTCTTAAATGGCAGCCCATTTCCTGATACATACCCCTCTCCAGATATGTTTTTATCTAAATGGAACAGAGGTTTTATTACATAGCGATATTTAGCCCCCTTGTTACTTTTTATAGCCTTTCTCGCATCGAAATCTCTTCTATGCACATTAGTTTCTAACAATATTTGTTTGTATATATTTTTATCATTCGTTGTAATTTTAATCAAATCGGGATTTCTTTCATATAACAATTCTTTCAAACCAGGTGATAAATGCACTCTTATATCGCCCACGGAAAGTTGATCATCTCCAATTATAGCTTGTTTATTTCCAATCATAGTTTTTCCATTTTTATGTCTTATGCCAAAAGGAATATCTATTCGTAAATTAGCCATGCCAGGAAAAAGTGGTATTTTGGTTTCTATGTCATCGTCTTGCGATTCTAAAGAGGAAACAGATGGATGGCGAATAAAACTAGTACTAGGAGACGCAAATATTTCAAACTCTTTTTCCTCATCCGTTTGAGTGCTAGTGTCTTCACTAGTTTCGTTATCATTTATTCCAAAATTTTTATCGGGATGCATATTTACAACTTTTTCAAATTCAGGTGAAAGAGTAGATTTTTTTATGTTGTAATTTGAGGGTGAATTGTTTGATAAGGCAGAATTTATAACAATTTTATGCAGCGGGTCTGTAATAGGTCTCAGAGTCTGCTCTAAGATCATTTCATTGTCGAATTTATTTTCTCTTATCTGATTTAGCTTCTTTTTTACAGCCTGTACTGATTTAATAATTTCTTTCTTTAAGGTTTTCTTCATGATCAAAAAAACAATACACAGACATCCGTGTGAGTTTAACATTCGATAGTGAATGAAGTAAACAAGTAAAATCTTTTATTTTTATTGTGTTAATCAAGTACGATAAAAGTATCAAAATTAAGACGATACTGACCCTTATTTCTTTCACAGTCTTTATTAATTACTAAGTAGTTGTACGGAACACTCCAAATAACAGCGCAAAGATTTTGAAATTGATTCCACGTCATATCGGTGGTTATGTGTTCATTATAAATATGTTTTAAGTTAATATCGTCTTGTTTGAACAGAATAATTAAATTAGCATTATCGCGTACGAGCTGTTTTGGAATTTTGGTGTAAGTCTGATTTAAATAAAAACAATCGATCAACTTATGTCTTCCCATGGAAAAGTAATCACGAATATTATTTTGCTTTTCACAAGCAACATCATCAAAAATGAACACTGAATTTGGTAATGCTTCGGAGGCTGGCAATACGTCTTCATTTTCTTTAAACTTTGAGAAAGATACATCGGGCACATTTTCTAAGACTCTGCTTAAAAAAAGATATTTTGGTTGAAATGTGGTTTTACAATAAAGGTAGACATTTCTATATTTCAAACCGTTTTCGTGAAGAAGCAAGCCTAACATAATATTGGTTTTCCCACAGTTAGAGGGCCCACAAACCAGACATCTTATTGTATCAGGCAGCAGGGAGCTGTGCCGGGGATTATTTTTCTTTTGGAGATCTAGTTCACAATATACCGTATTTAAATTTAGAGACTGTGACTGCTTTTCAAATTTCATGGTTTACATTCAGTTTACACGTTCATACGCCTTCCACTACGGACTACTTATCAATTTATAAGTGGATTATAAATCATGCTCAAGTTTTATACTTTTATTTGTTTGAGTGTACAAGCAGTACACGTTGTCCGTGATATAATTGACCACCCCCTTCTGAAGTTAGTAGATAATGCAACGTGCACGTCATTATTTCGTAGACACAGTATATGAGGAGCAACGAAACAAAGTCAAACATGTCCACATTAACTTTTTTACAGGAGAGTCAAATAACTAATAAACTAATATATGCGTGATTTTGGTGCAATTTTTTCCAATCCAAAGATTATTCTATTTCATTTGTGTGATTATGATCGCAAGTTTAGAGTTTGACATTAAAATACGACTTTGTACCAGGATATGGGTGATTCTGATGCAAACCTTGGATTTCTAGCGATTATACAAGAGCGATTAGTGTGATTTTGAATACTATAAAACTGTTATGATCGCAAGTTTAGAGTTTTACATCAAAATACGACTTTGTACCAGGATATGTGTGATTCTTATGCAAACGTTTGATTTCTAGAGATTAAACAAGAGCGATTAGTGTGATTTTGAATACTATAAAACTGCTATTCGGTAGGTTTCAGGCTAAAGATGTCGAATCGATAAAAAAACACTTGCGGAAAAAGTGGATATGTGTGATTTTGTTCCGTTGCTCCTCATATCAAAAGTGAAAACATCACGTAGCTTGACCATAAAAAGCTTCAGTAACTTTATCGCATGAGAACTACCGTGACATCATCGAGTGCAGTGTAGTGTCGTGTGCAAATTAGCAATTAAACCCCTATATAAACCATACAGGGGCCGTGAAACAGCATCAGTATTCCTGAACGAGATCTCCAGTAAAGTAAAGAGACCTACAGTGAACAGTGAACAATTAAAATTAAATTAAAAAAGTTTGCGAATAAAAGTGTAAAGTGTATCCGTGCCAACGATTGCAAGGTAAGTTCTTTTATTTTTAGGTTTCCGTATCCCGCACGGAAGCCTATTACTAAGTCTGTCTGCCCGTCCGTTGGTAAGTTCTTTTATTTTTAGGTTTCCGTAACCCCCACGGAAGCCTACTAAGCCTGTACCGCCTGTCTACCCGTCCGTGCGTCCGTCCGTCCGTCTGTCTGTCTGTCTGTCTGTCCGAACGAAACCTCCAGTAAAGCAGTACCTACAGTGAACAGTGAACAATTAAAATTAAATTAAAACAGTTTGTGAATAAAAGTGAAAAGTGTATCAGTGCCAGTACCGACGATTTAAACGTGAGTTCTTTTATTTTTAGGTTTCCGTATCCCGTACGGAAGCCCGTTACTAAGCCTGTGTCATCTGTCTGCCCGTCCGTTGGTAAGTTCTTTTATTTATAGGTTTCCGTCCGTATCCCCCACGGAAGCCTATTACTAAGCCTGGGCCGCTTAGTATGCCCATCCGTCCGTCCGTCCGTCTGTCTGTCTGCCCGAGGGATGCATCTCTTGAACTGTAATAGGTAGCTCGTTGAAATTTTCACAGAATATGTGTTATTATGGTGGATATAACAACAAATAATAAAAAAAAATTAAAAGTAAAAAATTATGAGGGTTCCCATACAAGAAACGTGTTTTTTTTCAAATGTTTTTTTATGATGCGGAAACCTCGGGGCGCGATTCCGACTCGTACTTAACCGGGTTTTTTTTTTTAATTTTTTGGTTAAATGGGGCTGTGGCCGTGTCAGTGCTTAGATACTTACATTATGTTTTCTCGCGAAATTGGTAATGGAGGGATCGATTCATTCACGGTCTAGGCTGGAATTCTGATGTGTTTTTTCTCTTAATTTTTGCTTTACATCTATTTAATAAATAACTTATTTCCCACTTACATATTTTCACTACTGTTATTTTATCCGTTTGCTTTAAAAAAGGAAATACATTCTTTCAGTTAGCTGAAACTTAAAAAAAAAATTCCACTTCGTTCCTACAAACAAAACTCATTACCCAAACACTGTACTTATTAATATTTCACTCACCAGATACTTGGAGAAGCAGGAGCGCTGCAGAGCGGATACGTGATAAGAACATCATCAGACCATCGCTCAATCCAAAGCCAAGGACAAAGTATGTAAGTGTTATTATTTTAAATAAAAAATAATAAAATAATTCCACTTCACTATTATTTAAGGAAATCTTACAAATAATATTTACCTACCCCTACTCTAATTATGTTAAACTTTGCGACCACTGGTGCTATTTGGAATTTTACAGTATGTAGGTATTTAAAAAATATATTGAGTAGTCCTTGTTCTATGACTTAGTAGCGAACAAAAATAAGCATCTGAGTGATAAATAGATCAATCATTAAACGGGATGCTATACGCAAATGGAGTGGGCACATTATATTTTTTTTGGGGGAAATAAAAACCATATTTTAACTGATTTGCAGGTCATCGTACAAGAACCCGTTCAATTCGGGCGATGAGGCGGAAGCTGGTTTCATCGCTCAGAAAAAGAAGAAGAACACAGGTGTTAAGCAATCCAACGCTTCAGCAGAGAAGCATTCAACTACCGCTCGAATGTACGAGTTGTTTGGCACGGACAGCGAGAACGAAATCCCTCCGTCCGGTCAAGTTATCAGCAAGAAACGCGTCAACGGCAGTACAGGCAGCTTGAAGAGCGAGAAGTCAACGAAACGACCTCACGTTCCCGACAACTTGAGCTCTGACAGCGAGCGTGAGGTGCTTCCTTCCACCACCCGTGGTGTGAAGCCTAATCGCCGGGCCACCAGCAACATTAAACGTTCTGCACAACCCTCCAAGAAACGTGTCGCCGTTGACCCCTTCGCTTCCGACGTGGAACCCGATGATGTGCCTGCATCGCCGGTGAGGAGTAAACAGTCATCATCTTCGTTAATCTGCTCGCTCGCCCGCAGGCAGGGAAATGGTTACTATAGGAGTGTCCTCGACAAAAAAGGGGAGTATTTTGCCGAACTGAAAGTTTATGTGGCAAAAGATATCGAAAAGATAAAGCCCATCGATAGATGGCGACACGCGGTCATTGCGATAAAATCAAGGTTGGACGAAGACGAGGAAGCTTGGAAGTACCTCACTCGCTTTGTAACTTGTGAACGTAAAACATTTGAAACGTCTAAGGTGTAGTTTTCGTTTTTGTTTAAAAATTACGGTTTTACATTATGACACATATAGGTAATGTTTAAGTTATTTTTAGAGAAAATGTATTGTGAAATTTGCAATAAAAATATACACAAAAATAAGTTTGGATATCATCAAAGAACTAATTTGCACAAAGCTAATGCTTTATTGAGCACAGATCTAGAAAATGTACACGTGATTACGTCAGCCTTCAAAAATAGAGTAAGAAGCTATCGCATAAATCCCGTTCGCGAATACGCCGACTCTAAAGAATTCCTTATCGATATCAGCACTCAAGTAGAATGTTTGATTAAAACAACTCTCCTCAAATATATTTCTTTAAAGGTTAACTTTGAATTGTACTGCTATTTTTCGTTGATAAAAAATGGGGAAGAGACATTGAAATCATTTAGTACTAGATATCAACCTGTCTTGCAAAGCACTAATGTATTAGATTTGTTTATATCCACCGTAGAGAAGCTTGACCTTAAATCGACCGAATTCGAACAACGCGAGTCCGGGTGGAGTTTCGAACGAATAAGTCACCTTGAAGTAAACATAAATAAATATACTCCTTTAAGAGGTGGAACGTATATCCCTCTACCTCAAGTTATTCAACATAAAAAGTGTTGCATTAACGTGAAAAATAATGACAATTGTTGCTTTTTATGGAGTATTATTGCATATTTATATCCCACAACGCGGAACGCGAACAGAGTTAGTACATATCCACACTACTCGACAGTTTTAAACACTGACGGTATGTCCTTACCACCGTCGTTTGATGATATTAAAACATTTGAACGCAATAATCCTCGCATCAGTGTCAATATATATGGTGTGTCAAACAAAACTGAAATAAATGGCCCCCTATACGTTACTGAGAAGCGAAAACTACATCACATAAATTTACTTTTCATCGAAAAGGGTGAAAAAAGTCACTATTGCTTAATAAAAAATTTTCAACGGTTGGTGCGTTCACAAATAACCCATCACCATGGTAAAATATTCTTATGTGAAGAATGCTTGCTTCCTTTTTCTAACGAGAGCAAGTTTGAAAATCATGACTGTTCGCGAGTTCGAGTTATCTTAGCGCAGGAAAATAAATGTCTTCAGTTCGAACACTATGAAAGGACACAAAGGGTGCCTTTCGTTATATACGCTGATTTTGAAAGTATGTTACGCGCTTGTTCAGAAAAAGAAACCAATAAAACTGAACGAACTCGATGTGTTAACATTCACATACCTACATGCTTCGGGTATTATATTTGCTCCTCTGTCAAACCAGAATTGAATAAGTTGGTAACCTACCGTGGACCTGATTGTGTTAAAACATTTATTCATAAACTAACTAAAGATGTGTTGAGATTGCAGAATATTTTAAGCTATAATGCACCAATGAAACCATTAACAGTTGAGCAAAAAAATATATTGAATGAAGCTGAGAAATGTTACATCTGTAAGGAACTGCTGTTCGGTGACTGTGTTAGCGATCATGATCATTTAACAGGTAAATTTCGCGGGCCGGCCCATTCTCAATGTAATTTAGTTCTTCGCAAATGCCCCTTCATACCGATATTTTTTCA
Organism: Nematopogon swammerdamellus; assembly: GCA_946902875.1. NCBI lineage: Eukaryota > Metazoa > Arthropoda > Insecta > Lepidoptera > Adelidae > Nematopogon > Nematopogon swammerdamellus. The sequence continues at coordinate 23,449,299 of OX336341.1, read as the reverse complement.
TAACTTATCGGGTTACGATTGTCACTTGTTTATAACTGAATTAGCAAATACGAAAGGACGTATAAAAGTCATACCGAAGAACAAAGAAAATTATATCAGTTTTACGAAGTTTTTACCACTAGGTGATGGTCGGTTTGCTCAAATGAAATTTATAGATTCTTTTAAATTTCTTAGTTCAAGCCTTGAGAAACTCAGTAAAAGCTTAAAAAGTGATGATTTCAAACATTTAAAACGGATATTTAATGATTCAGATCTTTTCAACCTATTACGTCAAAAAGGTGTCTATCCATATGATTATATGGATTCGCTCGACAAATATGAAGAGACTACGTTACCGAATATTTCAGATTTTTATAACAGACTTACTGGAACACATATTACGCAAAGTGAATATGATCATGCCCAGAATGTCTGGCACATTTTTGGTGTAAGAAACTTTGGAGAATATACAGACCTCTACCTAAAATCTGACATACTTTTGCTGTGTGACGTATTTGAAAATTTTCGAGAGATGAGTTTAGAATTTTACAAACTTGATCCAGCTTATTATATTACATCACCAGGTTTAAGTTGGGACGCAATGTTGTTGTACACAAAGGTAAAACTGGAACTAGTTTCAGATTTGGAAATATATGAATTTTTAGAAAAAGGCGTTCGCGGAGGTCTCGCCCAAAGTATACTGCGATATGCTAAAGCAAATAATAGATATTTATCAGATTATGATAAAAACGAAAGAACGTCTTTCCTGGTGTATCTAGATTGTAATAACTTGTACGGTTTTGTAATGATGAGGAAATTGCCTATAGCCAACTTTCGATTTCTGAGCGTGAATGAAGTTGAGAAATTTAATGTTTGCGATGTGGACGATGACTCAGACGTGGGATATATTCTGGAAGTCGATATGGATTATCCTGAATATCTCCACGACGCTCATGCAGATTTACCATTTGCTCCTGAGAAATTCACCCCCATTAATGGTACAAATAATAAACTCATTGCAAGTCTATACAACAAGAACAAATACGTTATTCATTATATTCATTTGAAAGCTTGTATGCATAACGGTTTAATTTTAAAAAAAATTCACAGGGTGCTTACATTTACACAAACACATTTTTTAAAGAAATATATCGAGCTTAATACTTTTCTACGCAAACAAGCTAAGTCAGAATTTGAAAAGGACAACTTCAAATTATATAATAATGCAATATTTGGAAAGACCATTGAAAATAAACGCAATCAAGTCGATGTGAAGTTAGCAAATGTATGGAGAGACCATACAAATCTGACGAACAAAGTTCTCGGGGCAGGTAAATTGATTTCTCGACCTAACTTCAAAAATATCTCTGTATTTTCTGAAAATTTGGTCGCTATTCAGCTGAACCCGACTGAAATTGTTTTGGACAGACCTATTTATATCGGGTTCACCGTCTTAGAATTGGCCAAAACTCATTTATATAATTTTCATTATTCTGTAATGAAGCCTCTGTATGATAGTAATATCAAGTTGTGTTACACTGATACTGACAGTCTTTCATATCATGTACATACCGATGATTTTTACAAAGACATGAAAAAAATATATCATTTTTTGATACAAGCAATTTCTCAAAAGACAATATTTATAATATCCCACGCGTACACGACAAAATACCAGGACTATTCAAAGATGAATTGGGTGGTCTTCCCGTAGAGGAATTTATAGGGTTGAGAGCAAAATTATACTGCATTAAAACACCTGAATTCTCTATTAAAAAAGCTAAAGGGGTCACCCCATCTGCAACAAAATTAATAAACCGAAAAGAATATAGGAAGGCTCTCGATAGCGACGAGTCTCTACAACGTAAAATGTTAACAATTCGATCAATGAAACACGTGTTATACACTCAAGAGATAAACAAAACAGTTCTCAATAGATCTGATGATAAACGACAATTGTTCAAAAATAAGTATAGTACATTACCCTGGGGGCATTACCGAACTATGTTTTGATTCAAACATCGTTCTAATTTACGTCTCAGAAATTATGTTCTGTAATATTAATATACCTACTGTGTTTATTTTATGTGTATCTTTCATGATTGCAACCCTTTGTTTACCAATACATGTTATTATTTAAAGGGTAATATTTGTAATTAATTATTAAGTCTCAGAAATTATGTTCTGTAATATTAATATACTGTGTTTATTTTATGTGTACCTTTAGTGCTTTTAACCCTTTCTTTGTCATTGCGTGTTTTTTATTTAAATAAAACGATTTGAGTTGTAAATACGCTTTTATTTTAAACATCAGTATGCAAAATTACAATTAATCACTTTTTTGGAAATTAACTTTAAAACTCTTTCAGTAGTATCCAGATTTCATCAAAACCTGCTCCTTGCACAACATATTGTCCTTGAATTGATGGCACTTCACAAGTATCGAGCCCATCGGGCAGAACATCAAAAATTTGTATCTTGATTAACTGCTGCCCCCTAGTCTGTGCCGGTGCCATTACATACGACGACAAAGCTTGCAGTTGATCTTTCCTAGTTCTTTTTTGTTTCTGTTTCTTACACAAATCGATGCATTCTGTTTGCTTGATCTGAAAATAAAAAATAATAACATTAATTCAGTTAATTTTATTAAATTTCTAAAGTGCTAAAAATAATTATACCTCTAGAATTTTTTTATTTATAGGTAATATTTTAAAAAAGAAAAATATTTATCTTACCGATGCCATGATGATGTAGAGAAACGTGTGTACAAGCAAGACTTTAATCTATAACTGACCATTAAGCTCCACACAACATAGACTATGATTTGTTTTTCACACTTTCCATTTTTATGAATACTGAGAATTTATCATCAAACGTAATACAAGTTTAAAATTCTTGAAATTACTGATGAGTCATAAATTATATTTGTACACGTGCATGAAATAGGTATTTCAGAAATAATCATCATACACACAACTTAACATTTTAGTTATATACATAGCTCAACAAAATATATGATGTTGACACTAAATGTGTGATGAATTAATTTCTACCTTTTATAACCGAGTTACATTAAAATATTAACAGTCTTGCGAAAAGTTGCAGTCGAGCCGGACGCTGAAACTAATTACTGCTAGTAATCATGTCTGCTCATATTATCGTAGACGTGCAAGGTTTCAAAACGTCTGGCAACGAGTTTATTTTGAAAGAATTGGCTATAGCTTCATACGGAAAAACCGAAGTTTTTATTTTGAAGCCACCGTTTCCTTATTGGAAACTAACCAATGAAGAAAAGAGACAAGTGCGCTGGATAGAAAAGAATCTCGGAATATCATGGAGGGAAGGATTTTTGAACACGAATGAATTCAACAATTACGTTAAACCATACTTACAAGACAAGACTTTATACTGTAAAGGCATTGAAAAAGCAGCCTGGATAAAGAGATTGTGTAATAATGATAATGTTGTAAACCTGGAATCGTTTGATTGTCCTAATTTTAAGAAATTAGCTGAAACTTATTGTAAGGATTCGGATAAATATAATTGTATTAGTCATAAGAACCATTGTGCTCTAAAAAATGTCATGTGTTTAGCGGAATGGTGTTACGAAGTTGATTTTGATAGAGATACGGTAAATTAAAAAGGTATAAATGGAAATGCTCGACAATGTTTTAAAATATAATTTTGTATAATATTTAACGTAAGTTAGATTTATGGGTAATTTTGTATTTTTTATTATTTGTAGTTGTCTAAATAAAAATAATAAGAACAAGTAATTCCGGTGTTTCATTTATATGTATAAAGAATACCTTAGTTTGAATATTAAATATAAAATAGATAACATTATAAAAGGTTAGGGGTTTGGGAATAATTACAATATAAGTAGAGTTGACATAAATGTCACAAGTTTTTTTTGCACTATTCATCAATCATTGAATCTGTTCTAGCTAGTTTTTAAAATATAACAAAAAAAAACAGATGGGGTTGCATATGATTGAGTAAATGTAAAGTATTCGTTTGTTTTTTCCACTTAGATAGGAGAATTAAAACTCTCGTTAGATCATGTTTGGTTATACCATGTATTAATTAAATATATTAAAGTTAGTTTAAGCTTTAGTCGTTGTTCGTTATAGTTAATTTAAAAAAGTGTATATTGGGCTAGCTATATCGAATGAAATGAGATATAGCTTGCCCAATTATACACTACTGTGCAGTAATCCTGTGAGTCGGCAGTAGGTAATTATGATTTAACATTCGTTGGTAAATTAAATTACATTCACCACTTCTCATCCTTCTTCCTCGGCCCATAGTAACTAAATTAAACTTATGGCCAACAAAAAAACAAAACTCATATATAGGTAGGTATGTGAGTAAACAATAAACCGAACCGACGACGCGACTGATAAGAAATACCGAGAACTAGCGGCGAAAAAAAATCGAGTGTGTCGTGTGCACTTCGCGGCGTTGCTATCGGTACTAAACTGGGCAAGCGGGGTGTGCGGCGAGAGTCTGGGGGAGGCGAGGTACCGGCAAAGTGGAACTAGATAGTTAATACTGTATTTTTTTTTACTTTAACGTTGAAAATTGCTCTTTCTCAATACTCATTAGTTTTCGTCAATATTAAAACACTACTTTATTGTAACTTACTACTAATATCGTTTAATATCGTATTGTTTAAGCGGCGGGTGGCCGAGTGGTTTGAGAATCGGCTCCTCATGCGGGAGGTCCGAGGTTCGATTCCGGTCGGCGTATGTACCAATGAGTTTTTTCTGACGAAAAAAATTACGTGCATACCTAAACCTGCTGCTTCACCTTTCGGAACCGGTGTAAAACTATAGGTCCCTTCTCTTTCCCATTACTAGGTGGTAGGCTCAAATTGTAGCCGACTGTTTAAATTAAAGGAGCCCCCATACAAGAAACGTTCCATTAAAATGGATTAGTCACACTATTGAGTAACAGATGGCGCCACAAGCTTTTATACATTGTATTGTTATAGCCGCTAAATTGCCAACGACCTCATTGAGGTGCTGTCATTTTCCCACCGTAAATTGCTATCGACCTCATTGAGGCCTCTCTCCGGTCGTCCTACATATCTTCGAAATTAAAATTCGAAGACCATGTCACCTGAGCGGATAGGCGGATATTATTGATAGCGGATAGATACGGAAACATTCGTGCGCGAGTAAAACTCGCACTTAACAGATTTGTATTTATGTTATTATGCATGAGTGATTGAGCCATAGGGGCTAGATCACACGTTCCGACCAGTCAATACCACACTAATTAAACATAATGTACGTACATACACTATCATTTTACATAAATCGATTTTTTATATGGGAACTGACACAGTTGGCTACATCACTTACTACATCCGTGATGTCAGCCAGCCCATAACACCTTAGTGAATGAACAAGGTGTCACGCTTGTGCTTCCTCTTTTTATGGTCGTGCTGGCTATAATTGGTCGTGAAGTCCTAATTTCAGCCTAAAACCTTTTAGAAGGCGTTTCACGACTATAATTTCCAATTAACTGAAAACATACCGTGTAGAATAAAGGATATACAAGTATTTACGTTTATAAGTTATATAAAAGCTTATTCAAATAGTTTTAGTTTGACGTGGCCCCAAGTTCACCCAGTGTTATGGGCTGACATCACGGATGTTGTAGGTGATGTAGCCAACCGTGTCAGTTTCGATAAAAAAAAATTATCGAATGGTCCTTGCGTAAAAATAGGCTCAGTGTCTAATAGAGATAATAATTCATGTCATTGTAAAGGGTCCTGTTCGTACTTAAATTTTTACTTAAGGTACCGAGTTTTTCATTGCAGAAAAAACGAAGAATGTACGACGTAATGATGTAAAAATGACGTAATTAGGTATCACAGAAAACGTTAATTAGCACTATTTGTGCTTTTAATATACTTTTGCGCAGGTAAACAATAATTCAACCAAGTATAGATATATTAAAATATTTTTTGTATGTAAAAATGTTTTTTTTTAATTGTTGTACCTAGAATTAATAAAAATCTTATAATGTGTCGTAAAACAGAAATTATAATATATTTATAGCAAAATAACCCCATGGATTCTGCAAAAAATATATTAACACTTCTCATCTCTGTTGGTGGGTGAACCCAGCCGTCATACATTTTTGTCCATGGTCCTTTGTCAACAACTTCTTTTTTATGGGAAGCGCGACATATGGCGCACGCCAGACTAACGCATAAGTGTAATCTGATGGCGCCCACGGGCATTCAAATATTTACGGGGCTGCGAATACCATGTCGGCCGCACCTTCACATTATGTTTGAAGGACCCCAGACTGAACATAGGAGCAAAGGATGCAGGTGGGAGTACTTTTCAGAATATTTCCTTTAAAGTAGGTATTCCGAAAATTTTTTTTTTCATAAATTGCTAAATTTTTTATTAATTGTGCACTTTTTCGGTGTATCAATTCTTTTTTTGTGTTCTATATCACACATAATATTTATTACAAGCATGGCGGCGACGACGCGACTGTTGGATTCACCCTGTGTATTTATTAAAATAACAGCGAGTGATTTATGTGCACCGCAACATATACTACGCGAGCGGCATACCGTGCCGTTTGTGATTAAACTGATGCCGAAATTCACATTGCCAAACATAAACTTCATGGCTCAATGATGCTTTGCTTTTCAATCCAGTGACGTGGGTTCGAATCTCACTTTTGCGAATTCTTTTTCTTTTGTTTTTTATTATTATTATTTATTATGTATTCAGTGTATGTATCCAGGTAGCCGGCACGATCAAAGGGGGAAGCATTGACATGGCACCTAGTTCACCCAGTGTTATGGGCTGACATCACGGATGTTGTAGGTGATGTAGCCAACCGTGTCAGTTTCCATAAAAAAACAAATAAAAAATTTTTTTTTTTATTATTAGGAAATTAAAAATTGTTTTGGGCTCTTTAACAGCCACATAAAAACTTAATTTTCGATAGTATTGTTAGGGCAAAAAAAGATTTGATTTAGGATTTTTTTTTATAAACCACACGAAAACTTCATTTTTTGAAGTACTTCCACACAACACTTTATTTTCGATAATACTTCAGCGTAAGTAAACCCAGCCCATGTTCGCGTACGCCAATGAAATCAAACATAAAGAGCTCGAAATGTTCCCATAGTAAAGTTTCCTTACATGCATCGGTGTAAGCAGAGTAATCGGTGTTGTGCTGCAAGTACACTTGTAAATTACAGCACAACACCGACCACCACGTTTAGCAAAGTATTCGGACAAGATAACTATCAAGCAGCAAGTAAGGCAAGAAGACCTACCCGCTGCATGACTGGGTGGAAGGACCGTTCCAAGGTGAGAGGTGGCAGGATTGTCGCCCTTTAGCACGGCATCGCGTCCTTATCCCTTAGTCGTCTTTTACGACATGCGCGGGGAGAGATGCAGTGGTACCGACCCCACACTGTTCAAAATTGTCTACAAACTCTTTGATTGTCCTATACAAAAAAAAAAAATTACCTAAACAAGCTAGGATGGTTCACTTTCCACTTACGTTTTCTTTAAAAATAATATAATGCTGTAGGGGAAAAAATAAATATTTCTTATTTCTTAATTTGTAAGTCTTCTTGTTACCCATTATTTTTATTTTCAAATTAGCGTGCGAAACAATATAAACGAACGACTTGTCGTGTGCAATGTGTCAAATTTGCGGATATGTCCGGCCGGAAGACACCCGGTCCGGTCGGCATCTGCCAACAGCAGACTGACTAAACTGCCGTAGCAACTAGTAATATAAACCAATTCTAGCATGCGGCGATACGGGTCAATATTGCTTAGCACGCTTTCTACTGCACAAATGAGAGCGCCTAAAATTTTATTTTTTCTAGTTTTTTTTTAATAAAACCGTTTAACTTAAAAGTCTTTTTACCAATTTTTTTATTTACTCGTTTTTAGTTTGATTTTTGGCTCGTATCATTCATTACGCAAACTCGTCATCCTTTCCAACTCTCTCATTGGATCTTTGTTACTCAGTTTCTTACCTGTAAATTTCTCACAATCAAGCTCTTACGCGACCCAATGCAACATACGTTTGACCCTCCTCAAATAGTCTGGAGGCCAAATACACGACAGCATGGTCAACAGTACTGCCCTGCATTTTATGGACAGTGGAGGCCCATGACAAAATTATCGGTAACATCCGCCTCTCAGCTGTTCCATAATTAAACTTTGCTGGAAACTGTATGGCTTTAGGATGGATAAGGTGTCCGCCGTCCCTTTCAAAATCAATTTGAACTGATGGTATGTCTGTTTCATACATTTGCGTACGACAAGTATTGGACGCTCGTCCAAACAAACCAAATGAGCCCAAACTCGAGGGGTTTACTAGTAACGGTTGAAGAGTTCCACTGTACACGTCCTGACTCCATCATCAGACTCTCGTCACCAAGTGTGTTGGTAGAAGTATGCGACACTCGTCCAAGCCAACCATATGAGCCCAAACTCGACGGGCTTACTAGTAATGGTTGAAGAGTCCCACTGTACACCTCCTGACTCCATCATCAGACCCTCGTCACCAAGTGTATTGGTAGAAGTATGGGAAACTCGTTCAAACAAACTAAATGAGCCCAAACTCGAGGGGGTTGCTAGTAACGGTTGAAGAGTTCCACTGTACACCTCCTGACTCCATCATCAGACCCTCGTCACCAAGTGTATTGGTAGAAGTATGGGACACTCGTCCAAACCAAGCAAATGAGCCCAAACTCGAGGGGGTTACTAGTAACAGTTGAAGAGTTCCACTGTACACCTCCAGACTCCATCATCAGACCCTCGTCACCAATTGTATTGGTAGAAGTATGGAACACTCGTTCAAACTAACCAAATGAGCCCAAACTCGAGGGGGTTACTAGTAACAGATGAAGAGTTCCACTGTACACCTCCGGACTCCATCATCAGACCCTCGTCACCAAGTGTATTGGTAGAACTATGGGACACTCGTCCAAACCAACCAAATGAGCCCAAACTCGAGGCGGTTACTAGTAACGGTTGAAGAGTTCCACTGTCCACCTCCTGACTCCATCATCAGACCCTCGTTACCAAGTTGAAATTATCATAATATTGTATTGTCACGAGAACGCAATGTGTGTGCAAAGTTTCATAAAAATCGGTTCAGTAGAAGTAGTTGAAAAAATTGTCGCAATATTTGAAACAAAGATAGTAACAAACAAATATACGGAGTCAAGCTAAATAAAACCGTTTAATTAATAATAAAAATGGTAAGAGAAAGCTAAAGATGATTTTCAAATACCTATTCAACGATACCCCACTTAACATAGTTAGTCAACTTTCATTTTTTTCTTTCTCACAATATGGCATCTAGTTGTCGCCATATTGAATTTTGATTACTCTCATGTCTTTAGTGACACTCGCACAATTAAGACAAATCGATTGACGTTAGAATCATCAAAATCGGCCCACGCGTTTGGCCTCTAGAGTGCCAGAAAGGAATAAACATACATACATACATACATAGGCTGATAAACACATTACCCTCCTCTGCGTCGCGCAGTCGGGTAAAAAGGGACCCTTATGGAATCGCTCTGGTGTCTGTCTGTCTGTCTGTCTATCTGTCGGTCACACGCACACGCAGATAGATATCCGGGTGTGATACATAGATAGATAGATATATAGATAGGTTCCGTGGTGGTTTGATAATAATAAATAAGTCCTGGGGACAGGAGGAGTGGAATTGGGAAGACGGGAGGAAGGAGGAGAGAAAGTTAGTTTTATTTCAAACTTTTTAGTTTTTGCAGCGCAATAACGATTACTCTGCTTACCCTGATTGTCGGGATAAAGCGTGCGTTAAGGTGTGGGGGAACACAGGCGCGATAAACCGAGCGATATACCGCTTGATCATATCGCCGCGTTATTGCGATATTTATTTTCGGTTCATTTTGTATGGGGACGCCCGCATTCTTACACACTGCCGCGATATTATCGAGCGGTATACGGGATCGTGTCACGTATCACAATACTGCGTGTGAATGCACGCACACTTGTACCGATGTCTAGCACAAGTTGCATCGTACGACGTTCAATCTATAAAATACTAGCTTTTGCCCGCGGCTTCGCTCGCGTGAAATTCGTATTTCAAGAACAGTTAGTAGGAAGAACTAAGGCCCGGCGCGCACGGGAAACTTTATGTTGCACAACTGTTGCCGTGTCCATGTATTTTTGCTCAACTGTCGCGTCGCTGTCGCTACGTGCGCGCACCACCATAAGAATACATGGACACGGCAACAGTTGCGCAACATAAAGGCGAGCTGGGTTCAGGCTAGTAACTAAGGGCGAGCTGGGTTCAGGTAAACGATAAACCATCTCGAAGAAAGTGAGTAACTTTTTAAGGCCGAAGGCGGAGTTGCGTTCAGGAAGACGATAAACCTTCTCGAAGACAGTAAGTAACTATGGGCGAGGCCGAAGGCCGAGCTACGTTCAGGAAGAGGATAATCTTTTCGAAGAAAGTAAATAACAGAGGGCGAGGCCGAAGGCCCAGCTGCGTTCAGGAAGAGGATAACCTTTTCAAACAAAGTAAGTAACAGAGGGCGAGGCCGAAGGCCGAGCTGCGTTTAGGAATACCATAAAACTTCTCGAAGAAAGAGAGTAACAAAGGGCGAGGCCGAAGGCCGAGCTGCGTTCAGGAAGACGATAAACCTTCTCGAAGACAGTAAGTAACTATGGGCGAGGCCGAAGGCCGAGCTGCGTTCAGGAATAAGATAACCTTTTTAAAGAAAGTAAGTAACAGAAGGCGAGGCCGAAGGCCGAGCTGCGTTCAGGAAGACGATAAATCTTCTCGAAGACAGTAAGTAACTATGGGCGAGGCCGAAGGCCGAGCTGCGTTCAGGAAGAGGATAACCTTTTCAAAGAAAGTAAGTAACAGAGGGCGACTCCGAAGGCCGAGCTGCGTTCAGGAATACCATACAACTTCTCGAAGAAAGAGAGTAACAAAGGGCGAGGCTGAAGGCCGAGCTGCGTTCAGGAAGACGATAAACCTTCTCGAAGACAGTAAGTAACAGAAGGCGAGGCCGAAGGCCGAGCTGCGTTCAGGAAGACGATAAACCTTTTCGAAGACAGTAAGTAACTATGGGCGAGGCCGAAGGCCGAGCTGCGTTCAGGAAGAGGATAAACCATATTTAAGAAAGTAAGTAACAGAGGGCGAGGCCGAAGGCCGCGCTGCGTTCAGGAAGAGGATAACCTTTTCGAAGAATGTAAGTAACAGAGGGCGAGTCCGAAGGCCGAGCTGCGTTCAGGAAGACCATAAATCTTCTCGAAGAAAGTAACTTCTTTGTTACTTACTTTCTTCGAAAAGGTTTATCCTCTTCCTGAACACATCTCGGCCTTCAGCCTCGCCCATAGTTACTTACTGTCATCGAGAAGGTTTATCTTCTTCCTGAACGCAGCTCGGCCTTCGGCCTCGCCCTTTGTTACTTGCTTTCTTCGAGAAGGTTTAGTCTTCCCGAACGCAGCTCGGCCTTCGGCCTCGCCATTAGTTACTTACTTTCTTTGAGTAGGTTTATCGTCTTCCTGAACGCAACTCACTCACAAACTTTCGCGTTTATAATATTAGTAGGATGTATTTTGGGTAGGTTTGCAGTGAGGCCTGATTTTAGAAATTATTCCCAATTATCGGATGCATGCAAGCAAATCCGAAAGCAATAGCTAACAATATATACATTTTTGAAATGTGTTAATTAAGCCCTTTCATTTGATACACAACACGGCATCATTAAAAAAATTTTTTTAAGTCATGACTTTGTGTCCTTTAGATGGCGCCATATCCAATTTTATGGGACGTCACATAGCCTATAACCAGCGTCAAGACGCATCCAACGATACCTCATTTTTTGTCAAATTATGATAAGTAGTTTCGAAGTTATGAGGGATCAGATGAACATACATACATACATACATACATACATACATACACGCAGTGTGTTATGGGAGCCGATTTTCTGACACTATCCTATTTATTTAAAAATTCGAAAGTTGGTTATATTTCAAGTGCGAGAGAAAAACTCCCGTGTGTCAAAAATGTTTCGTTTTAAAGATACCAATTTTCAAAAATGTGCCTTCTAATGATCCGAAAAAAAAGAAAAAAATTCTGGTTGCAAAATAAAAATGTTTATTGAGAAATTATATTTACGGTTCCAAAGTACTGTCAAAATGCAATTTTTTTCAATAATTACCTAAGTGAAAGCTTTGTCTGGAATCGAAATATTTAATTAAATCGATTTTTTGTTTTCATTTTTTTTCTCAATAATTCCGCTGTAGTAGGTCGAGATATCTACAGGAAATAAAGATCACCCAGTTATCTATGACCTCTGAAAATATCAAACCTAATACCGTGGAATCTAGAAGTTACATGCAATTTAATTTTTTCGTGTAATTTCCTGTGTTAGGGTTGTCATTGTGATCCGGAAAAAATTATAACAGGGTAAAATCCGGAATCTGAATCTTTCGTATTATTTGACATATATATGGAAAGTATCTTAAATAATATCCTGTAAAACGTCACACGTGCCCCCGCACAGTGGTTTAAAACCCCAAAAAAGTGTAAATGGGCTATTTTTTCCGAATTTAATACTTTTTGTTGCAAATATGAATTGCACTTAATTAACAAGTAAATTTAGTTTTTACACATTTTTTTCTAATTTCACTATCTATGAAGATATTCAACGATATTTTTAATTATTACGTATAATGAAATAGGTACATTTTGGTAAATTTCTCAAAATGGCCGGGAAATTTCTAGTATTAAAGAAATAACATGCATGCCTAGAAATAGCGTCCCACTTTTTGCTATTTTTTAACCGACTTCCAAAAAAGGAGGAGGTTCTCAATTCGAATGTATGTTTTTTTTTTATTATTTTTTTTTTGTATGTTTGTTACGCGATTTCTCCGTCAATTGAGGGCCGATTTAGAAAATTATTTTTTTGTTAGTTAGGTCATACTTCCGAGGTGGTCCCATTTCAGTTTTATCGAAATTGGTTCAGCGGTTTTCGATAAATCAACATAATACTGTAGCGTGTGGTTACCTTCAGCAAAACTTGTGATGTGGTCGTTTTCAGTAATTTTCAGTTTGATAAATTACTATGGTGTGTGGTTACCTTCAGCAAAACTTTTGTGATGTGGACTTATTCAGCAATTTGCAGTTTGACACATATGGCGAATAATTCTGTACCACTTCAACCGATTTCGATTATTCGATTTCGATTATTCTTTTTTATGTAATATTACTAATAATATTACTAAAAAGAATGAAATAAAATCAGTTTTAAAAAATATAAAACCGACTTCCAAAAAAAAATAGAACTAAAAAGTAATACCTAATATTTTGAAATTTTCTCTGTCATTTTATTGAAATACATGAATCGATATTGTGATACACATTCGGACCCTTGTTTCATGAATATTCTAAATTTGAAAATTTTTTCCGACCGGCCAGATGCGATTAATTTATTATGGTACGAGTACCATCGAGCTGGTCTGATGATGGAGACGGAAGGTGGCCATAGGAACTCCTAAACTACACATGATAAACCCATCGTATTTGGGCTCGTTGCCTTTGTCTTAACAAGCGATTTATATTAGACCTGGTGTCGAGGTCTGAAGATAAGACGGAAGGTCGCCATAGGGAATTCCTAAAGTTATTAAGCTTCAAATGATATAATAATAAAAATAAAACAATATAGGTACATAGGTCAAATCTGTTTATTATAAAATTTTAACATTCATTCCTTTAAATAGGGTACACTCAACTTCAATATTTAAAGTATGGGCCTATTGATTGTAATATTAAAACAAAGTTTTGATGTGTGCGTACCTACGTAGGTACTCGTACATGTTACTTTGTATTTATAAATTGTAATGCCACAAAAATCATTAAACTGTCAATAGCAAGGCATTCATTTAAATAGGGTACACTCAACTTCAATATCTAAAGTATGGGCCTATTGATTGTATTATTAAAACAAAGTTTTGATATGTGTGCGTACCTACGTAGGTACTCGTACATGTTACTTTGTATTATAAATTTTAATGCCACAAAAATCATTAAACTATCAATAGCAAGGCCTCAATAACATAGTTGCGATTGAATCATGTGGAATATAAAGTATGGGCAATTGCCTATTGCTTGTAATATTAAAACAAAGTTTTTGATATATGTGCGTACCAACGTAGATACTCGTACATCTTACTTTGTATTTATAAATTTTAAAGCCACAAAAATCATTAAACTATCAATAGCTAGGCCTCAATAACATAGCTGCTTTTGACCACTTTCTTTTCCAACAAAATGAATATTAATAGTTGTTGTACATATAGACCAGTGCTAGGTGGTGGGTGGAGCAGATTAAAGCGCGAGTTGGACTCGTATTGGACAATACATAATATGTATTAAGGATATATAAGGTGCTTAGAAGCAAACAACTAAATCAATAAAAAAAAAAACTAAATTCAGAAAAAACTATAAAATTAAATAATCTTCCAAAATGAAGACTCCTGGAAAAGTCCCCATGATGGAAGCCGCATTCATTCGTTATTCATGTCAAATGTTTCGGGAAGGTTACATATGCAATCAAATAAACACTGTACGTAAAAAAAACATGTTTATAGGAGCATTTTTTCTCCTAACAAAAAAATAAAATCAAATAGGTAGCTGTGTGGTAAAAACCAATCATGCTATATATCCTTGCCAAACACGAAACGAAGGCACACACACCGCACACGTTGGTAGGTAGGTAGGTAGCTAGTTTTAGAGCAGCGGCCTTGTGACTACTTACAACAAACAGTTGTTCTGCGTTTGAACATAGTACGGTCATTGACCCCGTACAATGCAAGCTACCTACTGTTACACACAAGTCTAGTGACCTTGTAACTTACTTGCAACAAACAGCTGTTCTGCGTTTGAATAGTACGGTCATTGATCCCGTACAATGGAAGCTACCTACAGTTACACACAGGTTGATCCTTTGTAGCAAACATGTTTTTTAAATTTTGTTAAATTTCTCGAAAAGTAATGCTAAAAACATATCATTTTTTTGCGTAACGTGTTTATTTGAGTGTGTATGTAACCCTCCCGAAACATTGAATATCGAAGCACCTTATATAATTACATGAGTTTGAGTTACCGACTTCATATATTGAGGACATGTCATAAATAAAAACTACCTAGTTGTTCGAAAGATTACGCAGGCGTGTAATTTCTGTTAAGGCTTTCTCATCGTGGGGTCGATTTAAAAGCTTATTTGCATCCAAATCAGATAAGGCAATGCCTTCTAATGTTTTCACGCGACTGAGGGCTACATAAATCTGTCCTTTTGCAAAATTCTTCTTTCCTAAATCAATCACTGCTTTATCAAGGGTTGTACCCTGAAGTTTGTGGACAGTTACGGCCCAGCTTAAGATGAGTGGTAACATTCTGCGTTCAACATCTCCATATCCTCTTTGCGCTTGGAATGTTGTGCAAACAGGTGAGATTTCTACACAACCATCATCATCTTTTATTCTAAGGCCAACAGTCGCGTCATCAAATTTTATAAACACTGATTCAGGCAACTCGCCTTCCTCCAGTTGATTTCTTCGGAGAGCAGGCCATTTAATTTTCTTAACAATGCCCATAGCACCATTCACGAGCCCATCGGATACGGAAATATTACGCCTTAACATGACTCGCGATTCAATACCCAACTTTATAGTTTGTAAGAAACCACCGCAGTTATTAATGTCTTTAGGAATAACATTGTCTGGTGGCTTTCTACCATAAGTTGCCGCCTCGCGAGACTCATCTATAGCATTTATTGTGTACATGCGGTGCGCTTTAGCATTTACAGCGGTCATTTTTTCATTATATGTGTCAACTTGTCTAACAGTAGGGAATATACGGACAGCAACCCCATCAACAAAATCTCCTGACAAAGGCACGTGTCGCCGCTCACAAAGTAACTCCAGCTGAGCTGTCGTTAACCCGCAAGCTATTCAAGAGGTCAATGAACTCAATATCATTTCGTTGTCGCATATTTATAGTCAGTTCACAAAATGAGAACTGCTGCCATAAGTTAACTTCGGCCGAAAACCATGGCGGTTGAATAAAACACCAATGCCCTTTTACCGGTGGGAGTTGAAGTATATCACCAAAAAGCAATATATGCACCCCGCCAAATAATTTGTCATTATTTTTGTACTCTTGGAGACGCAGATGTATAATTCGCAAATTTTCATATGATTAACCAGTTTATATGACGCCATTTACGTCTTTCATTGTCTAGCTTTTGTCCAGTAATTTTTTTGTACGTCATGTTATTTCCTTTTTCAATCGGAAGTGTGAATATTGAGTGCAATGTTTTGCCAAATATTTGGCGTGCGGCTACTCCAGTTAGGGATCCCACCTCAACAAATTTAGCCTTGAGCAATATGTCAACGGTAGGTGCATAACACCGTTTGATATGTTCCACGAGTAATTTCAAGACGAAGGACTTCCCACTTCCTGCACCGCCAGTGATGAATAACAATAATTGGGTTTCTTGTCTGTGCAAATCACTTTCCACGGCCCCAGAAACTTTTTGGAAAAGGTCTCTCTGTTGGACGTTTAGACCTCGAATATTACCCAAGAAGACTTCATCTGGCATTGCAGACCTTTCGCCTACATCTTCACAATAATT
Organism: Nematopogon swammerdamellus; assembly: GCA_946902875.1. NCBI lineage: Eukaryota > Metazoa > Arthropoda > Insecta > Lepidoptera > Adelidae > Nematopogon > Nematopogon swammerdamellus. The sequence continues at coordinate 23,432,609 of OX336341.1, read as the reverse complement.
GTCATCGTTATTCACGATTTGTTCACCGCCACAAATCAAAGGAGCATGTACATCATGAGTGTCACGGGCAGCGTTGAGCGCGACTGCTTGGGCAAGAGCCTGTTGTATCATTTGTTCTGCGTAAGCAAACTCTTCTGCGCTTACGTTGCCATATAATGGTCGAAATTCTCTTTGCCGCCTAATGAAACACTTCTCAGCGGTTTCCTCTTCGAGTAGAAGTTCACTTTCATCACGAAATGGTACATGACATACTAACAAGCTATAGTAATAGGCTTCTTTGTCGCTGTTCAATGTAAAGTATCGTGTGCGCAATACTGCAGATTTATTTCGTATACGCATCCGCGTGTTATCTCTTAGCCGTATAAATCTTGCCGGCGTAACATCTTCACGCCTCAATTCTTCATCACCATCGTCTTCGTTCCATGTTGAGTTAGACACCGTTTCAAAGCGCACAGCGAATTCTGCGAGACTTAATTCTTCTAGTTCGTCTGGGCGTAATACATATCGGTCAAAAATATTGTTGTAAATGGATGTATCATCCATCACTGTCGAATCGTAGAAGTCTGAAACGTTCATTTGGCTTACAACTGTTTATGAAGACTGTTTTTCGGGAAGACATTTTTAGCGGTAAATGACACAATCTATATGCGCATTCCGGAGCACTTACAAGGCGTTGAGATAGAATGGCCATTGAGACTGCAAATAACTGATTCCACACAGAACCACCTTGCCTCTTGGCCTTCGCAACGGCTTCTCTTATAACTTCACCTGTATCATGGGGCTCGCATTTACTTGCGTATTTAGCCACATAGTACGCAACTGCTGTTACGTTACCGCACGGCTGCACATCAATGTTCCCTTTCCATAGACTCAATAGAGTAGGATTGTAATTGTTCACCATGCTTTCATTTGCAGTTCGTTTCAAACAACAAAATCGTCCATTGTTTGATAATACTTCATCAGGACCTAAGCAAATAGTAGTCTCATATGCGGGCCTCGGGACCAAAACGACAATAACTATCGTTACGGTTTTTGTAGCACGTGGCCGTGTGTTTGTGTATTTGCACGTCTTCTATTAGTTTCTGCAATACAGGATCATTGGGCATTAAGGAGCATGAAACAACCCTTTCGATAACTTCGATACCCTCATGAGTCGAGAAATCTGGGATATTGTCACACCACACCAACATATGAAGGTGTGGACTTCCGCGATTTTGAAACTCTATTCAATACCAAAAGTCCACAACTGGACCACCTAAGCAGTCTGGATCGCGTTTGAGGAATCGCATCAGAGCATTCACGCGAACCGTAAATTGTCGAGAGACAACCACGGGATGTTTTTGTACCAACTGCAAACGCTCGGGAAAAGACAGGCTCTCTGCCTCATTGACATCACGACCATCTGCGATAAGTAAGGCTTTGGTCATGTCTGGCCAATTAAGGTCGTTGCAAGAGAACGTCATGAACCACGTAGGAGGCCCCAAAGTACGAACCATTGCAGTAAGTTCAGAGCAACATTTCTGCCAATAAGACGCTGATCCTCTGATATTCCTCATAGTAAGATGCATATTATCTATGAGTCCTTGAGGTGTCCGCTCGCCCTGGCCCTGACGCATCCGGCATGATACAGAAACACTGGATTTAGCTCGATAATATTCAACTATGGAAAGAGCAAAAAACAAATAGTCGTTTCGATTGAAACGCTTGTCCAGATTCATTACTCGACTCTGAAAATAGTCCAAAGGAGTAATTTGAATATCTCTTACCTCTCCAAAGCCATTTTTGCCATCAGGAAAAAGACAATACCAAGCAAGCTCTTCCGTTCGTCGCTCTCATTCCACATTTAATGGTGGCGCTGTTTTTCTTGTAATCTCAGCTATTCTCATCTCGTTATTACTCGCAGTTGGATTGGAATTCAAATAAACTACACTTTCTAGATTAGGGACCACTTCATCTATGCTACGGAGCATACTAGTTGTTTCAATAATAGTGAAAATTGGTTGTATTTGTGATAGCCGTCTTTCTTGTTCTGGCGCTGAGGTTGGTCGAAATGTTTGTTGAGGAGTGTTGCAATTTTTTTCTAGTATAGGAATTGTATATGTAGGACTCTCTGACTGATTACTCTTTGGCTGGCTCTCTGATGTTCTCAAAGTGTGTCTGTGCATACTTTCTTGTTCCTGAACTGAGTTTGTTTGAAATATTTTTTGAGGAGTGTCTTTGTTTTCTGATGTAGGTATCGTATATGTAGGACTCTCTGACTGAACTACTCTTGACTGGTCCTGAATATGCAACTGTTGATTCCCCAACGTTTCTCTGCGCACTTCTGCCTGGTTCTCCGGTGTTATAATCAAAGGAGTTAGTGAGTACACATTGAGAAAGTAATCTTGAGCCGGTACTTTCTTCGTCGATGTAAACAAATTCCGTCGCAGTATGCCATGTAATTCCTCTATATTTTGAAATTTCATGCAACAGGCTGCACCACGTCTTGGAGCTGTTGCTCCCTTAGGCCCACGTACATGTGAATCGAACAACCAATATTTATAAGCATCAGTTTCAACTTTACAATGTATAGCCACAGTCATAGAATACGCAGTAAGCAGCCCGCAACAGTTTTCTCTTAAAAATAATGTCAGAGCATTTTTTAGGTTAGGGAAGCCGTCAGTACTTCGATCTGTATCTAAATGACCATTATAATTAGTTTCAGCAACTGAGATATTAATTTTCTTCCTGTTATATAATATTTGGGGTGCAAGATCACTCGCGGCAAGATATTCAGGGTTAACTTCTCCAATTGCGGGGTTCTCTCTAGAAGCAATGGACTCACGGTAGAGCTTGTCTCCGAGTATTACTACATAATCAATGTCACTTTTTAACCATTGACTTGGATCGTCTGTACAGAACGCTGCACAAGCTACAGCTGCTACAGCAGTACATTGTTTGCCACGAGATTGTAAATCAAATCTTAAATCGGCTTGATGAAATGATCCGTGTAGTATAGAAACGTTTTCACTTATATCAACGTAGTTGTTATGAGGAGTAGATTGTAACTCCATAGGCTCACCACCATCTGCAGGCTCTTCAGAAATTTGAACAATTTCAGAAATGTCGATAACATTCTCAAAATGTGGTCTTATATCTCTATAGAGTATATTGTTTGACATTAACCAGGTTAGAGCTTGATACAATCTGTTCATATCCACAACAAACTCTTGGGAGTGTTGCAAGTTCTCGAGACTTTCCACAATCCGAACTAGTCCTACTTTAGAATTCGCAGTAAGCAGCCCGCAACAGTTTTCTCTTAAAAATAATGTCAGAGCATTTTTTAGGTTAGGGAAGCCGTCAGTACTTCGATCTGTATCTAAATGACCATTATAATTAGTTTCAGCAACTGAGATATTAATTTTCTTCCTGTTATATAATATTTGGGGTGCAAGATCGCCAAGTCGATGAGAACGTTGCTCTTCGGTTTCGTTTGATAAACGTTCGTGAATCAAGCCAAGTCGATGAGAACGTTGTTCTTCGGTTTCGTTTGATAAACGTTCGTGCATCAAGCCATGTCGATGAAAACGTTGCTCTTCGGTTTCGTTTGATAAACGTTCGTGAATCAAGGCAAGTCGATGAGAACGTTGCTCTTCGGTTTCATTTGATAAACGTTCGCGAATCAAGCCAAGTCGATGAGAACGTTGCTCTTCGGTTTCGTTTGATAAACGTTCGTGAATCAAGCCAAGTCGATAAGAACGTTGCTCTTCGGTTTCGTTTGATAAACGTTCGTGAATCAAGCCAAGTCGATAAGAACGTTGCTCTTCGGTTTCGTTTGATAAACGTTCGTGCATCAAGCCATGTCGATGAGAACGTTGCTGTTCGGTTTCATTTGATAAACGTTCGCGAATCAAGCCAAGTCGATGAGAACGTTGCTCTTCGGTTTCGTTTGATAAACGTTCGTGAATCAAGCCAAGTCGATAAGAACGTTGCTCTTCGGTTTCGTTTGATAAACGTTCGTGCATCAAGCCATGTCGATGAGAACGTTGCTGTTCGGTTTCATTTGATAAACGTTCGTGAATCAAACTTAGTCGTTGAGCATAACTTTCTGGACTTTCATTAAGCCTTGATAAGTTCGTGTATGCTCTCATCTGAGAGCGTCTATAGGCCCGCTGCTCATCACTCTCATTTGAAATGATTATCGCATTTCTTTCCCTACTTTTCTTTAAACAATCTTCCCTCTCGTCACTACTTTCCTCCAAACGGCGCTGTCTCATTTGAGCAGTGCGTTTAGTAGGCCTACCCATAATTAATATCAATGATATTTTAGGAAAGATAGGTTATCTATATCGTGGTAGAGTAAAACAGAGCTAAGCTACATTTTAGCGAAAATCTGTTTTTAATGCCAAAATACTCAGAATGAGACGGAGATTATAGTGGAAAAGAGAGCCAAGCGATTACGAGGTTAAAAGTACGTTATTTCAATAATGATAAAGGGATGTTAACTGAAATTCCATATTTTTAAAAGATAAATAACTTTAGGCGTCATAGTATTGGTTTACTATCAATTAATTTTTCAATATTTCTGTACTACCGAACGAAGCCTTGCCACATAAATACTGTTGACCAACAACATTCACAGAAAATTGGTTCTAAATGGATGAAACTTATAATCCATAACTGAGATAACCAACATAGCTTCATTATGCTCCACCACAATCCTGCTTACGGGATAGAACATTTTCTCAGTAGTAAATAGAGGTTAAGTGCTAAACCCTTAATAACTAAAAAACTACAAATGATAGGGTCCAAACTTCATATTATCCCATTAGAATATGTATATTACTACCACGTGAAAAAATTTTGGGAAAATATGATATGTAGTTTGAAAGATACAACTAAAAATACTGTTGACCAACAACATTCACAGAAAATTGGTTCTAAATGGATGAAACTTATAATCCATAACTGAGATAACCAACATAGCTTCATTATGCTTCACCACAATCCTGCTTACGGGATAGAACATTTTCTCAGTAGTAAATAGAGGTTAAGTGCTAAACCCTTAATAACTAAAAAACTACAAATGATAGGGTCCAAACTTCATATTATCCCATTAGAATATGTATATTACTACCACGCGTAAAAATTTTGGGAAAATATGATATGTAGTTTGAAAGATACAACTAAAAACATACCGTTAATTTTCGAGACTTTAAATCTTTAATCGTCAATATCTCGAAATGTTGCATGTGTGGCTCAGCTCTGTTTATCTCTACTACGACGATATGACATTCAGTGCTCGCTCACACATGGCACGTCCTTGAAAAGTTGAGAGGAAGAACTATAAAGTGATGCGCCGACTCGAATAGTTTTATTCCAATTATTAGAATTAACGCAGAATCTCATTCATTACACACGACGGAATTTTCGATGTGTTAGCGGCTCGTGGTTAGCGGTCCGAACGCGTGCGTAGTTGGTGGGCGACTAACTTCAGACAGGACTGTGGTCCTATATTTAATGTGCCACTTGGGAGCTCAGATAACCTATCTACCTCCTTTTAACTTATAATATCACTGATTAATATAAAGAAAATTTAAATAAAAAAAAAATGAAAACAAGCTTTGAATCCTTACCAATGGACCACTCAATCCATCCACCTAGTTGGTCAGTTAGGAGATCGAAATTATTATTTAAAATTATATACGAGTAATAATGCGATTGGAAGTCAATTGGGAGTCGCAACGTCAACCTCCTCAAACTTTTGAAAGTACTGCAGGACGATGCGCATTAATATACAGGACATGGAATGCAAGTTATAAATAAACGCTCGCCAAAGAGGAGACAACCAACAGTCAACAGAACACCAGAACCAAACAAATGTTCGCTTCATATCCATGGAGGACCTCCATGTTCATCTCCAATGACGTTTCATCTCACAATAATTTTTCCATTTTTCCAAAAAACAAAACAAAACCCTATCGCCACGACAAATAGAAAAATATTCATAATTTATTTTTCATGAACATTCTAAATTTGAAAACTTTTCCGACCGGCCAGATGCGCTATATTCATTCTAGATTTTTCAAACGACTTCAAAAAAAGGAGGAGATTCTCAATTCGACTGTATGTTTTCTTTTTTTTAGAAAGAAAGAAAGTTATAAGTCCAGAAAGTGTAGAAATGAGATCATTGATAAATATTATAAATAATAAAGGCCCCAAATGTGAACCTTGAGGCACGCCGGATGTAACTTTTTTTTTTTTTTTTTTTTTTATGGAAACTGACACGGTTGGCTACATCACCTACAACATCCGTGATGTCAGCCCATAACACCGGGTGAACTAGGTGCTATGTCAGTGCTTCCCTTCATTTCGCGCCGGCTACACTGAACTGGACGGAAAACACGAACTATTTACATAGCCGTTTCGACCGACGTTTCACTCAGTGCGGTGGTATCAACCCGGCCGGGATAAACCCTACCACCCAGGATTTACTTCACCACTGTTACAGGTGGTGAAGTAAATCCATTAATTGCCACAATTTGACTGCGATTGCTGACATACGAAGTAACCCATCGCAGTAAGCTGCCGTGAATTCCTTATGAAGCAAGTTTCAAAATCAGTAGTCTATGATTAACCTTATCAATCCGGAAATCAGTGTAAATGGAATCGACCTGAACGCGAAAATTGAAAGTTTCATATATGTAAGTAGAGTACTCGATCAAATTACTAATAGTAGATTTACCCTTTACAAAACCATGCTGCGAGGAATGAATCATTGGTTTTACATGGCTATAAATGTCGTCATAGACCAGAGACTCAAACAATTTTGCGAAACAAGATAATATACTAATGGGTCTATAATTCTCACAACATGATTTGTCACCACTCTTATATATCGGTACTATATTAGCTTGTTTCCAAAGATCCGGGAAAACTCCTTCATTTAATGATTTAGAAAAAATTATGTAAAGGGGCATACATAATTCATTAGCACATGATCTTACGAAATGTGTCGGAAAGCCATCCGGACCTGGTCCTATACTTATGTCCAGGTTCTTGAATTTTTTTAAAACCTGTGTTGCGCTAATTTTTATGTGTGACAGCACAAATCCATAGTCAACCTTATAAATGGATCCAGCAATTGCAGGATTATCCAACTCAAATACCGATGAAAAATTACTTTTAACGACTCAAATTCATCATATATATTCTTGAACTCCGCAGCTAGCTCTTGCCGCAGCTTAAGTATAAGACTTTCTTTTAGTTTTTCCAGTTTTTCGTCAAGAATTTTTGACAACATTCCCATATCAACTAATCCAGCGGCGGGCAGTAGTGTTCCAGCTACGGAAGTATTGCTAGTGAGAGAGGAGGCTGATGAAGCGGTGGCGGCGGCGGCGGCGGCGGGAGTCTTCGGCGAGCGGGGATATGCACAACATGTCGTCTACACTCGGTCGTGGCCGAATGTCAATAGCAGAGGACTTAATGCGAGGACTGTTTGTATTTCCCGCTCCTAACTTAAGTTTGGAAGCACAGTCGGGGCACGTCCAGTCTTTAGATCGCAGTCTAGTGCGACGAGCATCTTCTTTGCGGAGGCTAACGCACGCAAGGTGGTATTTCTCCTTGCATGTTCGGCAAGTTATAGATTCCTCTGCTCCTATCTCAGCATCGCAGGCCCCGCACGACGGTGACGGCATTATTCCGTGACAAGGTAAAATAAATGAAAATAAAAAAAAAAAAAAAATTGTTATATTAATTTGACGAGGTGTGGATTCGATCCCAAGTTCGTATCGTATCGTAGGTAATGTATCAAGCAGACATTGCCTTCGGCCGGCTGAGCCACGGTCGCCGCTGCACGTTTCAGCGAAATAAGCGTTTATCAGTTTGCAGCCGACGTCATCGGAATGAGTAGCGAGGTGCGTGCGAACGAGTGCGAGATATCTGCTGACTGCCGGCACTTGCACACTGCACCACTCACGGACTCTTTTTACTTATGACGCCCCACCGAATTAACAATTCACCACACGATTGCGACTTTAATCGGAACTTTATCGGGAACACAATTACACTGCTCGAATCGCCTTCACTTCGCGATCAAAATGATACTACTCTCGTACCTAAGTAACAACTTTTGACAAAGATTTGGTTTTATAATGCAGAGGCATTGATATTTGTGTGTTAGCGGTGCGATGACACGATGATTGAATTAGGTTGTGATATTTTCAGAGGCCATAGATAACTGGGTAATCTTTCTTTCCTGTGGATATCTCGACCTACTACAGTGGAATGATTGAGAAAAAAAATGAAAACAAAAAATCGATTTAATTAAATATTACGATTCCAGACAAAGCTTTCACTTAGGTAATTATTGAAAAAAATTGCATTTTGAAAGTACTTTGGAGCCGTAAATATAATTTCTCAATAAACATCTTTGTTTTGCAACCAGATTTTTTTTTCTTTTTTTTCGGATCATTAAAAGGCACATTTTTGAAAATTTGTATCTTTAAAGCGAAACATTTTTGACACACGGGAGTTTTTCTCTCGCACTTGAAATATAACCAACGTTCGATTTTTTAAATAAAAAGTATAGTGTCAGAAAACCGGCTCCCATAACACACTGTGATACATACATACATACATACATACAAACATACCGGTCAAACACATAAGTCTCATTTTCGCTTCGCCGTAGTCGGGTAAAAATAAGAATATTTTCGCTAATATTGTGCGCATACTACACTAAGTACAATATAATAAACATACGATCAAATAACTTAAATCAAATAGGAACTCCAGTTAAGTAAATATCCGCTAACATCGACTTGCAACAACACCTTTACATAGGTTTGCACCCAAAATTAATCAAATAGATACCTAACGAAGTAAACCATTATGAATAGAATTAAATAAAAAACTCTGCTCGAGACAATACATACACACACCGCGCTCCGCCAGACCGCACCCCGCGCCGCGCCCGCGCCTTCGCCCCCGCCGCCGCAAGCCTCCGCCATCTAGCCGCTACAAACCACCCCGCCGCGCCGCGCCGCCTTTATTTCGATTCGATTTGTATGGGAGCCACATCTTAGCGTAACCGGAGCTGAATTTTATGTAGCCTATCCTGTGTTCCGTATAGTTGAATGTGCTTGTGCAAAGTTTCATCGAATTCGGATGATCAGTTTAAGAGTTATGGCGGAACATACATACATACATACATACAGAAAAGATTTCTAAAAATCGTCAATTTAGCTTTAGTATCATACATAGAGACTACAAACTCAATATTTCCTAAAACAAAGTAACTTACTCCATGACCACCCCTTACAGATTTATTATTAGTATAATATAATATATATATAATATATATATATATATATATATATAGTATAACTTTCTTCATCCAATTTTTGGAGTTTCCGGCATCTTAGTGCCAACATTCCGTCTTGTTCCCGCCCAGGGTCCTCCCAGGAAAAAGAACAAGGTGTACATAAGTATTTTGGAGCTCTGGTCTATTGATTTTCTGTTTGATTTAGTTCTTCCAAATATCCACTCATAAATTTCGACATAATTTTTGTGCTATGTATAGCCGCCTGCTTCTGTAAAATTTCCATCTTTATATCCGCCTTTAAAATATCTATATATTTTTGTGCAGTTTTTGAAATAATTCCGGTGGTACCAATAACAATAGGAATAATTTTGCACGTTGTGCTCCACAGTCTTTCCACTTCAATTTTGAGGGCATAGTATTTTGATAATTTTTCTGCTTCCTTTTTCATAATGTTGTAATCTGAGGGCACGGTTACATCAATGAGATAGGTTTTATTTTTCAATGTATCTATATATATCAAATCTGGTCTATTGTTCGGTATTGCAAGGTCGGTAGTTACTGGTAGTTCCCAGATAATTTTGCTAGACTCGTTTTCAATTACATGTGGTTCATTTAAGGGACATTGCCACCAAAATTTGGTTGTTTGAAATTGATGTTTCTTTCTCAGGCACCAATACACATATTTTACGAGATTGTTGTGCCTTTTAACATACAGAGGTTGTACCAAAATTTTACAACCTGATATAATGTGCATTACGGTTTCGTCACGTTCACTGCACAAGCGACATTTACCGTCGACCTCTCGTTTGAGTACATCTCTTTCAAACTGTTTTGTGATAATTGCCTGGTCTTGTATTGCAAAAATCTGGGATTCTAATTTGGGGGTCGTTGGATTTTTTTTAAGCCATGTAAATGATTTCTGATAGTCAGTATTAGTATGCGCCAGGATTTGGTTAAATATCTGACCGTGAATGGGCTTCATCTTCCACTTTTCTTTATTGATAAGTATTTGGTATTTAAGTATTATATTTTCATCTTCAGTTGGATCCGAAAGATTCAAGTCAGCTCTAAATGTTTCACCTTCTTTTTGTATGCTATGAATGGTCTTTCTATTGTCATGTGACTTTATGGTCTCCATAATGCAGTCACATCCTATTTTTATGTACATTTCAAATTTAATAGTAATACGTTTATACAAATCTTCCATATTGAGTAGTCCCCGTCCTCCCTCGTGAACTGGTAGATATAATCGTTGCACGTCAGACTTTTGTTGGTGTGCTTGGTAGATATTGAAAAGCTTTCTGGTTTTAACATCAATTTTCTTCAGCTCACTGACGTTATAATTGATAACATTAAATGTGTATAACAAAACTGGAGCAGCATAGCTGTTAATTGCTTTAATAATATTTCTGGCGTTGAGTTTAGATTTTAGAATTCTTCTTGTCCTTTTAAAATATAAATTTGCTTTGTCTTCTTTGACTTGATTGTGGTCAATTTCTCCATTTTCACAAATTCCCAAATATTTGTATTTCTTTCCATCTTCCAAGGGTAAGAATTTATTTCCGTCTAGCAGTATGTGTTCCTCTCCAGCGATGTTTGTTCTCTTTCCGCATTTCAATTCTAATACATTGCATTTATCTAGCCCAAACTCCATTCCAATATTTCTTGTAAATATTTCAACTGTATCAATCAGTGTCGCCATCTCGTATTTGTTTTTTGCATACAATTTAATATCATCCATATACATTAGGTGATTAAATATTTGCCCATTCTTTAGTTTGTATCCGGTCCTATTGTATTTGTTCAGCATGGAAGATAAGGGATTGAGGCAGAGGCAAAATATAAATGGAGAAAGGGAGTCCCCTTGGTAGATGCCTCTGTTGATTTTTATTGGTTTTGTGTTAATTGTGCATTTCGCACTCGACGCTGTCATAAGCACTTGCCATTTTCTCATGACTTTGATTATGAGATTGATTATTTTCTGGACATTTATAAATTTTCAGGATATGTAAGATCCACTCATGTGGAACTGAATCATACGCTTTTTTGTAGTCTATCCAGGTCATATTTAAATTTTTCTTATTTTGTTGAGCATCTTCTAGAATTGTTTTATTGAGTATCAGATGATCTTTGCATCCTCGAGACCGTTTTCTGCAGCCTCGTTGATGTGGCGCCATTATATCATTTTTCTGACAGTGTTTATATAATTCTTCATATAGAATTGAAGTTAATAATTTATACATGGTTGGTAAGCATGCAATAGGTCGCCAATTTTTCGCGTATTTGCTATCTGTGTTTTTCGGGATCAATGTAACTAAACCAGTTACAAACCATGAATCAATTTCTTCGTCATTGCTAAGAATTTTGTTGAAGCTGTTTAAAATGTAAGGATGTGCTGTAGTAAAATACTTATATATAAATCCTCGTCCAAGTTTTTTGAACCTCAGCCATCGTTGGGTTTTGGCTGGACAATCTTCATCATCCCCGCCCAAGATCACCTTGGGAGAGAGGGTAGATGTTGTAGATATTAGTGGTAGATGTTAGTCATCAGTGGTGTGATTGTTGTTTCCTTGTAATTCTTCCAAATAGCCGGTCATAAATTTTGTCATTATATTGCATGTATGTATAGCAGCTTGTTGTTGTAAAATTTCAATTTTGATATCTGCTTTTAAATCCGAAATGTATTTGTCTATAGATCTGCCAACAATTCCTGTAGTTCCAATCACTATTGGTATAATTTTTGCTTTCGTTTTCCATAACCTTTCAATTTCAATTCTGAGTGCATAATATTTGGTAAGCTTTTCTGTCTCTTTTTTTATAACATTATAATCGGAGGGCACTGTAACATCTATGAGGAAAGTTCTATTAGTTATTTTATCAGTATATATTATGTCCGGTCCATTATTCGGTAGAGGATAGTCGGTGAAAACTGGAATTTCCCACATTATTTTTGCACTGGAGTTTTCTTTGACATGTGGTTCACTAAGGGGGCACTTCCACCACATAGTTGTTGTCTCAATGTTATGTTTTTTGTTGAGGCACCAATATACATATTTTACCAGATGGTTATGTCTTTTTAGGTATAGTGGCTGGACAAGAACTTTGCAGCCAGAAACAATATGCATTGCAGTTTCATCTTTTTCATTGCAGAGTCTACACTTCCCATCTGTTGCTTTTTTTATAATATCCCTTTCAAATTGTCGTGTTGTTATAGCTTGATCTTGTATTGCAAATAATTGTGATTCTAATTTTGCAGTAATTGGTTTTTTTTTAAGCCATTGGAAACTTTTTATATAATTTTTGTTCTGATTAAACAATACTTTATTTATTAATTGCCCATGCATTGGTTTATTTTTCCATATCTCGATGTTATTTTTTATTTGTTTCGTCAGTATGTTTCCAGATAAGCCATTAATATTTAACTCAAGTTTGAATTGTACACTTTCCTTTTCTATGCTATGTAGTAATTTACATGTATCGTGATTTTTTATAGTTTCTTTCACTTTGTCTTGATTTTCGTTGTTTAAATATTCATCGAAGTTCATAACAGTTCTTTTGTACAGATTTTCTATGTTTAATAATCCTCTTCCACCTGAATCAATTGGTAAATATAATCTTTCTCTGTCAGCATTTTTTTGATGCACATTGTAGATTTGTAGCATTTTTCTTGTTTTTCGATCTAACTTAATCATGTCACTGACATTATAATTAATTACATTGAATGCGTAAAGAAGTACCGGAACGGCGTAGCTGTTTATCGCTTTGATTATGTTTCTGCCGTTTAGTTTTGTTTTGAGGAGTTTTTTAATTCTATGTGTGTATTCTTGCCTCCTATTATTAATAATTTCTTGGTGATTTATTTTTCCGTCTTCTTCAATTCCTAAATATTTGTACTTCTTTTTCATATTAAGGGATTCAAATGAGTTCCCATCTAACAGTATGTGAGCATCACCTGCTGTATGGATTCTTTTTCCAGCTTTCAGTTCTAGTATATTACATTTTTCTAATCCAAATTCCATGCCAATATTATTTGTAAAAATTTCCACTGTATCGATCAATACTGCCAGATGGTTTTTGCTTTGTGCATATAATTTTATGTCATCCATATACAGTAAATGATTAATCTTTTCTCCATTTTTCATTGTATATGTAGCTCTATTATATCGGTTGAGCATTGTTGAAAGCGGATTTAGGCATAAACAGAAAATCAGTGGTGATAGGGAATCTCCCTGATAAATTCCTCTTTTTATTCGTATTGAATGTGTTGTTACTGTACAATTAGTACCAGATGCAGTCATTATAATTTGCCATTTTTGCATTGCTCTCTGTATGAAATTTATTATTACGTCTGGGCATTTGTATATTTTAAGTATGTGTATTATCCAAACATGGGGAACAGAGTCATATGCTTTTTTATAATCAATCCACGCCATGTTTAAATTTTTCTTGTTGATGTGTGAATCCTCTAATATGGATTTGTTCAATATAAGGTGATCTTTGCAACCTCTGGAAATACGTTTGCAACCTCTTTGGAATGGCGTTATGAATGAATTTATTTCACAGTATCTATACAGTTCTTCATTTATAATACTAGTTAGTAATTTGTACATAGTAGGTAGACACGCAATTGGTCGCCAATTTTTCGGATTCTTTGTGTCTGAATTTTTTGGTAGAAGAGTTACTTTTCCTGTTACAAACCAATCATCAATATTCTCTTCGTCTCGTAAAATCCTATTGAAGCTTTCCATAATATATATGTGTGCACCTGTAAATTATTTTAGATAATAATTTTGAACTTTGTCATTTCCAGGTGATTTCCAATTAGATAGTTTTTTTGTGCAGAATGTGAACATTTCAATGTCAATTTTATTAAAATTATGAATTTCTTTGTGATGTATCTGTGATTCTAATTCTTTTAACCAACTGTCGTCCTTATTTATTTCACCAGGTTTGCTGAAAATGTTACTCCAAAAAAATTCGATTTCATCTTTTGTTGGAATTTCTTTTGGAATATTTTTGTTTTCGAATATATTTTTATAAAATTTGCTTTCATTTTCTCTAAAATCCTTGTTTTGTTGTACTTTTAAATTTTCTTCTTCGTACCTTTTAATTCTGCCAGCATACATTTTCACCTTTTGTTTTATCAATTCTATCGAGTTGTCACATGATGTAGTTGAGTCAATTGTATATTTATGAAACAATCTACTCTTTATATTAATCATTCTTCTTGTATTTATACCTCTTTTTATTTCAATTAATTGTCCTAAATCTTTCCTCAATAATTCAATTTTGTTTTGAATTCTCATTTTCCATTGTGGTGTATTGTTTCTACCGTAATTGTTATTTGTTGTTTTTATTTTTTGGTTGTTTTCTATAATTAATGTGTATGCTGCACAATATATAATTGTGTTGATGTCTCTCATTGTCATATTTGTTTTCAGTATTTTTGGCAAATATTTGTTAATGATTTCTAAATTTTCAATGAATTTCTTATTAATCTTTGCTTTTGGTACATAGGATCTCTCGCATATTTCATAAATTTTCATTATTTTTAAATTTTCCTGAAATTTTTTAATCAGACCAATTTCATGTTCAGTTGAATGTGTATTATTTTCATCATTTGTTTATTTACACATTTTTTCTTTTTTTATATTAATTTTACAAATATTATTATTTATTTTCATCATTATTATTATTGTCTTCATCTAAATTATTTTCTTGTGTCTCTGGATATACTAATGTTTCCGTTGATTCATTTCCATTTCTAAATAGTATTTCACGTGGTTCATCTTGTTGTATATTTAGTCGTAAATGATATTCTTGTGGTTCATTTTCACTGGTAGGTATAATTTCTGTTGCATTTTCTTGTCTAATGGTCTCATGGTCCTCATTAGTCAGTATATGAATTTGTCTATCAATGGTTTCCATAGTATTAATTTGTGTAATAGGTAGTTCCTCAATTGTTCTATTGTTATTTTCAAGTAGCCTTTCATTCAGTATTGGATTTTCAGTATATTTCAATAATTCATTTTCATTGACACCTATAATATTTAATTTTATTCTTCCGGATATCTTCGGAGTCGTCGGCGATTGCACTCGCCGGTCTGCCACCCGTCCTCGCTCGAGTGCCTCCCAAGATAGAGGACGGGCCCACCGATCAGTCTTGAGTTACATAATATTATTGTCTTCACTGTCACGAGGCAGATTTCCACTCAGAAATTTGGTCATTATTTTTGTGGTTATTTATATATATATATATTACAAACAATTGCAGATAAATCACCAATAATCCAGAGTAACAATTTTAATGCAATAAATGATGTAGCATTCAAAGATGCAATAAGAAATCTAAAAAACTGGAAGACCCCCGGAATAGACAAACTACAAAACTATTACCTCAAATATTTTACCAGTGCACATCCATACATACTGCATTACTTTAACAAAATTCTTAATAACGAAGAACAGATAGATCCGTGGCTTACAACAGGTATGGTCACTTTAATCCAAAAAAATACGAATACAAATGATCCAAAAAATTGGAGGCCGATTGCATGCTTACCAACCACTTACAAATTATTTACATATATCCTATATGTAGAAATATACAAACATTGTAATGCCAATGATATAATGACTCCCTACCAAAGAGGTTGTAAATGGGGAGCGAGAGGTTGCAAAGATCATTTAATTGTCAATAAATCTATTTTAGAAGATACAAACACATACAAGAAAAACCTAAACATGGCGTGGATAGATTACAAAAAAGCATATGATTCGGTACCACATGAATGGATTATTTTTATCCTCAAAATATATAAATGCCCTGACGTAATTACAAATTGTTTATCAAAAGTTATGAAAACATGGCAAGTGATTATGAATACAATAAGCACTGACTCAAGAATTACAACAAAGCCAATAGTTATAAAACGAGGAATATTTCAAGGAGATTCTCTGTCCCCTTTACTTTTTTGTCTATGTCTTAACCCACTATCAAAATTACTGAGTGAATATGAAAAAACCGGATATATTTTAAGAAGTGGCCAAATAATTAATCACCTCTTTTACATGGATGATATAAAACTATACGCTGCAAATAAATATCAGCTATCAAATCTAATTGATACCGTAGAAATATACTCCAAACAAATTGGAATGGAATTTGGCTTAGAAAAATGTAAAGTATTAGAAAGACAAATAATAGAAGAGAAGAAAAATGAATACATAAGAAGAGTAAGAAAAATCATTCAATCAACATTGAACTCTAGAAATATTATAAAGGCCATAAATACATACGCAACACCGGTTCTTATATATACTTTCAATGTAATAAATTATACTATGGATGACTTTAAAAAAATTGACAGAAAAACCAGGAAACTCCTAAACATATATAACATGCATCAACAAAAATCAAATACAGAAAGACTATATTTACCAGTCAATGAAGGAGGAAGAGGCCTATTAAACATAGAAAATCTATATATCAAATTAACTATTAAAATGGAAAAATATTTAGATGACAAAAATGACAACGTCCTAAAAGTAATTGTTGATCATGATAAGGAAAAAGGCCTATATAACATCATTTCACAAGGTAAAAAATTTAGACAAAAACTTAATATCGAACTACCCACGGAAGATGAAATCTTAATCCACAAAAAACAGACTGAACGATCCAAAGAAAATTGGAAAGAAAAGCCATTACATGGTCAAATTGTGAGAGAGGTACTAATGAACCCAAATACAGATATTGAAAAATCTTTTTTGTGGCAAAAAAAACAACCTACATCTCCCCAAATGGAATCTAAAATCTTTGTAATACAAGAACAATCGGTTAGAACAAAACAGTTTGAACGAGATATTTTAAAACTTGATACAGACGGACGATGCCGATTATGTCATGAAAAAGATGAAACAGTCAGGCATATTATCTCAGGATGCAAAATATTAGTACAGCCACTATACCTAAAAAGACATAATCAACTAGTCAAATACGTTTACTGGAATTTACTCAAGAAACACAAGTTCGAAACAACTAAATTTTGGTGGAAATGCCCGTTAAATGAACCTCATGTGGTGGAAAATGAAGAATTTAAACTAATATGGGAGATTGCTGTCACCACAGATTATGCGTTACCTAACAATCGACCAGACCTCATATATGTAGACAAAAATAAAAACAGAACTTACCTTATCGATATCACAGTACCGTCCGATTATAACCTCACTAGGAAGGAAAATGAAAAACTTACTAAATACTACGCATTAAAAATTGAGGTCCAAAGATTGTGGAATACAAGAGTCGAAATTGTCCCAATAGTTATTGGCACTACTGGAATAATAAATAAAACAGCAGAGAAACATATAAAAACTTTAGACGCTGGTATAAAATTAGAAATACTCCAACAACAGACTGCAATTGAAACTACAAAAATAATTACGAAATTTCTAACTGGAATTTTACCACCTGACAGTGATGATCAATAGATAATAATATATAATATAACTCAAGATTGATCGGTGGGCCCGTCTTCTATCTTGGGAGGCACTCGAGCGAGGACGGGTGGCAGACCGGCGAGTACAAATGGTGTATCGCCGACGACTCCGGAAAATGCGGAAGGATAAAGTTATATATATATATTCTTCTGCCAACTGTCAAACAAGTCGGTGTGTGAAATTTCGAAACATTTTAAAATAATTAATTTCTGTAGGATTTTTACCAATATTGTGTATAGGAATTATAGCTTAGAGAGTTTTACATTTGAGAAGTAATCAATTTCAGATTTTTAGTGTATATTTTTGAAGATATCAAGCAAAGAAAATTCGAAGCGAAAAAATTGGAACCGATGGAAAAAAAGTAGCAACTGCAGGAAAACACATACGAGAATAAAGGTGCCACTTTTCTTTACACAAATCTGAAACGAGATCATAATTCCATTAAAAAACCACTGAATTTCAGAAGATGAAAACGTTGAAGTGGTAAATTTAAAATGTCAATTTGAATGTCAACATCAACCAATGACATCAACAACACAGATAAGCTTTTCTTTTATTCTTCATAATTAAAATTTTAAGTTACCATTGATTGGAAAAGATAAAAATGAATTCGCACACTGAACTACTGACGACTACCGATGATACCTTGCAGCAAAGGAGTATTCCAACTAATGCTGCCGGTACATGTGGGAATAATAGACCTAATTGTAATATGCTTGAAGATCGAAGGCGAATATGGTCAAAAGATGAAATGATCGAACTTATGTACTGTTACTATAAAACAAGATCACAAGGAACTGGATACTTAGCACGTCTAGAAAAATTATTTGTAGAAAGGAATGCAAACAACGAAAAGAGTAAAAGATTCACTGGGACAACGTTATCGACTCAAGCGAGAAGAATTATAGCTAACGAAATGATATCAAAAGAACTCTTAAATGAAATAAAAAACAAAACTGGAAATAATGTCGACCCTTGTATTTCGACAATAATGCATGATAGAAATAATGTGCTACAAAAAAATATTGATGATTCTAGAAGAAAATGGTCAAACGAAGAAATGATGGAATTGCTTTTTTGTTATTTTAAAGCAAGAGAAACTGGAAGGGGATATTTAAAAAATTACAATATTTGTTCCAAGAAAGAAACCCAAATAACCCTAAAACCTCCAAACACAATGGCCATACTTTATCCAACCAAGCTAGAAAAATTATTATCTACAAAATGTTACCAGAACAAATCATACATGATATTGAAAATGCACCCTGCACAACTGAAAATATCATGGAGTTCCTCAGCCAATCTGAATGCCAGGAAATAGGTACGAATTCTAATAATACTAATGCAACAACGAGGTATTTGGGTTCACTATACTCCCCCTACAATGAAGAGAGTGAAATAACCTATGATAGAGAACTAATAAATCCAATAACAGATTCGATTAACAATCACACTGAACAGGTACCCAGTACAACACCCACTGATACCTTCAACAACAATGAAGTTGCAGAATCAATATTGTCCAGAGAATTAATAAATTCAAGAAAAGAACCGAATGCTGACCATACATATGTAAACGAATATACAGCTGCTAATGCACATAGGACAGGCAATATAACAGAAATAAATGAAGATGTCTCCTTCGGTGTATTCTTAACACCAGATTTAACCAATTATAATATGAATAACAATTATAATACGGAGTCAAATTTATATAATGACAGAAGTCATTTAATAAAGAATTTTATAAGTACAATAGAAGAAATAAAGAAAACTGATATAAATGAAAGACAATACTTGCCGAAAGGCATGATAAACAAACAATTCATAAAAAATGTAAATGAAATAAATGCATATTTACCAAATATACTAACATTTAACATGAACATAACAGAATTAAACATAATCCTCTACTCAGCAGCGATGACAGTTATCAAAGAAAACAAACAAAAAATACTTGAAAAATCATTTAACAATAGTAATCAGGTCCCAGTTTGGAAAAAGAGAATACAGGATAAAATTGAAATATTGAGAAAAAACCTTGGACAACTGATCGAAATTTCACGTGGTGTTACTAGCAGGAGAATGAGAAATATCAAGGACAACCTATATAAAAAGTATAATATAACAACTGATATAATGTTATACAATTTAATTGAACTACTAAAACAAAAACTCAAAATGTATGCGGGAAGAATCAAACGCTATGAAAATGAAAATAAGTAAAAAAAAGAAAACATGCTATTCAAACAAAATGAACGAAAATTCTACAGGAAAATGTTTGAAAAAAATATAACTCCAAAAGAAATTCCAACAAAGAACGAAATAGAAGAATTTTGGTCAAACATTTACAGTCAGCCTGTTGACATTGATAAGTCGAATATTATGATACAAACAATTGCAGATAAAATACCAATAATCCAGAATAACAATTTTAATGCAATAAATGATATAGCATTTAAAGATGCAATAAGAAATCTAAAAAACTGGAAGACCTCCGGAATAGACAAATTACAAAACTATTACCTCAAATATTTTACCAGTGCACATCCATACATACTGCATTACTTTAACAAAATTCTTAATGACGAAGAACAGATACAACCGTGGCTTACAACAGGTGTGGTCACTTTAATCCCAAAAAATCCGAATACAAATGATCCAAAAAATTGGAGGCCGATCGCATGCTTACCAACCACTTACAAATTATTTACATATATCCTATAAGTAGAAATATACAAACATTGTAATGCCAATGATATAATGACTCCTTACCAAAGAGGTTGTAAATGGGGCGCGAGAGGTTGCAAAGACCATTTAATTGTCAATAAATCTA
Organism: Nematopogon swammerdamellus; assembly: GCA_946902875.1. Taxonomy (NCBI): domain Eukaryota; kingdom Metazoa; phylum Arthropoda; class Insecta; order Lepidoptera; family Adelidae; genus Nematopogon; species Nematopogon swammerdamellus. The sequence goes on along the minus strand of OX336341.1, from coordinate 23,411,967 downwards.
TCTTAGAAGATACAAACACATACAAGAAAAACCTAAACATGGTGTGGATAGATTACAAAAAAGCATATGATTCGGTACCACATGAATGGATTATTCTCATCCTCAAAATATATAAATGCCCTAACGTAATTACAAATTGTATATCAAAAGTTATGAAAACATGGCAAGTGATTATGAATACAATAAGCACTGACTCAAGAATTACAACAAAGCCAATAATTATAAAACGAGGAATATTTCAAGGAGATTCTCTGTCCCCTTTACTATTTTGTCTATGTCTTAATCCATTATCAAAATTACTGAGTGAATATGGAAAAACCGGATATATTTTAAGAAGTGGCCAAATAATTAATCACCTCCTCTACATGGATGATATAAAACTATACGCTGCAAATAAATATCAGCTATCAAATCTAATAGATACCGTAGAAATATACTCCAAACAAATTGGAATGGAATTTGGCTTAGAAAAATGTAAAGTACTAGAAATAAAAGGTAGTAAAAGAATAAACGCTGAAGGTGAAGACCATATACTGCTTGATGGAAACAAATTCGAAGCCTTAAATAACAAAAAATACAAATATCTTGGCATTGATGAAAATGGGGAAATCAACCACAAACAAATAATAGAAGAAAAGAAAAATGAATACATAAGAAGAGTAAGAAAAATCATTCAATCTACATTAAACTCAAGAAATATTATAAAGGCCATAAATACATACGCAACACCGGTTCTTATATATACTTTCAATGTAATAAATTATACTATGGATGACTTTAAAAAAATTGACAGAAAAACAAGGAAACTCCTAAACATATATAACATGCACCAACAAAAATCTAACACAGAAAGACTATATCTACCAGTCAATGAAGGAGGAAGAGGCCTACTAAACATAGAAAATCTATATATAAAATTAACTATTAAAATGGAAAAATATCTAGATGACAAAAATGACAATGTCCTAAAAGTAATTGTTGATCATGATAAGGAAAAAGGCTTATATAGCATAATATCACAAGGTAAAAAATTTAGACAAAAACTTAATATCGAACAACCCACGGAAGATGAAATCTTAATCCACAAAAAACAGACTGAACAATCCAAAGAAAATTGGAAAGAAAAGCCACTACATGGTCAAATTGTGAGAGAGGTACTAATGCACCCAAATACGGATACTGAAAAATCTTTCTCTTGGCAAAAAAAACAACCTACTACTCCCCAAATGGAATCTAAAATTTTTGTAATACAAGAACAATCGGTCAGAACAAAACAGTTTGAACGTGATATTTTAAAACTTGATACAGATGGACGATGCCGATTATGTCACGAAAAGGATGAAACAGTCAGGCATATCATCTCAGGATGTAAAATATTAGTACAGCCACTATATCTAAAGAGACATAATCAACTAGTCAAATACGTTTATTGGAATTTACTCAAGAAACACAAGTCCGAAACAACAAAATTTTGGTGGAAATGCCCGTTAAATGAACCACATGTGGTGGAAAATGAAGAATTTAAACTAATATGGGAAATTGCTGTCACCACTGATTATGCGTTACCTAACAACCGACCAGACCTCATATATGTAGACAAAAATAAAAACAGAACTTACCTTATCGATGTCACAGTGCCATCCGACTATAACCTCACTAGGAAGGAAAATGAAAAACTTACTAAATACTACGCACTAAAAATTGAGGTCCAAAGATTGTGGAATACAAGAGTCGAAATCGTCCCAATAGTTATAGGCACTACAGGAATTATAAATAAATCAACAGAGAAACACATAACAAATTTAGACGCTGGTCTAAAATTAGAAATACTCCAACAACAGGCTGCAATTGAAACCACAAAAATAATGACCAAATTTCTGAGTGGAAATCTACCTCCTGACAGTGAAGACAATAATATTATGTAACTCAAGACTGATCGGTGGGCCCGTCTTCTATCTTGGGAGGCACTCGAGCGAGGACGGGTGGCAGACCGGCGAGTACAATCGCCGACGACTCCGAAAAAATCCGGAAGAATAAAATTATAAAGAGAACAAACATCGCTGGAGAGGAAAGAGAACAAACATCGCTGGAGAGGAACACATACTGCTAGACGGAAATAAATTCTTACCCTTGGAAGATGGAAAGAAATACAAATATTTGGGAATTTGTGAAAATGGAGAAATTGACCACAATCAAGTCAAAAAAGACAAAGCAAATTTATATTTTAAAAGGACAAGAAGAATTCTAAAATCTAAACTCAACGCCAGAAATATTATTAAAGCAATTAACAGCTATGCTGCTCCAGTTTTGTTATACACATTTAATGTTATCAATTATAACGTCAGTGAGCTGAAGAAAATTGATGTTAAAACCAGAAAGCTTTTCAATATCTACCAAGCACACCAACAAAAGTCTGACGTGCAACGATTATATCTACCAGTTCACGAGGGAGGACGGGGACTACTCAATATGGAAGATTTGTATAAACGTATTACTATTAAATTTGAAATGTACATAAAAATAGGATGTGACTGCATTATGGAGACCATAAAGTCACATGACAATAGAAAGACCATTTATAGCATACAAAAAGAAGGTGAAACATTTAGAGCTGACTTGAATCTTTCGGATCCAACTGAAGATGAAAATATAATACTTAAATACCAAATACTTATCAATAAAGAAAAGTGGAAGATGAAGCCCATTCACGGTCAGATATTTAACCAAATCCTGGCGCATACTAATACTGACTATCAGAAATCATTTACATGGCTTAAAAAAAATCCAACGACCCCCAAATTAGAATCCCAGATTTTTGCAATACAAGACCAGGCAATTATCACAAAACAGTTTGAAAGAGATGTACTCAAACGAGAGGTCGACGGTAAATGTCGTTTGTGCAGTGAACGTGACGAAACCGTAATGCACATTATATCAGGTTGTAAAATTTTGGTACAACCTCTGTATGTTAAAAGGCACAACAATCTCGTAAAATATGTGTATTGGTGCCTTAGGAAGAAACTTCAATTTCAAACAACCAAATTTTGGTGGCAATGTCCCTTAAATGAACCACATGTAATTGAAAACGAGTCTAGCAAAATTATCTGGGAACTACCAGTAACTACCGACCTTGCAATACCGAACAATAGACCAGATTTGATATATATAGATACATTGAAAAATAAAACCTATCTCATTGATGTAACCGTGCCCTCAGATTACAACATTATGAAAAAGGAAGCAGAAAAATTATCAAAATACTATGCCCTCAAAATTGAAGTGGAAAGACTGTGGAGCACAACGTGCAAAATTATTCCTATTGTTATTGGTACCACCGGAATTATTTCAAAAACTGCACAAAAATATATAGATATTTTAAAGGCGGATATAAAGATGGAAATTTTACAGAAGCAGGCGGCTATACATAGCACAAAAATTATGTCGAAATTTATGAGTGGATATTTGGAAGAACTAAATCAAACAGAAAATCAATAGACCAGAGCTCCAAAATACTTATGTATAACATCTTAATGTACACCTTGTTCTTTTTCCTGGGAGGACCCTGGGCGGGAACAAGACGGACTGTTGGCACTAAGATGCCGGAAACTCCAAAAATTGGATGAAGAAAGTTACATAAAGGCTTCCCCAGACAGGCGCGATAAACCGGTAATACCGAGCGGTATACCGCCATCTATATATCAATAATCATACTAATATACTAATATATATGTATAGTTATAGGCACTACAGGAATTATAAATAAATCAACAGAGAAACACATAAAAAATTTAGACGCTGGCATAAAATTAGAAATACTCCAACAACAGGCTGCAATTGAAACCACAAAAATAATGACCAAATTTCTATGTGGAAATCTGCCTCCTGACAGTGAAGACAGTGATATTGTGTAACTCAGGACTGATCGGTGGGCCCGTCCTCTATCTTGGGAGGCACTCGAGCGGGGACGGGTGGCAGACCGGCGAGTACAATCGCCGACGACTCCGAAGAGATCCGGAAGAATAAAATTTATTATATATATTCCCATTAATGGGAAAATTTCAATGGGTCCCGACAGTTAAAGTCGCTATGTTCCGCATTAGAGTTTATTATTTGTTTTATTATATGTGTGTATCGATAATGAAACTATTTCAATGGTGTAGTTATTCAATATTACTTAACAGATTTCTAGACTACTGGACTTGTTTTTTTCTTTTCAGTTTTTATTTAAAGTTAATTTTTTACGCAGTCGGGTTTTTTTATTTTGTAAAATTAACTTTTTTTATTTTACACTTTTTAGTTAGGATTATAAGACCGTAAATTTTGTAATCTTGTCATTTCATTGAGAAAGTTAATATCGTGGGGATTATTAAGTAGCTAGCGGTGGTGTAAACTACTGATAATTTTATTGATTACTAGCTTTTGCCCGCGGCTTCGCTCGCGTGAAATTCGTATTTCAAAAGAGGAAAGTAAGTAACTAAGGCCGATCTGCGTTTAGGTAAACAATAAACCTTCTCAACTAAAGTAAGTAACTAACGGCGAGGCTTCAGGCTGAGCTGCATTCTGGAAGACAATAAACCTTCTCGAAGAAAGTAAGTAACTGAGGGCGAGGCCGAAGGCCGAGCTGCGTTCAGGAAGACGATAACTTTTTCGAAGAAAGTAAGTAACAGAGGGCGAGGCCGAAGGCCGAGCTGCGATCAGGAAGACCATAAACCTTCTCGAACAACGTAAGTAAGTAAGGGCGAGGCCGAAGGCTGAGCTGCGTTCAGGAAGACTATAAAATTTCTCGACGAAATTAAGTAATTGACGGCGAGGCCGAAGGCCGAGCTGCGTTCAGGAAGACTATAAACCTTCTTGATGAAAGTAAGTAACTGAGGGCGAGGCCGAAGGCCGAGCTGCATTCAGGAAGACCATAAACCTTCTCGAAGCAAGTAGTAAGTAACTAAGGGCGAGGCCGAAGGCCGAGCTTCGTTCATTAAGACTATAAATCTTTTCGAAGAAATCAAGTAATTGAGGGCGAGGCCGAAGGCCGAGCTGCGTTCAGGAATACTATAAACCGTCTTGAAGAAAGTATGTAACTTTCGCCCATAGTTACTTACTGTCAGCGTCTTCCAGGATACAGCTCGGCCTTCGGCGACGCCCTTAGTTACTTACTTTTTTTTATGGACACTGACACGGTTTGCTACATCACCCACAACATCCGTGATGTCAGCCCATAACACCGGATGAACTTGGTGCCACGTCAGTGCTTCCCTTCGAGAAGGTTTATGGTCTTCCTGAACGCAGCTCGGCCTTCGGCCTCGCCCTCTGTTACTTACTTTCTTCGAAAAGGTTATCGTGTTCCTGAACGCAGCTCGGCCTTCTGCCTCGCCCTCAGTTACTTACTTTCATCAAGAAGGTTTATAGTCTTCCTGAACGCAGCTCGGCCTTCAGCCTCGCCCTCAATTACTTAATTTCTTCGAGAAGGTTTATAGTCTTCCTAAATGCAGCTCGGCCTTCGGCCGCGCCCTTTGTTACTTACTTTCTTCGAAAAGCTTTATACTCTTCCTGAACTCAGCTCGGCCTTCGGCCTCGCCTTTAGTATGTTACTTAATTTATTGTTTATCTGAATCCAGTTGAACTTCCGGTCCTGGCCTAAGTTACTTACTTTCTTCTTTTGAAATACGAATTTCACGCGAGCGAATCCGCGGGAAAAAGCTATCGATATTAAAATAAGAAACTTCAGTTATAAATCAAATACTACCTAACTAAGTAAAATATTCCACCTATTAGCGTAACCGGAACTGAATTTTATTTAGCCTATCCTGTGTCTCGTATAGCTAAATGTGCGTGTACAAATTTTAATCAAATTTAGATGATCGGCTTAAATTTTATGGAGGAAATTCATACATACATATTCGCCTCGCTCCGCTTCCCGCCTCATTTTCTTTTAAAAAGTTCACTAATTTACGCCCTTTCCAACGGTATACCAAATGTCATAAAAATAATTCACTATGTCAGCGGTCGGCAACCCGCGGCCCGCGGGTCGCATGCGGCCCGCGAGCGTCCTCCTTGCGGCCCGCGAATCTAACCAACGGGGAAAAAAATCCCATTGGCCAGACTAGTATGACCATCAGTCTGACCACTGGGAAAAACTCCGAATTGTTTGTAAATAAAGGTCTTATCATTCGGAATTAAATATTTTAAAAGTCACCATGGTGCTGACATATCCGAATACGGCTAAAGCCCTAAACTTGAATTAAGATTTAAAAAATGTTATTTTTATTTCGCGTCTAAACTGAAATCTGTGACATTCACGAACGCGTTGGCTTACAAAAAATAAGCATTGTTCCTGATTAACTGATGCACGTCATTTAGATGCGATACTGCGCGTTTCTACGTCTAAGATGCAAGCAGATATTCCAAAACTTGCAAGTGAAATGCAGCCGCAAAAATCGCATATTAAGATTTTGACAGTTTTTTATAGTAATATTTCATTGAAATATTTAACTTGAATTCCAATAAATATGATTAAAAATGCGCCAATGCGTTTTCCGACTTCAAAAAAAGGAGGAGGTTCTCAATTTGACTGTATTTTTTTTTTTTTTTTTATGTTTGTGACCTCAGAACTTTCGACTGGGTGAACCGATTTTGAAGATTCTTTTTTTATTTTAAAGCTGGTGCTTCCCGTGTAGTCCCATTTCAATTTGGTCAAGATCGGATTGGAAAGCAAGCCGGATTCCGCCGAGTACATTAATAGCAAAAAATTACTAAAAAAAACTGTGAAATAAAAAAACTATTTAAAAAAATATAAAAACCGCCTTCAAAAATGTATGAAATAAAAAAAAATCTAACCCTAGAGTTGAAGGCGGTGCTAAAACAAGCAAAAATGATGCATGAAAGAAAACATGAGTGGATGATATCCTTTGTGATTTGTGTAGCCTTCTTTATCACCGACTTCAACTCTAGGGTTGGATTTTTTTTTTATTTCATACATTTTTGAAGGCGGTTTTTATATTTTTTTAAATAGTTTTTTTTTAATTTTAAAATTGTACCTATTTACATATGAAGATGAGATGCGGCCCGCACTGATCCTCTGGTAACAATTATGGCCCTCCTATAGTAAAACGTTGCCGACCCCTGCACTATGTGGTCAAAATTAAGGACATAGACCAGAATAGAACGACAACACGGGCACTTTGTAACAGGGCCACTTACTTATCGGTGGTCGCTTCTTGTACTGAGAGCGTTTTCCGGAGCATTTTCAAATTTAGAACATACATTCGCGAGGATACATCGTAAAATTCAATAAATTTTATTTCGTGCTGATACAACCATGAACAAAGAAGTTACAAGGGTTTAAAGCTGGGATTTTGGTAATTTTCAAAAATAAAGAAAAAAAAATCGTATCTCGATACCACGTGACACCTGACAAAAGGTATGTTGGGTCAAAACGATGCAAATTACCCCACTTATCTACAAAAAAAAATTGTCGGTCGATGTGCCGAACACCCTGTATAATAAGAACTTTATCACAGCTCTATTATTATAAGAGTGAGAATGGTTGCTAACCAACTTTAAATCGTTATAAATCCTAAATGGTAATTCGAAATGAAAAATAATAAGAGAAACCTAAAGATGATTTTCAAATACCTATTCAACGATACCCCACATAACATAATTAGTCAACTTTCATTTTTTTCTTTTTCACAATATGGCACCTAGTTGTCGCCATATTGAATTTTGATTACTTTTATGTCTTCAGTGACACTCGCAAGATTAAGACAAATCGATTGACGTAAGAATCATCAAAATCGGCCCACGCGTTTGGTCTCTAGTGTGCCACAAAGGAACAAACATACATACATACATACATACATAGGCTGATAAACACATTACCCTCCTTTGCGTCGCGCAGTCGGGTAAAAAGCACATTTTTCGCATAGTTTTTTAGACTAGGCAAGAAAAGGTGTGCGTGTCTTGGCGCGGCCGGCTTCACGGACCTTGATCATTCTGTAGATGGCCCTCTTTCGCCTATTATGATTCTTGTATGGGGACCCCTTAATTATTCACAGTTTGTTTTTTTATTATTATTTGTTAGCATATCCGCATATATACACAAATTCTGTGAAAATTTCAACCGGCTCCCTATTACGGTTCAAAAGATACAGTCCTTTAAAGGTAGGACAGACAGACAGACAGACGAGGCGGCGGAGTATGCTTGGTAATAGGCTTCCGTATGCATACGGAACTCTAAACACACTAAATTATCAATACGAGTAGGTAGGTATACAATAAATACATTTGTACATTTGCCTTGTCCAGTGGCGGATTAAGAGTTTCGAAGACCCCAAACACAGAAGTCATGTATTGTATTGTATTATTTTGTATTGTTTATTGATCATTCATATTGCAGTTAGACTGCGCTCGAACTTGTCACAATTTGTTTTATCCGGTTCGATTACATCCACGAAGAAGAACCGACAAGAAACTTCGCAGGGTATTTTTTAAACATATTTTTACAAAGTAAAGTTGACTAGCCACATGATAACACCGCCCATAGTCTATCTACAACACAGCTTGAGAGCTAGATTAACAATTTTGCTGAGAGTTCTGACTACGAAGACTTATTAATTAATGTGCTCGCATTGGTGTCTTCAAACGTCGTACTTACTAACAGGCTATAGATCCTAGCAACAGTCCGCGAAACAGCTGGCATGGCACCTAAGTGAGCGTGTTTTCGCGAGAAGAGGTGACATTGGCTCTATCGGTCTCTCGGCACAGGTACCCATGTTTATTTACATAAAAAAAATTACTCAGGCCCTCTGCTGCTTGGATTTGGATAGTAGAACCGCACTGAAATAAATAGTTCGTGTTTTCCGTCCAGTTCAGTGTAGCCGGCACAACCAAAGGGAAGCACTGATATGGCACTTAGTTCACCGAGGTGTTATGGAACTGGACGGAAAATACGAACTACTTGCACGGCCGCTTCGATCGACCTTTCATACAGTGCGGCGGTACTAATCCGAACGGTTTAAACCATAGCAAGGTAAGGGAGCAGACTTACAGCTTATCGTGGAACGCGAACCGCGCTATAGCCCTCAAGGATCGCAGAAGTACCGATCGCGTCCGGGGGTGTGCTTAATTTCGCTATCGGACGTCGATAAATAACACCACCGAGCTACCGAGACTGGCAACATTCAGGTTCCAGTATTGTATTGTATTGTTTACTGATCATTCATATGGCAGTTAGACTGCACTCGAACTTGTCACAATTCTTTTTTATCCGGTTCGATTACACCCACGAAGAAGAACCGACAGACAAGAAACTTCGCAGGGTATTTTTACCAGTATAATTTGAGTATAATGGAATAACTTACCATTAAAAGTATGGCGGCCACATAAGACCCAGCCTCGAGACTCATGCAGCAACAGAATTTCGTTAGTTTGGGCAAAAAATTCATCTTATTACTTGAGCCCTGCTTACAATCGCTCGAGATGTTTGGAAATTTTAGAATACGTGGAACCAAGCATATTGTGTCAAGTGTCAAGTTCGTACGTGGAACGTCATGCGTCGTGCGGTCAGGCGATGGAATCAAACTCTTTGGGTTAGTCCATAGACATCGTGGTCCATATATAGAGTACCTAGTATGGTATTTGGGGGTTAGTCTTCTTTCTCTTCTTCTTTTTGAAGTGAAAACTTCTTTAGCGGCGCTTGCCACTTTTTTAGGTTGGTACTTCGAAAAAATGTTAAACTCGCGTCAGATCATCATATCTCGAAAAGGGTCAGATTTATTTTTATTATTTAAAATGTAACCTTAAGTCATTGCATTAAGGGTTAAGTTACGAGTGGCACGGGATCAATTCTGTTCGTCTCTCAGTGACAGTAAAGCCGAATCAAGGGAAACCGATATTCGTTTGGTCGTTTATGTGATTTCGTGGCTCAATGGGTAAGAGTGTAGGATTTGTATTTTTTGACCATGGGTTCGAATCCCTCAAAATTTTTTTTTGTTTTCTTTTTTACGCAATGTTACGGTGTTTAAATTTTTTTAGGGTATTTAGTTTTTTTTATAACCACATAAGAATTATTTTCGGAAATACAAAAAGTTTTCATTTCTGCCGGCACTCCCGGAGTGCAACTGGGGTTTTTTTTTGTTTTTATCCCTTTTTTAGGTTTCCGTATCCCGTACGGAATCCTATTACTAAACCTCCGCCGTCCGTCCATCCGTCTGTCCTAGGGCTGTATCTCTTGAACCATAATATGTAGTCCGTTGAAATTTTCACAGAAAAATGGGTTACTATGGCGCATATAACAAAAAATAACAAAAATAAGAAAAACTTAAAAATTAAGGGGGGCTCCCATACAACAAACGTCTGAAAAATCTATTAGTCACACTATTGAATAATACCTACATGGTGCCACAGGCTTATATACATTGCATTGTTGAAAGACAAAAGATAGGCGGATTATTGTTGATGGAAAATTAAAATAAACTTTTTTCCAATGAACTTTTATTTCTTGTTATTTTTTGACATTTTATAATTTCGAATATATATTTTTTTTTTATAAAATTATTTGCAACCAGTAACATGGTCCCCTTTTTTGGTTTAAAAAAAAAACAAATTATACAATAAAATTCTGTCCTGTACCCAACCCTTTGATACATACTATATCTTTGATACGTACCGTTATACATGTGGCAAAAATGTGAAAATCTAAAATTTTAATAATACAATATTTTGAATTAGATAGATACCATATTCATTGTCAAAACTCATTATTTTGGTAAGCCTAACTTATCATTAAACGGGCAATACGACTAGCTTTTTCGCAGGCCTTCGTAGTACTCCAGCGACCGTCTCTACATCCGCCACCCTCACTATGCCGTCCTTTCCGGGGTACAGTTTCACGATCTTGCCGCGGGGCCACGTTCCTCGAGGAAGTGTGCCGTCAACCACCAACACTAGATCGCCCAAATTTATATTTGTTGCGGACGTTCGTTTCTGCTGTTTGTGTCCCCTTTCCTGTAGAGTCGGCAGGTATTCGTCGATCCAGCGTGCCCAGAATTGGTCTGCTAACCTGAGAGGTTTCTTGTAGTGGCTCCGTCCAACTAAGTCCTTGTCGGTTAACTCAAGCGGTAGGGGGGCGCCAGACGCCGATCCGAGGAGGAAATGAAAAGGAGTTAATGACTCGCTGTCCGTCGGTTCCGTAGAGATGTGCGTTAAAGGTCGCGAATTGATAAGTGCTTCGACCTCCAATAATAATGTCGTAAAGGTTTCTTCTTTCGGGTGTCTTTCTTTTAGGGTTATAGCAAGAGCAGATTTCACGCTTCGCACCAGTCTTTCCCAGGCGCCGCCCATGAATGGAGCAGCAGGAGGAATGAATTTCCATTCAATGCCTTCGTTGGTCGAAAAGTTTACAGCTGCTTCGGCATATATTTTGGCCAATTCGGTATTAGCGCCGACGAAACAAGTGCCGTTGTCAGATAATATTCTTGTGGGCGAGCCCCTTCGGGCTATAAATCTTCTAAGACTCATAATTGCGGAGTCCGCAGATAGACAGTTGACCACTTCTAGATGAATGGCTCGTGTAGTTAAACAAGTGTACAGTGCTACATAGCGTTTCTCTAATCTCCTTCCAATGGAGATTTGCACCGGACCCAGGTAGTCGAGTCCGACGAACGAAAATGGCCTCAGGTGATGCGCCAACCTCTCCATTGGAAGGCTGCCCATGGGTGGTTCGATCGGTGTGGCTTTTCGAATTTTGCAGCACTGACAGTTGTATGCCACCTTTTTTAGAGTGCTCCTTAGTTTTATGACCCAATATTTCTGTCGTATTTGATTGACAACAGTCTCTGTGTTCGCATGAGCTGCCTTTCGGTGGTAGTACAAAACAAGAAGTTGTACCGAGAGATGCGGGCCGAACAAAATAACTGGTCGTTTTACTTCATGAGGAACGGAGAGAGCAGCATCTATTCGTCCTTTCAGCCTGAGCAGTCCATCTTCTGCTGTGATCGGGGAGAGTTTGTGCAGTTTGCTGTGAGGAAATATAGGCTGTTGGGAGGACAAGCAGTGGATTTCATCAGCGAACGTGTCTTCTTGACAGCGGCGTAGGACTTGCATCTCGGCTAATTCCAGGTGTTGAACGGTGAGAGGTTGCAACTTGAGCGGGTCGAGAGTGCGAGCTAGTGGCGGCCGCGGATGTCGAGAACTCAGTGGACGTTTGGCCAAAGATTTTTGCACGCGAGTGCGTAATGGATTTACAAAAGCATGTTCGCTGCTAAGTGATGTACTAATATTTAATTTGGAACATGTCTTCTCTCGTAGAATTCTAATATATTGTTGCGCGCGTGCAGTAGCGCGTATCAACCGTAACCAAGAGCTGAATCGAGCAGGATCCGCTGCTACCGGTGAAGGTAGTTTGCGTTGATTATTCGCGATCAACCCCACCACCTCTGAGCAAGCAGGTTTCTTTTTTAATTCCTCATGAGTTGGTGAGATCGTTGTCGATGGCTCTGAGGGCCAAGAATTTTCATGTAAGATCAAAAAGGGGGGACCAGAGAACCATCGAGAGGAAGTAACAAGTTTGTGTTCGGCTCGCGTAGCGTCGTCCGCAACATTTAGCGCTGATGGGACGTATCTCCAGTTGGCGATATCAGTTGATTCTAAAATTTCGCCAATCCTATGTGCGACAAAAGGTTTGAATGTGCGAGCGTCGCTACGCAGCCACTTTAGTACAGTTAAACTGTCGCTCCAAAAGGTTATTTTTGAGGGCTTAAATCGATGAGCGTCAGTTAAGTAGACTGCAAAACGGGCCGCTATGAGAGCGGCTTGCAGTTCTAGTCTGGGAATGGAGGTTGGCTTCAATGGGGCCAACCGAGCCTTTCCACCTATTAATGACATAGTCACGCTACCATCATCGTATATAAAACGCCAGTAGGCTACACATGCATATGCAAGCTCGCTCGCGTCAGCGAAAACATGTAGCTGGCGTTCAAAAGGGTTGTTCTTAGTGATATAACATCGTGGTATGGAGCTTAAGATTAAAAGTTTTAAATTGTCGTACCATGATGTCCACTTTTCCACGACGTTATCTGGTAATTTACTATCCCATCCTATTCCCAGACTCCAAGTTTGTTGAAAAAGGATTCTGCCCCAGATTATAATTGGAGTCAGGAAACCGAGGGGATCGTAAATCTTCATTAGATGCGACAATGCTGAGCGTTTTGTCAATTCTGTCGGTAAGTTTTCAGGTAGATCTCTCAAGAAACTTAATGTGTCCTCCATGATGTTCCATGTCATGCCCAATACTCGTACATTTCCATTACTCGGACCTAGATTGACCTCAGATACGTTATTCGCACATAACTCAGGTGGTAAATAGCAAAGCGCTTCTTTTCGATTTGATACCCAAGATCTCATTTCGAAGCATCCGGCTTCGTGAACCTTCGTTATGTCAGCGATCAGTTGAGCAGCACGAGTAACATCGTCAACACTTCCCAGGAAATCGTCCATGTAATGGTCATGTATAATAGAGTGAGCTGCCTCCGGGTAACGAATCTTGTGCTCATCTGCATTTTTGTTTTTTATGTAGATTGCTGAGCACGGACTGGAGGTAGCACCGAACATCATGGAAGACATTCTGTACTCTTTTAGGGGTGTGCTAGGATCGTCGCGCCATAAAAAACGTTGCGCATTCCTATCTTTCTGAATGATTTTTATTTGAGGGAACATCTCTCTTATATCAGCAGTCATAGCCACGAGACCCTCCCTGAAACGCATAAGTACGGCCAAGAGTGGCTGAAGCAAATCTGGACCTGGTAGCAGTAAATCATTAAGGCTCACACCTCCGCTAGCGGCAGCGGCATCATATACTATGCGTAATTTTTGTTTTTGTGGGTGAAACACGCCGAAGTGTGGGAGGTACCAAGTCAGACCTTCTTCAGATTGATCGTCAGCACATATTTCTGCGTATCCCTTTTCGAATGTTGAGTTCATGTTTTTTATATATGCTTTCGCATACATGGGGTCCCTCTTGAATTTCTTCTCTAAATTTAGGAAGCGCGAGAGAGCGAGGTCGTAGCTGTTAGGAATGGATTTGATATCGGATCGCCACAATAAACCTACTTCAAAACGGCCTGTCGGTAAGCGATGAGAGGTAGTGTCTAAAATGTTTAATGCACGCTCCTCACTCATGCTTCGACATTCATTCTTACTTATACCAATAGAGTCTAGCTTGTAGTTCTCTTTGATGAGTGTTTCCAGGGATTCGTATGCTTGGCATTCGTTCGAAATTGTAGCGTGATTTACAAAGTGAATTGGCACCGTTTTGCTGGAAGCGAATCCGTAGAGCACCCATCCTAAAGCGGTAAGGATTGCTACCGGCTGATGTCTGTTACCCTGGCGAGTGGAATGGGCGATTGTTAAATGTCAATTGTCCGTTCCGACCAAAAGCTTAGGCTTCGCATCGTTATAGCACAGAAAGTCAGTGAGATCTGCCAAGTGGCTATGCTTCTTGATGTCGTCAGAATCCAACGATTGTCGACTAATACCGAGGTTGGAAATTGAGCGAACATTTTTTACTACATGAGTTTCTGAACTATGGCGACCTTTGATTGAAATATTAACAAAGTTTACCTCAGATGTCTTTGATAAACCACCTATACAGTCGACAGTGATTAACGATTTAGGCCCTTGAGCACCAATGATATCTGTAATATCAGAGTCGATGAGAGTAGCCGTGGAACCATCATCGAGTAAGGCGTAGGTATCTACGCTGCCTTGAGGACCTGACACGGTAACTGCCACTACCTTTAGCAATGGTCGCAAGGATCCTGTGTCCGAGAAACTGTGGTTCACAACCTCCGCAGCTTCAGAGAATGTCGGCTCTGAAGAAGTCGAAGCAGCTTGTTCTGCAACGTGAGCAGACACCTCTGGTTGCCTATGAAGTAATGTATTGTGATGTGGGCTGTATTTGCAATTAGGCACTTTGCATGAAATCTTACATCTCCTGTATGAGTGCTTACCACGGATCAGACATTTGTGGCATACTTTATTTTCGGTTACCCATTGCCATTTCTCATCAATAGGAAGCAACTCAAATTTCTTACACATTGCAACATCATGTTTACCTTCCTGGCAATACTTACATTTGCCGTCACTGTCGAACTGCGCCGATGACTTTGAAGTTGACATTTGATGACAGACGCTGTGTACCTTATCTTTGGTATAGTCACTATGAGCATGTACCTTGTCTTTGGTGCCATCACGATGAGCATGTACCTTGTCTTTGGCGCCATCACGATGAGCACTGGATTCGGGAATCAGGCCGAACCTTATCTGCAATTCGGCTTCTCGTACTAAGAAATCTACAATAAGCTCGAGCTTAGATTTGTTGCCAGTGTGCGAGTATGCAAAATCAGTCCATCGCGATCGCAATAATGGAGTGAGCTTACCAATGATTGTATTGTAGAGCTCTGAAGAAGCCAAGTAATTGCTTTGGTTTAGCAATTTCATGGTCTCCACACAATTTCGCACACGACAGGCGAACTGATTCAATTCTTTGCTGCCCTCGACAGGCAATTTCGGTAGTGCCTTCACTGAGGCAATTTCTTGCAGGACTATGTACTCTGGCCTGGCAAATCTAAGCTCCAGCGCTGTCATGACCTCTTCGGGCTCCCGCGCTGAAACCAAGAGGGTTGAAATTGCCTCACGAGCTGAACCTCGAATGGCTGAATTTAGTCTAGCAAAATTCTCCGCGTTAGTGTAACCACACTTGGTTTCATCAAAAACCCGTTTGAGACCAAGCCAGTCCTTTGCATGACCATCAAAGAATGGTAGTTTTATATCACTCACCTTTGGCTTCTTCTTCGCTAGGTCTGTAATGACTTGGGCCAATTTCCTCAAGTCATTGTGTTGCTCTGTATCCCTATTTCTATCTATATTTTTATTTTGGTTACATTCACAGTTTTTTTGTGTACCTAGCTTGGTAGCCTGTGCCGATGTATGTGTAGTAGGTGTAGGTATGGGAAAGTGAGCGGGCGCTGGCTGCATGGGAAAGTGAGCGGGCGCTGGCTGCTCGAGGACCGCTGGCTGCTCGAGGACATGCTGCAGAACTGGGTTTGTTGGCTCTTCCGCGACTTCAGGGTTAGCAGGTGCGTAATGTTGAGGCTCATATGGGTGGTCAGCCTTCTCCTTTGCCTCCAAGGTGGTACTTTCGTTATTTTCTAACCACTACTGTATACCTCGCCGACTAGTCAACGAAGATCCCCGAGTACTGCATGCTGCTTCAATTAAGGCCAGCTGTGCCTGGAGCTCGAGTTCAGCGACGGAGCGCTCGCGTTCGGCTGCGGCGCGCTCGCACTCGGCTGCGCGCTCGGCTGCGCGCTCGGCTGCGCGCTCGGCTGCGGCGCGCTCGGCTGCGGCGCGCTCGGCTGCGGCGCGCTCGGCTGCGGCGCGCTCGGCTGCGGCGGCACGCTCGGCTGCGGCGCGCTCGGCTGCGGCGGCACGCTCGGCTGCGGCGCGCTCCCATTCTGCTTCCCTCTCCGCCATACGACGTGCATGTTGCGCTCTAGCTGCGAGCTGTTGAGCCACAATGGTGGCTGATGACTTTGTGGTGGTATTTGATGTGCGTCGCGATCTATTAAGGCGGTCACCGGCGTTCCCCGAGGTGGTGGGTAACGCGACTGCGGTGACTTCTGGGCTAGTAATGTTTTCACCGATGCCCCCAACATGGAGCACTCCTGCGGCTGATACATTACCGTTGACCGGATCTGCATTTGCCCCATCACTTTTAGCTCTTTTTTTTGCAGCTCTTGTGAGCATTTTAAGTTCGTTTTTAATCAATTCTGACACCAATATTGTTGATGGAAAATTAAAATAAACTTTTTTCCAATGAACTTTTATTTCTTGTTATTTTTTGACATTTTATAATTTCGAATATATATTTTTTTTTTATAAAATTATTTGCAACCCTTAACACGGATGATAGCGGATAGATACGGAAACCTCCGTGCGCGAGTAAAACTCGAACTTAACAGATTTTTTTTGGAACAGGCAAAGGTAATTTACCATGCAGCTTTGTCCGTTATTTTTATTTATTTAATTCTATATGTCCTCAATTGTTGTTAAAATAAATTCTTATATTGATTGGAAACATTCCGTATTAGCAAGTAAATCCTGTGTGACGCGCGACATATTATTTTCATGTTTTGACGTAAATTTGATGAAATGTCTTTGGGCTCGGGTAAGCGGGTGTGACTAAAAAAAATTAAGACTTTTTTTTTACTTTGCGACGCTTAGTACTCAGCAACCAGACTACGTAAAACAATTTCTAAATATGTCGGATGAAAGATCCATCTGACGACTTCAAATACGTAATACATTTTAATTTTGTCATTCTATCCCTTCTGGCCAAAATCAGCCCTTAAAGTTGGCTTGTTTCGAAAAATGCGAAAACACGCAAACTTCAAACACCTTTCGCGCTTTAGACGTTAACACTGTATAATCTAGATAAACTCTAACGAACAGACAAAGGTTTTAACTTTATGCGATACTTCAAACAAAACCTTGCATGAAGCCTATGTGGGGCAATATGGGCTACCAAAGTCAAAGAGATGATACGTCATTGACCAAAGTTGATAATGTTTCTTACGAAAAAAAAATTTCAAACTGCGCAAACATCAAATTCACGAGTTTGACGGCTGAATTTGTACAACTCAATTTTCTTATAAATTTCCATCAATATTTTTGTGAAGATAAGTCGCTGGACGCCAAAGAACTAAAAAGTATTAAATACATAATATTTTGAATCTTTCTCTGTCCTGTTGAAATACAATACATGAATCGATATACTAGTGATACATATTCGGACCCTTGTTTCATGAATATTCTAAATTTGAATTTTTTTATCTTTTCCGACCGGCCAGGTGCGCTTAATTTATTATGGTACGAGTACCATCGAGCTGGTCTGATGATGGAGACAGAAGGTGGCCATAGGAACTCCTAAACTACACATGATAAACCCATCGTGTTTGGGGTCGTTGCATTTGTCTTCACGAGCAATTTACTTTAGACCTAAGAGATTCTCAATTCGACGGTAAGTTTTCTTTTTTTGGATTTTTGTTACGCGATTACTCCGTCAATTGTGGGCCGATTTTGAAAATTCTTTTTTTTTTATTTGAAAGGGGATAACCCTGAGGTTTTTGAAGTGAAAACTTCTTTAGCGGCGCTTGGCACTTTTTTAGTAGGTCATTTACATTAAAATTATTCAAAACAAAATTGGGCGCCGAAGTGCACTAACAAGTGCGCTAATATTTATTTGTTTTTTGTAGAAAATATAAAAGTAGATAGGCAAAGAGAGTTCTACTCCACCTCCCGATTTTTCTAAGTCCGAGAATCAGGGGGCGTGGCCTAATTTGGGGTGTAAGTAGGGCTTCGGAGTCAGGGTTCAGCTCCAGGGTGCCAGGTCAGGGTGCTGCGCCCCATCAATTTGGTGTGTACGTAGGCCTTCGGAGTCAGGGTTCAGACCTTCGGATTCAGGATTCAGACCTTAGGATTCAGGATTCAGGGTTCCAGATTCAGGGTTCAGGTCCAGGGTGCTAGGTCAGGGTGCTGCGCCCCATCCATTTGAGGCGTACGTAGGCATTCGGAGTCATGGTTCAGCTCCAGGGTGCTGCACCCCACCAGCATGGTTCCACATGCACCGAGGCTTCGCCCCTGCCCCCTACCCCACCCCGCCCCTACCACCATCCGCCGCCACTGGCCGCGCTTACCCGCCCCCTGCCTCCCCGCCCGTTCTCCGCGGCTGACTCAGCATCTTTGGAATTTTACCTGTAGAGACGTGACGCCATTTGTCGTGACGTGACATCGGGTGGCAGGTTTTAACCTGTAGCAACCTGCAGAAACGACTTGCCCCCCTACCCATTAATATAAAGATAACGTAACAATGTTCTGTGAAATATATTCATACTCAGCATGACTAAGGCATCGTCAGTCAGGTAGGTTGGAGCCTAATGGTGTAGGAATGCAGACATGGCTGACTCAATATCTTTAGAATTTTACCTGGCGAGACGTGACGCCATTTGTGGTGACGTCGGGTGGCAGGTTTTAACCTGTAGCAACCTGTAGAAACGACTTACTCTCCCCTACGCATTTAATATAAAGATAACATAAAAATTGATCTGAGAAATGTATTCATACCCAGCATGACTAAGGCAAGGTACGTTGGAGCCTAATGGTGTAGGAATGCAGACATGGCGCCGCCGGCCGTCGGGCTTTGGCGGCGGGGAAGTTTGGCTGGTGCATTTAAAAAATTCCGACACGCTCACTGTGGCCGCAGTCGACAACGATGAGCAGTCAGCCGCCAACATTACGCCGAGCTACACGCCTGCGCCCACCGCTACAATGTCGCTAACGACTATCCACGTGCACACCTCGGGACCGAGGCACGAGCGCTATTCGTCCGAGTCGGCACGTCTTCAAACATTCAACGATTGGCCACGCGCCCTCCGGCAGAAGCCTGAATAAATGGTTAAGGCTGGGTTTTTCTACACTGGTTTTGGTGACAAAGTGGCGTGCTTTTACTGCGGAGGAACACTCAACCAGTGGCGACCGGAAGACACACCGTGGGAGGAGCACACGAGGCTAGACCGCTGCGCTTTTGTCTACACAATCAAGGAGAATACCTACGGGAGACGCAACGCTACTGCGTTTGTATCGGAGCACGGCTAGCCAAAAATCCCTACTACTACGAAAATCGAAATCGCAATTTAATCTTTTATGACGTGACTTGTCTATCTCCGTTACCCATATCGCGCCCCGCGATATGGAGAGAGACAGAGTGAGCAAGGCGAGCGACAGGTTTTATCGCTGGCTTGGCTCGGGTATCTGGTAGTAAGAGCCGACCGTCCGACCAATCAGAAGCCTTGCTTGACGGCAACTTGACGGGATCACTACGAATGCCAGTCTGACGGACAATGATGGTGCGGTATATTTGTGAATTTTGAAATTGTTATTTGTAATATTATTTCAAATAGTTTTTACTGAACGAACATTATTGTTTGAATCCAAAAAAAATATTGAAAAATTGAACAAGACTGTTGTATTAATAATTTTTAAATAGTTGTACTAATAATCAGTGATAGGAATAAGTAGGGCTTATTTACCTAAATTTCGAGGAACAGAGTAAAAGATTGGAGACTTCCTTAAGACAATATTTTTTTCCGGTTTAATAATATTCATGGTGTTTTAATTTCGCGATTTGAAAAAAGTGGCCACCATTTTGAACTTTTTAGTTACTGGACCGATTGCTTTCAAAATCGATATCTGGGTGTCAGTGTGGGCTCTGAATACGAATCTGTAGTAACAATTTTAAAAAGTGGCCGCCATTTTGAACTTTTTAGTTACTGGACCAATTGCTTTCAAAATCGATATCTAGGCGTCTGTGTGGACTCAGAATACGAAACTGTAGTCAAAATAAAAAAGAAGTGGCCGCCATTTTGAACTTTTTAGTTACTGGACCGATTTCTTTCAAAATCGATATCTGGGTGTCTATGTAGGCTCTGAATACGAATCCCTTGTCAAAATTTAAAAAGTGACCGCCATTTTGAACTTTTTAGTTACTGGACCGATTGCTTTCAAAATCGATATCTGGGTGTATGTGTAGGCTCTGAATACGAATCTGTAGTAAACATTTAAAAAAAGTGGCCGCCATTTTGAACTTTTTAGTTACTGGACCGATTGCTTTCAAAATCGATATCTGGGTGTATGTGTGGGCTCTGAATACGAATCTGTAGTAAACATTTAAAAAAAGTGGCCGCCATTTTGAACTTTTTAGTTACTGGACCGATTGCTTTCAAAATCGATATCTGGGTGTCTGTGTGGGCTCTGAATACGAATCCGTTGTAAAAATTTAAAAAAAGTGGCCGCCATTTTGAACTTTTTAGTAACTGGACCGATTGCTTTCAAAATCGATATCTGGGTGTATGTGAGGGCTCTGAATACGAATCTGTAGTAAACATTTAAAAAAACTGGCCGCAATTTTGAACTTTTTAGTTACTGGACCGATTGCTTTCGAAATCGATATCTGGGTGTCTGTGTGGGCTCTGAATACGAATCCGTTGTAAAAATTTAAAAAAAGTGGCCGCCATTTTGAACTTTTTAGTTACTGGACCGATTGCTTTCAAAATCGATATCTGGGTGTATGTGAGGGCTCTGAATACGAATCTGTAGTAAACATTTAAAAAAACTGGCCGCCATTTTGAACTTTTTAGTTACTGGACCGATTGCTTTCGAAATCGATATCTGGGTGTCTGTGTGGGCTCTGAATACGAATCCGTTGTCAAAATTTAAAAAAAGTGGCCGCCATTTTGAACTTATTAGTTACTGGGCCGATTGCTTTCAAAATCGATATCTGGGTGTCTGTGTGGGCTCTGAATACGAATCCGTTGTCAAAATTTAAAAAACGTGACCGCCATTTTGAACTTTTTAGTTAATGGACCGATTGCTTTTAAAATCGACATTTATTTGTCTGTGTGGGCTCTGAATACGAATCCGTTGTCAAAATCTTAAAAAAGTGGTCGCCATTTTGAACTTTTTAGTTACTGGACTGATTACTTTCAAAACTCATATCTACATGTCTGTGTGGGCTCTGAATAACAATATGTAGTTAACATAAAAAATATGATATCGATTTTGAAAGCAATCGGTCCAGTAACTAAAAAGTTCAAAATGGCGGCCACTTTTTTTAAATTTTGACAACGGCTTCGTATTTAGAGCCCACACAGACACCCAGATATCGATTTTGAAAGCAATCGGTCCAGTAACTAAAAAGTTCAAAATGGCGGCCACTTTTTTTAAATTTTGACAACGGCTTCGTATTCAGAGCCCACACAGACACCCAGATATCGATTTTGAAAGCAATCGGTCCAGTAACTAAAAAGTTCAAAATGGCGGCCACTTTTTTTAAATTTTTACTACAGATTCGTATTCAGAGCCCCCACATACACCCAGATATCGATTTTGAAAGCAATCGGTCCAGTAACTAAAAAGTTCAAAATGGCGGCCACTTTTTTTTAATTTTGATTACAGATTCGTATTCAGAGCCCACACAGACACCCAGATATCGATTTTGAAAGCAATCGGTTCAGTAACTAAAAAGTTCAAAATGGCGGCCACTTTTTTTAATTTTTACTACAGATTCGTATTCAGAGCCCACACATACACCCAGATATCGATTTTGAAAGCAATCGGTCCAGTAACTAAAAAGTTCAAAATGGCGGCCACTTTTTTTTTATTTTGACTACAGATTCGTATTCAGAGCCCACACAGACACCCAGATATCAATTTTGAAAGTATTCGGTCCAGTAACTAAAAAGTTCAAAATGGCGGTCACTTTTTTAAATTTTGACAACGGATTCGTATTCAGAGCCTGCATAGACACCCAGATATCGATTTTGAAAGCAATCGGTCCCGTAACTAAAAAGTTCAAAATAGCGGCTACTTTTTTTAAATTTGACTACAGATTCGTATTCAGAGTCCACACTGACACCCAGATGTCGATTTTGAAAGCAATCTGTCCAGTTACTAAAAAGTTCAAAATGGCGGCCACTTTTTTTAAATCGCGAAATTATAACACCATGAATATTATTAAACCGGAAAAAAATATTGTCGTAAGGAAGTCTCCAATTTTTTACTCTGTTCCTCGAAGTTTAGGTAAATAAGTCCTACCTATTACTATCACTGATAATAATAATACTTATTATAATTATACAATACTAGCTTTTGCCCGCGGCTTCGCTCGCGTGAAATTCATATTTCAAAGGAAGAAAGTAAGTAACAAAGACCGATCTGCGTTAAGGTAAACGATAAACCTTCTCAACTAACGGCGAGGCTTCAGGCTGAGCTGCATTCTGGAAGACAATAAACCTTCTCAATGAAAGTAAGTAACTGAGGGCGAGGCCGAAGGCCGAGCTGCGTTCAGGAAAACGATCTTTCGAAGAAAGTAAAGTAACAGAGGGCAAGGCCAAAGGCCGAGCTGCGTTCAGGAAGACGATAACCTTTTCGAAGAAAGTAAGTAACAGAGGGCGAGGCCGAAGCCAGAGCTGCGTTCAGGAAGACCATAAACCTTCTCGAATAAAGTAAGTAACTATGGGCGAGGCGGAAGGCCGAGCTGCGTTCAGGAAGACCATAAACCTTCTCGAAGAAAGTAAGTAACTAAGGGCGAGGCCGAAGGCCGAGCTGCGTTCAGGAAGACTATAAATCTTCTCGAAGAAAATAAGTAATTGAGGGCGAGGCCGAAGGCCGAGCTGCGTTCAGGAAGACGATAACCTTTTTGAAGAAAGTAAGTAACTAAGGGCGAGGCCGAAGGCCGAGCTGCGTTCAGAAAGACTATAAATCTTTTCGAAGAAATTAAGTAATTTAGGGCGAGGCCGAAGGCCGAGCTGCGTTCCGGAAGACTATAAACCGTCTTGAAGAAAGTAAGTAACTATCGCCCATAGTTCAGGAAGCATAGCGTTCAGGGAGACGATAACCTTTTCGAAGAAAGTAAGTAACTAAGGGCGAGGCCGAAGGCCGAGCTGCGTTCAGGAAGGCTATAAACCTTCTCGAAGAAATTAAGTAGGTAATTGAGGGCGAGGCCGAAGGCCGAGCTGATTTCAGGAAGACGATAATCTTTTCGAAGAAAGTAAGTAACAGAGGGCGAGGCCGAAGGCCGAGCTGCGTTCAGGAAGACCATAAACCTTCTCGAAGAAAGTAAGTAACTAAGGATGAGGCCTAAGGCCGAGCTGCGTTTAGGAAGACCATAAACCTTCTCGAAGAAAGTAATATTTCCCTCTTCCTCTCCCTCGCCCTCTCCCTCTCCCTCTCCCTCTCCCTCTCCCTCTCGCTCTCCCTCTCCATCTCCCTCTCCCTCTCCCACTCCCTCCACCATGCGTCTCTCTCCCTCCATGCCTCCCCTCGTTCCCCCACCCATCCCCCCTCCCTTCCCTCCTTTTCCTCCCCCTCCCATCGCTGCTCTTCCTCCCCACCCTCCTTCCCCTTCCTTCATCTCCCTACCTCAACTATTTCTCTCTCCCTCCCCTCCCCTCCCGCCCTTCCTCCCCTCATCACCTCTCCTCTCACCACCCCTACGTCCCCTCCTTTACCCCTCCCCTCCTTTACCCTTCCTCTCTTCCTTCATCTCCCTACCTCCCCTCCTCTCCCGACCTTTCCTCCCTCCCCTCCTCCTCATCTCCCGACCCATCCTCCCCTCCCTTCCATCTCTATACGTCCACATCCCCTCCCGCCCCTCCCTCACTCCCTCTATGCCCCTATTTAACCCCCCCCCCCCTTCATTCCTCGTTCATAGCTCCCACTCCCTCACTCCCTCTCTCCCTAAACGAAAATCCTAAGCCTTCTAGTTGTCACAGAAAACGGGATAGTACGGAACCCTTTTTACGCAAGCTCGACTCGAACTTGACCACTTTTTTTAAATTATGTTACTCCGGGATATACACTACCACTGTACAAAGTTTCGTCAAAATCCGTCCAGCCGTCCACTTAATTTACAGGAAAACCTAAAAAATACTAAGCATTCTAGTTCTCACAGAAAACGGGATTGTACGGAACCCTCTTTACGCAAAGTCAACTCGAACTTGACCACTTTTTAAAATTATTTTACCATGGGATATTAATTTAATTTACAGGAAAATCTAAACGAAAATCCTAAACCTTCTAGTTCTCACAGAAAACGGGATGGTACGGAACCCTCTTTACGCGAGCTCGACTCGAACTTGACCATTTTTTTTCAAAATTATGTTACTCCGGGATATACACTACCACTGTACAAAGTTTCGTCAAAATCCGTTTAGCCGTTCAGGCGTGAAAGAGGAACAAACAAACAAACAAACAAATAAACAAACAAACAAATATACTTTCGCATTTATGATATTAGTGAGATATTAGTTTTGTATAGGTATATTTGTTTTATAATTATAAAAAATAGAAAACGTAATATTAAAGAAATAATAACAATACATATTATAAATTGAATTCATCCATGTCATTGCCATAAAAAACTAACAACACCCATATACAATAATTGATTTCAAATTTCTTTCCAGTCTGTCAAATTTGCCTATCATGTGTACGCGCCCGGTATGGCGCGCAGTCGTGCTCCTAACTCGCGGAATTTTTGTATTTTACACGCTTTAAGCATTGTATTATCATTAAAATGACCTAATTATGAAAGGTTACGCCATCTTTTGTCATTCCTGATGATCTTGAGCTCTTTCGACACGCACGAACTGCACAAATCGCCATTTTGCGTAGTGCACATATACGTGTTCTTCGTTCCCAAGTCGCGAGCGCACTGACGGTCGATCCCGCAGCAGCGCTATATGTTAGTGCAAATGCTCTAACACGCGGCTAATTTTCCTATATATTAGCGCTCGACGGTTGCCACTCCCGTAGGTGTACACAATGAAGGGAGCTGACTTCGCCACAGTCAAAGCAAAAGGATTGGACGAGATCGACATTCCGAGCTATTCGCCATACTTGTATGCGCCATCAGACGATGGAGCCTTTAACTTGAAATGATTAATTTTCAATAAATATTTTTACATTTAACAGTGAATACATTTATTTCAACCCACCCACACCCATAAATGAAACAAAAGTTAGCAGAAATGTTTATTTATTTTCACAAATCTTAATGCTAAAGTGTACATGATATATGTTTTAGAAAAGTCACTTAAACCCATTATTTACATAAATGGGGCAACCTAAGTTTCGTCAGCAAATATTTATTTCTTGGTCAGGTCCATGATGGTTGTTCTAAAGATGATGATGATGGCGTGGTAGATAGGTTAGAAATCAGCTTGCTGTCGCGCTGGTTAATGGTGATATGTATGATGGCCCATTACCTCTGAGAAAAAATTGTATTGGATGTTGTCAGAATATTTTAATTTTTCATGACATATTTTATTATTTAATTTACGTACAAAGTGGAAATCTTAAACTCTTAATCTATTTGTATAACATTTTCCTGCGCATCTGACATTTGCGTAACGATATTGGCTATAGCGGAAATTATCCTTCGCTCATATTGGTTTAGCTCTGGGGTCTGCTGCACAATGCCTAACGTTGGCGATTAATGCTGCTGAGTGATCCAATCTGAAGATTGCAATGTGCACACGTTTTATGTTGGATCTTGCTTGTGCGATGTCAGCGGTGATGGCGGCTGCTGTTGATGTGTAGGCGAATAGTATGCAGATGAGTATCGCGGTGGAGATGTCGCTGGTAGAGGTGGCGATGGTGAATAATTCATCAGGGTATACGTAGGTGAGCCGTAGGTGGGTGAGTATCGCGTTGGATATATCGTTGGTGGAGATGTAGGTGGTGAATTGAGCAGCGGTGAGTCTTGCGCAAGCGAACCCACCCAACTTATGAGTGGTGGTGCTCCAATTTGTGTATATTTAGAGAGAACTTTCTGGATGTAGACCTCCCCCTTCATAAGTTGAACGAATGTGCAGCAGTTGAACCAGCGAGCGTGTTCTTCCCATGGATTATCGTGCTCCTTCCACTCGTTGAGACCACCATCACAATAAAAGCACTTGGTTTTATCAGCGTGTCCAATGTAGTAGAATCCAGCCTCCGCAAGATCTTGAGCCTTACGAAGTAGTAATGGACACAGACAGCCGGTGAATGAGTTGAAACGTGTGAGTTCTGATATGTACTGGGATGGGCCGGTCCGAGACCGTTCACGCGCAATGCCATGTTTGACTAATTTAAATTTACTACTGAGGGAACGAATGCTCTCAAAGCTTTTATATGCGTATATTTAAAACTTGTCGCTGCAGGATATTTTCTTGGATAATGGAAAAGTGTTAAAATTATTTCATCTTGTCTCAAACTACCGTTGAAATTTCATTGTAACATACCTATATCTATCTTTATAATTTCACAACCGTACATAACTAGTTGCAAGAAAAGCTTATCAGCGTCGGATGTGGTTTGAGTGTGAAGGGTGGTTGGTGAAAGCTGCAAGTTGAAATCAAACTTATTACAATGGCTCAAGGTAGATTATTTATGTTTGATTCCTGCCTACGTGCCGGAGTACCTAGCGTGTTAATACTTGCATACAGTGTGAGTCACTTAGGGATGAACAATTAGAAATTGTGAACTGGGGTTGACAAAAGAGCTCATTAGTGGTAGATACCAAGGGATCGCTCACAGGCAACGCAGATTGAGACTTGTTGAAACATACCAATTGTTGTGGGGATATTTTTAAATGTAAAATTTTCTTAGTGCAACTATTGTGGAAGATGATAACTGATGTCTGGGGTTGAACAAAAGAGCTCATTACTGGAAGGTATCAACGGGTCGCTCACAGGTGACGTAGCGCAGGTTGAGACTTGCAGAAACATGAAAATGTTTGGTGAAATTTTTTTAAAAGTAATATCGCGCTGTGATAATGTGTAGGTAAGTCGACCCTTCCCACAACAGCCATTATTAAAGATAATAGACGTCTTTGGGGGTTGAACAAAAGAGCTCTGTACTGGGATAAACCAATGGGTCCATCATCTCGTGCGACGCAGATTGAGACTTGTAGAAACATGAAAATGTTTGACAAATTTTTAAAGTAAAATATTTTTTAGTATATACTTGTTCCACATCATCATGTGAGGTGGTGGGGGTTATTTATCTATATAGCTCATGTTTATAAGACTGAGCGCACAATTTTAGTAAAACAGTTCGATCGCAGCAGCACGCCGACTTGTATCTCTACACACCACAGTGAGCTGATTTCTAAATATCGACCACACCAGCATCATCTTCACACCAACCATCATGGACCTATCCAAGATCAACGAAGCGGGCAAGCGAGCCTTCCTGGTGACGCGGAAACTCGCCATCTTGGAGATTGGAAAACTCTACCGAGTGACCGACTTGCGCAAAGTTGCAACCAAATACGGAGATCGCATTGTAGCTGACATCGATGAGACTTTCTGCGTCTTCCTACCCAAGCGGATGATCGACGCCTTCAACAAGGATGGGAAGATGTTCGAAGATATGGTTGAAGCTAGCAGAGAAAACATGCTTGGGCTGAAATACCTTGGTGGGACGTACAATGCTATCGAGTTCGATAGTATGTAAGAAGTATGTGAACGACAGTGACATCTCATTCCGCTTCGTGGATTCGCTGCGCTTCATGGCATCGTCGCTCGAGAAGCTCACCTCCTACCTGCCAGAATACCGCATCCTCAAGAGTCAGTTCAACCACCTGGACGAGGGGCAATTCAAGCTGCTCACCCGGAAGGGAGTATTTCCCTACGAGTTCCTCGATTCATGGGCCAAGTTGGAATCGACGCAGGAGCTGCCGCCGAAGGAGCTGTTCTATAGCGAGCTCACCAACACCAACGTCTCCGCCGAGGACTACGAGCACGCGGAGAAAGTGTGGACTACCTTCGGCATCGGCAGCCTGGAAGAATACTTCGACCTCTACCTGAAGACGGACGTGCTGCTTCTCGCCGAAGTCTTCGAAAACTTCCGGGAGAATTGCCTCAAGACATATGGACTGGATCCGGCTCACTATTATACCACACCCGGCCTGACGTGGGATGCTATGCTGAAGTATACAAAAGTGGAACTAGAACTGCTGACTGACATCGATATGATGTTGTTCGTGGATCGATATGAAGCTGCTTGCAACGTTGGATCCGAAACTCGATATGTGATCCACTATCGAAGCCTGAGGCAAGCCGTCGACTCAGGCTTGAGGATCACTAAAATCCATCGAGTGTTGCAGTTCCGGCAATCGCCGTGGTTGAAGAACTACATCGACCTCAACACTGCGATGCGCACACGGGCTGGAAATGAGTTTGAGAAGAACTTATACAAACTAATGAATAATGCGGTGTTCGGCAAGACGATGGAGAACGTGCGTAAGAGGGCCACCATCAAGCTAGTCACCAAGTGGGGTGGCAGTATCCCCATTAACCTGATAAGACCCTTAGCCTACAGAAAACGTTCAACGAGCCAACATTTCCGCAGGTTTCAGGTCCAGGGTGCTAGGTCAGGGTGCTGCGCCCCACCAGCGTGGTTCCACTGGCACCGAGGCTTCGCCCCTTCCCCCTACCCCGCCCCGCCCCTGCCACCCCCCTCCGCCCCAGCCTTCACCCCTCCGCAGTATCCCTGCCGCACGATCGGAGTCAGGGTTAAGCTCCAGGGTGCCAGGTCAAGGTGCTGCTCCCCATCAATTTGTCAGTTAATAGGGGTAATTAATACCTAATAAAACGTCAATAAATGTAATTCTCGTTTTAATTGGAGTAATTAAAATAATTTTTAGAAATGTTACCGCCTAAGCTTCATATCAGTTTAATAGAGTAGTTAATTGGGGTAATTCATACCTAAAAAAAAAAAAAAATTATTTAGCGTGTCACCCCACCCCCGCTACCCCCCGCTCCGCTACCCTCACCACCTCCTGGGCTCTAATTCATGATTCCCGAATCCGGTATCATGCTTCCCGAATCTTGAGTCATCCACCAACTCTCGGAAATGTTGGCTCGTTGAACGTTTTCTGTAGGCTAAGGGTCTTATCAGGTTAATGGGGATAAATAATAGGTACCTAATAAAACTTCAATAAATGTAATTCTTGTTTTAATTGGAGCAATCAAAATAATTTTTAGAAATATTACCGCCTAAGTTTCATATCAGTTTAATAGAGTAGTTAATTGGAGTAATTATTACCTAATAAAATGTTAATAAATTTAACGTGCTACCCCACCGGCTCCGGCTTCCGGCTGAACAATTGCGCTTGTAAAGCTTCGCCGCCAGGCCCCATCTCAGGTAGATCCTGCCCGGTCTACCCTTAGATAGATATGATAATGTAACAATGGTGCTAACCTAACATAAGCACAGTATCTTTTTCTATCAATAAACAAACAAATGACTAACACTATAAATAACAACTTTAAAATAATACCTTATAATAACACAAAGAATATCAAAAACAGAATAATACAAAAAGTAACAACACAATAAAATAATATAACTAAATACAACGCAGCAATAAATAAAATTAGAAATCGTCAATGGCCCTTTTGTGCTAACAAGAGTGCCGATTTCAGCTTTTTTTTTTTAACATATTGGTACACCTCAATGCCCTGAGTATAGGTCTTAATAATAAATATAGGTGCCAAAATAGTAGTGTATGAAGCATTATAACTAATGGCGTGAGTGGTGCTGACCATGATATGGTGATACGGAACCCTCGGTGTGCGAGTTGGACTCGCACTTGGTTGGGAAACTGGCTCGGTTGACTATATCAACTACAACCCACAGTTATACGTTTATCCTACAGTTTAACGTAGGATCCGAACCACGGTCAGCCTCCAACGGATGAGTGATCAATCACCCATCTCAGTACTATCCGCACCCAGGGTTGCTTTACAGCTGTTGACACACCACTGAGCTACCGAGGCTGACAATGATCAAATAGTGATAAGGTATAATAGGTTCACATCGAGTAAACATTGTGATTCTGTAAAAAAAAAAGTGGTGTGTATAAAATATATATTATAATGACAAATATATCTCACCTGAAGAATAGGTTAGCTGAATACAGCGATACAGCTCGCCATCATTGAATTTTCCACTGTTGTGCCGCACGATGGCCCCCTGCACTTGCGCGGCGCTGTTAATTCGCCATTTGGCGGTCACTCCCATGATGTTGATTTCTTTGAGAACTTGCTTGCACGACGTTTCAATTTTAAATGATGCCTCGAAATAATATTATTTAAACTCAAGCGTCAACCCACCTTTCCTAATCCGGAATTATCTAGAAGCAGCCCCCTCATGCCAAACTATATACCTTGGTATTATCTAGTGCAGTTGGGTATGAAAATTAAAAAATATTGTTCAATTATAAGCTTTATTACATAAGGTTATACAGGGTGTCCCAGTTATAGTGGTCCAAAATTTTTTTTTAGATAGAGGACATCATGTTGATTCATTTAAAAAAACATTAGTTCCGCGAAAATGAATAGTTTAGAAGTTATGATTTTTTTAAACTTTTTTTTAATTTCTCTATTTTAGTCACATAAACCGCTCTAGTTGGATATCTATTCCACAAAATCGAATAAAATTTGGTATGAAAGTAGAGGAGACATGTAGCTAGTACGTAATGAATCGTTTTTAGGTTTACTCCTAGACTGTACTGTTGTTATAGCCCTTTCAGTGAATTTTTGTTCAGTTTACATTAAAAGTGATTAATTTTTGAAAAATCACTGTGAAAAAAAAATTTACTACCAGAGATTTGCCCATGCCCTTAAAAACTACCTATACATATCACAATTCTCCAGACCAAAAATTGTAGTGGTGTAATAATTGTAACATATTCAAAATTAACATCGTTTGTACAAAGTCACTGCAATAAAAAGTGACGATTACCTTAATTTTTAAAATCTTATTTTTTTCACAACGTTAGTTCAACTACAATTTCACATTATTCACAAACCTGTCTCTAACAGCGCTAGTCTACACATAAAAACTATTTATTAATGTAAAAAAATTTTTTTTTTTTTTTTATTAAGGTAATCTTCACTTTTTATTGTAGTGACTTTGTACACATTATGTTAATTTTGAATACGTTACAATTATTACACCACTACAATTTTTGGTCTGGAGAATTGTGATATGTATAGGTAGTTTTTAAGGGCATGGGCAAATCTCCGGTAGTACTTTTTTTTTTCACAGTGATTTTTCAAAAATTCATCAGTTTTAATGTAATCTGAACAAAAATTCACTGAAAGGGCTATAGAAACAGTACAGTCTAAGAGTAAACCTTAAAACTATTCATTACGTACTAGCTACATGTCTCCTCTACTTCCATACCAAATTTCATTCGATTTTGTGGAATAGATATCCAACTAGAGCGATTAATGTGACTAAAATAGAGAAATTTCAAAAAAAGTTTAAAAAAATCATAACTTCTAAACTATTGATTTTCGCGGCACTAATGTTATTTTTAAATGAGTCAACATGATGTCCTCCATCTAAAAAAAATTATTGGACTACTATAACTGGGCCATCCTGTATATCTGAACAAGACTATGAGCACGCGAAGAAAGTGTGGGCAACCTTCAACGTCACCGATCTCGGCGATTAAAATATAAATTAATCTATTATGCATGTTGCATCCGAATCATATACATCAACGATGTCTCCAAGTACATCCTCCGAAGCGAGATTTTGAATTCTTCGTGAAATTCTCTCCACCTCTTGTTCGTCTCGTCGCCGTGCCGCGAGCCTCAACAGGTAATCATAGTAGAGCCGCAGCACCTTTCGAGTTCGGCTTAGTTTTCTTCTGCGGTTGCCTGTAAATATAGGAATACTTTATTGTACCCATATTAGGAAAGGGTACCTATATGATGTGTGAGTTGTGAAGGAATGTGGTTGTGATTAAATAGTGATTGATAAGGTATAAATAGACCCACATTCCATAAATATTTTGGTTCTGTAAAAAGAACTGTAACCTCCTAAGGTACGAGTATACTCTTCTCCATGTATAAAAATCAATCGCCGTGCGTTAGCTTCACTAAACTGGAAAATGGCTGGATCGATTACCATGAAAGTTTAGTGGGTTTTAGCGTCAGGGAACGTTTATAAAGAAATTTAAAAAAAAATGTGAGCGGAGCCTCGGTCTCAGCTAGTATATATATATTTTTATGGAAACTGACACGGTTGACCCATAACACCGGGTGAACTAGGTGCCATGTCAGTGCTTCCCTTCATTTCATGTCGGCTACACCGAACTGGATGGAAAACACGAACTATTTACATGGTCGTTTCGACCGATGTTTCACTCAGTGCGGTGGTACTAACCCGGCCGGTATAAACCCTACCACCTAGTAAGGTAAGAAGGGAAGGGAGGGAGCTACAGTTTAACGTGGAATCCGAACCACGGTCAGCCTCCAACAACTTAACAACAGTCGACCGACCGCAGCACTGAGTTACCGAGGCTGAAAAAATATATACAAAAAAAAAACAAAAAAAAAAACGCGAGCGGAGTCGATAACTTAACTAGTATAAAATAAATATGTCTCACCTGAAAAATATGTTAGATGTATGCAGCGATGCAGCTCCCAGTCGTTGAACTTCCCGTTTTTATGTCGTATGACAGCGTCCTGACACTGCCTTATGCTGGTAAAGTGCCATTTTGCTAGGACACCCATGATGGTTGGTTGCAGAATGTACTTCGAAGGAGATTGAATTGCAAATGGATAAATTGAGAGATAAGGCCCTTTTCATGTATTATTTTAACTCCTGCGTCAACCCACCCCACCTTTACTAATCTGGAATTATATTGAAGGAGTCGCTAGCTTCCGTGAATGGAGACTTGTTTAATACCTGCATGGATCCCTTCGACCGTTTTCGAAAGGATGTAGGTAAAGTTGTGGACTATTAATGAAAAGAATGCCATCGCTTTTAAACCTTTGTTTCAAACCTTAGTGAAATTTAAATAAATACATTTGATGATTCACAAAATCACTAGAGTTTCTTACAAAGAAAAATAATAACTGTGTAGGTATTATATCTAGTGTGGATGGATATGAAAATAAAAATAAATAACTACACACATTACCCTAGTAGTAAAATATAAATAGATTATTCACAACATTTTTAGAGTTTCTTACTAAGAAAACTAATATGTAACTGTGTAGGTAGGTACCTGGGTAATGTGTCTAGTGTGGATGGATATGAAAATAAAAAATTATTGTTTTTATAAACTTTATTATATAACTCAACGTTAGACCATATTACAGTACGTCTTATTCTAAGTTTTTATTCTAAAATCACACTTAGTTTTAACAGTTAGCTAAATCGTAGGTATATCCACCTCCATTTTCACATCCTCTTCGTTCATACTGCCAAACTCGATAGCATTGTACGTCCCACCAAGGTATTTCAGCCCAAGCATGTTTTCTCTGCTAGCTTCAACCATATCTTCGAACATCTTCCCATCCTTGTTGAAGGCGTCGATCATCCGCTTGGGTAGGAAGACGCAGAAAGTCTCATCGATGTCAGCTACAATGCGATCTCCGTATTTGGTTGCAACTTTGCGCAAGTCGGTCACTCGGTAGAGTTTTCCAATCTCCAAGATGGCGAGTTTCCGCGTCTCCAGGAAGGCTCGCTTGCCCGCTTCGTTGATCTTGGATATGTCCATGATGGTTGGTGTGAAGATGATGCTGGTGTGGTCGATATTTAGAAATCAGCTCACTGTGGTGTGTAGAGATACAAGTCGGCGTGCTGCTGCGATCGAACTGTTTTACTAAAATTGTGCGCTCAGTCTTATAAACATGAGCTATATAGATAAATAACCCCCACCCCCTCACATGATGATGTGGCAAAAGTATATACTAAAAAATATTTTACTTTAAAAATTTGTCAAACATTTTCATGTTTCTACAAGTCTCAATCTGCGTCGCACGAGATGATGGACCCGTTGGTTTTTCCCAGTACAGAGCTCTTTTGTTCAACCCCCAAAGACGTCTATTATCTTTAATAATGGCTGTTGTGGGAAGGGTCGACTTACCTACACTTTATCACTTTACTTTGCCCTATAGGTTAGGTGGCATACGACCACGGCTATCCTCTGAACAACACTATGAATATTTATTAAATTCATTAAAATATATTACGTGTAAGTTGTTTATTTAATAGACGATAAAATATTGAATAGTTTGTACATAACAATTTCAGATGAGAACATTTTCTTGTTTCGTACTTTTTAGAGCGTGATTTTTCAGTAGTCGGGTTTTAGTTTTTGAACTTATTTTTTATTTTAATTATTTTGGGGATATAACTTCGTGATAAATTATTTGCAGAGCCGTTTTACATGTTTTGTTTGTTTAGGTTTTACTGTTTTATAATTTTAACATGTGTACCATAGTCCATAAGGGCAAGCTGGGTTCAGGTAAACGATAAACCGACTCGAAGAAAGTAAGTAACAAAGGGCGAGGCCGAAGGCCGAGCTGCGTTCAGGAAGACGACAAACTTTCTCGAAGAAAGTAAGCAACTATGGGCGAGGCCGAAGGCCGAGCGGCGCTCAGGAAGACGATGAACCATCTTTAAGAAAGTAAGTAACTGAGGGCGAGGCCGAAGGCCGAGCTGCGTTCGGGAAGACTATAAACCTTCCCGAAGACAGTAAGTAACCATGGGCGAGGCCGAAGGCCGAGCTGCGTTCAGGAAGAGGATAAACCGTCTTTAAGAAAGTAAGTAACTGAGGGCCAGGCCGAAGGCCGAGCTGCGTTCGGGAAGACTATAAACCTTCTCGAAGAAAGTAAGTAACAAAGGGCAAGGCCGAAGGCCGAGCTGTGTTCAGGAAGACGATAAACTTTCCCGAAGACAGTAAGTAACTAAGAGCGAGGCTGAAGGCCGAGCTGCGTTCAGGAAGAGGATAAACCATCTTTAAGAAAGTAAGTAACTGAGGGCGAGGCCGAAGGCCGAGCTGCGTTCGGGAAGACTATAAACCTTTTCGAAGAAAGTAAGTAACAAAGGGCGAGGCCGAAGGCCGAGCTCCGTTCAGGAAGACGATAAACTTTTTCGAAGACAGTAAGTAACTATGGGCGAGGCCGAGGGCCGAGCTGCGTTCAGGAAGAGGATAAACCATCTTTAAGAAAGTAAGTAACTGAGGGCGAGGCCGAAGGCCGAGCTGCGTTCGGGAAGACTATAAACCTTCTCGAAGAAAGTAAGTAACAAAGGGCGAGGCCGAAGGCCGAGCTGCGTTCAGGAAGATGATAAACTTTCTCGAAGACAGTAAGTATATGGGAGAGGCCGAAGGCCGAGCTGCGTTCATGAAGAGGATAAACCATCTTTAAGAAAGTAGGTAACTGAGGGCGAGGCCGAAGGCCGAGCTGCGTTCGGGAAGACTATAAACCTTCTCGAAGAAAGTAAGTAACAAAGGGCGAGGCCGAAGGCCGAGCTGCGTTCAGGAAGATGATAAACTTTCTCGAAGACAGTAAGTATATAAGAGAGGCCGAAGGCCGAGCTGCGTTCATGAAGAGGATAAACCATCTTTAAGAAAGTAATTAAAAAAGGGCGAGGCCGAAGACCGAGCTGCGTTCGGGAAGACTATAAACCTTCTCGTAAACAGTAAGTAACTAAGGGAGAGGCCGAAGGCCGAGCTGCGTTCGAGAAGACTATAAACCTTCTCGTAGACAGTAATTAACTATGGGCGAGGCCGAAGGTCGAGATGCGTTCAGGAAGAGGATAATTCTTTTTCGAAATAAGTAGCTAAGAAGTTACTTTCTTCGAGATGATTATAGTCTTCCTGAACGCAGCTCGATCTTCTGACTCGCCCTCTGTTACTTACTTTCTTCGAAAAGGTTATCCTCTTCCTGAACGCAGCTCGGTCTTCGGCCTCGCCCTTTGTTGCTTACTTTCTTAAAGATGGTTTATCCTCTTCCTGAACGCAGATCGGCCTTCGGCCTCGCCCATAGTTACTTACTGTCTTCGAGAAAGTTTATCGTCTTCCTGAACGCAGCTCGGCCCTCGGCCTCGCCCTTTATTACTTACTTTCTTCGAGAATGTTTAGGCTTCCCGAAGGCAGCTCGGCCTTCGGCCTCGCCCTTGGTTACTTACTTTCTTAAAGATGGTTTATCCTCTTCCTGAACGCAGATCGGCCTTCGGCCTCGCCCATAGTTACTTACTGTCTTCGAGAAAGTTTATCGTCTTCCTGAACGCAGCTCGGCCCTCGGCCTCGCCCTTTATTACTTACTTTCTTCGAGAAGGTTTATAGTCTTCCCGAACGCAGCTCGGCCTTCGGCCTCGCCCTCAGTTACTAACTGTCTTTAAGAAGGTTTATCTACTTCCTGAACGCAGCTCGGCCTTCTGCCTCGCCCTTAGTTACTTATTTTGTTTGAGTAGGTTTATCGTCTTCCTGAACGCAACTCATTTACAAACTTTCGCGTTTATAATATTAAGATGGTTTTAAGTAGGATGTATTTGGGTAGGTTTGGAATGAGGCCGAGTACCGTGTGGGGTCGATACTTAAAAAGAATATCCCCACTGCATCTCTCCCCATGCATGTCGTAAAAGGCGACTAAGGGATAAGGACAAGATGCCGTGCTAAAGGGCGACGGGCTCGCTACCTCTCACCTTGGCACGGTACTTCCACCGAGTCATGCAGCAGGTGGGTCTTCGTGCCATACTTGCTGCTTGATCGATTTAATCTTGTTCGAATCCTTTGCAAAACGTGGTGGTCGGTGTTGTGCTGTAATTGACAAGAGTTCTTGCAGCACAACACCGATTACTCTGCTTACCCCAATTGTCGGGATTCAGCGTCTGTGATATGTATGTATATATGTATGGAATGAGGCCTGATTTTATTTTATTTAGAAATTATTACCAATTATCGGGTGCATGCAAGCAAATCCGAAAGCAATAGCTAACAATATATATATTTTTGAAATGTGCTAATTAAGCCCTTTCATTTAATACCCAACACGGCATCATTAAAAAAAAAATTTTTTTTAAGATCATGACTTTTTGTCATCTAGAGGGCGCCATAGTCAATTTTGTGTGACGTCACATAGCCTATAACCAGCGGACGATCAAGACGCTTTCAACGATACCTCATTTGTCAAATTGTGATAAGTAGTTTAGAAGTTATGAGGGAACAGATGAACATACATACATACATACATACATACATTCATACATACATACATACATACCGGTCAAACACATAACCCTCCTTTTTGCTTCGCCGTAGTCGGGTAAAAATATCTCCACAACAATTGGTATGTTTCAACAAGTCTCAATCTGCGTTGCCTGTGAGCGATCCCTTGGTATCTACCACTAATGAGCTCTTCTGTCAACCCCAGTTCACAATTTCTAATTGTTCATCCCTAAATGACTCACACTGTAAGCAAGTATTAACACGCTAGGTACTCCGGCACGTAGGCAGGAATCAAACATAAATAATCTACCTTGAGCCATTGTAATAAGTTTGATTTCAACTTGCAGCTTTCACCAACCACCCTTCACACTCAAACCACACCCGACGCTGATAAGCTTTTCTTGCAACTAGTTATGAACGGTTGTGAAATTATAAAGATAGATATAGGTATGTTACAATGAAGTTTCAACGGTAGTTTGAGACAAGAGGAAATAATTTTAACACTTTTCCATTATCCAAGAAAATATCCTGCAGCGACAAGTTTTAAATATACGCATATAAAAGCTTTGAGAGCATTCGTTCCCTCAGTAGTAAATTTAAATTAGTCAAACATGGCAGTGCGCGTGAACGGTCTCGGACCGGCCCATCCCAGTTACATATCAGAACTCACACGTTTCAACTCATTCACCGGCTGTCTGTGTCCATTACTACTTCGGAAGGCTCAAGATCTTGCGGAGGCTGGATTCTACTACATTGGACACGCTGATAAAACCAAGTGCTTTTATTGTGATGGTGGTCTCAACGAGTGGAAGGAGCACGATAATCCATGGGAAGAACACGCTCGCTGGTACAACTGCTGCACATTCGTTCAACTTATGAAGGGGGAGGTCTACATCCAGAAAGTTCTCTCTAAATATACACAAATTGGAGCACCACCACTCATAAGTTGGGTGGGTTTGCTTGCGCAAGACTCACCGCTGCTCAATTCACCACCTACATCTCCACCAACGATATATCCAACGCGATACTCACCCACCTACGGCTCACCTACATATACCCTGATGAATTATTCAGCATCGCCACCTCTGCCAGCGACATCTCCACCGCGATACTCATCTGCATACTATTCGCCTACACATCAACAGCAGCCGCCATCACCGCTGACATCGCACAAGCTAGATCCAACATCAAACGTGTGCACATTGCAATCTTCAGATTGGATCACTCAGCAGCATCAATCGCCAACGTTAGGCATTGTGCAGCAGACCCCAGAGCTAAACCAATATGAGCGAAGGATAATTTCCGCTATAGCCAATATCGTTACGCAAATGTCAGATGCGCAGCAAAATGTTATACAAATAGATTAAGAGTTTAAGATTTCCACTTTGTACGTAAATTAAATTTCTGTTTAATTTAATTTTTCTTTGTCTAATAAATATTTTTCTTTCATATAGTACCTATATGAAGTGTTTGAGACATAATGTATGAGATGTATGAGATTTATGAGATGTACCAAGTATATGAGATGTATGACATGTAATGTATGAAATGTATAAGATAATATAATGTATGAGGTGTATGAATTTTATGTTAGGTATAAAGTGTATGAGATGCATGAGGTTTTTTTGTATCTAATCCGGTATCTGAGTCGGAGGGGCCAAAGCGCATGCTTCGACCAGCCAATATCACCACCGAGAAGGTAGGTGTCATACCGGAGACTTCCCTGAGGTGTATGAGTTGTAATGTATGAAATGTATGAAGTGTTTGAGATGTAATGTATGAGGTGTATGAAGTGTATGAGATGTAATGTGTGAGGTATATGTAGTGTATTGGATATAATGTATGAGATGTAGGTATTAATAATAACCAATTAGGGAAACATCTAATTGGCCATACATGGCTTAACAATGCACTTATATTTTTGTGAATGGATGTATGTTTTCTTCTATAAAAAAAAATCGGTAAAAAAACTTTTAAGTTAAACGGTTTTATTAAAAAAAAAACTAGAAAAAAAACATCAGCTGTACAGAAAACTGGAAAATTATAAGGACACAAGCCTGGGCCTTCTTAAGATTTTAAGTCTGGGTAAGAAATCGTGCAATACTAGCGTGCTGTCTTCTCATGTCGGATGCCAAAGGGCACATTGTGTCGCTGCGTCGCGTCAGCGGAATAAGTAATAAATTGAGACTTTTAACAGACTAATATAAAAACGTGGGGCGTATAATATGCGTAATAAATAACATGCCCTTAAGAAGGCCCAGGCTTGTGTCCTTATTATTTTCCAGTTTTCTGTACAGCTGATGTTTTTTTTCTAGTTTTTTTTTTAATAAAACCGTTTAACTTAAAAGTTTTTTTACCGATTTTTTTATTTACTCGTTTTTAGTTTGATTTTTGCCTCGTATTATTCATTACGCAAACTCCTCATCCTTTCCAACTCTCTCATTGCATCTTTGTTACTCGGTTTCTTGCCTGTCAATTTCTCACAATCAAGCTCCTCAATACATAGCCCTTCTAAAGACTTTACGCGACTCAATGCAACATACGCTTGACCCTCCTCAAATAGTCTAGAGCCCAAATACACGACAGCATGGTCAACAGTACTGCCCTGCATTTTATAGACAGTGGAGGCCCATGACAAAATTATCAGTAACATACGTCTCTCAGCTGTTCCATAATTAAACTTTGCTGGAAACTGTATGGCTTTAGGATTGATAAGGTGTCCGCCGTCCCTTTCAAAATCAATTTGAACAGATGGTATGTCTGTTTCATAGGTACATTTGCGTTCGACAAGTACGAGACAATTGTCCAAACAAACCAAATGAGCCCAAACTCGAGGGAGCTACTAGTAACGGTTGAAGAGTTCCACCGTACACGTCCTGACTCCATCATCAGACCCTCGTCACCAAGTGTATTGGTATAAGTATGGGACACTCGTCCAAACCAACCAAATGAGCCCAAACTCGAAGAGGTTACTAGTAACGGTTGAAGAGTTCCACTGTACACCTCCTGTCTCCATCATCAGACCCTCGTCACCAAGTGTATTGCTAGAAGTATGGGACACTCGTCCAAACCAACCAAATGAGCCCAAACTCGATGGGGTTACTAGTAACGGTTGAAGAGTTCCACCGTACACCTCCTGACTCCATCATCAGGCCCTCGTCACCAAGTGTATTAGTAGAAGTATGGGACACTCGTCTAAACAAACCAAATGAGCCCAAATTCGAGGGGGTTACTAGTAACGGTTGAAGAGTTCCACTGTACACCTCCTGACTCCATCATCAGACCCTCGTCCCCAAGTGTATTGGTAGAAGTATGCCACACTCGTCCAAAACAAACCAAATGAGCCCAAACTCGAGGGGGTTACTAGTAACGGTTGAAGAGTTCTACGGTACACCTCCTGACTTTATCATCAGACCCTCGTCACCAAGTGTATTGGTAGAAGTATGGGAGACTCGTCCAAACCAACCATATGAGCTCAAACTCGAAGGGGTTACTAGTAACGGTTGAAGAGTTCCGATGTCCACCTCCTCACTCCATCATCAGACCCTCGTCACCAAGTGTATTGGTAGAAGTATGGGACACTCGTCCAAACCAACCAAATGAGCCTAAGCTCGAGGGGGTTACTAGTAACGGTTGAAGAGTTCCACTGTCCACCTCCTGACTCTATCATTAGACCCTCGTCACCAAGTGTATTGGTAGAAGTATGGGACACTCGTCCAAACCAACCAAATGAGCCCAAACTCGAGGGGGTTACTAGTAACGATTGAAGAGTTCCACTGTACACCTCCTGACTCCATCGTCAGACCCTCGTCACCAAGTGTATTGGTAGAAGTATGGGACACTCGTCCAAACCAACCAAATGAGCTCAAACTCGAGGGGGTTACTAGTAACGATTGAAGAGTTCCACTGTACACCTCCTGACTCCATCGTCAGATCCTCGTCACCAAGTGTATTGGTAGAAGTATGGGAAACTCGTCCAAATCAATCAAATGAGCCCAAACTCGAGGAAGTAATAGTAACGGTTGAAGAGTTCCACTGTCCACCTCCTGACTCCATCATCAGACCCTCGTCACCAAGTGTATTGGTAGAAGTATGGGACACTCGTCCAAACCAACCACATGAGCCCAAACTCGAGGGGGTTACTAGTAACGTTTGAAGAGTTCCACTGTACACCTCCTGACTCCATCATCAGACCCTCGTCACCAAGTGTATTGGTAGAAGTATGGGACACTCGTCCAAACTAACCAAATGTGCCCAAACTCGAGGGGGTTACTAGTAACGGTTGAAGAGTTCCACTGTACACCTCCTGACTCCATCATCAGACCCTCGTCACCAAGTGTATTGGTAGAAGTATGGGACACTCGTCCAAACTAACCAAATGAGCCCAAACTCGAGGGGGTTACTAGTAACGGTTGAAGAGTTCCACTGTACACCTCCTGACTCCATCATCAGACCCTCGTCACCAAGTGTATTGGTAGAAGTATGGGACACTCGTCCAAACTAACCAAATGAGCCCAAACTCGAGGGGGTTACTAGTAACGGTTGAAGAGTTCCACTGTCCACCTCCTGACTCCATCATCAGACCCTCATTACCAAGTTGGAATTATCATAATATTGTATTGTCACGAGAACTCAATGTGTGTGCAAAGTTTTATAAAAATCGGTTCAGTAGAAGTAGTTGAAAAAGTTGTCGCAAGATTTGAAACAAAGATAGAAACAAACAAATATACGGAGTCAAGCTAAACAAAACCGTTTAATAATAATAATAAGAATTGTCCATATAGGTAGCACATTTTTTTTCTAAAATCTTCTAAGGTAATTCTATTAATATCTCACCACAAAATTATTTATCTCAATATTTTTAAATAATTATAATTACAAATAAATATTTTTTTTTTTCATATTTATTCATCACATTACTTATCTCACACTGACCACCTAACCTACCTACTTCCATCGAACTACTTCTACAAATAAATGAAAATAAATCCACCCGCATGCCCAGTGCTAAAACTTAAGTTCACTTTGGGTACCTAGGTGCTCAATGTTTTCGCAATCAAAACTAAATCTTTTTCCTACTGGACTAGGTTTATTATCATTTAATTGTAAAGACGACTTAATACCCTTAATATTGGTACCAAACAAACACGAATGAAGTTAGCTATAAATCGTTTACAAAATTGTTAGTCTATTTGGCCGGCTCTTGGTGACACCATGGCTAGCTTTGAACGCTTACAATTCGTTGAATATTTGCTTCAGTGCAGTTTTTTAAACGGTTTTATTTAGCTTGACTCCGTATATTTGTTTGTGTCTATCTTTGTTTCAAATTTTGCGACAATTTTTTCAATTACTTCTACTGAACCGATTTTTATGAAACTTTGCACACACATTGAGTTCTTGTTGTTAGAACTAGCCGTTTTAACTGCATAGATGCATGGAAAGATATTGTTATTCAGAGCTATTTTATTTAAATCATATTACACTGATAGAAGGATGGCAGCCATGTTATAAACAAAATAACATTTGACACATTCTAAATTCAAGCTAGGCCATGAGTATCATAGCAAGTAGTTTTCATTCCAACACTCCTCCTTACGAATGAACTTCTTGAATAAATAATAATCTTCATTCGCATAATCCCAGTTCTCTTCGCAACTTTAGGAACTTGGGTCCCGGTAAAGCCTTTGTAAATATATCTGCTTCTAGATCATCCGTTCGTTTATACTTCACATCAACATCTCCACTTTGAATCGTTTCCCTTATAAAATTTTGTTTTGTGCTGATGTGTTTTGACTTTGAGCTGATAACAGGATTTTGCATAGCATTTGCGCGGCCTGGTTGTCATTGTAGATAGTGATATTTTTCACTTTCAGCTTCATTTCATTCATGAGCATTTTTAAATGTAATGCTTCCTTTACTGCTTCAGTCAAGGACATGTATTCTGATTCGGCTGTTCAGAGAGCAACTGTTTTCTGTTTCTTCGATTCCCAGCTTATGACGCAGTTGGCAAATTTAAAACAGTAACCTTGTACGACTTTCTGCCCACAGTGCAAGCTGCCCAGTCAGCATCAGCCATTCCAATAATTGGTTTACATGTTTTTGTCATGAATAATCCAATATTTTTCGATCTCGCCAAATATCTCAATACTCTCTTTGCGGCTTTCCAGTGCTCTGTGTCGTAACACGTGTTGTATTGGCTCAGATAACTTACATCGAACATTATATCAGGTCTCACAGCTACGGCCAGGTACATCAGTGAGCCTATTAATTTTTGATAAGGAATATTATTCCTTTCCGCAATATAAATTTCACGCTTTTCAAGCTTTAGGCCAAACTCCATGGGCGTTGCACATGGTTTGCAGTTTTTCATTTCAAAAGTATTTAGTAACTTTTCTATATAATTTTTTGTGTCAGTTTTATACCATTATTTTCTCTTCTGCATTCTATGCCGAGACAGTACTCCAACTCTCCTAGATCTCGCATTTCAAAAGT
Organism: Nematopogon swammerdamellus; assembly: GCA_946902875.1. Classification (NCBI taxonomy): domain Eukaryota; kingdom Metazoa; phylum Arthropoda; class Insecta; order Lepidoptera; family Adelidae; genus Nematopogon; species Nematopogon swammerdamellus. The sequence continues at coordinate 23,367,839 of OX336341.1, read as the reverse complement.
ATTAATTAGAACTTTCTTTATAAGTTTTAGAGTTGTGTTATTGGAGAACGCAATGAGTATGTCATCTACTTAAATGGATATGATTGTTTTCTCTCCCCCTTTCTCCAATACATATATGCACGGATCAGCATTGGTTGGTTTGAATCCCATTACCTTTAGTTTTGAGTTCAATTTTATGTACCATTGTCTTCCAGCTTGTTTCAGTCCATATAAACTTTTTCTTAATAGGCATACATTTTCAGCTTTGTCTTTGGCCTCAAAATTTGTGAAAGTCATAATTGTGTGTGTGGGTCACCAGTCGACATATATGGCCACAACGGACTATCATGTATCAAAAGTGCAAGTAGAAACTCCAGGCATCAAAATTTAAATTTTATTATAAAGTCCACGCTTCAGACAGCAAACATACCGTGCATCCTAGAACCTTGCGGTTATGCCCGGCTGGATGGCAAGAGGCCAGATGGTATCACCCTAGTGCTATGGGCTAAGGGTAGGTCATTGATGTGGGACGCCACTTGTGTCGACACATTGGCTCCAAGTCACGTTCGGGCCTCTTCAAGAGCGGCTGGCGCGGCCGCGGCCGGAGCGGAAAGCCTCAAACGCAACAAATATTCAAATATAATTCAAGATTTCGAATTTGTTGCGTTTGCGGTAGAAACCCTCGGTCCGTGGAGCTGTGAAGCCAAAAGTTCTTGAAGAGGCTTGGGCCTCTGCTGGTGGACGCAACTGGCGTCCCGCAATCAAGGGCCTACTTCATTCAAAGGGTAAGCCTTGCCATCCAGCGGGGTAATGCAGCAAGTGTTCTAGGAACATTTGAAAATGCCCCTTTTGATAGTTATTTGTTAGGTAGTAGTTGTTGTTGTTGTTGTTTGTTGTGGTCGTAGTTGTTTGTTAGGTAGGTTTATTTCTTTAGTTATTAGTATTACTTTTTTATATTTTTTTCACCTTTTGACTTTTGTATGTCTTCTAGCATTTTCTTACTTTTCAGAAAAATCGGCTTGTCTTTATCTTTGCTTTCTTTCATTATTTCTTTCAAATATTTTTCTAGGTTTCTTGGTGTTTTCATGTAGATATTTTCATCAATATTACCATTTAGGAATGCGGTAGATACATCCAGGTGGTTGATTTTCATGTTTTCTTCAACTGACATTGCAAGAAACAATCTTATTGAACTTAATCTAGCTACTGGTGCAAACGTAATTCAGTCGACTCCGGGCTGTTGCGCAAAACCTCTAGCTACGAGTCTAGCTTTCTTCCTTTCTAGGCTTCCATCAGCACGGTATTTGTTTTTAAGAATCAGTTTACTGTCAATTATGTTTGCACTGGCCTTTTTATCTACGATTTTCCAAGTTTCATTTTTAAGATGCGCTTTTATTTCTGATTTGATGGCGTCGCACCACTCATCTGACTCTTCATCTTCATTGCACAAATTTGAAATCTCATAATCTTTCATCCAGCATGGAGGTCTTCTTTCTCTTTTATTTTGGATGCTTTCGTCATCTCTGGCTCCCACAATAATTTCTTCATCATCAGTTTCACAATTTTCATCAATTTCGTCACATTGTGGAACACCAATGTATTCTCCTCTGGTTTCATTTTCCATTTCTGCGGGTTCATTTTCATTTCGTTCAGAACTTTCATCTTGATTTTCTGAAGATCCATAATCTTCGATATCACCTTTTTCTGTGCTTGGACGTGTTACTATGAAATCAATAAAATGTAGTGGTCGTTGTCCTTTATCGTGATTTTCTTGTGGTCGTTCTCCTTTATAATTTTCTTCCGGTTTTGGGTTCTTGAAATACTTTTCATTTAATATTTTTGTGTCTCTTGATATTTCCATTCGCCTTTGTTTTGTGTTCCATATTTTGAAAGCTTTCGATGTCTCCGAATATCCAACAAAAATGCCTATTTTGGCCTTTGCTGCAAATTTTCCTTTTCTATTTGCTTTGTTTAGGACAAACGCTTTTGAACGGTACAGTAGTGCTTTACACAAGGCACGCGCCCAACCCATATTTCAAATGGAGTTGCGCTCTGTAATAGCTTACAAAGACTTCTGTTCGATAAGTAATTAGCAGTGCAAACTGCTTCCGCCCAAAACGCTTCTTCTAAATTTGATTCTAAATTGGCTTTATCACATAGTGTTCTATTTTATCTTTCAGTCCGTTTTGCTGTGGGGTGTATGGCCCCGTGATTCTTAATTGAATTCCTTGGCCTTTCAGATACTGTGTAAACTCGTGGTTACAGTATTCACCTCCATTATCAAATTGTAGACATTTTATTTTCTTTTCTGACCAGTTTTCGGCCATATTTTTGAATTCTATAAACTTTTCTTGAACTTGATTTTTCTTTTTCATGAAATATACTTTGCAGTATCTTGTGTTGTCATCAATGAATGTTACGAAATATCTTGACCCAGCTAGGCTTGGTACTCTCATGGGTCCACAAACATCTGTGTGTATTATCTCTAGCGTTTCTCTTGCTTGACGATCTCTTTCAGGAAATGGTTTCCGTGCCAGTTTTCCTAGTATGCACGTTTCGCACTCGTCCAGTTTTTCTGATGGATTGAATTCTAAACCTCGTAGGCTTCCATTTTTTTATGCTATCTTCATATCCACTTTGTTCATGTGGCCCAACTTTTGATGCCACTCTTTTATGTTTTTCTGCTCACTTACAATGTTATTACTTTCAAACATTTTTAATTTCAAAAAATACAGATTTCCTTTTCGTATTCCCGTTAAGCAAACTTTTCCATCCGGAAAATATATTGTAGCATTATCATTTTCGAATTTTACGTCATAACCTTTATCAGTTAATTTACTTACTGAAATCAAGTTTACCGAAAGACCTGGTACGTACAGTACTTTCGTGAGTGTAGTCTTCTTGTATTCTGATAAGTTCAGTTCAACACTTGCAATTCCTTTTATTTCTGACATATATTTATCATTTCCAAATTTCACAGTTCCATTTTGATTACATTCTTCCATGTTTACAAATATTTCCCTGTCACCAGTCATATGTGACGTACATGCGCTGTCAATAATCCATATGTTTTTATTGTTTATGTCTTCAAAATTTGACAGCACAATTTCTTCTGTGATTTTAAATCTATTGCTATCTTTCTGACAACTTCCGTTTTCACCATAGACTTCTTCATTTATTTTATTACATCTATGCACCTTGTCATTCCTCTGGTTACCATGACTATTTCCTTTGTTATTTCCTTTGTTAAAATGTTTCCTCCAATTTTTTTTAGCTTTGCTTTATGTCCCTTCTTTCCACAGTTATAACAATTCAACTGGAACGATTTCCTTTCTTTCTTGCCATAAAGGGCTCCTTCTACGGTATTTTCCCTTTTCTCTTCTTGATTCATATTTCCTCTCGCTTCGCTCTCTTCTATAATTTATATTTTTAAATCTTCTGGTGTTGGCAAACTGTCACGAGACTCTATCGCAATGCGAAAGTTTTCATAAAATGTTGATAGACTGTACAACATCATGATGCTCAGGAGGTCTCTATTTATTATCACATCCATTTCAGTCAACTTGTCGTAAGTATCCATGAATTTATTCAGATGTTCTCCCACATCTTCTCCTGGATTTAATTTCTTCAATATAAGTTTCTTAAGTAATGTTGCTTTGCGAGCAGGATACTAAACTATACTTTCATATATTCCTTCAAGGGATTTCCACACATCGTTTGCAGTGTTACAATTTTTTATTTGTTTCAGTTCCTTCGCTGAAATTAGCAGCGTGAGTTCTGCTTTTGCTAGTTGGTCTTTTTCTTCATACTCCTATCTTTCTTTAGGGTCTGTCGGTGGACTCGCTGATACATATTTCCATAATTGGTTTTTTACCAAAACAGCATGTGCCTGAAGCTTCCATGTGTCATAATTTTCTTTATTCAGCAGTTCTATCCGATAATTTGACGAAATTTTTTAAAGTATGTTTGTACTTACATTTTGTACATTTCTGAAAATTGTTCACTTTTTCCTCTTCACTTTTTTACATTATACGCAGGACTGTGACTTGGAGGCCCATAGCCTGTTAGAACTAGCCGTTTTAACTGCATAGATGCATGGAAAGATATTGTTATTCAGAGCTATTTTATTTAAATCACTAGCTTTTGCCCGCGGCTTCGCTCGCGTGAAATTCGTATTTCAAAGACAGCAAGTAAGTAACTAAGGCCGATCTGCGTTAAGTAAGATAAACCTTCTCAATTAAAGTAAGTAACTAACGGCGAGGCTTCAGGCTGAGCTGCATTCTGCAAGACAATAAACCTTCTCAAAGAAAGTAAGTAACTAAGGGCGAGGCTGAAGGCCGAGCTGCGTTCAGGAAGACGATAAACCCACTCAAAGAAAGTAAGTAATTGAGGGCGAGGCCGAAGGCCGAGCTGCGTACAGCAAGACTATAAACCTTCTTGAAGAAAGTAAGTCACTGAGGGCGAGGCCGAGGGCCGAACTGCGTTCAGGAAGACGATAACCTTTTCGAAGAAGTAAGTAACAGAGGGCGAGGCCGAAGGCCGAGCTGTGTTCAGGAAGACTATAAACCTTCTCGAGGAAATTAAGTAATTGAGGGCGAGGCCGAAGGCCGAGCTGCCTTCAGGAAGACGATAAACCTACTCAAAGAAAGTAAGTAATTGAGAGCGAGGCCGAAGGCCGAGCTGCGTACAGCAAGACTATAAACCTTCTTAAAGAAAGTAAGTCACTGAGGGCGAGGCCGAAGGCCGAGCTGCGTTCAGGAAGACGATAACCTTTTCGAATAAGTAAGTAACAGGGGGCGAGGCCGAAGGCCGAGCTGCGTTCAGGAAGACCATAAACCTTCTCGAATAAATTAAGTAATCGTGGCCAAGGCCGAAGGCCGAGCTGCGTTCAGGAAGACTATAACCCTTCTTGATGAAAGTAAGTACCTAACTGAGGGCAAGGCCGAAGGACGAGCTGCGTTCAGGAAGACGATAACCTTTTCGAAGAATGTAAGTAACAGTGGGCGAGGCCGAAGGCCGAGCTGCGTTCAGGAAGACCACAAACCTTCTCGAAGAAAGTAAGTAACTAAGGGCGAGGCCGAAGGCCGAGCTGCGTTCAGGAAGACCATAAACCTTCTCGAAGAAATTAAGTAATTGAGGGCGAGACGAAGGCCGAGCTTCGTTCAGGAAGACTATAAACCGTCTTGAAGAAAGTAAGTAACTATCGCCCATAGTTACTTACTGTCATCAAGAAGGTTTAGTGTCTTCAAGAATACAGCTTGGCCTTCGGCCACGCCCTTAGTTACTTACTTTCTTCGAGAAGGATTATAGTCTTCCTGGACGCAGCTTGACCTTAGGCCTCGCCCTCAGTTACTTACTTTATTCGAGAACTTGTTCGAGAAGGTTGAGGGTCTTCCTGAACGCAGCTCGGCCTTCGGCCTCGCCCTTTGTTGCTTATTTTCTTCGAATAGGTTTAACCTCTTCCTGAACGCAGCTCGGCTTTCGGCCTCGCCTTTAGTATGTTACTTACTTTCTTTGAGAATGTTTATTGTTTTTATCTGAATCCAGTTCGCCCTCCGGTCCCGGCCTAAGTTACTTAGTTTCTTCTTTTGAAATACGAATTTCACGCGAGCGAATCCGCGGGAAAAAGCTATCGATATTAAAATAAGAAAATTCAATTAAAATAAATCAAATACTTTAGATACCTACCTAACTAAGTAAAATACTCCACATATTAGCATAACCAGAACTGAATTTTATATAGCCTATCCTGTGTCTCGTCTCGTATAGCTAAATGTGCGTGTAGTAATTTTAATCGAATTTAGATGATCGGCTTAAATTCTATGGAGGAAATTCATACAAACATATTCGCCTCGCCCCGCTGCCCCCCGCTGAGAGAAGCGCAGCGCTTCTCTCAAGACATTCTCATCGTCGTAACTTTTTAAACTATTTGTCCAAATTACTTAGTGTAACAGCCAAAGTTTATCTACTTTAAATACCAGAAGCGATAAAAGTATGTATTTTGATAAGAATTAATTGAAAACTATAAAATGTGCATTGTAAATACAATATCCAATTTAAATGTATTTTTGGTTCACTATTTTGGCTATAGTGGCTTCCACATAAAAGGTAGATATATGCTGTCGCGGACTTTTTTTTAGAACTATTTTAGAGAAACAACCTCACTATACACTATCTTCGTGTAACTCTAAAGGTGTATGCAGCGCACTTACTTGACATTTATCGATATTTGGGCAAATTTACACAATGTCTTTATAAATTATAGCCTTTTTGATGTATAAGGTATAGTACTCTTTTAACTATCATTTATTGATTTACGTTTTGTTTATAGACGTCCAGAGATACCAGCCTTTCGGCTACAAAATCCAGACGTCTACAACCTGCTTTCTTGCGAGTACAGTGATCATGTATGCCAGATCGAGGCCCCATAGCTGCTCTGTCGAACATCCGTTCTTCCAAAAAAATCCCATGGGAAACACAGGCTGCGACCTTTCCCCAGCCGATCCGAGCCACCACCCGTCCACCCGAAGGAACCCCCGACCGAAGTCGAGAGCCGGGGGTGAAGCCTTCTCTGCCACTGGGGTCAGCACCCTATCCAACCACAACCTGTGCCCAGGGCCTCAGCGTTTTGTACTAGCCTAAAGGCTTTTGTTTTCAGCAGCTATGTATATGCGTGGAAGTGCATATGACCACCACCTAATGTGTACCGGGGATCCACCGGTCTCGAATGACAGACTTACGTCAGCGTCATTAGCTCGTGGAAAATCCATCCCACATCCACATATAAGTGTGTGTTACACCGACATACCGATCTACATTATTCGCATGTCTACCAATTCTCCACATTGGTTACGGAGCTCTAAGTGGCTCACCACTCGCAGCTTTGGCTACTTATTCCCGTGTTAGGTGCTTTAACTACACAAGTACGGAAGCACCAGGGAATCAACGCTAAACCACAACCCCTGCGAGACCAACTCCAGTGTTCCGTGCAGAAGCACGAAGCATTCTGGGGCTTTTAACGGAACCCCGCAGTACTCAACCCCGCGTTTAGGGTAGTATCTCATTTGACCCACCGACCTGAGTGGAGTCAGCAGCGTGAGCTAAGAGGGGGCCGAAACCCCCAACTTAGTACTCATGTTAGACTAGCAACGTTTGATGAGTAATCGTCGAGAACAAGTTCTCTACCACACATTATTTCTAACAGTGACGCCCGTTACACCGCCCAGTTGCGGGATAGGGTAGCCAACTGCTAGTTTTAAGGGTAGCCACCGTGTGGTCTGCATAGGGAAACGTCACGGGTACTAGTACCCAATTCCGACACCTTGGACGACTGAACGCCTCTGCGACCCCGTACAAAGGTCGCTAATACGGGTCTATGGATCCTGGTGGCCGGGCCCGACACCTTGGGTAGACCGAAGTCTACCACTGCGATCGCTCCCCAGCGACTACCCGTATAGGTACTGTAAAGGCTCATCAAAATCTGTTCAGTAGTTTTTGCGGGTAAGAGGAATATAGTGCGGCTGCTCGGTTCGCTGTTGAGTTTATAGGCCGCGCCTCCCCCGCGCCGCCAACTGCCGCTCGCTCGGTAAATACCTAATAGTACTAAGGCGCGCGGATTGAACATATCGGTTTGTATGGTAGCCACATCTTAGCGTAACCGGAACTGAATTTTTAGCCTATTTAGCCTATCCTGTGTCACATATAGTTAAATGTGCTTGTACAAAGTTTCATCGAATTCGGATGATCGGTTTAAGAGTTATGGCGGAACATACATCCAGCAAAGATTTCTAAAAATCGTCAATTTAGCTTTAGTATCATACACAGAGGCTACAAACTCAATATTTCCTAAAACAAAGTAACTTACTCCATGACCACCCCTTACAGATTTATTATCAGTAGTATTGATATTACACTGATAGAAGGATGGCAGCCATGTTACAAACAAAATAACATTTGACACATTCTAAATTCAAGCTAGGCCATTATAGCAAGTAGTTTTCATTCCAACACTCGTGACAATACAATATTATGATAATTTCAACTTGACAACGAGGGTCTGATGATGGAGTCAGGAGGTGGACAGTGGAACTGTTCAACCGTTACTAGTAACCCCCTCGAGTTTAGGCTCATTTGGTTGGTTTGGACGAGTGTCCTATACTTCTACCAATACATATGGTGACGAGGGTCTGATGATGGAGTCAGGAGGAGGACAGTGGAACTCTTCAACCGTTACTAGTAACCCCCCCGAGTTTGGGCTCATTTGGTTGGTTTGGACGAGTGTCCTATAATTCTACCAATACATTTGGTGACGAGGGTCTGATGATGGAGTCAGGAGGTGTAGAGTGGAACTCTTCAACCGTTACTAGTAACCCCCTCGAGTTTGGGCTCATTTGGTTGGTTTGGACGAGTGTCCCATACTTCCACCAATACACTTGGTGACGAGGGTCTGATGATGGAGTGAGGAAGTGTACAGTGGAACTCTTCAACCGTTACTAGTAACCCCCTCGAGTTTGGGCTCATTTGGTTGGTTTGGACGAGTGTCCTATAATTCTACCAATACATTTGGTGACGAGGGTCTGATGATGGAGTCAGGAGGTGTAGAGTGGAACTCTTCAACCGTTACTAGTAACCCCCTCGAGTTTGGGCTCATTTGGTTGGTTTGGACGAGTGTCCCATACTTCCACCAATACACTTGGTGACGAGGGTCTGATGATGGAGTGAGGAAGTGTACAGTGGAACTCTTCAACCGTTACTAGTAACCCCCTCGAGTTTGGGCTCATATGGTTGGTTTGGACGAGTGTCCCATACTCTACCAATACACTTGGTGACGAGGGTCTGATGATGGAGTCAGGAGGTGTACAGTGGAACTCTTCAACCGTTACTAGTAACCCCTTCGAGTTTGGTCTCAAATGGTTGGTTTGGACGAGTGCCCCATACTTCTACCAATACACTTGGTGACGAGGGTCTGATGATGGAGTTAGGAGGTGTACAGTGGAACTTTTCAACCGTTACTAGTAACCCCTCGAGTTTGGGCTCAATTGATTGGTTTGGACGAGTGTCCCATACTTCTATCAATATACTTGGTGACGAGGGTCTGATGATGGAGTCAGGAGTTGTACAGTGGAACTCTTCAACCATTACTAGTAAGCCCCTCGAGTTTGGGCTCATTTGCTTGATTTGGACGAGTGTCCCATACTTCTATCAATATACTTGGTGACGAGGGTCTGATGATGGAGTCAGGAGGTGGACAGTGTAACTCTTTAACCGTTACTAGTAACCCCGTCGAGTTTGGGCTCATTTGGTTGGTTTGGACGAGTGTCCCATACTTCTACCAATACACTTGGTGACGAGGGTCTGATGATGGAGTCAGAAGGTGTACAGTGGAATTCTTCAACCGTTACTAGTAACCCCTTCGAGTTTGGGCTCATATGGTTGGTTTGGACGAGTGCCCCATACTTCTACCAATACACTTGGTGACGAGGGTCTGATGATGGAGTTAACAGGTGTACAGTGGAACTCTTCAACAGTTACTAGTAACCCCTCGAGTTTGGGCTCAATTGGTTGGTTTGGACGAGTGTCCCATACCTCTATCAATATACTTGGTGACGAGGGTCTGATGATGGAGTCAGGAGTTGTACAGTGGAACTCTTCAACCGTTACTATTAACCCCTTCGAGTTTGGGCTCATATGGTTGGTTTGGACGAGTGTCCCATAGTTCTACCAATACACTTGGTGACGAGGGTCTGATGATGGAGTGAGGAGGTGTACAGTGGAACTCTTCAACCGTTACCAGTAACCCCTTCGAGTTTGGGCTCATTTGGTCGGTTTGGACGAGTGTCCCATACTTCTACCAATACACTTGGTGACGAGGGTCTGATGATGGAGTCAGGAGGTGTACAGTGGAACTCTTCAACCATTACTAGTAAGCCCCTCGAGTTTGGGCTCATTTGGTTCATTTGGACGAGTGTCCCATACTTCTATCAATATACTTGGTGACGAGGGTCTGATGATGGAGTCAGGAGGTGGACAGGTTAACTCTTTAACCGTTACTAGTAACCCCGTCGAGTTTGGGCTCATTTGGTTGGTTTGGACGAGTGTCCCATACTTCTACCAATACACTTGGTGACGAGGGTCTGATGATGGAGTCAGGAGGTGTACAGTGGAACTCTTCAACCATTACTAGTAAGCCCCTCGACTTTGGGCTCATATGGTTGGTTTGGACGAGTGTCCCATACTTCTACTAATACACTTGGTGACGAGGGTCTGATGATGGAGTCAGGAGGTGTACAGTGGAACTCTTGAACCGTTACTAGTAACCCCCTCGAGTTTGGGCTCATTTGGTTTGTTTCGACGAGTGTCCAATACACTTGGTGACGAGGGTCTGATGATGGAGTCAGGAGGTGTACAGTGGAACTATTCAGCCGTTACAAGTAACCCTCTCGAGTTTGGGCTCATTTGGTTTGTTTGGATGAGTGTCCCATACTTGTCGAACGCAAATGTATGAAACAGACATACCATTGTGACAAATCACAACCTACCTCAATGAACAATAGCTAGCAATAGGATGAAGGCTGGCTGGTAAAATGTTATAAGGCGTAGGAGTTAGTTTAGCGCCTGGGTAGGAAGTATAGCAAAGAGACCGCGGTGCGTATAAATTGTAGCAGGTGGCGTGTAGTCAGGCGCAGAAAATACAACGTGCATACATTCTGAACAGGAATGACTAGCAACACCGTATAAGCGAGAAATGATAGATAAGTATTATAGGTCGGCATGCAGTAAGATATAGGACGAATTGACTGTATTACATCTACTTTTGTGAATTCGTAGCATTTTTCAGAGATTAGTTACTGAAAGTTTTAGGGAAATATGGAACGCATGTTTAAGGAAAATTGCTTCAGGCATTGTGATTGGTCGACCAATGGGAGACGCGGAAATGATGTTGGGGATGATTCCTGATTGGTCGTGGGGGTGAGGATGGGAGTAAGAAAGCGAGGCTATTTAAGGGCGTGTAACACGGGAAGAGCACTTTTAGTACAATTGCGAGCCTCGAAGGAACAACTTGCCTGAGCCCCGGTCATCGCTAAGTCGCATCGAGCGCCATTGTTTTTCGGCATCAACGTTTCGGTGAGTCTCGGACGCCGCGCTATATTTTGGAGTTTTCTAGTTGCAATTCGACCAGTTCTATTAACTTGCATTGTATTGGAGTCTTCTTTTGGTGGCTCGGCTAGTTTTGGAAACAATACTGGCTTTTCAGAAATTATTTGCTAGTATTAGGGATGTGAAATATTTTTATATGGACCATCATTGGAGCACTGTGTGGGATGCGAGCTATGCTGAAATATGCATACATGCATACTATTACAGGGCTCTTTCCCTTTTGGAGCACTGGGTGAGGGAGCGGGTTTTGCTGAAATATGCATGCACGCCCACTCACGAAGAGTTCTTTCATGGAATGTTGTGAGGGAAGCGGGTTTTGCTGAAATATGCATACACGCACGATCTCACAGGGTTCTTCCTTGGAATGTTGTATGTGGGTTGCGGGTTTTGCTGAAATATGCATACGCGCGCACTCATGCGAGGTTCTTTTCCTTTCGATGGAATGTTGGGTGGGCAATGCTAGCTATGCTGAATAAGCATACACGCTTGTTCGCACAAGATTCAGTTCATTCTCAATGATATCACGAGACAAGGCCTCGTGGTAAGAAGACGTAACGTAAGGTCGAACCGCAACTGGAATTCTGGCTAAATTATCAAATTATAACGTGGGTAGTTAGGTCCTTCAGACACTAAATTCATATTGGTAGGTTAGTCATGTAGCTGTGTGAATTAATTCTCCTTAATCCTGCAAGGGAGAGAGGGTTCACTTCGTGAGAACGAGTAGTACCATAGTGTGTAGTATTTAGTGAGGTAGGTACTAGGAAGACCAGGTAAATACCCCTCAGTGGTCCTCCTTAATCCTGCTAGGCTGTGAGGACCCTTTTTAATTTGATTAGTACTAAAGTCATATGGTAGGTTAGCCATGTAGTTGTGTGAATTAATTCTCCTTAATCCTGCAAGGGAGTGAGGGTTCACATCGTGGGAACGAGTAGTATCATAGAGTAGAGTATTTAGTGAGGTTAGGTACTAGGAAGACCAGGTAAGTACCCCTCAGTGTTTTCCCTTAGTCTTGCTAGGCTGTGAGGTCCCAGTTAGTATGATCTGTTAGTGCGATACCTATTCTATCTGGGCGAAGTGGGTGGCTGTACTCTAAGGACCGGTGCAAGCTGAGCTGACCGTCTGAGGAGGAAACCTGTGGTAGCCTTCTTTCGATAGGCGGAGTCCGTCGGACGAAGTACTTCGAGGTTAGGATAGGGACCACACACACACTTACACACACATGCACGCCTTTAGGATTTGAGGTCCGTAGGGGCCCTAAATCACCCACATTACACCACGAATTTCATTTTAAATCTCTTCCTAAGAGAAACAGTTTCTTGACATTATAGGAAACAAAGGGGGCCCTTAGCTATACAGAAATAGAGCTGCTGGGAGTACGGCAGCCCTATCTGGTTGGTGGCCACTGTAAGGAGCGTGGAGAGGCCAGGGGTGAGGGGACCCAGGACTCGTGGAGCTTCTTACTTCCCCTCCGGGGGAAATTGTTTGAATAATATGAAAATTACTGGTTAACACAATTTCTGGGAGGAGAGAACACAGACAATTACATTGTGATGGAAGAGACACAGTAATATTGGAGAGGTGGACTTAAGCAGAAAATTACATATGTAGTTAGAATATTATTCGAAGAACAAAGGTTAGGATAGAAAGCTAGCGATTGAGTTAGTACTCTGGGTTATACGGTTACACAACGCTTCCTCGAAGAGAGGAAGATACAGGGTCCATCTACACTTAATTCAGTGTATACGTATGTATACATTGATTGAGTTTACCTAGAGATCACTTGAATGCTAAACGCAGGCCATGTTTTATTTTAGAGGTTACTCGCGGAAGCGTGGAATTTCGGAATAATTATTCGACGACACATATCGGGTGAAGTATAAATACAAAATATACTTTGGTGGGAGGTTAGTTCGTCGCAGCATCAGTTCAAATTGATTTTGAAAGGGACGGCGTACACTTTATCCATCCTAAAACCATACAGTTTCCAGCAAAGTTTAATTATGCAACAGCTGAGAAACGGGTGTTAACGATAATTTTGTCATGGGCCTCCACTGTCCATAAAATGCAGGGCAGACCTGTTGACCATGCTGTCGTGTATTTGGGCGCCAGACTATTTGAGGAGGGTCAAGCGTATGTTGCATTGAGTCGCGTAAAGTCTTTAGAAGGGCTATGCATTGAGGAACTTGATTGTGAGAAATTGACAGGTAAGAAACCGAGCAACAAAGATGCAATGACAGAGTTGGAAAGGATGAGGAGTTTGCGTCATGAATGATACGAACCAAAAATCAAACTAAAAACGAGTAAATAAAAAAATAGGTAAAAAACTTTTAAGTTAAACGGTTTTATTAAAAAAAAAACAAGAAAAAAAACATCAGCTGTACAAAAAACTAGAAAATAATAAGGAAACAACGTACGAAATCGCGCAATAATAGCGTGCTGTCTTGTCATGTCGGATGCCAAAGGGCACAGTGTGTCGCTGCGTCAGCGAAATAGTTAATAAATTGAGACTTTTAACAGACTAATATAAAAACGTGGGGCGTACAATATGCGTAATAAATAACATGCGCCCCACGTTTTTATATTAGTCTGTTAAAAGTCTCAATTTATTACTTATTCCGCTGACGCAGCGACACAATGTGCCCTTTGGCATCCGACATGAGAAGACAGTACGCTAGTATTGCGCGATTTCGTACGTTGTGTCCTTATTATTTTCTAGTTTTTTGTACAGCTGATGTTTTTTTTTTCTAGTTTTTTTTTAATAAAACCATTTAACTTAAAAGTTTTTTTACCTATTTTTTTTCGTATCAATAGTGTTCTTCAGGATGTCTAAATACGCGGTTAACCTATATTTCCAGTGGCAGAAACAAAAGTGTGATAGAAAAGGTATTTTTGTTTTGACCTGGCGACCAGAGTTCACTATGGCAGTCAGCTAAAAATTTTGTGTTTAGAAAAGTGTTAAATTCAAATAAATGTGCAAAACTGTGTTCATTTTGATTATGCAATTAATAAATATGTATCTTTAGGAATGCTTTCATATAAAAAAGTGAGGATATATAATTTGCGGTAGGTTCTAAGCTTAATCTAAAACGAACTCGGCCGAAAAAAATCAAGTGTCGTCAGTTTAGATGCTTGCATAAACTAAAGGACATCGTAAAGTTTTACAATTTATTTATTACTTGCTGTGTCCGCGACTACGTCCGCGTGGACTTGATCTTTCTCAGCCTGTTATAAAACGCAACGTGACTCTGTCTGTCCGTTCGTAAGAAGATTAAATTGTTTTGGTGTTTTTTAATTGGGCAGGCTATAGACTTGACTCGACCTACATAAGTGAAGCCGCAACCAATGGTAATTTATAAATTACAATAACGCTTCTCTGTAAACTACATTAGAAGTAGAATTTCCAGGAATGTGTGTATATATAAACTATTTGAATTACTAATACGGGAAAGAGCCACGTATAGCTGGCCGTGCGAAAAGCAACTCAACCTCGATCTAAGCCTGCTACCGAACCAATGGCAGTGACCAATCAGTAAATCACAGCCTCAGGTCACAGCCTTCTCTTAATAATACTTAAATACTATTTTACTATTTATTACATGCGTATATTATTTATACTAATTCTTCTTATGCTTCTTGGTCAAGTTCTTCATAGTTCGATATCTGGTGAACGCCTCGATTCACGACAGATGTTGATATAATAGTCTGTAACTCATTGAAGGGACAGGTTGGAGCCACTCCACTTTGGAAGTCCTCCTCCTCAGCAAGATTGCAGGTGGCCTCTTCTCTCTTCGATCTGATGATTCATCGGACAACTGATACAGCCTCAGCTACCTCCCACTGTGATACCCGGACTCTCAGGAGCGCCTATGCAGAAGCTCCACTCAAAGAAGGAACCGGCTGACACAGCAGACCCCTGCGGTCCTCGTGCTCAGCAGAGCTCATAGGCAACCCTTTACCGAAACCCCTCCGAAGCCATCAATCTTCAGTCTCCGCAGCCCACAGAAGCCTTCATCTTCAGTCTCAGCAGCTCACAGAAGTCTTCATCTTCAGCCTCGCAGCCCACAGAAGCCTTTATCATTAGTCTCCGCAGCCCACAGAAGCTTTCGTCTTCAGTCTCAGCAGCCCACAGAGGTCTTCATCTTCAGCCTCGCAACTCACAGAAGCCTTCATCTTTAGTCTTCTCAGTCCACAGAAGCCTAAGGCACGACCACGTCCACTTCAGAGTTCAGCAGACCTCGTGGCCCCACATAAGCCGCTAAGATAAAAAAATTTTTTTTTTATGGAAAGTGATACGGTTGGCTACATCACCTACAACATCCGTGATGTCAGCACATAACACCGGGTGAGCTAGGTGCCATGTCAGTGCTTCCCTTCATTTCATGTCAGCTACACTGAACTGGACAGAAAACACGAACTATTTACATAGACGTTTCATTCAGTGCGGTGGTATCAACCCGGGCGGGATAAACCCTACCACCTAGTAAGGTAAGAAGGGAAGGGACCTACAGTTTAACGTGGAATCCGAACCACGGTCAGCCTCCAACGGTGGAGCGGTGATCCATCCAAGTACTGACCGCGCTCAGGGTTGCTTATCAACAGTCGACCGACCGCACCACTGAGCTACCGAGGGTTCCATATCGCCATGTCATGGCTAGCGCCACTCAGGCCTTCTATGGCTGGTTATGAAATGCTTCATATTAGTTAAAATGCTTCACAATCTATTCGTTAGATGGCGCGCGCGCATACACTTTTTGTTTTCTTCTGTGGGAACCCCCGTGAATTTTTTACTTTTAGTTATTTTTATTATTTGCTGTTATATCGGCCATAATAACACATATTCTGTGAAAATTTCAACTGGCTACCTATTACGGTTCAAGAGATACAGCCCTCGGACAGACAGATGGACGGACGGACAGACAGACAGACAGACAGACAAACGGCGTAGGATTAGTAACAGGATCCCGTACCGGATACGGAACCCTAAAAATTTAATGAAAGGATAAAAGAACTCATAAATCTAATTACCAGATAACAGCGCCATCTATAATTCATTTGACTTATTAAATATATAAACAATTTTATGTGAAGACGACAAATTTATCGAAATATTATAAAAAATATGTGTTTTTAAACGGTTTTATTTTATTATTATTAAACGGTTTTATTTAGGTTGACTCCGTATATTTGTTTGTTTCTATCTTTGTTTCAAATCTTGCGACAATTTTTTCAACTACTTCTACTGAACCGATTTTTATGAAACTTTGCACACACATTGAGTTCTCATGACAATACAATATCATGATAATTTTAACTTGGTAACGCGGGTCTGAATATGGAGTCAGGAGGTGGACAGTGGAACTCTTCAACCGTTACTAGTAACCCCCTCGAGTTTGGGCTCATTTGGTTGGTTTGGACGAGTGTCCTATACTTCTACCAATACATTTGGTGACGAGGGTCTGATAATGGAGTCAGGAGGTGGACAGTGGAACTCTTCAACCGTTACTAGTAACCCCCTCGAGTTTGGGCTCATTTGGTTGGTTTGGACGAGTGTCCCATACTTCTATCAATATACTTGGTGACGAGGGTCTGATGATGGAGTCAGGAGGTGTACAGTGGAACTCTTCAACCGTTACTAGTAACCCCCTCGAGTTTGGGCTCATTCGGTTAGTTTGGACCAGTGTTCCTACTTCTACCAATACACATGGTGACGAGGGTCTGATGATGGAGTCAGGAGGTGTACAGTGGAACTCTTCAACCGTTACTAGTAACCCTCTCGAGTTTGCGCGCATTTGGTTTGTTTGGACAAGTGTCCTATACTTCTACCAATACACTTGGTGACGAGGGTCTTATGATGGAGTCAGGAGGTGGACAGTGTAACTCTTTAACCGTTACTAGTAACCCCTCGAGTTTGGGCTCATTTGGTTGGTTTGGACGAGTGTCCCATACTTCTATCAATATACTTGGTGACGAGGGTCTGATGATGGAGTCAGGAGGTGTACAGTGGAACTCTTCAACCGTTACTATTAACCCCTTCGAGTTTGGGCTCATATGGTTGGTTTGGACGAGTGTCCCATACTTCTACCAATACACTTGGTGACGAGGGTCTGATGATGGAGTGAGGAGGTGTACAGTGGAACTCTTCAACCGTTACTAGTAACGCCCTCGAGTTTGAGCTCATATGGTTGGTTTGGACGAGTGTCCCATACTTCTACCAATACACTTGGTGACGAGGGTTTGATGATAGAGTCAGGAGGTGTACAGTGTACACTGTTCAACCGTTAGTAGTAACCGCCTCGAGTTTGGGCTCATTTGGTTGGTTTGGACGAGAGTCCCATACTTCTACCAATACACTTGGTGACGAGGGTCTGATGATGGAGTCAAGAGGTCTTCAGTGGAACTCTTCAACCGTTACTAGTAACTCCCTCGAGTTTAAGCTCATTTGGTTTGTTTGGACAAGTGTCCTATACTTCTACCAACACACTTGGTGACGAGGGTCTGATGATGGAGTCAGGAGGTGGACAGTGTAACTCTTTAACCGTTACTAGTAACCCCGTCGAGTTTGGGCTCGCTTGGTTGGTTTGGACGAGTGTCCCATACTTCTACCAATACACTTGGTGACGACGGTCTGATGATGGAGTGAGGAGGTGTACAGTGGAACTCTTCAACCGTTACTAGTAACGCCCTCGAGCTTGGGCTCATATGGTTGGTTTGGACGAGTGTCCCATACTTCTACTAATACACTTGGTGACGAGGGTCTGCTGATGGAGTCAGGAGGTGTACAGTGGAACTCTTGAACCGTTGCTAGTAACCCACTCGAGTTTGGGCTCATTTTGGTTTGTTTCGACGAGTGTCCCATGCACTACACCAATACACTTGGTGACGAGGGTCTGATGATTGAGTCAGGAGGTGTACAGTGGAACTCTTCAACCGTTACTAGTAACGCTTTCGAGTTGGGGCTCATTTGGTTTGTTTGGATGAGTGGCCCATACTTGTCGAACGCAAATGTATGAAACAGACATACCATCAGTTCAAATTGATTTTGAAAGGGACGGCGTACACCTTATCCATACTTAAACCATACAGTTTCCAGCAAAGTTTAATTATGCAACAGCTGAGAAACGGATGTTACCGATAATTTTGTCATGGGCCTCCACTGTCCATAAAATGCAGGGCAGACCTGTTGACCATGCTGTCGTGTATTTGGGCTCCAGATTATTTGAGGAGGGTCAAGCGTATGTTGCATTGAGTCGCGTAAAGTCTTTAGAAGGGCTATGTATTGAGGAGCTTGATTGTGAGAAATTGACAGGTAAGAAACCGAGTAACAAAGAAGCAATGACAGAGTTGGAAAGGATGAGAAGTTTGCGTAATGAATGATACGAGCCCAAAATCAAACTAAAAACGAGTATATAAAAAAATAGGTAAAAAAACTTTTTAAGTTAAACGGTTTTATTAACAAAAAAACTAGAAAAAAAAAACATCAGCTGTACAAAAAACTAGAAAATAATAAGGACACAACGTACGAAATCGCGCAATACTAGCGTGCTGTCTTCTCATGTCGGATGCCAAAGGGCACATTGTGTCGCTGCGTCAGCGGAATAATTAATAAATTGAGACTTTTAACAGACTAATATAAAAACGTGGGGCGTACAATATGCGTAATAAATAACATGCGCCCCACGTTTTTATATTAGTCTGTTAAAAGTCTCAATTTATTAATTATTCCGCTGACGCAGCGACACAATGTGCCCTTTGGCATCCGACATGAGAAGACAGCACGCTAGTATTGCGCGATTTCGTACGTTGTGTCCTTATTATTTTCTAGTTTTTTGTACAGCTGATGTTTTTTTTCTAGTTTTTTTTTAATAAAACCGTTTAACTTTAAAGTTTTTTTACCTATTTTTTTTATTAAGTAATATAAATTATAAAAACCGAAAAACTGCAAACATGAAATTTTTACCCTCACCAGTCTACAGCCGTGTTTTTTTTCCATGACACTAAACAAAAGTTTCCGCGCGACGCCGCCAAGCCAAGACGCGGCGCTGCGGCGCGGTGGCGTGTTGATATAATATACTTTCTAACTAAACTTAAAAAATTTATATATTTTGATTCTGTGGGTTGATTTTGATGAAATAAACACTAAATGGTACTCAGAATAAAGCTTCATATTTTCTAGTAATTACATTTTGAATCCAATAAGCGGTTTTTGCGTCATGCGCGAGCAAACGAACGACAAACCGACAAACCGACAAACAGAAAACCGACAAACAGACAAAAATTTCAAAAACAAAATTTTTACGTTCTTTTACTTATTCCTTCCATCTCCCTATTATTGTTTTTCAAAAAACTATTATTATTAAAAACAAAAAACCCGACTACGGAAAACAAAAAAGAACAAAACAAGTTACTTTTGTAATATATTTGGGCAAAGTGCAGTTTAGAATACTAGCAAAACTTCGGCAGTCAGATATTTGGTTCTGAAAATATAGCATTATGTATCGTTCATAATTATATACTGGAAAGTCTGCTTGCCTTTGATAATATGAACGAAAGGTCACTCGAACATAATTCACAATACAACCGGAGTCGGAGTCAGCAAACAATTTCAGAGGCCAGAGCACAGCTGATGAGATATTAGTGTCAGAGTGTTACTGGTTTACCCTTTCCGAATGGAAGTGAAAATGGGCTGATGAACGTTCAAAGTTATAGTAATTAATTTGTGATTAACAGCTATAGGCCTGCGTTATTAGTATCTAGAATATTTTTTTCCAAAAACTTTTGCTGACTCCGACTCCGGCTGTATTGTGAATTGTGTTCGAGTGACCTTTCGTTCATATTATCAAAGGCAAGCAGATTGACTATTTTCCAGTATATAATTATGAACGATACATAATGCTATATTTTCAGAACCAAATATCTGACTGCCGAAGTTTTGCTAGTATTCTAAACTGCACTTTGCCCAAATATATTACAAAAGTAACTTGTTTTGTTGTTTTTTGTTTTCCGTAGTCGGGTTTTTTGTTTTTAATAATAATAGTTTTTTTATTTCAAACTTTTTAGTTCACGAAGAAAATTGACTGGTAGAGACGGCGCGGCGGCTGTGACTCAACGGTAAACTAAGGTAAAGTAAATCTATGCTCAAGCTCAAGGCGCGCTGGAGAGCACACGGAAGCTGAGCTCTCGGTAGGTATAGATTTTGACATAGGAGTAGAGCACGAAGAAACGGTTGCGGCGGAAGCGAATCAGCGGAAAATATCTAACTAGAATGAAATTGGTAAATTGCGGAGTCTAGTAAGTTCTTCAAGAGAGTTTTTATCATGAGGGTTATTCAAAAGTTTTCTTGTATCTAATTCGTTTATGGCCAACCCTTCTAATGACCTCACTCTGCTTAGAGCGACATATATCTGACCTTTAGCAAATATATGTCTACTTAGGTCAACCACTGCTCTGTCAAGTGTTGATCCCTGCAGCTTGTGAACGGTGACCGCCCAACACAAAATCAAGGGTAACATTTTTCTTTCAATTTTCCCATAACCTCGTAGGCCATCGAATTCTGTGGCACACGGCTCTATTCGAACAAACCCCTCATCATTGCAAATAATGGTTTTGTCATCAAACTCAATTAATATTGCCTGTGGGAGCTCGCCCGGTTCGAGCTGATCTCTTCGGAGAGCGCCCCATTCAAGTTTGCGGACTACTCCCATTGCGCCGTTAACTAAGCCTCGGTTCAAATTTAAGTTGCACCGCAACATCACTCTGGCCCCGATTCCTAGAGTGAGATGTTTTACTATTCCTCCGCATTTGTTGGGATCATTAGGAATAAAATCTGGGTGCGGATCTTTACCGTAAGTTTTTGTTTCCATAGAGGTGTCTATTGCTTGTATTTTATATAATTTTGTGGTTTTCCCTAGCTTTTCACACATATCCGTATTATAAAAGTCGACCTGTTTCGTTGTTGGATATATACGTATTGCTTCTCCGTCAGCGAAAATTCCTTCGAGTGGTACTCTTCTTGTATCGAGTACCTCAAGTTGATCCATGGTAATGTTTCCAACCCTTACACTATTCAATATATCGACGAATGTGGTGTCACCAGCTTGGCGCATGTTCTCAGTTAGCTCACAAAAGCTGAACAGGCGCCATAGATGAGTTTCTGCTACTAAATTATCAGGCTGCTTATAACAATATGCACCTCCGGGTGATTTGGAAACGGGAGGCAGTTGCATTAAATCGCCGAACAGTAATACGTTTACACCTGCAAATGGCAAGTCACTTTGTTTTAGCTGTTGTAGACGTAGGTGGACATTTCGAAGTGTCAAATACGGAACCATAGATATTTCGTCGATAATCAACCAGTTTATCGACCTCCATTTTATTCTTTCCCTTTGAAGACGATCACCTGTCAGAGACCGGAGTGTTTCCGGTCTACCTTTTTCGATTGGAAGTGAAAACGTGCTGTGTAGAGTGCTGCCGCCAACCAAACGTGCCGCTACACCGGTCGGAGCCGTGACAACTACAGCTTTGGATGAAGATATGGAGGAAAACGAGAGTCTTTTTATCTGTTCCACAATTACTTTGACAAAAACCAATATCTGGTCCGTACTTGTACCCAGAAGCTTATCGGAAATTTTTTGGAAGAGACGACGCTGATGAACGTTCATAGCGAAAACGGCTCTTTGAAATTCGTCGTCCGTCATTCTCGCGTTGGTTTCCTCAAAAGCATACTCCAATTCATCGGCCCCAGCCACTTCTAGACACACGTCGCCGTCATCTCGCCCGAGTAGATCGTGTGCTGGAGCCGGCGAATCTGGCTGCGAATGTCTGGCTGCATCCGCCACGTCTTCAGCCACCAAGCGGCTGATAGCTTGTATTTCCTGTTCCCAATGCAAAACTTTCAGCATCGTATCCATGTTGCAATGGGCGCAATAAATGCCGCTTTGCGTAAAAGGAATCTTTGGCGCTTTCGTATCCAAGGAGAATACCTACGGGAGACGCAACGCTACTGCGTTTGTATCGGAGCATGGCTAGCCAAAAATCCCTACTACTACGAAAATCGAAATCGCAATTTAATGTTTTAAGACGTGACTTGTCTATCTCCGTTACCCATATCGCGCCCCGCGATATGGAGAGAGACAGAGCGAGCAAGGCGAGCGACAGGTTTGTTATCGCTGGCTTGGCTCGGGTATCTGGTAGTAAGAGCCGACCGTCCGACCAATCGGAAGCCTTGCTTGACGGTAACTTGACGGGATCACTACGAATGCCAGTCTGACGGACAATGATGGTGCGGTATATTTGTGAATTTTGAAATTGTTATTTGTAATATTATTTCAAATAGTTTTTACTGAACGAATATTATTGTTTACAATATTTTTTTCCGGTTTAATAATATTCATGGTGTTTTAATTTCGCGATTTGAAAAAAGTGGCCACCATTTTGAACTTTTTAGTTACTGGACCGATTGCTTTCAAAATCGATATCTGGGTGTCAGTGTGGGCTCTGAATACGAATCTGTAGTAAAAATTTAAAAAAGTGGCCGCCATTTTGAACTTTTCAGTTACTGGACCGATTTCTTTCAAAATCGATATATGGGCGTCTGTGTGGACTCTGGATACGAATCTATAGTCAAAATTTAAAAAAAGTAGCCGCCATTTTGAACTTTTTAGTTACTGGACCGATTGCTTTCAAAATCGATGTCTAGGCGTCTGTGTGGACTCAGAATACGAATCTGTAGTCAAAATAAAAAAGAAGTGGCCGCCATTTTGAACTTTTTAGTTACTGGGCTGATTTCTTTCAAAATCGATATCTGGATGTCTATGTAGGCTCTGAATACGAATCCGTTGTCAAAATTTAAAAAGTGACCGCCATTTTGAACTTTTTAGTTACTGGACCGATTGCTTTCAAAATCGATATCTGGGTGTATGTGTGGGCTCTGAATACGAATCTGTAGTAAACATTTAAAAAAAGTGGCCGCCATTTTGAACTTTTCAGTTACTGGACCGATTTCTTTCAAAATCGATATATGGGCGTCTGTGTGGACTCTGGATACGAATCTATAGTCAAAATTTAAAAAAAAGTAGCCGCCATTTTGAACTTTTTAGTTACTGGACCGATTGCTTTCAAAATCGATATCTAGGCGTCTGTGTGGACTCAGAATACGAATCTGTAGTCAAAATAAAAAAGAAGTGGCCGCCATTTTGAACTTTTTAGTTACTGGGCCGATTTCTTTCAAAATCGATATCTGGATGTCTATGTAGGCTCTGAATACGAATCCGTTGTCAAAATTTAAAAAGTGACCGCCATTTTGAACTTTTTAGTTACTGGACCGATTGCTTTCAAAATCGATATCTGGGTGTATGTGTGGGCTCTGAATACGAATCTGTAGATTTAGTAAATAGTTCATTCAATTCAAATTAACATAGTTATAAAATAATTAACTAATCTAAAAATTATATAAACTAACTTACGAAATAAATTAACTTAAAAAATAAATTTCATTTAGTGCTTTTGTCCCCGGGATTGTGCCGAGGATGCCTGCCGCGTTACCCCTCTGAATTGCCAGGCTTATTCTTTGGCGGAAGAAGGTGAGGCAAGAGGGGTGACCTATGGCAGCAGACATCCTCGACCCTATCTCGTGGACAAAAGCTATCGCCTCCTCAGACCAGGAGCCGAAGGTTTCGACCGCGAAAGCCACAAACCAATAATTTAGGCTGATGTTTTCATATTTTTTGTGCTTTCTTTTGGCTGCAGCCTCCGCAGCCGAACCCGGCTTCATGGCCGATAGGGCGAGGTTGCTGGCACAGATGGTATCGACGCATGTTGCGTCCCAGACTAGCGCCCTTCCGTTCTTCCATGGGACAATCGTCATGCCGTCGGGGCGCTTTCCATCATCACGGCATAGGCCTGGTGGTTCTAGGATACTCGGAAAATCAATTGACACCAGACCTCTTTTGAGGATATCATTTAATGCGTGATGTCGAGCGTACCGGCCCGCGTTTTTGGCACAGCTCAGACCGTGGTAGCCTAACGGGTCGACAGTAACTCCACACACGCATGAATGTTGTTCATAAATTTTGCACCCAAGCCTGAGTGCCATTCCAATGCGAAGTGAATCTGGGTCTAGCAGCGTGCCGATTGATCGGGATGGGATAGCATGCAACCAGGCCCCAGACTCCCTTCGAGTGGAGGCACTCAGACGGGCTTTTGTAGTGGCTGATGGATTAATTAAACTGTTAAAAATTATTTTGATTAGAGGAGTGTCCCATTCCTTTTGGATCGCTGGCATCTCGGGGACTGGAGAGTCCAGACATTTTGTCTGCCAGAGCTGTGTTCCTGTAACTATTGAATTCAAATCGTTATCTATAACAATGTTTCCAACCATTTGGTTGACAAGATTCGAAACGCTGTGCACAGATGATAGGTATGCGGGGATAGATAAATCAGAGGGTTTTCTTATCCCTAAACCACCGAAAATGACAGGGAGGGAAGCTTCGTCCATTGGGTTTCGTCTAGGGTGATATTAATTATGCTTTCTAAAGACATTCGAAAAAGATGGTCCAAACGTGTGAGTATATTGCAGTCCCATAATGGGGTTGTCCGCAGAAGGTATGTTAATTTCGGTATGGCAAAACAGTTCTTTAACAGAAAGAATGCAGTGTGTGGGTGAATACCTTTAAGACGATTAGCGATAATTGAAAAGTTTTGTACTTTTTCAGTTACAACTTGGTCAAAGGCTTTACTCAGTAGTGGAGAACCGAGGAGTGTCAAATTGGAATCGGTCATTACGCGGATGCCGGGAGCCGCCTCTTCGAAGGCTTCCATCTGTAGTAAACATTTAAAAAAAGTGGCCGCCATTTTGAACTTTTTAGTTACTGGACTGATTGCTTTCAAAATCGATATCTGGGTGTCTGTGTGGGCTCTGAATACGAATCCGTTGTCAAAATTGAAAAAAAGTGGCCGCCATTTTGAACTTTGTAGTTACTGGACCGATTGCTTTCAAAATCGATATCTGGGTGTATGTGTGGGCTCTGAATACGAATCTGTGGTAAACATTTAAAAAAAGTGGCCGCCATTTTGAATTTTTTATTTACTGGACCGATTGCTTTCAAAATCGATATCTGGGTGTCTGTGTGGGCTCTGAATACGAATCCGTTGTCAAAATTTAAAAAAAGTAGCCGCCATTTTGAACTTTTTAGTTACTGGACCGATTACTTTCAAAATCGATATCTGGGTGTCTGTGTGGGCTCTGAATACGAATCCGTTGTCAAAATTTATAAAAAGTGGCCGCCATTTTGAACTTATTAGTTACTGGGCCGATTGCTTTCAAAATCGATATCTGGGTGTCTGTGTGGGCTCTGAATACGAATCCGTTGTCAAAATTAAAAAAAAGTTACCGCCATTTTGAACTTTTTAGTTAATGGACCGATTGCTTTTAAAATCGATATTTGTTTGTCTGTGTGGGCTCTGAATACGAATCCGTTGTCAAAATCTTAAAAAAGTGGCCGCCATTTTGAACTTTTTAGTTACTGGACTGATTACTTTCAAAACCCATATCTACATGTCTGTGTGGGCTCTGAATAACAATATGTAGTTAACATAAAAAATATGATATCGATTTTGAAAGCAATTGGTCCAGTAACAAAAAAGTTCAAAATGGCGGCCACTTTTTTTAAATTTTG
This sequence comes from Nematopogon swammerdamellus, assembly GCA_946902875.1. NCBI lineage: Eukaryota > Metazoa > Arthropoda > Insecta > Lepidoptera > Adelidae > Nematopogon > Nematopogon swammerdamellus. The sequence goes on along the minus strand of OX336341.1, from coordinate 23,342,031 downwards.
TCAACGGCTTCGTATTTAGAGCCCACACAGACACCCAGATATCGATTTTGAAAGCAATCGGTCCATTAACTAAAAAGTTCAAAATGGCGGCCACTTTTTTTAAATTTTGATTACGGCTTCGTATTCAGAGCCCCCACATACACCCAGATATCGATTTTGAAAGCAATCGGTCCAGTAACTAAAAAGTTCAAAATGGCGGCCACTTTTTTTAAATTTTGACTACAGATTAGTATTCAGAGCCCACACAGACACCCAGATATCGATTTTGAAAGCAATCGGTCCAGTAACTAAAAAGTTCAAAATGGCGGCCACTTTTTTTTAATTTTGATTACAGATTTGTATTCAGAGCCCACACAGACACCCAGATATCGATTTTGAAAGTAATCGGTCCCGTAACTAAAAAGTTCAAAATGGCGGTCACTTTTTTAAATTTTGACAACGGATTCGTATTCAGAGCCTACATAGACACCCAGATATCGATTTTGAAAGCAATCGGTACAGTAACTAAAAAGTTCAAAATGGCGGCCACTTTCTTAAAATTTTGACTACAGATTCGTATTCAGAGCCCACACAGACACGCAGATATCGATTTTGAAAGCAATCGGTCCAGTAACTAAAAAGTTCAAAATGGCGGCCACTTTTTTTTATTTTGACTACAGATTCGTATTCAGAGCCCAAACAGACACCCAGATATCGATTTTGAAAGTAATCGGTCCAGTAACTAAAAAGTTCAAAATGGCGGTCACTTTTTTAGATTTTGACAACGGATTCGTATTCAGAGCCTACATAGACACCCAGATATCGATTTTGAAAGCAATCGGTCCAGTAACTAAAAAGTTCAAAATGGCGGTCACTTTTTTAAATTTTGACAACGGATTCGTATTCAGAGCCTACATAGACACCCAGATATCGATTTTGAAAGCAATCGGTCCAGTAACTAAAAATTTCAAAATGGCGGCTACTTTTTTTAAATTTGACTACAAATTCGTATTCAGAGCCCACACTGACACCCAGATGTCGATTTTGAAAGCAATCTGTCCAGTTACTAAAAAGTACAAAATGGCGGCCACTTTTTTTAAATCGCGAAATTATAACACCATGAATAGGTATTATTAAACCGGAAAAAAATATTGTCGTAAGGAAGTCTCCAATTTTTTACTCTGTTCCTCGAAGTTTAGGTAAATAAGTCCTACCTATTCCTATCACTGATAATAATAATACTTATTATAATAATACATAATATACAATAAATATTAGTTTTGTATAGGTATATTTGTTTTATAATTATAAAAAATAGAAAACGTAATATTAAAGAAATAATAATAATACATACGCTCGACTTCGACGCCGCCGGCGCCGCCGCCGCCGCTCGCCCGCAGCAGCACTGCCTCCACCCAACGCGTCGCCCGGCCTCGCCGCGCCCGGGTCGTCCATCACGAGAGCCGCCGTTCTTCTTGGACATCAACGCACACCCTACCACCCAGCTCCAAGCCGCCGGTGCATTTCATCGACGGCGAAGATGGAGCGTTGACGTCGGCCGAGCCACAACACCTACGGCGAGGGCGACGTCCACCATCGGCCAGCTTGGGGTCATCGGGACTTCACGTCCCGTCTAGTGCCCCCGCTACCGGTGGTGCGTGCGACCACGAGGCGACGCGCGCGCGAAGATTAAGACTTCAAAGAGCTGCGCGACGATGTCGCCGTGCAGTCCGGCGGATACGGAGCTCTCCGAGATGGGGGTGGTGGTGGCCTACGTGTCTAGTACCACCACCTATCGCTCGTAGCTTGCCTCGCGTCGTCTCGGAGAGCTCCGTAGCCACGGCCTGCACCCGCCGGTGTGCTTGGAGGCCTGCCTACCGCCGCCGGCGGAAATTACCGTTTTTATTTATATTATATTAATTTTGTGTATTTTTATTACTCTTTGTAAAATTTATGTAAAATTAATGTAATATATTATAAGAACGTGAATAAAGAGATATACATATTATAAATTGAATTCATCCATGTCATTGCCATAAAAAAACTAACAACACCCTTATACAATAATTGATTTCAAATTTCTTTCCAGTCTGTCAAATTTGCCTATCATGTGTACGCGCCCAGTATGGCGCGCAGTCGTGCTAGAGTTGTAAAGATGCCGTTTTTTGCACTTTGATACGGATTTATTTAACTTAGGTACCGCAAAACACGGAAAGATTCGAAAAGTATTTTCATATGAGATACCTACCTACTTGCTCTTTTCGCGTTTTATTCCTGTTCTTTGCTCGAAACCAAAAAGTGAGTGACAGAGTGACCAAAGTTCGTATTGAACAGGAACACCGTAAAAAACACGGAAAGATTCAACAGGAAAAGAAATAAGAGTCGCAAATAGCTCTATCGCAGAGAAGCTTATCATTTCCAAATTATGTAGGTACTCATAATAACTCTTTTTTTATGTAATCCGGTATGGCTGGCTGAGTCACAGGGGTCAGAGCGCATAATCCTACCAGCCAATATGACCTCCTAGAAGGTAGGTGCCATATCGAAGACTTCCCTGGATTGCTGGCTATACTGAACTAGAGGAGAACACAACCGAGGCTACTATGCGGCCATCTTACATCCAGTACAGTGGTACCAACCCAGTCGGCTACAATTTGAGCCTACCACCTAGTAAGGGGCAAGGGAATCTTTGTTTTAATTTGTGTTTTATAGGGTTCCGTATCCGTCGTACGGTACCCTATTACTAAGCCTACGCCGTCTGTCTGTCTGTCTGTCTGTCTGTCTGTCCGTCTGTCCGAGGGCTGTATCTCTTGAACCGTAATAGGTAGGTATTCCGTGAAAATTTTCACATAATAGGTATGTGTTATTATCAGGGATCGGAATTAGGTAGAGTGATTTGGTACCAAAGTAGGTAAAGTTCGCGAGAGGATATAATATGGAGTTGTTACAACCACCACTTTGTATAGGAATTCTGAAAATTTCCTGGGAAATTTCCGGGACTGGATTTTTCTTCGGGATCGTATTTATTGACTAAATACAAGCTTCTTTTGTTCTTAGATGATTTTCTCTAGAGTGGCCGCTTATGGAGATATCATTTTTTTCATAAATTTTTATTTCTACACAATTTACAGGAAAACCGGGGAAGATGTTATAAAATAATCTAAGAGTGTACCGAACTGCTTACAAAACAAGATCTAATTTGTTGTACCATCATTGGTTCTCGATTTATTGCTCGCCGCGATTCTGAATTATCCAGGATGGCATTTGTATGGAAAGCTCCGCCCCCTTTTCTGATTTAATTTCTCGAATGTTGATATTTTTTCGCCTGAATCTTATTTCTAGACGAAATATAAGACACTTTTATTCTTACACGTTTTTGAGAAAAATCGATATTTCCGGAGAAAAAAAAATCTAAAATATTTTTTTTTCAAAATGTTCTCGATTGCTAATGTTTTTTGGCGGATTCTTATTTCTAAACGAAATATAAGACACTTTTATTCTTACACGTTTTTCCCTTAAGTCGATATTTCCGGAGAGAAAAATAAAACTACCTATTTTTTCATATTTTCTCGAATGTTGATGTTTTTTCGCCCGAATCTTATTTCTAGATGAAATACGAATCTGTAGTTTCAATCATTTAAATTATTTCCAGAATCATTTAAAAAAGTGGCCGCCATTTTGAACTTTTTAGTTACTGGACCAATTGCTTTCAAAATCGCTATCTGGGTGTCTGTGTGGGCTCTGAATATGAATCTGTAGTCAAAATTTAAAACAAGTGGCCGCCATTTTAAACTTTTTCGTCTAGAAATAAGATTCAGGCGAGAAAACATCAACATTCGAGAAAATATGAAAAAATAAGTTGTTTTATTTTTCTCTCCGGAAATATCGACTTAAGTGAATAACGTGTAAGAATAGAATTGTCTTATATTTCGTTTAGAAATAAGAATCCGCCAAAAAAAACATCAGCAATTGAGAACATTTTGAAAAAAATAATTTTATATTTTTTTTCTCCGGAAATATCGATTTTATTGAAAAATGTGTAAGAATAAAAGTGTCTTATATTTCATCGAGGGCAAGGCCAAGCTGGCTTCAAAAAAGCTAGGCATACTCAATAAGGTTCGACGGTACTTCACGCCGGACCAAAGGCTGCTTTTGTATAAATCGCAGATAAGGTCCTGCCTGGAGTACTGCTCGCACCTGTGGGATGGCTCAGCCAAATACCAGCTTGCGCCTTTGGACTCGATCCAGCGTCGAGCCGTGCGACTAGTGGATGACCCCGACGTGTCCCGCGATCTAGAACCGCTGCAACTTCGTAGGGATGTCGGCGCCCTAAGCGTGTTCTATCGCTTATTCCACGGGGAGTGCTCGGAGGAGCTGTTTAACGCGATTCCGCCGTCCCCTTTCCACCTCCGTACAACGCGCACTGGGCAGGGATTGCATCCCTATACGCTGGACTTACCGCGGATGCGTACAAATCGGTTCTGCAGATCCTTCCTCCACAGAACCGGTAAACTCTGGAACGCTCTACCTGCCCACATATTTCCCCCCAAGTATAGTCTCGGGTCCTTCAAGAGAGGCGTGAATGGGCACCTGTCAGGCCGGCATGGCATTCGCAACCCCCGCCTGCGTCCGAATGTCCATGGGCGTCGCTAGACACCTTATGGGTGACTCGGCGCCACATGTCGCGCTTAGTATAAAAAAAAAAAAAAAAAATCTAGTAATAAGATTCAGGTGAAAAAATATCAACATTCGAGAAATTAAATCAGGAAAGGGGGCGGAGCTTTTCGCGGCGAAAATTTCATCCAGTATTGGTATCATACATGAAAGAAACGGAAAAACCCTGTGTTTTTCGTGCTCCTAACTCGCGGAATTTTTGTATTTTACACGCTTTACGCATTGTATTATCATTAAAATGACCTAATTATGAAAGGTTACGCCATCATTTGTCATTCCTGATGATCGTGAGCTCTTTCGACACGCACGACTGCACAAATCGCCATTTTGCGTAGTGCACATATACGTGTTCTTCGTTCCCAAGTCGCGAGCGCACTGACGGTCGATCCCGCAGCAGCGCTATATGTTAGTGCAAATGCTCTAACACGCGGCTAATTTTCCTATATATTAGCGCTCGACGGTTGCCACTCCCGTAGGTATGCTCGGTGTTCGTATCCTTCCATCAATTTTACTTCAGACCGAAATGGAACATGGGTGACCAGTAAACTATAGTAGTAAGCTTCGGGATCCGATGTAGGCGTGAAATATCTCGTTCTTAAAATTGCAGGTCTCTGTCTAATCTTCATTCTTCTCATGCCATCTAGTAATTTAATGAACTTTGCCTGAGTCGTTACTTCTCTTTCGCCATCAGAATTTGGATAGGCGTCAGCATCGCCTTCCTCGTTCAAATTCATAGACGAAGTAGTCGGCTCAAAACGTGTTGCGAACTCTCCCAAACTGAGCGAATTTAGATTGACTGGTCTGTGCACATACCTATCGAATATATTTTTGAAAGGTTCAGAGTTATCTGGATCTATCCTAAGCATTCGGTATCTCTGCTGAGGTATGCAGGTATTAACGAAGACGCATTTCCTTTAACTGTCCCGCAGTTTGAGATGACACAACCGGAACGCGCACTCCGGGGCCGATACTTGCCGGTGTGTAAAGATTGCGTTTTGGACTGCAAATAGCTGCTGGCCAAAATTACCACCCCTATCTTGTACTCTCCTTATTGCATCGGAAACACTTCTAGATATTTCTACTGGTTCTGACTTTGAAATGTATTTAGAAATATAATAGGCAACGCCTAGAGCAGATCCGCGCGGTTGTATGTCTATATTTGCCCTCCACATTTTTATGATTCTAGAATTGTAGTTGTTAATCATGTCCTCTCCTTCATTTCTTTTCAATATATAAAATCGTACTCCGTTTCTTATAGCTTGGTCGTCATCTAAAATTATGGTGGCGTTAGAAACTGGTCTTGGAAATGAAAATCTACATTGATTACCACGGTTATTTTTGAAACACGTATGTGTATGTTTATGTGTTTGTAAGCGCGTGACCAGTTCATGTAGATGTTCATCATCATCTGGTAACCGGCAAGAAACAACTTCGTCAATTAATGCAATGCCCTCCAATGAACTGAACACGGGCATATTATCACACCACACCACGAAATGGACATGAGGACTTCCGCGAAGCTGAAACTCGATCCGCCACCAGTAATCTTGGACCTTTCGTAGCAGAATTGGATTACTTTCCCGTTTCAGCACCCTGAAGAATGCATTCGGTCGGAACATGAACTGGCGAGATAACGTTACGGGGTATGATTTTACCAATCGGAGTTTTTCTTCAAACGTTAAGTTTTCTACTGAGACGTGCGGTCGACCATCGGCTACGAGAAGGGCGTAAAGTATATCAGGCCAGTTCAAGTCATTGCATGACAGGGTTAAGTACCAGTGAGGCGGGCCTAGATTCTTGACCATGGCTAATAGATCGGTGTAAGCACGGTGCCAGTACGAATGAGTTCCTCTAAAATTACGCATGCTCAAGTGAATGTTTTGAACCAAGTCCGTAGTTTGGGCTCCATCTTTGCGTAGTCTGCCACAAACGGAAACATTTTGTTTCGCTTTAAATAATTCCACCACAGAGAGGGCATAAAACAGATAATCGATAATTTGGAATCTTTGATCTTTTCCCATGATTCTGGTTTGGTAATAATCGAGAGGAGTAATGGAAACCGGTCTACTTTCCTGGAGTCCGTTTTTGCCATAGGGAAATAATTGTACCCAAGCCAGTTCCTCCGCTCGCCTCTCAGCTAACACACTAATTGGAGGAGCGGTTTTACGTTTCAGCTCGTGCATCGGAACTGATCTGTCGTTATCTACAACATTTGATACAACGTCGGTAACGTCCGGTATTGAAGTTTCTATTGGCATCAATGCTGTCACAGTAAATTCGTCACCAGGTAACTCCTCGGTTGCTTCATAGATTATAATCTATTGTCGAGAGACGTCGTGAGAGCTGCCAGCCGTATGTTGGAGTTGTGGTGACACAGCAGTGACAGAAAATTGCACATCTCTCGCGGTAGTTGCGTGAAGTATTGTGACCATGTGTTTGGATAAGTTAGCGAGACTCTCGAAACACATCACCATAGCTGTACCGCGCTCGCCAGCCACGAAACCTTTAGGACCTCTAGAGTGCGAATCGAACAGATAATAAATTTCAGCGGACTTAAATATCGACACTGATAGCTGGGTTTGGGTCGTAACGATTCCACAGCAATGTGTCAAAAAGAAATATTCAAGCCCCGACTGCAAAGAGCTGAAGAAACCTTCAGGCAAATCAGAGGGATTCATCGGATTAATTAAACCGATAACGCAGTCAATAACGAACACCAGATCAAAATCATTTCCGGCTATGGATACAGTGTTCAGTAGCTCGTCGGTTATCAAGTAGTCCGGGGGCGACGCAAGACTCTCTAAGCAACGTAAATAATATGTATTTCCAGATAACAATATGCGATCGATATCGGATGAGAGCCATTCAGGTAGAGGTTTGAATGTCGAGTAAGCCACTGCAGCAGCAGCATTCGCGGTGCACTGCTTTCCACGCGATCCTTCAGGAAAGCGGACACTTCCTTGGTGGAAAGTACCGCGTAGGATGCAGGTACCGTGACCCAAACTTTTGTATTGTGTTGGTAATGGCACCGCTGCAACTTGGACGTCAGTAGGAATCGAAATTTCGGGAAGCGATAACTCAACAACGTGTTCATTACTTGGCTGAGCGTTCATATTTATTTGGACATTATGTAGGACTTCTCCAATAAAACTCACGAGGTACAACTTCACACTTGTATTTTCCTTTTTTGTATCTCTCTTGCTTTTCTTCTAATTTTCCAATCTACCCGTATACCGTCTACTCCCAATCGTTATCGCCCCACTCCACGGCACACAGACTTGTTCATCCTTCCATAATTGTAACTTGTTAATAATACCATATCAGAAAAATATCCACAGACTTGTTAATAATTCAGTTGCTTCAAAGCATCTTCAAAGCCACAATAAAATAAAGCAAAATACACTATTATGATTTAAAATTAAACTGAACCTTATACTCGACCATCCTGATAACGTGTATGCCCCCATGCACGCATCTGGTGAAACCTTACACTTGGCCCATCAGGGTATTTATATCAACTATGAACTGCTAACAACACATCATGTGACTTACATAACAAAATCTTATCTTAAGCTGACTGAACAAATTAACATTTTATTTGACGAATACTTCACTACCATTGCTAATCAATATGGTACAAACACAACCATCCGTCACCAACATCCATAGAATGGTAACGATCTGGTTATAATTTATAACCAATAATAAACAAAATCATCATCGTCACCAACATCAATAAAATGGTAACAATGTGATTAAGATCCGTTGATCGTTGCAAGGGTATTTATATCAACTATGAACTGCTAAAAATACATCATGTGACTAACATAACAAAATCTTATCTTAAGCTTAACTGAACAAATTAACATTTTATTTGACGAATACTTCACTGCCATTGCTAATCAATATGGTACAAACACAACCATCCGTCACCAACATCCATAAAATGGTAACGATCTGGTTATAATTTATAACCAATAATAAACAAAATCATCATCGTCACCAACATCAATAAAATGGTAACAATGTGATTAAGATCCGTTGATCGTTGCAAGGGTATTTATATCAACTATGAACTGCTAAAAATACATCATGTGACTTACATAACAAAATCTTATCTTAAGCTTAACTGAACAAATTAACATTTTATTTGACGAATACTTCACTGCCATTGCTTATCAATATGGTACAAAAACAACCATCCGTCACCAACATCCATAAAATGGTAACGATCTGGTTATAATTTATAACAAATAATAACCAAAATCATCATCATCACCAACATCAATAAAATGGCAACAATGTGATTAAAATCAATCGATTCGGTATTCATAACAAAATCATCATCGTCACTAACATTAATAAAGTGGTAACAATGTGATTAACATCCGTTGATCATTGCAAAACCATCATCATCACCAACATCAATAAAATGGTAACAATGCGGTCAACATTCGTTATCAATTACTGAAAAATCACTAAAATTATTTATATTAGTTAAACATCCATTATCAAAACACCATAATAACCGACATCAACATTTTTGTTATGATTTTGATTACTCAGAATCATTAGTATTATTTGCATCATTAACATCAGTTATATAATTTCCATCATCTACATCATTTACAGTATCAGCTTCATGCTGATCGTCATGGATTTCTAACGACGCCATGTGTATCCATGGTTTCATTCGATCTGCAGCCACGATAGTATTGCGCTTATTTTTCGTCCCTTCAAACCCACGAATAGGGATTAATGTGTAACGGTCATTGCCTAGAACCTTCTCTACTCTAAGTGGACCTTCATATGATGGTAAAAGCTTCTTACTTTTGCCATCGTTTTGGAAAACGGTCTTGGTGATTTTCACTAAACACCCGCGCTGGTTTTCTCCCTTTATAGTAATATTCCTTTTGACGGACTTGCTCACGGTTAATTCTGTCCTTAACCTCTCCTCGTATTACCGACAGATCTCTTGACTCGCGAGTTTCGTCTAAAATCTCGTTTAGAATCGGGTTTACCTCGCTATTCATTGAAGTGCCAAACATCACTTCAGACGGTGCCCTACCTGTCGTTTTCTGTATGGTATTATTAAGCCCCCATTGTATCCTGCCTAATTTGTTGTCCCAATCTTTTTCATTATCCTTCAAATTTTGTGCGGTCAAGAAGTCAAGGATGGTACGGTTATATCGTTCTACTTGACCATTCGATCTCGGACTCGCCACAGCATTTAGTACATGCTTGACTCCCTTATCAAGACAAAATTTTCTAAAGGCTTGAGACGTAAAACAGCTGCCACGATCGCTAACAAGTCGGTCAGGTATTCTAAACATATCAAAAATATAATCAAGCGGTTTGATGACATTTTGTGTCCTGGTATTTCTGACTGGTCGAATAAAAACGAACTTCGTGAAAGAATCCACAACAAACAAAATGTAAGCTTGCCCTCTCTTCGATTTCACAAAAGGTCCCAGGTGGTCTATGTGCAAGGTGTGAAACGGCACGTCAACCTTCGCTATCGGATGCAGCAGTCCCTCTTTTGAGCCTGCCGTTCTTTTTGCGTATGCACACTCAATGCACGCTCCTACATATTTCTTTACAAAACGCGACATTTTGGCAAACCAATAGTTTCTTTTTATGCGTTCTAATGTTTTCTCGAAACCCACATGACCTATTTCGTCGTGATTCATCCTGCATAACTGCCACCGAGCACCCTTAGGAACCACCCATTTAACGTTGTTTTTATCCCCACCCAAACACCTGAACAGCTTATTATCGCGTATGACGTAGTTTTCCCTAATATATTCGAGACCCCCAGAGTCTAAATCACTGCCCAAGATATCACGGATTCTGCTTAACTCCGAATCTCCTAGCTGCAAAGTGAGCAGCCAATCGTTATTACTTATTGTCATAACGGAAGCAAACTCGGTGTTTTGAGAGTTGATAATCACGGGATTCCTTGACAACGCATCTACATGGGACATCTTTGTTCCGGGCCTGTACTCAATCGAGCATTTAAATTCCTGCAACGTCAACCACCAGCGTGCAATCCTCGGTATGAGATCACGTTTTTGAAATGTGGACCGAAGCGCACTACAGTCGGTGACAATCTTAAATTCTTTTCCTAGCAGAAAAACTCGAAACTTTTTCAAAGCACAAACGACGGCTAGCGTCTCTAGCTCGTATGAATGAAAATTCTTTTCTTCGGGAGTTGTCTGTCGGCTGTAGTACGCCACGGGCTTGAAGGATTCGTTACTTTGTGAACGTTGCATTAGGATGCCGCCAATACCGATTCTACTGGCGTCGGTGTGTAGCTCGGTCTCAGCTGTAAGGTCATAAATTGTAAGTACGGGCCTATCGATCAACCTAGCTTTCAGGGTCCTGAATGCTTCCTCTTGACCTTCTGACCACTCCCATACAACGCCCCTTTTCAGCAATTTTGTGAGTGGGGAAGCAAGTTGAGCAAAGCCAAGGATGAATTTCCTAAAATAACTGACTAAGCCCACAAACTGTCGCACACCGTGGACGTTTTCTGGTCGTGGAAAATTGACAACACTTTGTATTTTAGCTTCACCTGGACGCACACCCTCCGAGCTAATCTTGTAGCCCAGATACGAAATTTTATTCTCAAGGAAACGGCATTTCGATAGATTTAACTTCAGGTTAGCGTTTTCCAAAAGCTTCAATACCTCTTCGAGTCGCTCTATACATTCCCCTGGGCTTTCGCCAAACACTAGCAAATCGTCAATGTACACGGTAGCCTTGTTAAACCGTGCTGGACCCAGAACCTGGTTCATCATCCGCTGGAAAACGGCAGGTGCGTTTGCCAAGCCGAACGGCATACGATTGAACTCATAATGACCGTCCGGAGTGACAAACGCAGTCATGTGTTTGGTTTGTTCGCAGATTGGCACTTGGTAGTATCCAGACATCAAATCAAGGGTAATGAACCACGCCTGCCCCGACAATCGCGAAATTTCATCCTCTATGATCGGCATAGGATATCGTTCCTTCACGGTTATATGATTGAGCATTCTATAGTCTATGCACATACGCATGTTCCCATCCTTCTTCCGCACTAAAATTATCGGGCTTGCGTAGTTTGATACCGACTCCCTAACAATACCCGCTTCCAACATCTCACCTATCATACCATGAACCTTTTCACGCTCGTGATATGACAACCTATATGGCCGGTATACGACGGGACGTTCACTGTTAACTTCTATCTTCATCTCGGTGACATTTGTGCAACCTAAATCGGTCAAGTCATTAGCAAAACAATGATCGTATTGTTGAAGCAAATCGATGAGCTTCGCCTTATCGCTTTCGGACACTGATTCTCCCACACGTATTTGGCTCTTGTCCATGGTGTGATCGGTGTTATCGCTGTTCACTGCTGAACAGGCGTCGGGAGGTGTCATCACCATCCTGTTAACAACTTCTACCTTTTCTGCGCGAGAGAATACTGCATTATTTTGAAGCAAACAAGGAATCAAACATGGCATTATAGTGACATAGAGAGACCCATTAGTGGCTTTGTAAACTCCCCCGGTAACCAGATACTGATTCACCCGCCACTGACCCGAGCGCACTAGCCTTGCGGCCATAGCACCCACACTGTGTCACGACTTCATCATGGGACAATCATTTGAAGATCGTTGCACGCAGGGAGGCCCGCTGCCGGGATACCACCAATCTGGTCCCGGTGACGCGCATTGAGTGCGGTCCAGCCCCCCGTTGTAGGGACTCATAAAGGCGTTCTGAGTCCCCCCCTTAGAGTACACCGACTCCGAAGATTGTCCCCATCTACGTCTTGCATCCGTCAGTCTGCGTCCCTGATGGGAGACAACGTCACAGACAGCGACTTGTCGCCCCGGTCCTCGCGTTCCGAATCTCCCCGGCGTCTGCATGCGTCAGTCTGTCGTCTCGCCTCACCTGGTCATCTAGTTTTGGCCCACCATGCCTCGCCCTGCGTCGTGGGGGCGCAGGCAGCCACCCCTCTTTTGCCGCTGCTCTTTTCGGCTACGACGTCTTCTGCTGTTCTGATTTTCGGCCACTGTTCTTTTTGGCAAGGGCTGAGGTAGGTGAGCCGTCACCCCTCGGGCTGCACGTCGCCCCCACGTCCCGTCCCGTCTAGTCCGTCTTGCGCTGCATGTCCCGCCCTGTCACGGTTGTCATGGTCCCCAGCGTGCTCGTCCCCCGTCGTTGGTTCATCGGTAAACGTTCGGTCAGCCCCTAGGTCTGCCCGCTTCTTGAACCACCCGGCTGCGAACCTCCTGAAAGCAGAGAAGTTCTCCTCCGACGACATTAGGTCAGTATAATACACCGGGCCGCCGCTCCGTTCGGTCACCTCTGCTATCATACAATCTCTTTCGATCTCATACCGCGCACAGTGCCAAAGCGCATGGTCGGCATCCTCCCTACCATTCCCACACTCACACATCTCGCTTTCGACCAGACCCATGTCATGCAGTTTGCCCCGAAAGTTACCGTGCCCCGTGAGGAGCTGGGACGTTCGATGGTCCGGGTGCACCCAGTGGCTGCTCAATCTTTCTCCGACGCCAGGGAAAAATCTGTATAGGTGTATGCCCGTGCTAGCTGTATCCCACCTCTCCTGCCAAATGGATAGTACTTCTCGCCTAATTTCCCGCCTTGTCCTCGAGAATTCCTCCCGACTGCCTGCAAGCTCCCTCGCGCGCCACGTGCGGCCGGCTTGCAGAACCTCCAGGTCCCCAGGCAGGACACCCGCAAGGACCGGGAGACCCGCCGTGCTATTCGTTCTGTACGCTTTTGTTAAGAGGATCAGGGCCTGCCTCTGCGCGAGGAGCAACGGACTGCGTACGGCATGCTGTCCGGATCGGTCGAACCAGCACGCAGCAGCGTAGGTCACCGTGGAGACCCACGTACCCGTGTATATGATCTTCAGCGTTTTGTATCGGATGCCCCAGGATGCCCTCGACACCCGGGACATTTTCCCAAAGGACCTATTCGCCTTCTCCCCGATGACCCGCGCATGCTGCGCGAAGCTAAAGGACTGGTCGACCTCGAGGCCCAAGAATGTAGTAGCTGTCCCCGATTTGATGTTCGTGCCCGCCATGCGGATCGTGGGCGATCTGTTGGTAAACCGCCCCTTTACCGTCATGGTCTTGGACTTCGCCTGGGCAAACTCAAGGCGATTGCCGCGGCCCCACTCGGCCATAAGCTCGAGTGCAGCCGCGGCCCTCCCCTCAATCCCCGCCCTAGTATCTGCCTCCACCGTTAGTACCACATCGTCAGCGTATGCCACGATGTTGCACCCATCCGGAAGGGGCATGCACAGGAGGTCGTCCAGAAGAATGTTCCACAGCAGCGGGCCCAGCACCGACCCCTGCGGGCACCCCATCGTGGAGCGTTTCCACCTCACACGGCGGCCACAGAACAGCCCGACGCGGCGCTTCGCGAAGTACCCCATCAGCATCCGATAGATGTTGCTGGGGCACCCCAGCCTCCGCGCCTTGACTAAGATCATGGGCCACCATGCGTTGTCGAAAGCTCCAGATATATCCAAGAATACTACCTGCAGGTACTTCCGCCTCGTGTTCTTCGCCCTGTCCATCAGTTCGGTGATGGCGGACACGGTGGATTTTCCTTTGATGAATCCGTGCTGGTGAGTCGACAAGCGGTTACTTACACATTCTAACCGCCGCACCATAAGCCTCTCCAGGATTTTCCCAAGTATCGGGAGGAGACTGACAGGCCTGTAGGCCTTAGGGTCTGAGGCCGGCTTGCCATTCCCCTTAGAGAGAACGATAAGCCTGCCGTCTTTCCAGCAGTCGGGGAAGAGACCAGCCGCCATGCACTTGTTGAATGTCATAAGCAACTCCCAGCTCATAACCTCCCAAGCCTTTTTTACGATTTTGGCCGTTATGCCGTCTATGCCCGGTGCAGTGTTCGGGAGGTCCTTTACAATCCGTCCCAACTCCTCTAACGTGGCCGGTGGGGCATCCTCACCACCCGGAGGCACGAGGGCAAGCCCCCGAATCCTCGTGTGCTGAGGGGTGTCCCGAAAGGGGTTGTCGTCTGGGCAAAGCGCGTATAGTAAGTTGTCCATGGCGGAAGTCACCTCGGATGGAGCAGTGCCCCCATGGGTGACCCCTATTACAACGTTCTCCATTGCCGGCCGCCTTCCTTGTGCCGTGCGGTAAGCAATGCCCCAGGGTTCTTCGTTTCCGGCAATGGTCGCCTGCTCGCGGATTTCTTTCATCCTCGCATTCTGAATCGCGCTCTTGTACTTTCTCCTGGTCATTCGGTATTCATACATAGCCCCCAACTTTCTCCTGGTCATTCGGTATTCATACATAGCCCGTTCCAGCGCTAGTGGCCTATCGTCCCTCCTCTTACATTTTTGGGCTTCCCTTCTAGCCTTCCCATATGCTGTTCTGAGGGAGTTTAACTCCCCCGTCCACCATGATTGGGTTCCCGGCTTCCTGTTACCCTTGGTACCCAAGCAGTCTCTCGAAGTTCTCGCAATTATCCTTGTCATTTCTTCCGCTATCTCGCCTGGGGCCCGTCTTTCATAAAATCTTCCAGCCCTGTGTAGTAGGGTCGTCAGGAATTCCGACCAATCTGACCCCCGGTCCCAAAATCGACGGAGGAGAATGCCCCCCTCGAGGTCCGAGTGTTCTTGCTGGGCCTCAATACGAAAGGTGATGAGCTGATGGTCGCTGGTGCTCTCTCCAGCCCAGACTTGCCAGTCAGCTACCCGAACGCTCCTCGTTGTAATTGTGAGATCAATATTAGATTCTCCGTTTGGGCCAGCAAACGTGCTTGGTTGACCGTCCTCATTCCATATGCTCAGGATCTGTGACGCGATGAAGTCCTCCATTTCCTGCCTTCGATTTTCCGCTGCTCTACCCCTGCCTACGTAGTGGTGGGGTTTCGAATGCCACATCGGGGAGTGTGTGTTGGAGTCCACACCGATTACGACCTGTTTTCCATTAAGGTGCTGTAGGACAAGCTCAAGGTGTCGTAGGTGAGGTGCGATGTCCATCGAGTACTTAAAGTAACAGCTAACGATATAGATTCCCTCCCCCCCAGAATCCACGTGAGCCACCGCACAGAATTCGTTGCTGAGCGATGTCAACAGTGCACAGGGAACGCCCTTGTTCCTCACATGGATTCCAGCGAGTGGGGCTCTGCCGTGTCCTAGGATCTCTACCTCGGTCCCTCTGCACTGCTCCTGCACTAACACGAAGTCCAGTTTTTTGGAGAAGCACAGCGCCGGTAGCTCCCGTGTTGCCACCCGCGACCTCTGTAGGTTTATTTGACCAATTTTAACAGCCATATTTGGTCTGTTCGGCCTGCCTCCTCTCCGCATACTGCCTTGCTGGACAGTTCGGGGCGTTAGTCTTATGACCATCCGCGTCAGCATTACGGAACCGCTTGCAGGTAGCGCATTGCAGCTTCTCGCTCTTACAATCTTTGCGATCGTGTCCTACATCGCCGCATTTAGAGCACGTCGGCTTCTCCTCCCTGCAGAACTTAGCCCGGTGCCCAAAGAGTTGGCACTTCGAACAACATGTGACTTGATTGAAGTCCTCGATCCTGCAGGCAGACCATCCCACGTACAACCTGTCCTGCCGCAGCAGGGCCTCTCTAATGCGCGGTGACACCTCGAATACCATCGAAGTCGACCCTGACAACGCCATCCTCTTTTTGAAGGCCAGCCTCATCTCCTGCTTCACCTTGTCTTCGGGCCAGTCGCCCGGGCAGTGTTTCAGGTTTTGGTTGGCCAAGGCCTTCATCACGGTGTCCAGGTCCATGTCTTCTCCGATGTCCCTGATCATAATCCGTGGGCTCTTTTGCCCGAGCTCCTCAACCTTCAAGCCAGCGGCCTTCAACTTAGGGCAGTCCTTTAGCTGTTGTGCTCCCTCCACCGTTGATGCTTGCACCATCACTCCTCGGCGTCCAATCTTCCGCACGCGGGGCAGCTGCCACTCCGTCTCAGCCGGATTGATGGCCCTAACCATTGCCGACTTCGTGTCATCACTGGTCTTGAAGGCGTCCCCTGACTCTTCTGTCGGGTAGATTGCCAGCGGGGGTGCTCGGTTGGCGCTGATGCGGACCTCTCCCGCGCCTTTCCCTAGCTTCAGAACCGACGAGTAGTCTCGGGCCGCCTGCTGAAGAGGACCGGAGGAGGCGACCATCTTGGCTGCGAGGGCCTCCCGCCTTACCCTCTCTACGTCTAGTTCCCGCTTAAGAATTTCCGCCTGTAGCTGCGCCTTCTCTATCTCCCACTCCTTCCTTTCGATCACTATGTCCGCTGCCTTCAGTGCCAGTTGGGCAATGCACAGTTGCGCCGCTTCCGCCCCTTTGTGCATTGCCAGCCGTTGCTCCTTGTTTACCCGCGAGCCCTGAATATCGGCCGCCTCTAGTATTCGGGTAATCGCTTCGTTGGCTCTCAGTACCAGGGTCTCCCTCGTATGGCTAGCTTCCCTCGGCTCGGTCACTCTTGCTGCCCCTGTGCGCCTTACAGCTCCTGTCCCAATACCGGCCACTGGTGGAGCTCTTGTCGTGGAAGTTGTTTGCTTCTTGAGGCTCCCTGTCAGCTCGGGGGACGAAGCGACTCTTTTTAGGGGCCTGTGAGGTGCGTCGGCTGTTCGGTGCGATGGAGTCCTTGACAGCGATGCCCTAGGAGTGAAGCCGTCGCCGTCGTCGTCCATAACTTCAACCTCTGGTGGAGCGTTGCGCCATTCCTGATTTTGGTCGGGGGGGGGGGGGGGGGGGGGGTTCGCCCCCCCTCCCATCGGATCCGACATCTGGTGCTTCCAACTGAGACGAAAAAGGGGAACTAAATATGAAATACGCTCAGAAAGATAAATTTATCGTTTATTCCATAAAACACAAAAATACGATGTAAAAAGACAGGGTGTGAGTTATAAGAATCACTTGAGCATCGTAGGGGTGACGACCGAGCTAATCGATTAGAGCTACAAATCTATCCGAGAACTTAGCTTCGGAGGAGGAGACGAAGGTCTTCGCAGGGAGGCCGACACGATGCCTCCGACGCGTAGCTCGTTCCCCACCCTCTTCACAATGTCCTGCTTCGGAACAGCCGGACGAGGAGTAGGGCCCAGGTGGCTCGTACCGGCTATGCCGTCGCAGGCGATGCAAGCGTCCTCGGACGGAGAACGTAGAAGGGACGTTGAAGTCAACGTAGAAACGTAGAAGTCTACGTGGAACGTAGAAGCTGCACACACACACACAAACACACCCACATTACATAATGCACACATATCAAGGTGCCCTGTGGATGGGAAGAGAGAAAATACACAGATGGTCGTTATACGTTTTGTGCGTGAAGCGCAACGACAACCGCTAGGCCGGCGGTGTCTCACAAGCGACAGGCAGGGCAGACCTGAAGAGAGTGTAATGTTACCCGTAACCCTGGCTGTGGGGACTCCTGTCTCAACGCTGTGTTGCGGCTGCGGCTTCCGTGAGGGAGGGACTCGACGACGCGTGACCGACGGCGGTGGTACAGCGCCGCGGCTCGTTGACAGTGGCACGGTCGCGAGGAAGACTAATAAAGCTCACGGCGGCAGATCTAGCGCGTTATATTTTAGCTTGTAGCGGAGAATTATTTAAAAGAAGTAAAGTCTTGGTTGACTGAGTTCCGCTTTTATAGGTGACAGCGCGCGTTTGTGGTGTGGCTGCGGAATGAAGTCGGCTAGCACGCAATGACGCGCACTGTATGTGGTTACCTGGATCTAAGTGGCTGAAGGCCTGTAACTCCATTTGTTGATAATATTGGACCTCTACTAGGGGTCCTCCGATGATGTCTGAATTAATAAGTAAGATAAATACAACCGAAGCGAATGTGAATTCCCGTCTATTTGGGATATATTTTAACCGCCTGGCAACCCATTAGTCCACACCGCGATGTGCTGTGTTGCCAAATTCAGCAAACAGAAATTCCATACAGACGCTTGGGATCTTTTTCGTTACGTCAAACAATATATCATTTTAGTATGGGCTGACAGCGGGAAGAGATCGTGGAAATTCACGCTCGGTAAATGATGCAATAATGTGTGCTCGGTTACGTAGTGAGAATGTAGTACGCCGAGATATGTGTGATTGAATTTTCAGAAATGTAGGTTGGCAGTAATAATATTGAATAGTAACGGACGTCTCACGTGTACCGTAGCCTTAGTACGGAGTATTTTCTTCCGTACTGGCAATGTGTCTCTGACACTTCGGTAAACGCATTTCGACAGTCCGCTATTAAAATTCACTACGTGACACAACCTCTGCCTTAGGTTCAGACGAACCCAACGGTGGGTCGCACGGTCCTCTAGCTTGTCTCAGTCCCGAGATATCCGGGGTCAACCGGATTTCCCCTGAGGGGGGGGGGGGGGGAGGTAAGGTGCAGCGGGGGGGGGGGGGGGGGGGGGTTGAGCCCGCGGGGGGGGGGGGGGGGGGGGTTGAGCCCCCGGGGGGCGGGGGATACCCACGCCTCCTTGGGCTCACTCCTGCCAGCGTCCACTAGTACAAGACACTCACACGTATTCAGGCACACACACACTAGTCTTATATGCGACAAGGTTCCATTCCTTCTATGAAGCAGTCTCCTTCCTACCTCTTACCGCCTGGTACTTTCCAAAATTGAAGTTGGAGTAGTTCCGCTCCCTGGCGGTCTACCGCGCCGTCCGGGGGCTCCCTGGAAAACTGAGGAGGTCCCCTGTTCGATAGTGAACCGCACCAGTGTTACATCTTTAAAAAAAAAAAAAACTAAACTATCTCCTGTCTCTTTCCCACGCTAAACTAACCTATACTAAGAGCTAATATACACTGTGGCAACACTGCACTGTCCCGCGTCCCTCTCGCACTCGCGTCTCTGTCGCACTCACACGAACGTCAAACTGACGTTTATTGTCACAGTCGCTGCACTGTCAAATATGTATTCTAACCTAAAACTAACCTATAAACTACCAAGCGGTCGCGGGCACTGGCCGGAAAAGCGTCCTACGCCCCGAGGGAGCTAGCTCTGCCTCTGCCCACATGCACACTAATCAATCACTGATAAGACAATCTAACGATTCGCGTAACTTTCGGTATGATCTGGATGGTATAGCTACTTTTTAACACTTATTGCCCGGAGCGATATGGGAGCACACCTATATGCTTCCGAGGCGAAGCGACAAGACCAGATACTGTTCGTTTGGCTTACCTACAACTTTGGTGTCCAATAACACGGTTCCCGAAAAATTTGAATCGGTTTCAGCCCTCACGCTCGCGCCGCCGTAGAGTTTACTCTGTCCTACTACCCGGACCTTAGACATGGGTTCAGCCTCATCTTCTGCACAAGAATTGGGCATTTCAGCACCAATATCTAAGAATTGCAACTTTGTCGCATCTTTGTATACAACGATATGAGGCTGCTCCGAATAAGACTGGCCAATGAGCAAGGGCCTATCAAGCAGACAATCCTCGACGACAGTTGCTTTCACCTCGTCGATAGACAAATTAAGAATAACAGACCCTAGAGATGTCACCTGTCCTTTACCAAAACCTATCATTGTAGATGGAGTGCAGTCATGCTGAACTCCCAATTCTGCGGTAACAGACTCTTTTATTAATGTCACTTCACTGCCAAAATCCACGAACGCGTCCATTGTCACTTTATTGACTCTAACCCTTTTTATAAATTTATCATGGGTATTCGCGCTGGAAATACACGTAGTCTTGTGGAATGTGATTTTCCCGTCTCCACCACGTCGCTCGTGTTCCCGTTGCTGCGATTCCTGGCGCTGTCCATCTCGACTGCCGCTGCGACGCCGCTGTCGGCTTGGTCTGCGTGACTCACTCCGCTTTCTTCTGCTCTCCTCGTCTCGCTCCTTCTGTAGGTCTCGTTCTAGAACGAGAATTCGCTCTCGTTCGCGAGCCAAATCCAGTTCTCGCTCGCGAAGGCGCCGGCTGCCACTGTGGCTGCGACGACTCAAACGACTGCGGCTTCGGGATTGGCTGTAGCCTGCGATCCTTCGACCGTGACGGGATGGATCTCGAGCAGGCGTATCCAGTCTGCGATGGTCACCGTCACGGTTGTCCTCAGTGTCACCCTCCATGGTCCGCAGCGCACCTCACGCAGAAAAATAAAATATTTCGTTTAATTAGGTTAGTGTGAGGAACGATGACGTAGTTGTGGACTAGGTATATGTTCGTTCCATTTTTTTTTTTTTTTTACGATACAGGCAAGTAATATCGGCCCACGATGGCGGGCGTACGTGATGTTAGCCTAACCTTAAAACAAAGGGCCGTTGTACGAGGAGACATATCATCGCGACGCCCCGCGGCCTGGCCGGCCTTCATAGTTCTATCTCGTCGTCCGTAACAGTTATGTACAGCAAAACGAAGCAGAGAGTATTTTTTTTTTATTCGCAGTAAACCAACTGCACATTCATAGTTCTATCTCGTCGTCTGTAACAGTTATGTACAGCAAAACGAAGCAGAGAGGATTTTTTTTTTTATTCGCAGTAAACCAACTGCACATAGTCACACACAATTCTCGACATAAAATAATTCTAATTATAATTTGGCCTTATTTATTCGTCACACACCAAGCCCATATTTCACCGAAGAGTGAACGAATACAACAACAACATAACTAATGAAAAATCAGGCGTGTGCTTTACTTACGCAATTTGCGCTGGTTATCCCGGCTTCTGATTTGTAGGACTTCTCCAATAAAACCCACGAGGTACAACTTCACACTTGTATTTTCCTTTTTTGTATCTCTCTTGCTTTTCTTCTAATTTTCCAATCTACCCGTATACCGTCTACTCCCAATCGTTATCGCCCCACTCCACGGCCCACAGACTTGTTCATCCTTCCATAATTGTTACTTGTTAATAATACCATATCAGAAATATGTCCACAGACTTGTTAATAATTCAGTTGCTTCAAAGCATCTTCAAAGCCACAATAAAATAAAGCAAAATACACTATTATGATTTAAAATTAAACTGAACCTTACAATTATGGTACAAATTATTATTAACTAACAACCATTCTAACGCAGATTTTATTTTGTCCACGTCAACGCAATACCTTCTATTTGTTGAAACGTTTTCCAAGTGTTCTGTTACTACCACGAGCCCACAGCGTTCGACAGAAATTGGAAGTTGTTCAGCTACTTCTTCTACTTGTTGTGCAAATAATATCGCCTGCCCTTTGAACCCACGTTGGCCGTAACGGCCGCCTAAACGTACAACCTTTATGAATGGCTTAATTCTGGAAATAAGGCGCAGCTCCATTTCATTTAAACATAATAATTGGGGAGGACTATCAGGAACCGAGATATTATTCCAATAAGCTGTGGAAGGAAGTGCATTCTTTTGTATTTTTCCAGCGCATTTGTTGCAACAGAGGAATCGGCTAGGACAATCGGCAGGTAGTAAGTTTGCTGCGAAGGGAGATTTTGTAACATAAGAAATTTGATTGTGGAAACACAACTTCCAACATATATAACAACAATTATCTGCCACCTGCGAAATAGCCATGTCAAAATCTTCGGATTGAAACAGTCTCCGCCTTACATTATTTGTGTTCAAGGTACTCAGCCTTCTACTTCTCGATAAAGGAGATTCGGATTCACGGGCGAGAGATGCATGCTCTCTCATCACAGCCAACCTCTCTTCTGTAGAAGAAGGAGATTCGCCTTCCCGGGCGAGAGATGCACGCTCTCTCATCAAAGATAGCCTCTCTTCTTTGGAAGAAGGTGACTGTGATGCCCGAACTTGTGCTGCATGCACCCTCATTGCAGCAAGTCGCTTTTCTTTAGTGAGTAAAGATTCCTTTGCTCTCATTTCCGATAGGTGCTCCTTTCTCCAGTTCAGTCTCATTCTTTTGGACAAAGGAGACAGACCGGCACGCATCTGCGACATACTAATTCTAGCTTGTTCAAGTCTTTTCTTTTTTGATATCGGGGACTCTTGTTTTTTTCGTTTTGCATATTGTCTGGCTTTCTTTGTGTTTTTCGACAGACCCATGTTTACATAAAATAACCTAATAGTTCAGTCAGTATATTAATATATATATATATATATAACAAATTAATAACCTAATAATCAGTATCAGTCGCAACGCTGTAACTGTATTCAAAAACATAAATTTTATATACCTATATACCAACCTACTTAAACTAACAATTCAAAAAGCTACAATTTAAACCCAAATATTACATACCTAAACTTAATAGGTATGAACTATAAACCAGCCACAACGCTGTAATTTTTATTTGCTAAAATTTCAACAAGAGTAACATTAGGCGCCCACAACACAACTAAACTAACAATCAACCACAAACGATGCTAGACGTAGGTAGGTATAAAGTAATTAGATAAAACCATGATAAAACTAACAATTTAAACCCAAACATTACATACCTACGCTTAATATGAACCACACCGCCGTCATTTTATTTGCCCAATTTTCAAACAAACAAAAAATAGCAAATTGAAGTAAAGTAACACGCTGAAACGGACCTAAGGTCGTTCCATTTTTTTAATTTTAATAAATAATATCGAATATTCATAGGGCAGTATGTACTAGGCTGCGTGTGTACCCGGCTTCATTCGCGCTGCATTGTACGTACATAGATATCGAATAGAGTAGCAGACGTTGACAAGTAGGCGAGACAGATATAGGTTACATTCGGATTAGTACAAGCGAGAGGATTATAAATTTCATATTTAGGTTGCGAGTCTGATGGAGGGTGGGAGAGTTAAAAATAGATTTTCAGGCAACGCGGGACGCGGGGTAGGCGCGAGGGGTGCGTGCGCGCACCTCTACCGGTAGGGGAACGTATCGGGAATGCTCGAACCGGAGCGACTAGCGAGACTCCAGGCAGTCGAGAGGGCACGATATAGGGAGCGACACGCATTCTTAACGGCTTAGCCGAGTGATTGTAGGGAACAAAATTATTTGTTTTTTTTCTGCCCAAATTAAAACAGTGCGCGAAACTTAGATTGGCATAGATAGTAGGTTTTCTCCGGACAATTTAACGATGTCGCATACTGCAAGGGAAAACCTGGCTAGAGCCTATCGCCATGGCGGGACATGGAACTTTACAAAAAGCTATCTATGTCTAAATAAACGATTATTTTTTCAACTCCACCTTGTGAGTTGAGCTTAGAGTAACAAATTGAATGCAGCCTTCCTAACTCGTCGGTAATATTTATTTGCGAGACCGTATTGCGGCTCACCTCAACTAAATCTGTAAACCCCCGGGGGAGCGGAGTTAAAATAGAGTGGAACATGACATCAGCCTGTAGAAGAATTATCGGCTCAGTATTGAGTGATAGACTAATTTCTTGACTTTTATATCTATTCTGCTACGAGAAACATTATATTGGACTTCGGAGTTCTTCACGTGTATATTTTTTCCAGTAAGGGACAAAGGTTACCTACAGTTTATTTAGCTACAAGGAGGAGAGAATCCTACAGTCGTCGGAAACTACGAACTGTGTATTTTTTAGCACTGTGTTCTTCAATTCACAAAATGTCATGTTTCAGCGAATAATACCAGCGTGTGTGTAAGAACAAAATGCCTGTAATGGGTTACTGTTCTGCATGTAATTTACAGGTGGATCGACGATTCTGAAATAGGCTACAATTGCCTATTTTTCGTCGTCAATGACGTAATATGTATATTGTAGGCTCCACAGCTAATTACATTCCCGCTCAGAACAATGTAATGTGAAGTTACCCGTTCTGTCTTAGCGAGGTCACGAGTTTACATTAGTGTAGAATAGAAGTAGAAGAGCTAGATTCGCCATAACTGTAGTCGACGAGGTCTACGGATAGATTTGATTTGCACTACATCGATAGGAATAGACAGGTAGCGAGTAGAAGGCGGATGTACGGTGTAGGGATATGCATAGGTTCTATATATATATTATTTTACACACTTAGTTATAACACGTCACATAATTTGTTCAATTATTCGTTCTGATGGTTTTTACTTTTACCTGACCGTATAGCGGAAAGGTTGAACACATAGACAGGCGATACACGATTAACTATCGAGCGACACATCATACAATTCATATACATTTCATTCGGTTTGTTTATAATTTCCGTATAGCGGAAAGGTTGAACACATAGACAGGCGATACACGATTAACTATCAAGCGACACATTACACAATTTATATACATTTTCATTCGGTTTGTTCATAATTTTATAATGGAAAGATTGAATACATAGACAGGCGATACACGATTAACTATCAAGCATCACACCACACAATTCATACACTTTCCGTTCAGTTTATTTATTATTTCTTTTCTAAGTTGAGTGCGTAATTGAAGGGTTGAATACACATAGACAGGCGATACACGATTAACTATCAAGCACTACACAATATAGTTATATATAATGCACAATTCGTTCAGTTATTCGTCAAGTTTTTTTATTAATTTTTCTTTTATCTAGTTACGAATGTGTATTTAGGGAAGTAGAATTAAGGTTTTGCTTTGCTTTGATGGCTGCCAGGGAAGTAGCTTTAAATGTAAATATGAGAATCATTGTGGTTTAGCATAGGTGACAGTCGGCTGACCCATGATACGTTCCTTATCCGTGTATTAAATCAAAACTTCCTCTTGATTTATACACAGTAACTTCACGACCAATCGGGTCTAGATATTTGTTTTGCAAGGGCGGCTAACAGCCTTCATAAAATGAAACATGTAGGAAAAGCGGTATAGTTTTGCGACATCTATTCGGAAGTGTAAGGAATGAGCCTGCATCGGATAGTATGTAACTAAATGTAAATGTGTTAGGTGCGTAAAGCCACCTCCTTTGACCCACGAGACGTAATGTTTCGTTATCAACACGACTTAAACGTAATTTCTTCACGAGGAAACCGGAAGTTGCTCACTCCCTAATAAATAGCGTCGAGGTCTCGTATAATCTATCATCCCTTCATAAAGTTCTCACCCTAGTTTTAAGGTTAGGCTACGCTTCGCTACGCTACGCTACGTATAAACGTGAGAGGTACTGGGATTGAGCTAACCACGCCGGTCAGTACTAATCACACACTACGCTTCGATAACAGTGTCTTGTACTGACGGGTAACCATCCCCGGATACAGTTTCAATTCACTATCTACGCTTCGCTACGCTTCGGACAGCTTTATTAGCGGATGATGGGTTAAGACGAGCTAATCGAATGAAGTCTGACCTTTAGGAGGTAGCACCATAGATCTTCGTTACAACTTCATCAAACATTTTCTTCGCATCAATGAATGAGGAAAGGAATCGGCTAACCATGCTAGCCTTCCCGAGTTCAAAACCAACTTCATCGCATCAACGAACGAGGAAAGGAATTTGCTAATTATGCTAGCCTGACCGAGTTAAAAATTGTTACCATCGCATCAACGAACGAGGAAAGGAATTTGCTAACCATTCTAGCCTGACTGAGTTCATTATCTTCGCTACGTAGCACGCTCAGTGCTCTCATCACCAACACACAGACCGCACTTTGGATAAGGGGTGTATTCGGCACAGTCGTCTGACACCTGGGAGGGGTTGAGTAAAACTCTCCCTCCCAAATCAACCTTGAGGTGGATTCGGGTTACGCACTTCCTTCCAAGGCTTCCCTGCCTAGCTTAGCGCTGGGCGAACCTTGGAACGAAGTAGGGGAATTTGGACGGTGGCGTAGCAGTTACTTCTTGCTAACAAAACCTAAATTCTATAATCACACATATTTTTCACATATATATATATAATAAACTGCCTATTATTTCGATATCTGCTTGTCCGAATCCAAATTTAATGCACACAATCTTACACACCATTCGACGAGTATCAGTCCCGCGACCTACTAATAACCTCATCAACACAAGTAGGATATATACAATATATCTTTACCGTATAGCCGCCCTAGGTCATTTAATTGCTTGAGTAGAGACAGGGAGAACGACGAGGAGAGTAGGAGATAGGTCTAGACGTAGCTGGATAGTTAGAGACATAAGGGGTATTTACATATAAAAAAGCTAAAGCTTTCCAAGGTAAGTGAACTACGCCCCGGATCCTTCTCATTGTCGAACGACCCCCATTGGGTCGGTTGCTTCCACCACCTGGATTCTTCTCATTGTCGAACGACCCCGATTGGGTCGGTTGCTTCCACCACCAGAGCTTCAAGGAAGAACGAACGAGCGTAGGGAAGTTTTCACACGTAATTTTCTTTACGAGTGATTGGGTTTTCTTAATGTTGTCCGACGCGCGACCGTTCGCGGCCGACCTCAGCGAGAGAGGTCGGACAGCCAATTTTTTTACAGCTTTTCTTTCCATAAAGAATTCGAAATAACCTTTTACTTTACAGCTTCTCTTCGTAATGCTTCGAGTTATCTCCCCTTATTTTCAGCCTTTCTCCACAATGAAATCGAGCCTAATACTATCTTCTCTCGATTATTTTACCCATCTAGCTTCATCATTAATCTACGCTTCACATAAACTCTACGAATTCTTAACTCTCCAATCTTAATTTCCTTCTTCGGGATTCAAACCTGCGGAAACTTACTTAGCCTTCTTTCTTTCAGCTTTTCCTCCATAGACATTTTCACAATTTTCCTCTTTCCTTTTTTCTGTAGCCTAGTTATAACTAAACCAACATTTAAATCACGTAATCCTTTCGGTATTTATTTTTCATGAAAACTATAACTTTCATTATTAAAAGTAGGACAGGGCAGGTTAGATAGGTTCCGTAGAGATGACGTGTTATGTAGGTTTAATTTTAAATCGAAGGCAACCACCTAGTCTGGTTCAGACAAGGGATTCCGCTTAAGTTGGGCTGTTTGACCAGAGGGGGGGGGGGGGGGGGGGGGGCGTTTCAACGCCCACAACATAACCATAATACACCTAACTAAGTAAACTAAATTAACAATCAATCACAAACGCTGCTGTATAATAAGAAGTAGATAAAGTAGAAAACAGCCACCTGCCCTCGGCTAACATCCAGGTACAGCTCCCTACTTAAAGTATGAATAACAAACAAATAAACTAATATAATAATTTGAAATTAAAATTAAAACAGCCACAACGCTGCAATTTCTCTTCTATTAAAGAATAACATAGCTAGTGATAAAAAGATTGACATAAACGCACGCGCCATACAATAGGTAGGTACCTACATATAATAATAACAACAGCAGCCGCGCATTATTCGCTTGCGAGTTGCGACAAGTGCTTACTTACCGAGCCGGGCGGGCAGGCCATAGCATAGTTAGCCGGCCGGGCGCCGTCGTACGTATGAATGAATGAGCGCGAGGCGCGAGCGGGAAGGGCCGACGGGCGGCGCAGCGGGGCGCGCGCCGGGGAAAAGCGATGCGCGCACGAGCACGACGAAGTACGAACGTCGAACACACCCAGCCGCCGCGCCGCCCGCCGCCCGCTCCTGCGCGCTCGACTCAATCACATGATCACCGGCCAATTAGTGCAATAACAGGATCACAGATGGCGCGCAGCGCCCCGTTTCAACTAGCCGGTAACCGGCACCGAGGGAGGGAGACAGACAGAGCAAATATACTGACTGACGGACGTCTAGCTCGTTCGCACTTACGCATTACCTATGTACGTGATGATTTTTAGCTGATTTCTACAAATTCGTAATTAAGATTGAGTACTAACCTATCCTATGTCACTCATAGGATTCTCCAGAACATTTTGGTATATATTTCACTGACATTCAACGCTTCCTTTACGCGCTAGAGAGGCCATAACACACATACATACATACATACATACATTCAGGCTAAACACATTACCCTCCTTTTGGCTTCGCCGTAGTCGGGTAAAAATGGCACCTTTTCGACCTATATTATAAAATAGTAAAGAAACATTTAAAGAAATAATAATAAAACAAGACATATTTAGAGTAACTAAAAACACCGAAGATATATCATTTTATGCTCGCTACACACAGGTTTGAAGCACTTTTTGCAGACCATACGAGTGCTCCGGTCTTTCGCTCTTCCGGAGTCTTCGCACCTGGCAGGAATTCGGAGGTATCTGTAGGATGCATCCGCGCATTCCCACGACTCGCGCGCTAATGATGGGTGGCTCGCGCCGAAACTTGAAGGTACTGAGCGGTGGAAACATGTAGCGGTAAAAGTAAAAAAGTTGTGAACAATAACAATGTCCTGGGGCACACCTGTGCCCCGCGCCACCACTGCAGTGATAAAAAAAAATATGTTAAATTTAGTAGAACGGACAGACATGCATTTGTTACGGAACCCAACATTCATTCTGCAGAACATAGTAGAATGAACAGACATAAATGTGTTACGGAACCCTACTTTTATTATAAAATAACCGTCGGAGGACCTTGGTTGAAAATTGTAAAATTTATTAGAACGGACAGACATGCATTTGTTACGGAACCCTACATTCATTTTGAAATATATGTTAAATTTTGTAGAACGGACAGACATGCATTTGTTACGGAACCCTACTTTTATTATAAAATAACCGTCGGAGGACCTTGGTTGAAAATTGTAAAATTTAGTAGAACGGACAGACATGCATTTGTTACGGAACCCTACATTCATTTTGCAGAACTTAGTAGAATGGACAGACATGAACGTGTTACCGAACCCTACTTAACAGTTGCACTCCGGGAGTGCCGGCAGATCCCTTGCCACTCTAACTTAACCGTTAATGCAATTACGGTTTCATTTTAAAAATGACGCTGACGCGATGTCGCGATGTCGCGATGTCGCGAGTTATACAATTTTTACGCACCTAAAAAAGTGCCAAGCGCCACTAAAGAAGATTTCACTTCAAAAACCTCAGGTTTATCCCCTTTCAAATAAAAAAAAAAAGAATTTTCAAAATCAGCCCACAATTGACGGAGTAATCGCGTAACAATAACAAACATCCAAAAAAAGAAAACATACCGTCGAATTGAGAATCTCTTAGGTCTAAACTCAATTGCTCGTGAAGACAAAGGCAACGAGCCCAAACACGATGGGTTTATCATGTGTAGTTTAGGAGTTCCTATTGCCACCTTCTGTCTCCATCATCAGACCAGCTCGATGGTACTCGTACCATTTTTTTATTTTTTATTTTTTTATTTATTTTTTTATTTTTACCATAATAAATTAAGTGCACCTGGCCGGTCGGAAAAAATAAAAAATTTCAAATTTAGAATATTCATGAAACAAGGGTCCGAATATGTATGACTAGTATATCGATTCATATATTTCAATAGGACAGAGAAAATTTAAAAATATTAGGTATTTAATACTTTTCCGTTCTTTTTTTTTTGTTTTTTGGAAATCGGTTTTATATTTTTTAAAACAGTTTTAGTTTTAGTAATATTATTAGTACATACATACATATCACACACGCTGAATCCCGACAATAGGGGTAAGCAGAGTAATTCGATGGCAGAAAGGCTAATTGACGTAACCAGCAAAAACCCAATTTTAAGAAAAATGAAAAAAAAAAAACTTAAAAAAAAGTTTTAAAAAATCAAAACTAGTGCAATATTAATGCTATATTGTTGATCTTTTCACCAGTTGTTTAAATTACAGGTATCTGTCGACCGGTGTAAGCATTATTGCAATATATGTTCAGGAAATTAAGGATTTGATGGTTACGTCAATGCATTTTTTTTCAAAAAATTTGATAGGTATGGATGTAACCAACAACATTTGATATGGAGGTGTTGCAAGAGTAGATTTTTTCGGATAGGAAAAAGGGTGTAACCGTTTTTGTGTAAATTATAGGTACTAAATTATGTGGTGCAAGTTATTTTCTTTAAAATTTTAAGAAATTATATTGACTTAAACACATTTTATTACAACGTCAGACTTTATCATTGGGCAGTACTCTTGGATATTTTTTATGGTGTGTAAATTTAAATTGATGTTTGAATGAAACGCAAAAATTCTTCAACATGTTTTATTTTTTATAATGCGCAGATGACATTTTATCTGCTTATAACATAGAACGGATAATTAAATACAGTAAGCAGAATGGATAATTTAATACAGTAAGTATGCGTAAAACTGTTACAGATAAATTATTAAATACCTACAGCGTTAGGTATTTTTTTTTTATTATCATGTATAATTTTTAGGAATGACATTACGTAGTTATTTCTTGGTAATCTTCTTCATCAGATTGAGGCAGGTAGTGAACGGTCTTTTCCGACGTGGGAAGCTTCAAATAGTTATACCTGTATTGTTTTGGTAGTATTCCTTTCGTAACGAGGTTTTTAAAATCCTTATATTTAGCATCAATGAGTGGTCGTTGTTGAGTGTAAAAGCAGTGTTTTAACCGACTTCAAAAAAAGGAGATATTATTGGAACTGCAATATATTCAATTAATCTTATTAGGTTAATATTATTAGGTTTTCCAAACAAATATACAAAAATTTATAGTTGTATGGGATGTATGTTTGTATGTATGTATGTTTGTCCCCGCATTTCTCCGAAACCATTAGTCGGGTTGTGATCATTCTTTTTTTATTGGCTTACATTTACTTCAACGTAGGGATCAGTGCAAGTATCATCCAAATTCGTTCAATTGTTTTTATGGTATGGACTGTTATGTGTGTCAAATGGGAGAATAATTATATACCACGACAACCGATTTCTGGGATTCCATTTTTTATGTGATATTACTAAGAAATAAAAAACGGTTTTAAAAAAAATTTAACCGACTTCAAAAAACAACTACTTGGAACTAAAATAAAATTATTGAATAATTGAGTTGAAGGCGGTACAAAATCACACCAGATTTATAGATGAAGCCCTTTTCTGCTTGTGTACCGCCTTAACCTGCCTTATTTAATGATTTTTATTTTAGTTCCAAGTACCTAGTTGGTTTTTTAAGTCGGCTCAATGTGTTTTAAAACCGTGTTCATGGCAGATTTTTCGATACGGTCTTGCAGATTTAATGCGCTCTCGGTAGTAGTGGTGTCATCCAAAAAGATGTACTTTACTAAAATAATAATGCTTGGTTTGTTTTTCTTGAATGTCGCCACCCTGAGCCTCAGCATATATTTTTTTTATTGGGAGACCGACATATGGCGCGCGCCAGGCTAACGCAGAGGTGTAGTCCGACGGCGCCCTCGGGCATTCGAATATTTTCAACCTTGTCTTTCCTTTCGAATTAAAGGTTTTGCTTTGAATGTCGTCCCATGACGTGAAGTCTGCCCCATCCAATTTGGTAACATGGTTTTGGATTTTCCTCGCACATTCAATTATAGTGGGCCACTGAGAAGATGCCCAGTCATATTGTTTAGTTCGTAATCGTAGTTATTTTCCCAGCTCTTATTTTCTCCATCTGAAAAAAAAACTAATTTAATATTTAGGTATCTATTCCTTATTTGGATAATTATTAAAAATTAATATACAATATTATTACCTACATCTCGTCGAAGTGTCAGTCTTCGTCCGCCATCACTCGCCGCGCAAACGGTCGCACTAACTATGGAAGTCGGAAGTGCACTGACCTTCTTGACGTGCACGCCGTGAAGTGTGGCAAGTCAATAAGGTTTTAGTAAGAAATATAAACAGTTAAAAATTAAGTAAGTATATTCAGACTAATTGAAATCCAGCTCATTTTGGCAGTATTCGACATTTAAATCTGAGTACAAATCATAGAAAAGGAAGTTAGTAAATATACTATCATGAGGTACAACTGCGAGTATGACCAGTGTTCTGCGAGTGTAACCAACAAAAACTGAACTCATTAGGACATCAAAATAACGTAACTTTTGTTTTTTGTTAGATACGGAAAGGCTATTTGACGTAACTATGCAACATTTGATATTTGGACGAAAATTTCGTAACGTAACAGACGAAGGATTCCAAGGCATTGAAAAATAGAAGTAAGTTTCCTTTTGCTAAAATAAGTCCGATTATACAGCAGTTCCATCACAAGGATTTCAATAGCTGCAAAATATAGCGGTTTTTTCGTGGGCGTATAATTAGTATTTTTCGTCGTAGAGTGACGTAACCTAGACATATCGACGCAGTTTTTTTTTTCTGAGTAAGTTAGCATCAAAAAGTGAAAATACCTAAACTTGTTGGTTACGTCAATTAGCCTTTCTGCCATCGAATTATTAGTAATATTACATAAAAAAGAATAATCGAAATCGAATAATCGAAATCGATTGAAGTGGTACAGAATTATTCGCCATATGTGTCAGACTGCAAATTGCTGAATAAGTCCACATCACAAAAGTTTTGCTGAAGGTAACCACACACCATACTAATTTATCAAACTGAAAATTGCCGAAAACGACCACATCAGAAGTTTTGCTGAAGGTAACCACACACCATAGTATTATGTTGATTTTTCAAAACCCACTGAACCAATTTCGATAAAATTGAAATGGGACCACCTCGGAAGTATGACCTAACAAACACAAAAATAATTTTCTAAATCGGCCCTTCATTGACGGAGAAATCGCGTAACAAACATACAAAAAAAAAATAAAAAAAAACGTACATTCGAATTGAGAACCTCTTCCTTTTTTGGAAGTCGGTTAAAAAAGTGAAAGTGCGTTTTATATAAGGGCGCATCGAGAAACCTTTACAATTTTTTTTTTAATTAGAAAAAAAAACTTCGTTTATTTCTCACGGTTTCCACTCACGCGGTCACTCGCGTTAGACCACCTGCGAGTGCAAAGAAGCAGTAAAAATTATGTGGGTAAGCGGAGGTTTTCCAACCGAGGAACGCCGAACGCTCACTTCGGTTCAGAAAAACACCGTTTTTTTTTTAAACATTATCCCCACCAGGGATGCCAATGTCACGTCCTACGTCCGGGTGGAGCCCGGGCGGGCGCGCATCTGCTCCTTTTCACAGACAGCCTAACGGAGTGGGTGACGGCGATTGTGTGAGAAATAAATTAAAGTTGGATTTCCGCCAACATGAACTATAATTAAGGAAAATTTTTACTATCTGGCCTACTATCTTACATTAAACAACCCGGTACGCGCGACCGCCGTCGAACGCTAACGTACCCCGAACAATTGAGCAATGTTAACAGTAACTTAGGTCAAATTAAACTACCGAGCCCATACATTTCCTTATTTCCCGAATCTAAATATTAAAGTCTCTTGATAAGGGCGGCGGCGTGGCCTCGATGCAGCCGCAGATTGAATTTAAACTTTACGACACTTCACTTTCATAGCGCTGAAGGCGCGGGGGGGGGGGGGGTGGGGGGGAGGGTGGTACTGTTTCACTTATCTTCTCATTGCGCTAGCTCAGCGGGATGGCTAATATATTGTGACGTAGCATTCCCCGTACTCGGGTATCCTACCTACCTAATGGCGGGAATGCTTACGATTTCCTATCTAGGAGTACTTAGTAAAACATCGATGTGACTTATGTGAATATCTTTCATTTATTATCCAAAACGCTATTTATATGTACACGGCTTACTATTAATTACTTATCCTATACATGCCTATCCTAATATCCTAATGTCTACTTATTACTAGCCTAGTTGGGGTGTACCCCTAATCCCTACCCTTATAACCATAACCTAGTGTCGCTGTCTATCGATATCTTACGTATATTGGATAGGGCAGGACAAGGTGTTGGTACCTACTTGGGTGAGAGGCGGGGGGCCTGCGATCAAAGCGGAGACCACCGATCGAGCAGGAGGGATCAGTACGGC
Source organism: Nematopogon swammerdamellus (assembly GCA_946902875.1). Taxonomy (NCBI): domain Eukaryota; kingdom Metazoa; phylum Arthropoda; class Insecta; order Lepidoptera; family Adelidae; genus Nematopogon; species Nematopogon swammerdamellus. The sequence goes on along the minus strand of OX336341.1, from coordinate 23,307,702 downwards.
GTTCGTGCGGAGGCCACCGATCGCTGGTACTGTGGGGTAAGAGGGGGAAGGAGCGGGGGGGGATCTGCGATCAAAGCGGGGACCACCGATCAAGCAGAAGGGAGCAGTACTGCGTTCGTGCGGAGGCCACCGATCGCTGGTACTGCGGGGTAAGGGGAGAGGATGCCTGTGATCAAAGCGGAGACCACCGATCGAACAGGAGGGCAGGGGGGACCGTCTGAGTCGCTAGCCGAGCTCAGACTGACTAGCCGTTGGCTGCGCGGCCGTATTTATATTAGCCGCGGGCGCGCGAGTGAGCGTCGGTGTGTCCGGCCGTATGGTGGTGTGTGTGCCGGCCGGCTGTAGGTAGCTGCACCGCGCTCGCCTTGCTGTCCGTCGAGCCGCGCTGCCGCCGCCGGGCGTCAGTCTCGCTTTATGTGACGTCATCGTCACAATATAGCCGGACCGAAGTCATGGGGAATCGGACGCCTCCGCAGTAGGCTCGGGCCGCGCATGGTGGCTGGCTTCACGCGCAGGTGCTGTACTCGCAGCACGCCGGCGACGATCGCCTCGGCGCACCCGACCAGCCTGAGCGGCGCCCGCACGGGCTCACGCTGCTTCAGACCTCGCTGCTCCAACCCCACGGAGTTTGTCCTCTGGGGAAAGTCCTCGAGATGAACAACAATTCGTAGGCGAGCGCCACAACTCAAGTGGCTGTAGCCGACGCTCCCTACTCTCATATACAGGCTCTTAGAAGATAACATTAAAGCGTCCGGCAAGGCCAGGCCGGACGTTACACTTAATACAACACGTGGCTGTCGCTTTGTCGCTGATTATTATCAGGAAACTCAATAGGTAGTAATTTACAATAAATGCGCTACCACGCGAAGGCGCTCACGCCGCCTCCGAGACCGAACACAGGCCGCCAAGATGGGTGTGCCGGCGCGTGGCGTCGCTACTACAGGCTCCGCGACGCACTCGCGCACTCGCACAAAGGTAAGAAACACGAAATAACATCTACAAAGCACTGCACGCCCAATAGTATAACGGCGGCAAGAAAGTGGAAATGCTGTCTTTACTATACCAGGGACCGGGAAGGTGATGAAGGCAAGATGGAGTCTTTAGCTGCGCTGATGACCGTGAAGGTACTCGCGGAGAGGCGGCTGGTCGAAGAGTGAATCGCTCGACCGCGAGCCAGCCAGAGAAAGGCGCCGGTCGCAGGACAAGTACGAACTATGTCTGACGGGCGGGAGCAAGAGGCGTCGGGACCCTTATTCTAACGCGGGCGGCCAGAGCCGCTGGGGGTGTGGAAATCGGCCGGCGCGAGCGCAACTCGGCCTCCGCACCGCGGCTAGATTCAGTGTTATCCAAAAATATCGCCATTCAGCCGCCCGGGCGCATCCCACTCAGACCGGTGACATACACTCACGGACGGACAGACGTAGATGAACGCAGTTCAGACTTTCCAGTGAAACGAGATTTCACTAATTCCCGCCAGGCGGCGCTTGCATCGCGAAATCATGAAAAATATTCAAGAACATTCTAGGTAAATTCTATAACTCTCGAAACTTCCTCGTGGCTCACTGAAGCGACGGATCGGCTTTACGAATAATGTCAAACAAAATTCGGTGTGTAAGTGCGAAAACTAATGTTAATCTAATTAAGCTAGCACTCAACGGCGGACCATTACGCCCGTCGTAGACGAACGAAATTCGCAACGTGACATGACACTCCCTCAAGGGAAAGGGCCAAACCTCGGCCCACAGAAATCCTAAGTAATAGCTAGAAGTGTGAAGGAGGCGGGCGCGCGTGGCTGCTATATGGTCAGTTTGTGACCATAATCGTCGTGCGCTCGCGATCCGACCGTCAGTGCATCGTCGACCGAGGCACGCGCTACGTATGTAGTGTTTTTCCCAAAATGACGGTCTGTTGCGTTAAAAAATGTAAAAACCGAAGTGTGACAGTAAACTGGAAGAACAATGGAGTAACATATCATCGGTAAGTATACTGTAAATGTCTTAATTATATTTTTAAAGATTTTTTTAAAATTCTGTCTCCGCGCTCCCTCGTTCCATGCATAGTGTTGTAACCGTGCATTAAATTTATCGATACAGTATTGTACAGTATTCGGGACTTATGTCTATGAAATATATGTGAAATGTTTTAGTTTAATTTTCTATTATTTACATATTTGATGTACGTAGTTATTTTATCCCTGAATATAAAATACAAACATAAAATAAATAAATACAATAATTAATATCTCCGTCGACGCACCAAAGTAGTTGATATTGGACACCGGGTGGCTAAGCTTAAGTGGCAGTGGGCTGGGCACGTCAGCCGAAAAGTTGACGACCTTTGGAGTATCCGTGTCCGTGTAGTCTTGTTATGCTTAGCATTGACAAAATTAATTCATAATGAATACCCCGTTAGCATTTAGCACTGCTAAGCGCCCTGATGAATAAAAATTAATGCTAAATGCTAAGCAATAATCACATTTCATTTTAGTTAGCATTGCTGTTTCGTTCGTAAAACTTAGTTGGTTCGTTTGTTTTGGAACGCACAAAGCAATGAAGTATGTGCTATTTATCTGTGGTACTGCTAAATGCTAAATGCTATATAGCTGCCTGCGCTCCGCTGCTAGCTAGCTAGCTAACATCGAAACGCGAATGCGATGCGATCATGCGAGTGAGGGAAGGGAATTATCATCTGTCACGTGATCATTTGTTCTGGTCATATCTCGAGAACCACTGGACTTAGACCCATCGTGTTGGTACTCAAACTGAACGTCTCGATGAGATCTACCCATCTGTCACGTGATCATTTGTTTTGGTCATATCTCAAGAACCACTGGACTTAGACCCATCGTGTTGGTACTCAAACTGAACGCCTCGATGAGATCTACCCATCTGTCACGTGATAATTTGTTTTGGTCATATCTCGAGAACCACTGGACTTAGACCCATCGTGTTGGTACTCAAACTGAACGCCTCGATGAGATCTACCCATCTTTCACGTGATCATTTGTTTTGGTCATATCTCGAGAACCACTGAACTTAGACCCATCGTGTTGGTACTCAAACTGAACGTCTCGATGAGATCTACCCATCTGACACGTGATAATTTGTTTTGGTCATATCTCGAGAACCATTGGACTTAGACCCATCGTGATGGTACTCAATCTGAACGCCTCGATGAGATCTACCCATCTGTCACATTAACTTTTGTTTTGGTCATAGCTCGAGAACCACTGGTGCTAGACCCATCGTGTTGGTACTCAAACTTCAGGTCTCGGTGAGATCTATCCATTTGTCACGTGAACTTTTGTTTTGCTCATAACTCGAGAACCACTGGTGCTAGACCCATCGTGTTGGTACTCAAACTTCAGGTTTCGGTGAGATCTATCCATCTGCCACGTGAACTTTTGTTTTGGTCATAACTCGAGAACCACTGGTGCTAGACCCATCGTGTTGGTACTCAAACTTCAGGTTTCGGTGAGATCTACCCATCTGTCACATTAACTTTTGTTTTGGTCATAGCTCGAGAACCACTGGTGCTAGACCCATCGTGTTGGTACTCAAACTTCAGGTCTCGGTGAGATCTATCCATTTGTCACGTGGACTTTTGTTTTGCTCATAACTCGAGAACCACTGGTGCTAGACCCATCGTGTTGGTACTCAAACTTCAGGTTTCGGTGAGATCTATCCATCTGCCACGTGAACTTTTGTTTTGGTCATAACTCGAGAACCACTGGTGCTAGACCCATCGTGTTGGTACTCAAACTTCAGGTTTCGGTGAGATCTATCCATCTGTCACGTGAACTTTTGTTTTGGTCATAACTCGAGAACCACTGGTGCTAGACCCATCGTGTTGGTACTCAAACTTCCGGTCTCGGTGAGATCTATCCATCTGTTACGTGAACTTTTGTCTTGATCATAACTCGAGAACCACTGGTGCTAGACCCATCGTGTTGGTACTCAAACTTCAGGTCTCGGTGAGATCTATCCATCTGTCACGTGAACTTTTGTTTTGGTCATAACTCATACAGATGGATAGATCTCACCGAGACCTAAAGTTTGAGTACCAACACGATGGGTCAAGCACCAGTGGTTCTCGAGTTATGACCAAAACAAAAGTTCACGTGGCAGATGGATAGATCTCACCGAAACCTGAAGTTTGAGTACCAACACGATGGGTCTAGCACCAGTGGTTCTCGAGTTATGAGCAAAACAAAAGTTCACGTGACAAATGGATAGATCTCACCGAGACCTGAAGTTTGAGTACCAACACGATGGGTCTAGCACCAGTGGTTATCGAGTTATGACCAAAACAAAAGTTCATGTGACAGATGGATAGATCTGACCGAAACCTGAAGTTTGAGTACCAACACGATGGGTCTAGCACCAGTGGTTCTCGAGTTATGACCAAAACAAAAGTTCACGTGACAGATGGATAGATCTCACCGAGACCTGAAGTTTGAGTACCAACACGATGGGTCTAGCACCAGTGGTTCTCGAGTTATGACCAAAACAAAAGTTCATGACGAAGTTTCGTCAAAAAATCCTAAGCCTTCTAGTTCTCACAGAAAACGGGATGGTACGGAACCTCTTTACGCGAGCTCGACTCAAACTTGGCCACTTTCAAATGATATATAGATATTTTCCAAAGATAACAAAAAAAAATTTAAATTTCAAGACAAAACTTTTTTTTAATTACACAATTGTAATAAGTAATTAATTATGTTTTATTAATCGCTTTAATTAATCTACTCTATAAAATACAGAACTATATAACGAACTGGTAATTTTTGTATTGTGTCGACCACAGCTCTGCGGTCCCAATGCGGACCTGCCGGTCCCTGCCGCCTAGGTCCGGGGGACCGCACGGTGCGGTTCTACCCGCGCCGCACACGTGGGACCGCAATATTTTGTCCCGACATATGTCCGGTACGTATGTCCGCGTGACCTTTTGTTTTGGTCATAACTCATACAGATGGATAGATCTCACCGAGACCTAAAGTTTGAGTACCAACACGATGGGTCAAGCACCAGTGGTTCTCGAGTTATGACCAAAACAAAAGTTCACGTGGCAGATGGATAGATCTCACCGAAACCTGAAGTTTGAGTACCAACACGATGGGTCTAGCACCAGTGGTTCTCGAGTTATGAGCAAAACAAAAGTTCACGTGACAAATGGATAGATCTCACCGAGACCTGAAGTTTGAGTACCAACACGATGGGTCTAGCACCAGTGGTTATCGAGTTATGACCAAAACAAAAGTTCATGTGACAGATGGATAGATCTGACCGAAGTTTCGTCAAAAAATCCTAAGCCTTCTAGTTCTCACAGAAAACGGGATGGTACGGAACCTCTTTACGCGAGCTCGACTCAAACTTGGCCACTTTCAAATGATATATAGATATTTTCCTGCCGGTCCCTGCCGCCTAGGTCCGGGGGACCGCACGGTGCGGTTCTACCCGCGCCGCACACGTGGGACCGCAATATTTTGTCCCGACATATGTCCGGTACGTATGTCCGCGTGACCGGCGCGGACCAAGTCCGCGGTCCGCGCGACAGCTGGACTGGAGGAAACTTGGAGAGGCGTATGTCCAGCAGTGGACGCACACACGCTGACTGACTGACTGGCTGATTTGTGTCCGATCTACTCATTCTCGTATTTTCCATATTATCCTTTTCTTATTTCTCTTATATTCTGTTCTCTATTATTCCGGCTACACTGAACTAGTCAGAAAACAGGTAAAATTTACTTAACCGTTTGAACTGAACTAGTACGGTGGTAGCAATCCGGGCGCCTAAACCGTACCACCTAGTTTAAAAGGATAGGTAACTTTGTATCAAAACTAGAATTGTTTACCTATTCTCAAATTGTTGTATCTCAAGATTATCAGAATAAGCCCTTTCAACTATATTATTTGACCGTTATTTATAGATATAGATAATTTAATTTATCTTACATTTTAAATGTTCGGGATTATTTAAATGCACATTCTTAAAGATTATGTTTTATTTAAATTTTAGCTCTATCGATAGTCGATATAACGAATGTCGACTGGTCAATCCCTAGTTAGTTTATTCACGGACACGACTTTAAATGCACATTCTTAAACATTATGTTTTATTTAAATTTTAGCTCTATCGATAGTCGATATAACGAATGTCGACTGGTCAATCCCTAGTTAGTTTATTCACGGACACGACAACACACACGCGTCGATACGTCGATGTGTGCGTTCACGCACGTGGATAGGACGCGCGGGATTGGCTAGTGTGAATGTATTTGTATGCACGTCCGGACGCGTCCGTGTGAATTGTGTTTGTGTGCGATAGAAAACTTGCCACAGCGGTTCCGACTGCAGGCGGGCGTCATCACATATCTCGGTAATACTTCTCTGATCTGTGCCCCGGCCCGTCTGACGTCCCCGTCAGCCGAGCTAGCGAGGAACTAAGCCACCGCAACCAACCTAGCTGACATGCTCGGAGCCGATCGATCCTCCAACAGAGAGGAATGTCAAATGGCGGAGTGGGGACAGGCAGGGTCCTTCTCCCTTGGAGGATGGATCGGCTCCGAGCATGTCAGCTAGGTTGGTTGCGGTGGCTTAGTTCCTCGCTAGCTTGGCTGACGGGGACGTCAGACGGGCCGAGGTTTGGCCCTTTCCCTTGAGGGAGTGTCATGTTACGTTGCGAATATCGTTCGTCTACGACGGGCGTAATGGTCCGCCGTTGACTGCTAGCTTAACTAGATTAACATTAGTTTTCGCACTTACCAACCGAATTTTCGTTGACATTATTCTTAAAGCCGATCCGTCCCTTCAGTGAGCCATGAGGGAGTTTCGAGAGTTAAAGAATTTACCTAGAATGTTCCAGAATATTTTTCATGATTTCGCGATGCAAGCGCCGCCTGGCGGGAATTAGTAAAATCTCGTTTAACTGGAAAGTCTGAAATGCGTTCATCTACGTCTGTCCGTCCGTGAGTGTATGTCACCGGTCTGGGTGGGATGCGCCCGGGCGGCTGAATGGCGATATGTTTGGAAAACACTGAATCTAGCCGCGGTGCGGAGGCCGAGTTGCGCTCGCGCCGGCCGATTTCCACACCCCAGCGGCTCTGGCCGCCCGCGTTAGAATAAGGGTCCCGACGCCTCTTGCTCCCGCCCGTCAGACATAGTTCGTACTTGTCCTGCGACCGGCGCCTTTCTCTGGCTGGCTCGCGGTCGAGCGATTCACTTTTCGACCAGCCGCCTCTCTGCGAGTACCTTCACGGTCATCAGCGCAGCCAAATACTCCATCTTGCCTTCATCACCTTCCCGGTCCCCGGTATAGTAAAGACAGCATTTCTACTTTCTTGCCGCCGTTATACTATTGGGCGTGCAGTGCTTTGTAGATGATATTTCGTGTTTCTTACCTTTGTGCGAGTGCGCGAGTGCGTCGCGGAGCCTGTAGTAGCGACGCCAGGTGCCGGCGCACCCATCTCCGCGGCCTGTGTTCGGTCTCGGAGGCGGCGTGAGCGTCTTCGCGTCGTAGCGCATTTATTGTAAATTACTACCTATTGAGTTTCCTGATAATAATCAGCGACAAAGCGACAGCCACGTGTTGTATTAAGTGTAACGTCTGGCCTGGCCTTGCCGGACGCTTTAATGTTATCTTCTAAGAGCCTGTATGTGAGAGTAGGGAGCGTCGGCTACAGCCACTTGAGTTGTGGCGCTCGCCTACGAATTGTTGTTCATCTCGAGGACTTTCCCCAGAGGGCAAACTCCGTTGGGTTGGAGCAGCGAGGTCTGGAGCAGCGTGAGCCCGTGCGGGCGCCGCTCAGGCTGGCAATATATATTTTTTTATATGTATGTATGTACAACAAATAGTGCGCACACAGCAAGTGAGTCAATCCATACTAATATTATAAATTCGAAAGTAACTCTGTTGTCTGTCTGTCTGTCTGTCTGTTACCTTTTCACGCCTAAACCGCTGAACAGATTTCGATAAAATATTGCATGGAGATTAATTCTGTGGTTATGTGGCAGAAGCAGACATGTACATTTTTTCCAGTATTGAGTTATAAATACCAAAATTTCGGTAAAAATGCGCTCTTTAATATGGCAAAAACAAACATGTCGTAAGTAATACCCAAAGCCATGTATTTCCCTTCGACCAAACAGTACATGTCATAAAAATCACAATAACGTATGCCAAAACAGTACAAGTAGCGACATGTCTTATTTTGCCATATAAGAAAATCAACAAATAGCGACATGTCGAAGTACATGTCATAGACATCACAATAACGTATAGCAAAAACTATTTAAAAAAATATAAAAACCGCCTTCAAAAATGTATGAAATAAAAATAAATCGAACCCTCGAGTTCAAGGCGGTGCTAAAGAAGGCTACACAACACAAATCACAAAAACAATCTACAAAAAATCCACTCATGTTTTCTTTTATGCTTCATTTTTGCTTGCTTTAGCACCGCCTTCAACTCTAGGGTTTGATTTTTTTATTTCATAAATTTTTGAAAGCGGTTTTTATATTGTTTTAAATAGTTTTTTATTTCACAGTTTTTTTAGTAATTTTTTCCTATTAATGTACTCGGCGGAATCGCTCGGCCTTCGGCCTCGCGATTTCGCCTCGCTTTCCAGTCCGATCTTGACCAAATTAAAATGGAACCACCTCAGGGTTATCCCCTTTCAATAAAAAAAAAACTTTCAAAATCGGCCCCCAATTGACGAAGTAATTGCGTAACAAACATCCAAAAAAAGAATACCCTGGACACCACCTAGGCCTAAATTAATTGCTCGTGAAGACAAATGCAACGAGCCCAAATACGATGGGTTTATTATGTGTAGTTTAGGAGTTCCTATGGCCACCTTCCGTCTCCATCATCAGACCAGCTCGATGGTACTCGTACCATAATATATTAAGCGCATCTGGCCGGTCGGAAAAGATTTCAAATTTAGAATATTCATGAAACAAGGGTCCGAATATGTATCACAATATCGATTCATGTATTTCAATACGATGACAGAGAAAATTTCGAAATATTAGGTATTTAATACTTTTAGTTCTAGTTTTTTTTTAAGTCGGTTTTATATTTTTTAAAACAGTTTTTATTTCATTCTTTTTAGTAATATTACATAAAAAAGAATAATCCAAATCGAATAATCGAAATCGGTTGAAGTGGTGCAGAATTATTCATTCGCCATGTGTCAAACTGCAAATTGCTGAAAAACTCCACATCACAAGTTTTGCTGAAGGTAACCACACACCATAGTACTTTGTTGATTTTTCAAAAACCGCTGAATCAATTTCGATAAAATTTCAAACTATGGACTGGAGGAAGAACAAAAGGCGCCCATGGGCAAATTGCGGTTCCACATATGCGAATAGGTCCAATGGCTATCAATCCCAATAAAAAAAAAAGATTTACTACCTATTTTGCCATTAATTGATCCTGTACACCATGATTTTTACAAATCCATAACGACGAGTGCTACTGCGTCACTGGCTGGTGACCAGGCAGAATCTTCGGATGATGAATCGTAAATATTGTCAGTAAAGTGCCATTTGTATTTACCGAGATTGTTGATTACATTTTGTGTAGGGTTTTACTAATAAAATTATTAAATTTCCTTTATTTCATAAACGATTTCGTTTTATTAATGTTAAAACTTGAATAAAGTCTACGTTGACCGATACTACCTCACTATGTGTATCCTTGATATATGTAACGTGAAGTAAAATACTTTATATGGCAGAAAAAAACAAGTCGCACTTATTTAATGACATGTCGCATAAATTTTACTTCTTTATATATGGCATTACATGACATGTAATTTAAATTAATTTCTTCAAAATCCTAGAAAACTTTTTATAAAAACAAGACTTTCGTTGTATTCTCAGATAACTTATTAACTCACATTAAAAATATTGTTAATATATCCATGCAAATCTTATTTTAGTACCACTGCAAAGTTTATATTGCTTGTAGTCAAAAATGCACAAAAGTAACATGTCAGCTTATGCCAAATTTCCACAGATATATATCTGTGGTTATGTGGCAGAAGCAGACATGCACATTTTTTCCAGTATTGAGTTATAAATACCAAAATTTCGGTAAAAATGCGCTCTTTAATATGGCAAAAACAAACATGTCGTAAGTAATACCCAAAGCCATGTATTTCCCTTCGACCAAACAGTACATGTCATAAAAATCACAATAACGTATGCCAAAACAGTACAAGTAGCGACATGTCTTATTTTGCCATATAAGAAAATCAACAAATAGCGACATGTCGAAGTACATGTCATAGACATCACAATAACGTATACTAAAAACTATTTAAAAAAAAAATAGGTAAAAAAACTTTTAAGTTAAACGGTTTTATTAAAAATAAAAAACTAGAAAAAAAACAGCTGTACAAAAAACTAGAAAATAACAAGGACACAAACCTGGGTAAGAAATCGTGCAATACTAGCGTGCTGTCTTCTCATGTCGGATTCCAAAGGGCACATTGTGTCGCTGCGTCAGCGGAATAAGTGATAAATTGAGACTTTTAACAGACTAATATAAAAACGTGGGGCGCATGTTATTTATTACGCATATTATACGCCCCACGTTTTTATATTAGTCTGTTAAAAGTCTCAATTTATTACTTATTCCGCTGACGCAGCGACACAATGTGCCCTTTGGCATCCGACATGAGAAGACAGCACGCTAGTATTGCACGATTTCTTACCCAGGCTTGTGTCCTTGTTATTTTCTAGTTTTTTGTACAGCTGTTTTTTTTCTAGTTTTTTATTTTTAATAAAACCGTTTAACTTAAAAGTTTTTTTACCTATTTTTTTATTTACTCGTTTTTAGTTTGTTTTTTGGCTCGTACTTATCATTCATTACGTAAACTCGTCATCCTTTCCAACTCTCTCATTGCATCTTTGTTACTCGGTTTCTTACCTGTTAATTTTATTTTATTTTTTTTTTATTGACAGCGCGACATATGGCACCGAGCCACCCATAAGGTGTCTAACGACGCCCATTGACATTCGGTCGTATGCGGGGGTTGCGAATGCCATGCCGGCCTGACAGGTACCCATTCACGCCCCTCTTGAAGGACCCGAGACTGTACTTGGGGGGAAATATATGGGCAGGGAGAGCGTTCCAGAGTTTACCGGTTCTGTAGAGGAAAGATCTGCAGAATCGATTGGTACGCATCCGCGGTAAGTCCAGTGTGTAGGGATGCAATCCCTGCCCAAGGCGCGTGGTGCGAAGGTGGAAAGGGGACGGCGGGATCGCATTAAATAGCTCCTCCGAGCACTCCCCATGGAATAAGCGATAGAAGACACTTAGGGAGCCGACATCCCTACGGTGTTGCAGTGGTTCTAGATCGCAATTACTCACAATCAAGCTCCTCAATACATAACCCTTCTAAAGACTTTACGCGACTCAATGCAACATACGCCTGACCCTCCTCAAATAGTCTGGAGCCCAAATACACGACAGCACGGTCAACAGTACTGCCCTGCATTTTATGGACAGTGGAGGCCCATGACAAATTTTCGGTAACATCCGTCTCTCAGCTGTTCCATAATTAAAATTTGCTGGAAACTGTATGGCTTTAGGATGGATAAGGTGTCCGCCGTCTCTTTCAAAATCAATTTGAACAGATGGTATGTCTGTTTCATACTTTTGCGTTCGACAAGTATGGGACACTCGTCCAAACAAACCAAATGAGCCCAAACTCGAGGGGGTTACTAGTAACGGTTGAAGAGTTCCACTGTACACCTCCTGACTCCATCATCAGACCCTCGTCACCAAGTGTATTGGTAGAAGTATGGGATAGGACACTCGTTCAAACAAACCAAATGAGCCCAAACTCAAGGGGGTTACTAGTAAAGGTTGAAGAGTTCAACTGTACACCTCCTGACTCCATCATCAGACCCTCGTCACCAAGTGTATTGGTAAAAGTATGGGACACTCGTCCAAATCAACCAAATGAGCCCAAACTCGAGGGGTTTACTAGTAACGGTTGAAGAGTTCCACTGTACACCTCCTGACTCCATCATCAGACCCTCGTCACCAAGTGTATTGGTAAAAGTATGGGACACTCGTCCAAACCAACCATATGAGCCCAAACTCGAGGGGGTTACTAGTAACGGTTGAAGAGTTCCACTGTACACTCCTGACTCCATCATCAGACCCTCGTCACCAAGTGTATTGGTAGAAGTAAGGGACACTCGTCCAAACCAACCATATAAGCCCAAACTCGAGGGGGTTACTAGTAACTGTTGAAGAGTTCCACTGTACACCTCCTGACTCCATCATCAGACCCTCGTCACCAAGTGTATTGGTAAAAGTATGGGACACTCGTCCAAATCAACCAAATGAGCCCAAACTCGAGGGGTTTACTAGTAACGGTTGAAGAGTTCCACTGTACACCTCCTGACTCCATCATCAGACCCTCGTCACCAAGTGTATTGGTAGAAGTATGGTACACTGGTCCAAACCAACCAAATGAGCCCAAACTCGAAGGGGGTTACTAGTAACGGTTGAAGAGTTCCACTGTACACCTCCTGACGCCATCATCAGACCCTCGTCATCAAGTGTATTGGTAGAAGTATGGGACATTCGTCCAAACCAACCATATGAGCCCAAACTCGAGGGGGTTAATAGTAACGGTTGAAGAGTTCCACTGTACACCTCCTGCCTCCATCATCAGACCCTCGTCACCAAGTGTATTGGTTAGAAGTATGGGACACTCGTCCAAACCAACCAAATGAGCCCAAACTCGAGCGGGTTACTAGTAACGGTTGAAGAGGTCAACTGTACACCTCCTGACTCCATCATCAGACCCTCGTCACCAAGTATATTGGTAGAACTATGGGACACTCGTCCAAACCAATCAAATGAGCCCAAACTCGAGGGGGTTACTAGTAACGGTTGAAGAGTTCCACTGTACACCTCCTGACTCCATCATCAGACCCTCGTCACCAAGTGTATTGGTAGTAGTATGTGACACTCGTCCAAACCAACCATATGAGCCCAAACTCGAGGGGGTTACTAGTAACGGTTGAAGAGTTCCCCGTCCACCTCCTGACTCCATCATCAGACTCTCGTCACCAAGTGTATTGGTAGAAGTATGGTACACTCGTCCAAACCAGCCAAATGAGCCCAAACTCGAGGGGGTTACAAGTAACGGTTGAAGAGTTCCACTGTACACCTCCTGACTCCATCATCAGACCCTTGTCACCAAGTGTATTGGTAGAAGTATGGGACACTCGTCCAAACCAACCATATGAGCCCAAACTCGAGGAAGTTACTAGTAACGGTCGAAGAGTTCCACTGTCCACCTCCTGACTCCATCATCAGACCCTCGCCAAGTGTGTTGGTAGAAGTATGGGACACTCGTCCAAACCAACCAAATGAGCGCAAACTCGAGGGGGTTACTAGTAACGGTTGAAGAGTTCCACTGTACACTTCCTGACTCCATCATCAGACCCTCGTCACCATGTGTATTGGTAGAAGTATGGAAGACTCGTCCAAACTAACCAAATGAGCCCAAACTCGAGGGGGTTACTAGTAACGGTTGAAGAGTTCCACTGTCCACCTCCTGACTCCAACATCAGACCCTCGTCACCAAGTGTATTGGTAGAAGTATAGGACACTCGTTCAAACAAACCAAGTGAGCCCATACTCGAGGGGGTTACTAGTAACGGTTGAAGAGTTCCACTGTACACCTCCTGATTCCATCATCATACCCTCGTCACCAAGTGTATTGGTAGAAGTATGGGACACTCGTCCAAACCAACCAAATGAGCCCAAACTCGAGGGGGTTACTAGTAACGGTTGAAGAGTTCCACTGTACACCTCCTGACTCCGTCATCAGACTCTCGTCACCAAGTGTATTGGTAGAAGTATGGGACACTCGTCCAAACCAACCAAATGAGCCCAAACTCGAGGGGGTTACTAGTAACGGTTGAAGAGTTCCACTGTACACCTCCTGACTCCATCATCAGACCCTCGTCACCAAGTGTGTTGGTAGAAGTATGGGACACTCTTCCAAACCAACCATATGAGCCCAAACTCGAGGGGGTTACTAGTAACGGTTGAAGAGTTCCACTGTCCTCCTCCTGACTCCATCATCAGACCCTCGTTACCAAGTTGAAATTATCATAATATTGTATTGTCACGAGAACTCAATGTGTGTGCAAAGTTTCATAAAAATCGGTTCAGTAGAAGTAGTTGAAAAAGTTGTCGCAAGATTTGAAACAAAGATAGTAACAAACAAACAAACAAATATACGGAGTCAAGCTAAATAAAACCGTTTAAAAATATAAAAACCACCTTCAAAAATGTATGAAATAAAAAAAAATCGAACCCTAGAGTTGAAGGCGGTGTTAAAGAAGGCTACACAAATCACAAAGGATATCATCGACTCATGTTTTCTTTTATGCTTCATTTTTTCTTGCTTTAGCACCGCCTTCAACTCCAGGGTTTGATTTTTTTATTTCATACATTTTTGAAGGCGGTTTTTATATTGTTTTAGATAGATTTTTATTTCACAGTTTTTTTTTTAGTAATTTTTTGCTATTAATGTACTCGGCGGAATTGCTCTGCCTTCGGCCTAGCGATTTCGCCTCGCTTTCCAATCCGATCTTGACCAAATTAAAATGGAACCACCTCAGGGTTATCCCCTTTCAATCAAAAAAAGAATTTTCAAAATCGGCCCACAATTGACGGAGTAATCGCGTAAAAAACATCCAAAAAAAGAATACCCTGGACACCACCTAGGCCTAAAGTAATGGCTCGTGAAGACAAATGCAACGAGCCCAAACACGATGGGTTTATCATGTGTAGTTTAGGAGTTCCTATCGCCACCTTCCGTCTCCATCATCAGACCAGCTCGATGGTACTTCTGGCCGGTCGGAAAAGATTTCAAATTTAGGATATTCATGAAACAAGGGTCCGAATATGTATCACAATATCGATTCATGTATTTCAATACGATGACAGAGAAAATTTCGAAATATTAGGTATATCTAATACTTTTAGTTCTGGTTTTTTTTTTAAGTCGCTTTTATATTTTTTTAAACAGTTTTTATTTAATTCTTTTTAGTAATATTACATAAAAAAGAATAATCGAAATCGAATAATCGAAATCGGTTGTAGTGGTACAGAATTATTCGCCATGTGTCAAACTGCAAATTGCTGAAAAAGTCCACATCACAAAAGTTTTGCTGAAGGTAACCACACACCATAGTAATTATCACAGAGCATCAAATACCTACCGCCCGCGCCCCCTACTAGAGGCGCCCTAAGCGATGATATTTGAAACCCAATAACCGTACGCTGAGCTGCTAGCGCTTTGTATGTGTGTGTGGGTGCTAGTATCGACACTACACACAAAGAGGAGCAAGTTAGGCACACGCACAAAACAAATGCACACGCACAACACACATATGTAAGTCATAGGCCACGCCCACAGGCTTCAACGGCGTTGTAGAGAAATCGCGCTCACGGCGCCTCTAGTAGGGGCGGGCGCGCGCATTTCATGCTCTGTGGTAATTATCAAACTGCAAATTTCTAAAAAAGACCACATCACAAGTTTTGCTGAAGGTACCCACACACCATAGTATTTTGTTGATTTTTCAAAAACCGCTGAATCAATTTCGATAAAATTTATATGCGACCACCTCTGAAGTATGACCTTCCACCTTCAAACTATGGACTGGAGGAAGAACAAAAGGCGCCCCCTAGGCAAATCGCGTTTCCGCGAATAGGTCCAATGGCTATCAATCCCAATAAAGAAACAAAAAGATTTACTATCTATTTTGATCCCGTATACCATGATTTTTACAAATCCTTAACGACGAGTGCTACTGCGTCACTGGCTGGTGACCAGGCAGAATCTTCGGACGATGAATCGTAAATATTGTCAGTGAAGTGGCATTTGTATTTACCGAGATTGTTGATTACATTTTGTGTAGGGTTTTACTAATAAAATTATTAAATTTCCTTTATTTCATAAACGATTTCGTTTTATTAATGTTAAAACTTGAATAAAGTCTTAGATGGCCGATACTACCTCACTATGTGTATCCTTGATATATGTAACGTGAAGTAAAATACTTTATATGGCAGAAAAAAACAAGTCGCACTTATTTAATGACATGTCGCATATAAATTTTACTTCTTTATATGGCATTACATGACATGTAATTTAAATTAATTTCTTCAAAATCCTAGAAAACTTTTTATAAAAACATGACTTTCGTTGTATTCTCAGATAACTTATTAACTCACATTAAAAATATTGTTAATATATCCACGCAAACCTTATTTTAGTACCACTGCAAAGTTTATATTGCTTGTAGTCAAAAATGCACAAAAGTAACATGTCAGCTTATGCCAAATTTCCACAGAATTGCATCCTGAGGAAGGACATAGGCTACCTTTTGTCCCAAAAAACAACCCATAAGGGGTTGAAATAGGGGATGAAAGTTTGTATAGGGAATCCAGCATTTCTCAAGTTCGAGATATGAAAATTTATATTTAGGCTTTTGGTATGAAATAAAGAGTTACGTGTTTCAGCGTTTTTGCTAAATCAACCCTTAAATTAAAATAGGGGATGATTTCAAAATTATATTTTATGATTTTATAAAATTTAGTACGGAGATGAATTGCATCCTCAGGAAGGATATAGGCTACCTTTTGTCTCAAAAAATAACCCTTAAGGGGGTGAAATAGGGGATGAAACATTGTATGGGGAAAATTCATATTTAGGCTTTTGGTATGAAATAATGATATAAGTGTTTCAGCGTTTTTGCTAAATCAACCCTTAAATTAAAATAGGGGATGATTTCAAAATTATATTTAAGGATTTTATAAAATTTTGTACAGAGATGAATTTTATCCTGAGGAAGGACATAGGCTACCTTTTGTCTCAAAAAACAACCCCTAAGGGGGTGAAATGGGGGGGGGGGGGGGGAGGGGTAAAAGTTTGTATAGGAGTATTGGTTTTTTTAAAGGTAGGAACTTGAAAATCATAATCTAGCTACTCATCATAAATACATAATTGTTTCAGGGATTTACCATTTAAAGAGGGGGGGGGGGGGGGGGTAATTTGGGGTGACAGTGGCCTTGCCCTTAGTTATGTTCTTTCGTTACTTAGTTACTTACTTTTTCGAGAACGTTTATCGTCTTCCTGAACTCAGCTCGGCCTTCGACCTCGCCCTTAATTACTTACTTTCTTAGAGATGGTTTATTGTATTCCAGAAAGCAGCTTAGCCTGAAGCCTCGCCGTTAGTTACTTACTTTATTTAAAAGGTTTATCGTTTACCTAAACACAGCTCGGCCTTCGGCCTCGCCCATAGTTACTTACTTTAATCAAGAAGGTTTTTCCTCTTCCTGAACGCAGCTCGGCCTTCGGCCTAGCCCTCAGTTACTTACTTTCTTCGAGAAGGTTTATCCTCTTCCTGAACGCAGCTCGGCCTTCGGCAGCTCGGCCTTCGGCCTCGCCCTCAGTTGCTTACTTTCTTCGAGAAGGTTTATGGTCTTCCCGAATGTAGCTCGGCCTTCGGCCTCGCCCTTAATTACTTACTTTCTTAGAGAAGGCTTATCGTTTTCCTGAACGCAGCTCGGCCTTCGGCCTCGCCCTTAGTTACTTACTGTCTTCGAGAAGGTTTATCGTCTTCCTGAACGCAGCTCGGCCTTCGGCCTCGCCTTTTGTTACTTACTTTCTTCGAGCAGGTTTATAGTCTTCCTGAACGCAGCTCGGCCTTCGGCCTCGCCCTCAGTAACTAACTGTCTTCGAGAAAGTGTATGGTCTTCCTGAACGAAGCTCGGCCTTCGGCCTCGCCCTTAGTTACTTACATTCATCGATAAGGTTTATAGTCTTCCTGAACGTAGCTCGGCCTTCGGCCTCGCCATCAGTTACTTACTGTCTTCGAGAAGGTTTATGGTCTTCCTGAACGCAGCTCGGCCTTCGGCCTCGCCCTTAGTTACTTACTTTCATTGATAAGGTTTATAGTCTTCCTGAACGCAGCTCGGCCTTCGGCCTCGCCCTTAGTTACTTACTATCTTTGAGAATGTTTATAGTCTTCCTGAACGCAGCTCGACCTTCGGTTTCGCCCTTAGTTTCTTACTATGTTCGAGAAGGTTTATGGTTTTGCTGAACGCAGCTCGGCCTTCGGCCTCGCCCTTTGTTACTTACTTTCTTCGAGAAGGTTTATAGTCTTCCTGAACGCAGCTCGGCCTTCAGCCTCGCCCTCACTTGCTTACTTTCTTCGAGAAGGTTTATGGTCTTCCTGAATGTAGCTCGGCCTTCGGCCTCGCCATTAATTAATTACTTTCTTGGATAAGGTTAATCGTCTTCCTGAACGCAGCTCGGCCTTCGGCCTCGCCCTCAGTTACTTATTGGCTTCGAAAAGGTTTATGGTCTTCCTGAACGCAGCTCGGCCTTCGGCCTCGCCCTTTGTTACTTACTTTCTTCGAGAAGGTTTATAGTCTTCTTGAACGCATCTCGGCCTTCGGCCTCGCCCTCAGTTACTTACTGTCTTCGAGAAGGTTTATGGTCTTCCTGAACGCAGCTCGGCCTTCGGCCTCGCCCTTAGTCACTTACTTTCATCGATAATGTTTATAGTCTTTCTGAACGCAGCTCGGCCTTCGGCTTCGCCATTAGTTAATTACTTTCATCGATAAGATTTATAGCCTTCCTGAACGCAGCTCGGCCTTCGGCCTCGCCCTCAGTTACTTACTGTCTTCGAGAAGGTTTATGGTCTTCCTGAACGCAGCTCGGCCTTCGGCCTCGCCCTTAGTTGCTTACTTTCATCGATAAGGTTTATAGTCTTCCTGAACGCAGCTCGGCCTTCGGCCTCGCCCTTAGTTACTTACTATCTTCGAGAAGGTTTATAGTCTTTCTGAACGCAGCTCGACCTTCGGCCTCGCCCTTAGTTTCTTACTATGTTCGAGAAGGTTTATGGTTTTCCTTAAGGCAGCTCGGCATCCGGCCTCGCCCTCAGTTGCTTACTTTCTTCGAGAAGGTTTATAGTCTTCCTGAACGCAGCTCGGCCTTCGGCCTCGCCCTTAGTTCATTTCTTTCATCGATAAGGTTTATAGTCTTCCTGAACGCAGCTCGGCCTTCGGCCTCGCCCTTAGTTCATTACTTTCATCGATAAGGTTTATAGTCTTCCTGAACGCAGCTCGGCCTTCGGCCTCGCCCTTAGTTACTTACTTTCATCGATAAGGTTTATAGTCTTTCTGAACGCAGCTCGGCCTTCCGCCTCGCCCTTAGTTGCTTACTTTCTTCGAGAAGGTTTATAGTCTTCCTTAACGCAACTTGACCTTCGGCCTCGCCCTTAGTTTCTTACTATGTTCGAGAAGGTTTATGGTTTTCCTGAACGCAGCTCGGCCTTCGGCCTCGCCCTTAGTTACTTACTTTCTTCGAGAAGGTTTATAGTCTTTCTGAATGCAGCTCGGCCTTCGGCCTCGCCCTCGGTTGCTTACTTTCTTCGAGAAGGTTTATGGTCTTCCTGAATGTACCTCGGCCGTCGGCCTCGCCCTTAATTTCTTACTTTCTTAGAGATAGTTTATCGTCTTCCTGAACGCAGCTCGGCCTTCGGCCTCGCCCTCAGTTACATACTTTCTTCGAGAAGGTTTATAGTCTTCCTGAACGCAACTCGGCCTTTGGCCTCGCCCTTTGTTACTTACTTTCTTCGAAAAAGTTTATAGTCTTCCTGAATGCAGCTCGGCCTACGGCCTCGCCCTTTGTTACTTACTTTCTTAGAGATGGTTTATCGACTTCCTGAACGCAGCTCGGTCTTCGGCCTCGCCCATAGTTACTTACTATCTTCTTTGAAATACGAATTTCACGCGAGCGGAGCCGCGGGCTCAGCTAGTCTACAATATAAAAATATAAAAGTTTTAAATATATATTTAGAAATATGTTTAAAAGTGCCCTTTTTAAACCCGGTATTTTAAGCAAAGAGCTTTTACGTACATGATACGTCATTAATTTTAAGTGGATTTTTGCGATTTTCTCAAAACCTCTCAAATTTTTTTTTCACTACCTTGTAGCCCTCTTCGATACGAATCATTTGACACCATCAATATTTAAGTTGCTTTCAAACAACTTTTTTAAAGCAACTGAACGCACGCAACTTTATGCAGCTGTTTGTCGCGACACTATTGAAAAAACTTGGTTTTCAAAATACAAAGAAAAGAAAATGTTATACTATATTATGCCGTCACTTCGATTTGGCCATTGTCGCTTCGGCGCCCATCTTCATCCCATGAACATTATCAACTCAGCCGTCTACCCACACTGTTCTAATGATTTTACTGTACAGAATGAAAGAGATAGTATGAACGAGACTCTGGATCACCTGTTTTTTTAATGCCCAACCTTTGGCGTCCAGCGACTTACCTTCACAAAAATATTGATGGAAATTTATAAAAAAATCGAGGAAGTCTGCATGTACACATTCAGCCGTCAAACTTAGTTCGTGAATTTGATGTTTGCGCAGTTTGAAACAATTTTTTCGTAAGAAACATTTTCTACTTTGGTAGCCCATATTGCCCCACATAGGCTTCATGCAAGGTTTTGTTTGAAGTATCGAATAAAGTTAAAACCTTTGTCTGTTCGTTTGAGTTTATCTAGATTATACAGTGTTAACGTCTAAAGCGCGAGAGGTGTTTGAAGTTTGCGTGTTTTCGCATTTTTCGAAACAAGCCAACTTTAAGAGCTGATTTGGGCCAGAAGAGATACAATGAAAAAAATTAAAATGTAGGTATAACGTATTTGAAGTCGTCAGATGGATCTTTCATATGACATATTTAGAAATTGTTTTACGTAGTCTGGTTGCTGAGTACTAAGCGTCGCAAAGTAAAAAAAAGTCTTAGTTTTTTTTAGTAACACCCGCTTACGCGAGCCCAAAGACATTTCATCAAATTCACGTCAAAACATGGGAATAATATGTCGCGCGTCACACAGGATTTACTTGCTAATACGGAATGTTTCCAATCAAAATAAGAATTTATTTTAACAACAATTGAGGACATATAGAATTAAATAAATAAAAATAACAGACCAGGCTGCATGGTAAATTACCTTTGCCTGTTCCAAAAAAAATCTGTTAAGTGCGAGTTTTACTCGCGCACGGAGGTTTCCGTATCTATCCGCTATTATCCGCCTATCTTTTGTCTTTCAACAATGCAATGTATAAAAGCCTGTGGCACCATGTAGGTATTATTCAATAGTGTGACTAATAGTTTTTTCAGACGTTTGTTGTATGGGAGCCATGGTTTGTTGTTATATGCGCCATGTAACACATATTCTGTGAAAATTTCAACTGACTACCTATTACGGTTCAAAACATACAGCCCTCGGACAGACGGATAAACAGACAGCGGAGCCTTAGTATTAGCTTTAGTACGGGATACGGAAACCTAAAAAAGGGATAAAAACAAAAAAAAGAAGAAGAAAAAGAAGACTAACCCCCAAATACAATACTGGGTACTCTATGGACCATGATGTCTATGGACTAACCCAAAGAGTTTGATTCCATCACCTGACCGCATGAAGCATGACGTTCCACGCACGAACTTGACACTTGACACAATATGCTTGGTTCCACGTAGGCTAAAATTTCCAAACATCTCGAGCGATTGTAAGCAGGGCACAAGTTAGGAGGCAGAATGAAATTCTTGTGCTGCATGAGTCCCAAGATTGGCTGTTATGTGGCCGCCATATTTGGAATCGTAAGTTAATCCGTTATACTCAAATTATACTGGTAAAAATACCCTGCGAAGTTTCTTGTCTGTCGGTTCTTCTTCGTGGGTGTAATCTCCCCAACTCCATGAATCGGACCGGATAAAAAAAATTGTGACAAGTTCGAGTACAGTCTAACTGCCATATGAATAATCAGTAAACAATACAATACAATACTGGAACCTGAATGTTGCCAGTCTCGGTAGCTCGGTGGTGTTATGTATCGACGTCCGATAGCGAAATTAAGCACACCCCCGGGCGCGATCGGTACTTCTGCGACCCTTGCTTGAGGGCTAGCGCGGTTCGCTTTCCACGATAAGCTGTAAGTCTGCTCCCTTACCTTGCTATGGTCCGTTCGGAGTAGTACCCACGCACTGTATGAAAGGTCGATCGAAGCGGCTGTGGAAGTAGTTCGTATTTTCCGTCCAGTTCCACAACACCTCGGTGAACTAAGTGCCATATCAGTGCTTCCCTTTGGTTGTGCCGGCTACACTGAACTGGGCGGAAAACACGAACTATTTATTTCAGTGCGGTTCTAATATCCAAATCCATGCAGCAGAGGGCCTGAGTAAATTTTTTTGTGTAAACTAACATGGGTACCTGTGCCGAGAGGCCAATCATGCAGTCGATAGAGCCAATGTCACCTCTCCTCGCGAAAACACGCTCACTTAGGTGCCATGCCAGCTGTTTTGCGGACTGTTGCTAGGATCTCTAGCCTGTTAGTAAGTGCGACGTTTGAAGACACCAATGCGAGCACATCATCATCATCATCATCATAATAATAATAATAACATCAACCGGCCTGCTTGGGGCTATCGGGGCTCCGTGCCCTGACTACAGCCCCCGCTACCGGCGTGGCGGTACGGTGCGCATCGGCAGCGCACGCACGAGGATCAAAATCCATGAAAGGACTGCGTGTCGTCGCCCCGCAGCCGGTGGATACGGAGCTCTCCGAGATGGGGGTGGTGGTGGCCTACGTGTCTAGTACCACCACCTACCGCTCGAAGCTTAGTCTCGCGTCGTCTCGGAGAGCTCCGTAGCTACGGCCTGCACCCGCCGGCGTGCTTGGAGGTCCGCCTCCCGCCGCCGGCGAGAATACCGTTTCTTGTTTTTGTCTGTTTGTATTAATTTTGTATAGGTATTTTATTTTATAATTATATAAAATTAATGTAAATATGTACCAAAAAACGTGACAATAAAGATATAAAATAATAACGCGTCGCCCGGCCTCGCCGCGCCCGGGTCGTCCATCACGAGAGCCGCCGTTCTTCTTGGACACCAAACGCACACCCTACCACCCAGCTCCAAGCCGCCGCCGGTGCATTTCATCGACGGCGAAAATGGAGCGTTGACGTCGGCCGAGCCACAACACCTACGGCGGGGGCGACGTCCACCATCGGCCAGCATGGGGTCATCGGGACTTCACGTCCCGTTTAGTGCCCCCGCTACCGGTGGTGCGTGCGACCACGAGGCGACGCGCGCGCGAAGATTAAGACTTCAAAGAGCTACGCGACGATGTCGCCGTGCAGTCCGGCGGATATGGAGCTCTCCGAGATGGGGGTGGTGGTGGCCTACGTGTCTAGTACCACCACCTATCGCTCGTAGCTTGCCTCGCGTCGTCTCGGAGAGCTCCGTAGCCACGGCCTACACCCGCCGGTGTGCTTGGAGACCTGCCTCTCGCCGCTGGCGGTATTACCGTTTTTTATTTTTGTATTAATTTTGTGTATTTTTATTACTTTTGTATTAATATGTAAAATTAATATGAATTTTTAAAATGTGAAATAAAGAAAATACTAATAATAAATCTGTAAGGGATGGTCATGGAGTAAGTTACTTTGTTTTAGGAAATATTGAGTTTGTAGCCTCTATGTATGTTACTAAAGCTAAATTGACGATTTTTAGAAATCTTTTCTGTATGTATGTATGTATGTATGTTCCTCCATAACTCTTAAAGCCATCATCCGAATTTGATGAAATTTAGTACAAGCCCATTTTACTATACGGGACACAGGATAGGCTAACTAAAATTCACTTCCGGCTATCGAAATAAAAGCGGCGCGGCGCGGCGGCGGTTGGTGGCGGCTAGCTGGCGGAGGCTGGCGGCGGCAGTGGAGGCGCGGGGCACGGCGCGGGGTGCGGTCTGGCGGAGCGCGGTGTGTGTATGCATTGTCTCGAGCAGAGTATCTTATTTAATTCGATTCATAATATTATGTAGGTTTACTTCGTTCGGTATCTATTTGATTAATTTTAAGTGCAAACCTATGTAAAAGTGTTGTTGCAAGTCGATGTTAGCGGATATTTACTTAACTGTGGGGAGGATAAACCTTCTAGAAGACAGTAAGTAACTATGGGCGAGACCGAAGGCCGAGATGTGTTCAGGAAGAGGATAAACATTTTCGAAGAAAGTAAGTAACAAAGAAGTTACTTTCTTCGAGAAGATTTATGGTCTTCTTGAACGCAGCTCGGCCTTCGGACTCGCCCTCTGCTACTTACATTCTTCAAAAAGGTTATCCCCTTCCTGAACGCAGCTCGGCCTTCGGCCTCGCCCTTTGTTACTTGCTTTATTAAAGATAGTATATCCTCTTCCTGAACGCAGCTCGGCCGTCGGCCTCGCCCATAGTTACTTACTGTCTTCGAAAAGGTTTATCGTCTTCCTGAACGCAGCTCGGCTTTCGGCCTCGCCCTCTGTTACTTACTTTCTTCGAAAAGGTTATCCTCTTCCTGAACGCAGCTCGGCCTTCGGCCTCGCCCATAGTTACTTACTTTCTTCGAAAAGTTTACCCTCATCCTGAACGCAGCTCGGCCTTCGGCCTCGTCCATAGTTACTTACTGTCTTCGAAAAGGGTTATCGTCTTCCTGAACGCAGCTCGGCCTTCGGTCTCGCCCTCTCTTACTTACTTTCTTTGAGAAGGTTTATGGTCTTCCTGAACGCAGCTCGGCCTTCGGCCTCGCCCTCTGTTACTTACTTTCTTCGGAAAGGTTATTCTCTTCCTAAACGCAGCTCGGCCTTCGGCCTCGCCCATAGTTACTTACTGTCTTCGAGAAGGTTTATCGTCTTCCTGAACGCAGCTCGGCCTTCGGCCTCGCCCTTTGGTACTTACTTTCTTCGAGAAGTTTTATGGTATTCCTGAACGCAGCTCGGCCTTCGGCCTCGCCCTCTGTTACTTAATTTCTTTGAAAAGGTTATCCTCTTCCTGAACACAGCTCGCCTTCGGCCTCGCCCATAGTTACTTACTGTCTTCGAGAAGGTTTATCGTTTTCCTGAACGCAGCTCTGCCTTCGGCCTCGCCCTCTGTTACTTGCTTTCTTCTAAAAGATTACCCTCATCCTGAACGCAGCTCGGCCTTCGGCCTCGCACATAGTTACTTACTGCCTTCGAGAAGGTTTATCGTCTTCCTGAACGCAACTCCGCCTTCGGCCTCAAAAAGTTACTCACTTTCTTCGAGACGGTTTATCGCCCTTAGTTACTAGCCTGAACCCAGCTCGCCCTTAGTTCTTCCTTTGAAATACGAATTTCACGCGAGCGAAGCCGCGGGCAAAAGCTAGTTAATTAATAAGTCATCGTAGTCAGAACTCTCAGCAAAATTGTTAATCTTGCTCTCAAGCTGAGTTTTCGATAGACTATGGGCGGTGTTATCATGTGGCTAGTCAACTTTACTTTGTAAAAATATGTTTAAAAAAATACCCTGCGAAGTTTCTTGTCGGTTCTTCTTCGTGGGTGTAATCGAACCGGATAGAACAAATTGTGACAAGTTCGAGCGCAGTCTAACTGCAATATGAATGATCAATAAACAATATAAAACAATACAATACAATACATGACTTCTGTGTTTGGGGTCTTCGAAACTCTTAATCCGCCACTGGACAAGCCAAATGTACAAATGTACTATTCGTGTATACCTACCTACTCGTATTGATAATTTAGTATGTTTAGAGTTCCGTATGCATACGGAAGCCTATTACCAAGCATACGCCGCCGCCTCGTCTGTCTGTCTGTCTGTCCTACCTTTAAAGGGCTGTATCTTTTGAACCGTAATAGGGAGCCGGTTGAAATTTTCACAGAATATGTGTACATACACATATTCTGCTACATGCTAATAAATAATAATAAAAAAACAAACTGAATAATTAAGGGGGTCCCCATACAAGAATCATAATAAGCGAAAGAGGACCATCTACAGAATGATCAAACATTTCAACTATCAAAGTATTAACGGTCTACGATTGATGGCGTGAGGGATACACGCCATCTAACGGTGAATGAACACCATGTAATAAGGCTGTCATCTTCAAAGTCAAAGTCAAAGTCATTTATTCAGTGATAAGTGATTATAAAAATTAACATAGTGTATATAATTTTTTTTCCTTTTCACTTCGTCATAAAAATTAACCTAGTATATAAATTATATTAAAAATTAGAATTAAAAATTAAATAATCATATTAAAAATTAGAGTTAAAAATTAAAATTAAACATTAAAAATAATATAAAAAAATTTAAATTTAAACAGTAATAAGGTATTAAAAATATTATTATTATCATTGCAGCAATTATCTTATATGTCTAACTTAAAATACGTCATGTCATAAAATGTTTTATTTAAAAGCCATTTATGCAGTTTCTTTTTAAAAGAGACTTCGCTCTCCTCTCTTTGCAATTCAAGGGGCAGTTTGTTATAAATGCTAGCCGCCTTGAATTTTAAGCTTTTTTGGAGTTTCGTGGTGCTGTGACTTGGCATTTGAAGTAGTTGCTTGTGCCTGGTAGTGTAGGTGTGTGTGCGTGCGTTGTATTCTGAGCCGTTACACCTCGCAAACAGCACGACTTTCTTCACGTAAGCATCGTACATCGTCAGCATCTTGAGCTTTTTAAATATTGGTGCGCAGTGGTCGTTCCACGCCGATTTGTTTATTATTCGTACTGCACGTTTTTGCAGTACGAATATGTTGTGGGCGTCGCCTGCTACTCCCCAGAATTCTAACCCGAATATCATTGTGGAGTAGAAATATCCGTAATATGCGTTTACCATTGTTTTTATGTCACATGATTGGGCCAGAATTCTGAGACAGTAGCATGCTTTACTCAATTTGGCACAAACACTGTCGATGTGGTCCGAGTACCTGAGGTTGTTGTCGAGCGTAAGATCTAGGAATTTATGGGACTTTTGGAACTCGATGAAATCTCCGAAATGTCGAACACACATATTATTTCCTAAATCCCCTTTATTGATTATCGGGAAATGCACACATCCTGTTTTTGATTTATTCATCAGTAGCCCGTGCATGTCGTAAAAGGCGACTAAGGGATAAGGACAAGATGCCGGCTAAAGGGCGACAGGCTCGCCACCTCTCACCTTGGCACGGTAATTCCACCGAGTCATGCAGCAGGTGGGTCTTCGTGCCTTTACTTGCTGCTTGATCGATTGAATCTTGTTCGAATACTTTGCGAAACGTGGTGGTTGGTGTTGTGCTGTAATTGACCAGAGTTCTTGCAGCACAACACCGATTACTCTGCTTACCCCGATTGTCGGGATTTAGCGTGTGTGATATGTATGTATGTATCAGTAGCTTGTTTGCTGTGAACCAGTCGAATAAAGCTATTAAGCAGTGTTAACTATTAAATGAAAATTATTTTTTATGTATTTTAAATTTTATTTGACAACCATTTTTTTTGTTGTAATTTTTTTCCATCGCAGACATGTCACATCGTTCGAATTTGGAATGCTTTTTTTACATAATTTTTATAACGTGCCTAGTTCGTAACACTCCCAGAAACAAAGTAATGCTTGACTACCTAATTTCCTAACTAGAGCACAACAATTAAAGAACAATATCATAAAACTAAAATACATTTCTACGTACGCATTATTACGTAAAAACTCACACAAACATAATAAGTAGTTTTAGTTTATCTAATCTTTATCCTTAAGCTTTCTAAAATTAAAAATGATTAGTTTAATGTGGGTATTTTTACGATATTTTTAGACGGGCGACGTAAGGTGCCCCCTATAGTTTTTACTTCTAATGACCTCACTATCCCATCCTTTCCTGGGAACACGTTGATGATCCGTCCCCGAGGCCATGTTCCTCTCGGTAGGTTCGGGTCCGCTATAAAAACGAGGGGAAGTGTGTTGAGGTGAACGACGCGGCAACAATGTTGGAAGGTATTCCTTAATCCACCTTTTCCAAAAATGATCAGCTAGTCTCAAAGCCTTTTTCCAGTCACTTCGGCGAAGAAGATCGGCGTCGTCCAAAATCGGTTTCAGAGAGTCTCCAGAAGAACTGCCCAGGATAAAGTGGAACGGTGTAAGGGATTCTTCTTCTCTTTCAGGTTGAATATAAGTCAAGGGGCGAGAGTTGATTAGTGCTTCCGCTTCTGCGAGGAGAGTGCTCAATACCTCTTCCCGCGGGTGTCTCTCCTTGAGGGTGGTTGCTAGAGCTGTTTTCACGCTTCGAACTAGGCGCTCCCACACGCCGCCCATGAACGGGGCTACAGGAGGGATGAAACGCCACTGTACCTTTGTTTGCAGAGAAATCTTCCATTGCTTCTCTGTAGACCGCACACAATTCTGTATTGGCTCCAACAAATGCGGTTCCATTGTCCGAGAGAATTCTTGTTGGGCAACCTCTTCGTGCGATGAATATTCTTAGGCTCATGATGGCTGAATCGGAAGATAAACTATTCACAATTTCAAGGTGAACGGCTCGAACAGTTAAGCAAGTATATAAGGCTATGTATCTTTTTTCTTTACGACGGCCAATAGTGACTTGGACGGGCCCGAGGTAATCTAAGCCCACGAAGGTAAATGGGCGATGATGATGTGCCATTCTTTCTTCGGGGAGATCGCCGACTGGTGGCTGTGTCCGCGTAGCTTTGCGAACACGACAATGCTGACAATGATGAGCACGAAGACAGGATATCTCTTCTTTGAAGGTATCTGCTTGACAGCATCGTATTATTTGTAGTTCAGCAGCTTGAAGATTTTCGGCAGTCAACGGTGTGAGCTTCAGCTTAGCTTTTCGGTCGGTCGGAGTTCGATCTGACGGTAATCTAGCTAACGCCCTATGTTTTACAATTCTAATGAATTGTTGTGCTCGGCCAGTTGCTCTTACTAAACGTTACCACTTACTGAAACGATTAGGGTCAGCCGAAGTTGGTGCACATATCACAACATGTACGTTCACCAATTTCGGTTTTAGTTCTGTACAGTCATTTTCAGAACTCTCGCGCTTGGGCTCTGTTGGCCAGAATTCTGGGGAGTCTAAAAGAAATTCAGGACCTGAAATCCATCTACATTCTTTGTCTACGATGCCCCGAGATAAGCGTGTTGGTTCATCGGCCACGTTCAAACCACTCGGTACCCACTTCCAATTCGATGTATCAGTTGTGTCGACTATCTCACCTACTCTGTGGGCAACGTATGGCTTGAACGAGCGAGCATCGCTACGTATCCATCCGAGGACTGTCATGGAATCACACCAAAAAACAATCTTTACTGGTTTTAGTCTATGACTTTGAAGTATAGTTTTCGCAAAACGCGCGGCAATCAACGCGCCTTGCAGCTCCAGACGAGGTATCGAAACTGGTTTAAGTGGTGATACGCGACTTTACCTCCTATGAGTGCGAGTTTCACGCTTCCATCTATATATTTAAAGCGCCAGTATGCGACAGTCGCGAAAGCTAGCTCGCTAGCATCCGAAAAAACGTGTAACTCACATTCCATAGGAGTTTGCATGCTGGAGTAGCATCTGGGAATTTGCAAATTTTTAATAGATGTCAAATCTTCAAACCAGTCTCGCCACATGGCCTGGTATTCATGAGGAAGTTCCTCATCCCAAGTTAGACTAGCCCGCCACAACTGTTGAAACATGATGCGACCTCTTGCTATGATGGGTGTAAGTACTCCTAGAGGATCAAATAATTGCATAACAAGAGAAAGTACTTTTCTTTTGGTCAATTCTTTAGGTAGATGATCACAGTTGGGTAGTTCCCAAGTGATTGTGTCGTGTGCAGGTTTCCAAATGAGACCTAAAATGCGTACATTGCCTGAAGAGGTTCGTGAAGCTACTTCTGTGTCAGAGCTGGAGTGTAGACGTAACTCTTCAGGCACAAGAGACAAAGCGGTAGGATTATTGGACACCCACGCACGCATTTGAAAACCAGCACAGTTGTGAACGTGTATAATGTCTGAAGCTAATTGAGCAGCCTCTTCTGCAGAATCTAAGCTACCTAAGCAGTCATCCATGTAGTGATCTTTTACTATAGATTCTGTGGCTGAAGGGTACGCATCTTTTAGTTCAGTGGCATTCTTATCTTTAATGTACAAAGCTGTGCATGGACTAGATGCCACTCCAAACATCATAGACGACATACGATATGTTTTAAGCGGTTCATATGGGCTATCGCGCCATAGAAAACGCTGGGCGTCTCTGTCGCGCTCGCGTACTTTTATTTGGGAAAACATCTCACAAATATCAGCATTGAGTGCGATTTTACCTTCCCTGAATCGAAAAAGTATATCTAATAGTGGTTGCAACAGATCTAGGCCAGGAAGGATTAGCGAATTCAGACTTACACCTTGGTATTTCGCAGCAGCGTCATGCACTATATGCAGCTTTCCTGGTTTGTGCGGATTTGTCACACCAAAGTGTGGAAGATACCACACCAAAGAGGTTGAAGAAGATTCTGAGACACATTCTTCTGCGTAGCCTTTGTCAAGCATATTTTTTATATTTTTTCTGTATAATTCTGCGTACTCTATATCCTTGGACATCTTCCTCTCTAAACTTTCAAAACGTGATAATGCTAGGTGAAAACTGTTCTGTACTTGTATATCGTTAGATTTCCACAACAAACCTGTTTCAAATCGACCTGACGGTAAACGACGAACCGTATCATCTAGTATTTTCAATGCGCGTTCGTCATTTACACTTCTACTTTCCTTCATACATATACCTATCGAATCTAGCCGGTATTGATTTTTTATTAGATTTGTTAAATTCGTCAAGCTATCGGAATCACCAATATCATTGTCGAGACAGAGCATATGGTTGACAAAGGCTACAGGCTTGGTTTTACTGGAACCGAAGCCATACAGTACCCAACCGAGAGCTGTGCGCGAGGCTACTGGTTCAGATGGCCCACGCTCTCGTGTTTCTCGTGTAAGTGTAAGATGCCAGTTGTCAGTTCCAATCATGACCATAGGTTTACCCTGTTCGTAACATAGAAGGTGAGCTATGTCTTTGAGATGTGAATACTTCTGAACATCGTCGATAACAGCCGTTTGTTGTTTAATTCCCAAATCGACTATGGATCTAGCCCTCTTCACATGACAGACTTCACTGCACTGACGTCCCCTTATAAAAAAATCTACGTACTCTACATCAGTGTCCTTGGAGAGGTGTCCCATGCAATCTACATGAAGTGTACCTTTTGGGCCTTTTGCTCCTATTTGTTTTGTAATTTTCTCATCTACGAAGGTTGCCGTAGTACCGTCATCTAACAATGCATATGTGTCGATGCTACCATTCGGTCCACTTACAGAAACCGGAGTAACTTTTAAGAGAGGTTGTTTGTCGACGAACTGTTGGTGTCTGCTTTCGGTAGTGTCAGGATCAGGAACACTGCGCGGGGCGGTGTGGGTCACTAGCTCCACTGTCGGTGTAGCATCCGTGTAGCTACTGTCACCATCATCGCCACCGCCGGAATTAATCTTCTGAGGCTCATGTAACAATTTATGATGACGATATTTACAGCCTACAACTCCACATAACGTTTTGGCATTGCATGTTCTATAACGATGTGATCCTCGTTTTAAACACCTATGACATACTTTAATTTCTTTGACTAGTACCCATCTCTTGTCAGTAGACATGGCACGAAACTTGTCACAATTATCTAGCGTATGAGGACCGTGACAGCAAAGGCAATCAGTCTGTACTCTCCCAGGATTCGAATTTGAGAAAGAAATATCCTTTGTTTTAGTTGAGTGTGACATATCATTTGTTACTACAACCTGATGTGCCGTGCTCGTTGAAGGTATTACATTTGTGACATAACCAAACTTCATGTGCATATCCGCTTCACGGTCTAGGAAGTTGGCAAGCCACTCCAACTTCGATACAGTACCGTTACTCGCAGAAGCATAATCCATCCACCTCGCACGTAAGAGTGGAGATAATTTCCCAATCAGCGCATTGTATAATTCTGGTGATTGTAAGTAAGGTAGCTGGTCTAGTAGCTTTATTGTTTCGACGCAGCTTCGCACGCGGGAGGCAAATAAAATGACATCTTTACCTTCGTGACCTATTATCTTCGGGAGCGCGCGTGCCGCTGCTATCTCCTTTAACACAATAACTTCTGGTCTCGCGAACCTTCGTTCCAGCGCGCGCAGGACCGGCGCGGGCTCGCGCGCCGCCACCAGTAGCGCGCCGACAGCATCGCGCGCGGCTCCGCGCAGCGCGTACGTTAGACGTGCTACGTTTTCAGTTGGAGTATATGACGCCTCTGTATCTAAGAAACAACGTTTGAAAAAAAGCCAATCGGCAGGTGTTTTCCCGTCGAAAGAAGGTAGTTTCATGCTTATTCTAGACTTTTCGTTGTTTGCCCGATTTGTCAGTTGTTCTATAGCATTCGCTAGTTGTGTGATAGGATTATTATCATGTAATGTAATTTGTTGCGAGAGCGTAGGATGTCTAGGCACAGCAACCGTGCCTGGTCTGGTGGCCTGTTCACTGGCCTCCGCCGCCGCAGGCACCTCCACCACCAGCGGTACGGAGTCTAGTACCGTGGCGACCGCTTCCTCAGCGGGCGCAGGGTGATGCGGTGGGGACGG
The DNA here is from genome assembly GCA_946902875.1 of Nematopogon swammerdamellus. NCBI lineage: Eukaryota > Metazoa > Arthropoda > Insecta > Lepidoptera > Adelidae > Nematopogon > Nematopogon swammerdamellus. The sequence continues at coordinate 23,275,124 of OX336341.1, read as the reverse complement.
GGAGCAGTGGTTGTCCGCCTGGGATGAGACCGGGCGGGGATCGGCCGGGCATATGCCCGGGCAGGGATCGGCCCGGTCGCCGCGGACTTCTATACGCTCTTCATTAATCTGTGATGCAAAAGAATTATGTTTAGATTTATTTAACCACGATTCAATGTTAGCCGGATCGGTGTAGATACTGTGGCGACTGCTTGCGTGGCTACATGAACTATGCTCTAATTCAATAGCAGTTATGGAAGCTTGCAGCTCTAGATCGGCAGCGACCCGCTCGCGCTCAGCCACCGCGGCGGCCGCGACGCGCTCGCACTCTGCCACGGCGGCGGCCGCGGCCGCGGCACGCTCGCGCTCTGCCACGGCGGCCGCGGCTGCGGCGCGCTCCCGCTCGGCAGAGGCGGAGGCGGCGGCGGCGGTTCTCTCTATTTCTACTAGCCGACGAGCATGCTGGGCTTGGACCGCAAGAGTACGGGTTTTAATTATGGCCGATGAGCGGCTCGATAATATAGAACCCGAGGAAGCGGAAGGTGTTCCGGCACCATGTTGAGGAAGCAAGACCTCCGCTCCCTCGGTTACCTCTCCGTGACCGAGGTCGGTTACCGGTTCAATCTTCTTCCGCGCTGTACTCCTGGTCTCCATTTCGCTGAATTTAATAGCATCGAAGGACCACTTTGTTAACTATTAAATGAAAATTATTTTATGTGCATTTTTAAATTTTATTTGACAACCATTTTTTTTTTGTAATTTTTTTCCATCGCAGACATGTCACATCGTTCGAATTTGGAATGCTTTTTTTACATAATTTTTATAACGTGCCTAGTTCGTAACAAGCAGTATTCTAACTTGTTTAGCAATTCTGTTTGATCTTTTGCTTTAACAATTGCATTGGCATCGTCTGCGTACAATATTAGTAATGCGCATTTTATTGCATCCGGTAAATCATTAATGAAAAGTAAGAATAATAGTGTCGACAATATGGAACCCTGTGGAACGCCGTATGTTATTTTAAAGAGTGCCGAGATTGAATCCGACAGTTCGAGGTCATGCATGCTTTTTACTGACACTTGCGCTTTTCTATCGTGTAGGTATGTTCGAAACCAGTCCAAAGCAATCCCACGTATTCCGTAGAATTTTAATTTGTTGAGCAACAAACCGTGGTCTACCAGATCAAACGCCTTAGACAGGTCCACGAACACACCCGCGACTCGTTCTTGTTTGTCAAGACTCTCCAGTATGGCTGTGGTGAGTTGGTAGGTGGCTGTCGATATAGATCTGCCGGGACGGAATCCATGCTGCGAGTCGGTAAGTATTCCATTCAGTTTTATAAAGTTCATGAGCCTGCCGTAGATAGCTTTTTCGAAAATTTTGGAAAATACAGGTAGTATTGATACCGGCCTATAGTTTTCCACTGCGGATTCCGCTCCTTTTTTGAAGAGTGGCAAAATCTTAGCGTTTGAGAGAGCTGAGGGGAATGTTCCTGTTTGAAAAGATAAATTAATAAGAAACGTTATTATATTTAATATAGGTCCATAACATTTTTTAAGAAGGGATACAGGCATTCCATTAATATCTTGTGAATTTTTGTTTTTTAGTGATCCTATAAGCTTCATGATTTCTTCAGTGTCGCAAGGCCTGAGGAAAAACGTATTTGAAATTGGCTTAATGTTTTCCCTGAGCAGTTTATAAGATGTTTCCGTACATTGCGGCATGGTAAGGAGAAGTTTTTCTGCAATGCTCGAGTAATGTTTACCAAATTCTTCTGCTACTCTTTGTGGTTCTGAGGTTACCTGGCCTTCACTAGTAACTAGTTTAATATTTTTTGCGATTCCACTGTGAGTGCCCTTTGAAGTTTCTCGTTTCACAATGTTCCACATTGTCTTCTGCTTGTTATCACTGTTTTCTATTATTGCTTTATAGTAATTAGCCTTTTCAGTTTTAATTTGCACGTCATATTTAACTTTTACTTTATTTAGTGTGTTTGTGTATTCCCGGCTTTCAGTTGTGCGTCTTAGCATATCAAAAATTTAAATTTTATTCTTTAGGTTTTTACTATCTTCTGAGAGCCATGGTGCTAATTCTTTTCTTATATTTGTACTATATTTCTTTGGTGTAATTGGGAAACTTGAATTAAAAATGTATGTGAATTGAGTAAAAAATAAATCAAAAGCGATATTTGCATTTTCGTGCACGAATACCTCGGACCAGTCGGCACTGCTCAGCCTCGACACAAACGAGCAGACGTTACGATCCGAAAAGACGCGCTGCCTGCATGTGTATGCGACGGGTGGTAAGTTCGATAGGCTCTTTACTTCTACCTCCTGGCACAAATGGTCAGATAGGTTGTTCGAAATTACTCTGCACCCAATTCTCTCTTTTGCCAAATCAGTCACCACGAAATCCAATTGTGAATTTTTGGTTTTACCTGTCCTAGTGGGTTCATTAACAATGTTGTGGAGGTTAAACATATCCAAAATTATTTTAAGTCGTTTGTAGTAAGGGGAGCTCACTACAAAAAAGTCAATATTCCAGTCGCCACAAACAATAATACTATCATAGTTTTTCAAACATTCATTCACCACATATTCAAATTTTTCAAAGAAACTATTGATATTCTGTCCTGTTCTGTATAGAATAATAATGCAGATTTTATTCTTTTTTAATAGATTGAAATAAAAAATCACTGCTTCAAATATTTGATCACAGAAAAGGGTATTATAATGTGTCACAATTTTAAAATAGTGTTTATAATGTTCTTGTGCAAATATACATATTCCCCCACCATCCATCGTGGTACGTGTCTATAACGCAGTAGCCCGGGAGTGATGGAGCCGGCTCGTCGCGCTTCAGCCACGCCTCCGTGATGCAGATGAGTGCGGGAAGTTGTGGTAGCTCGCTAGTGAAGGCCGCCAGTGGCGTCATCTTGTGTCGGAGGCTGCGTAGATTTTGGTGCAAAATTATTAATCGATCTGGAGCTTGTTATTTGATCGTGTTTTTGCCGATATTGCATCGAATGCTAGTGGAGTGAAGAATTTGTTTTTTGGGTTCACCGGGGAAGAGAGTGGCGTTTCCATCGGTGATTCGGTTCCTGGCGTCATCGGCGCCGTTTCCTTTGCTTTTTTCTCTTCTGCCTTCTGTTCTGTTTTCTGATCTATATCTCCTGTTTTCCTTGTCCCTAAAAAAGTAGACGCGTTTTTTCTTTCTAAATATCTTCTAACTCCTGTTCCCTTCGGCCAGAAGCCTGGATCTAGTAACTTGTCGGTATATGTCTTTTGACTTTCGATCTTGAATGACGCGTAATAGTCACCTCGGGGTGTGAGTTTTTCAATTTTTAAATTTGTTTCTTTCATATCCTTATTTTCTTTCAAAATATATGTTCTTATTTGTTCTACAGTTGTGGCTCGATCTAGGCGGCATATATGAATGGCAGTAGTGGGCTCCGGTCGTTGTACAACTTTTAGAGTTGTCTCTTGGTCGCCGGTGTCGCGAGTACCGACGAGCATTGGGTTATTTTGGTTTCTACGATTTGAAATCCGTGCTCTTTCGCTTTGTTCCGCTGCAGTCGGGCGCATTCCTTTAGCTGCAGCATTTGCATAAGTTACGGGTGAAAATTCGGATCCGGTCGGCAACACTGAATAATTCGGGTCAACGGCGGCGCGGGAGGGGGCGGGGGCGGCAGTCGAGAGGTGGCCGGTCGCCTGCGCAGGAGGCGGCGCTGCTGTTCGCTCCGGTCTTTTTCCGCTAGCTCGCTTACGTGCGCGCGTTGAGGTGACGTATTCGGTGTCCGAGGCGACGTCGTCACTGGGACTAGTACGTTTGCGCTGCTGCTGTTGCTGATATTTTGGTCGTGTGGTGCGTGAGTGTTCTTGAGTGCCGGTAGCGAGATTTGATAGTGCGACGGTTTGTGTGTGCGTGTGCGTGCCGGTGTATTCACCAGCTAATTTCAAATCATCTGGCCGTTGATGTTCGTATGTATGTGTGAAGGTCGCCGTCTCAACAGATATTTTCTGGATTTCACCTTGCATGTCGGCGGTCTTCTGCTCCAGACGGGTCATTCGGTGAAGTAGGTCATTTAGGATTGCAGTGTGGTGGGTCTGGGTAGTCGCTATGTGGTCCAATTTGAAGTCGAAACGACTCACCGCGGTGTGGAAGTGTGCGAGCATATTTCCCAGCTCCCTGTGTCCGGCCGGCTGTGCGAACACTCCTGCTCCGAAACCTTCTACTGGCCTTCCCGCAGGATACACTTGATGTAAGTACGACATCGTTATTGCTATTTTAGAAATGTTTTACTTTTACTGGCGCGAAATAACTTCTTTTCATAGTGACCGGTGTTCTCTTACTTGCTAAATACGAATAGTCCAGTCGCCCGTAGAACATTCATATTCCCACAAAGGCTACCGCTTAGCTTAGTGAAATTGTTATAAATTACCTCATTTTAAACACAAAACCCCAAGTCTTAAAGATCGCAAATGAGCGCAACCGTATTTCCAAGTCGAAAATCGCCAAAAATGTCAGTAATTTATTTTTCGAGGTTACCGATTCTTTTCACTATAGTTATGTTCTCCAGCTTATTTCAATTACCACACGTCATCGTAAGACCAAGGCAATTGGGCATACACTGGTTTAAGGCCACATGAAGTCAGCCGATTTTGACGATAATTTACTTTTTTAGGTTACCACTTCAAATTTATACAGCAGCTAATAGACCCTCTGTACAAACCACATACCTATTTTCAGACCCTTTCTATAGGCGCTTTAGATTTTAAGACCCATTTTGTCGGCGAAGAAAAATAAAAAAAATTGTATTAAAGTACGTAGATATGTACATAAATATGTACTGTCATTCAGTTGATTGTGTTGCACAACGGTACCACCAATTAATGTACATAATATGTAAGTTTAATAAATACATATATATATGCTTATTAAAATATTTATGTAGTATTCCTATGTAGTTTATCATACATATTCCTTTACAGTCTAACACATTGCCACTAACTATTCTTGTTTGCCTGCATGTACTTTTCCCACATCCCAAAGGTTAGTTAGAATAGAATGTCTCGCGGTATTAAGCTCGCCTGTTGTACCTAATTTTTATAAATTGGTGTTCAATAAAGAATATATACATATACATGGACATACCACACGCTGTATTCTGACAATCCGGGTAAGCAGAGTAATCGGCATTGTGCTGCAAGAACACCGATAAATTATAGCTCAACACCGACCACTACGTTTAGCAAAGTAATCGAACAAGATAACTATCGAGCAGCAAGTGCTGGCGCCTAGCTCTTCATGGAGTTGGATCGCTGAAGGCAGCTAGGGGAGCTCTTCATTGAAATGCGGTGGACTGTATTACTTTAGGTTTATGTAACGTAATGACATGAATGTAAGTGTAAGAGCGCGGTGCGGCGTGCAGTCGCCGTCGCGGTGCTTTGCAGAATACCGGTAGGTAGGCTGCGACGGGGAGGGGAGCTGCTGCCGCCGCCCGTCGCCCGCGCACCTCCCCGCAGTACCGTGGTGCCTAGTGGTCGACGGTGCGGAGGCTAGTGGTCGCGTGAGCATCCTCCCCGCCTTGAAGCGATGGATCCAACTGGATGCCCTCCATGGGTAGTGGGCACAGCCGGGTGACTGCTCTTCTGAGGGTGCCGCTCCGAGTCTTGATGTCCGCAACCCGCGCGACTCCGTCGGTGCCTGGGAACAGCTGGACGACCCGGCCAAGCAGCCATCTCAGTGGAGGTAGCCCGTCCTCCTTGATGATGACCAGAGTTCCGTCCTTCAGCTCGCTACGTGATGTGCTCCACTTCGTTCGCTGCTGGAGTTCTGTAATATATTCCTTATAATAGCGGTTCCAGAAGTGCTGTTTCAACTGCTCGATTCGCTGGTACCGCTGCAGTCTGGTGGTAGCGACCTCCGTAACCTGGGAATATGGTAGCATCGTGAGCGAACGTCCAACTAGGAAGTGAGCAGGAGTGAGAGGAGTATAGTCATTAGGGTCGGAAGACATTGGAGTACGCGAATTTAATATTCCTTCTATCTGAACGAGAGTTGGGTACATTTCTTCATATGTGAGGTGAGTTAATGATAGGACACGTCTTAAATGATGTTTGACAGATTTAACCGCTGATTCCCACAGTCTTCCAAAGTGCAGAGCAGGGATGTTGCGGATATTCGCATCCGCATCCGTAAATGCGGAGCATCCGCATTGATTTTGACATCCGCATCTGCATTCGCATCCGCATTAAATCCATGCGGAACTCATGCGGATGCGGATGTAGTGCAGGTTGAGACTTGAATGAAATTGGGCGGAGTCCGCGAGTGGCGCGCGCTGCAATTGACCAATAGGAAGGGAATATGCTGTGCGACGGTGCAGTGCAGTGCTGACGACTTTGTTTTCCATTATTATTGCGTCATTTCATTCCGTCACGTTTCGTGTACAGTGTTGCCATGTTAGGAGATTTTCTCCTAGATTCAGGAGAATTTCAGCAGTGTTAGGAGAAGTTTTTGCCTGTCAGGAGAGTAGGAGAAAATCTAGGAGAAAGAAAATCATTACAGGAGAAGATTTAGGAGTGAGAAACTATTCTTTTTTACTAGTAACTAAATTTACTAATAACAAACAAATATGTCGGAATGCACGGTGACAACACAATGAATGAACTGTATGTGAATCAACCAACCATCTTCTCAAGTCACACAATATACGATAGGATTTGTCTTTTGATAAGAGCAAGGTTCCCTTCTTGCTCTTTAGATAGGATAATGTGACACTCTGTGAGTGTGTGCGTGCATTGATCGACCAACAAGCCGACTACTTGGCGGGCCTAACCGAACGAACACTTTGTTGTCAATCAATGTTATTTACATGTATTCTTTGTAATAATCAGTCTGTCCGTCAGTCCGCACTACTTTAACGGCTGTATCTTTTGTACCGTAATAGGTTGTTGGTTGTGATTTTCACAGATCATTATTGTTATTATGTATATATGTTATTATTATTGGCGAAGATCCTATCAAATAATACGAAAAAAAAATTAAGGTCTTGCCCATAAAAGAAACGTGTTTAAAAAAAATTGTTTTCTTGGTTTTGCTCTAACGTAAAAACGGTAATACGTACAAGTGTTAAACTTGGTGTGGTTAAAAACTAAAAAAATTATAATTAAAACAGACGAATTACGTGGTGGTTGAATGGCAATCTGGGCGTCCCGGGTATGGAGGTGTCCAGGGACGTTGGATTTCGATCGTTCATAGAGTCCAAGGCGAAACTAGCGTCTCGAAAATTAGGGATCCTTTACCGATGTCGGCGATTTTTCACGCCGGTCCAACTGCTTATACTCTACAGAGCACAAGTAAGACCGGTGATGGAATATTGCAGTCATCTTTGGGAGGGTTCCCCTGAGTACCTTCTTTCAGCCTTGGATTCTATTCAGCGACGAGCCATTCGCCTCATTGGTGACTCTGTACTCACAAAGGACCTTCAACCTCTAAAGCACAGACGTATCATTGGGTCATTAAGCCTGTTTTATCGGTACTACTATGGCCGCTGCTCTGACCAACTTGCTTCCCTTATCCCTCCTCCTCCTGTTCGCCTTCGCCAAACCCGCCATACTCTCGCGGAACACACCTTTGTAGTCGACAGAAGAGTTCTTCAAACTGCACGATTCTCTAAATCGTTCTTGTGCCGCACTGCAAAGGTGTGGAACGGGCTCCCAGGGAATATCTTCCCCCACTCCTACAATCCACGGATCTTCAAATCGCGGGTTAATAGCCTTTGCCCAGCAACATTAGTCCACCTCCAAGCCGGACTGGCACCTTCTCGGGGGTGAAATTGGCTGCGCCTGAGGTTGCGACCTCGGAGAGAGCCACCTAGTTCGGTAGCAATAAAAAAAAATCGTGGTTATGACGGGAGGAAAAATCATTATTGGCGGAGAAGTGATGGAACAGATTGAAGGAAGAGTATGTACGTATATCTCGGTTAAATACTGCTTGGCAGACAAGGTCTTCTTAAGGAGGTCGAGGGAGGAATTCAACTGAGTAGGGCTGCCTCGCGAATTTAAAATTCGCCCCGAGGTCTAACCTGTATATATTATGACCAGTGCGTCCTACCGTTTATGACGTACGGGTGTGAAACGTGAGCTCTGACTATAGTTGTTTTCCAAAGTTGCCCAACGAGCGATGGAACTATTCATGCTGGGCTGGCCTGGGAGTATAGCTAAGCGAAATGGTGCGTA